>CM065597.1:153878258-154475758 GCA_033119425.1 Bufotes viridis | reverse complement strand
CCCCCAGGACAGCGTCGCCTCCAGTAGCGAGGCAGATCGCATGACTAACAATTCCCTGATATTCTGGAAGGCGCCCCATGTAGAAGCAGGAGAGGAGCAAGGCTCCGAGAAGACAGTCTGTAAACCAGTGCCGGATTATCAGAATTTCTGGATGATCGAATCCTCTGTTCTGAGCTGCACCAGTAATAGAAATGAAAGGAAAGCTCCCATCAAACATGGCAGGGAACGCGCTTCAGCAGCTCCCCGATGTCCGTCCATGTCCACCTGGAACATCTACTGCCCCACCGTCCACCCATCTGGACTATTAGAATTCAGGCAGTAAAGTGGCGGCACGAGCTGTGACAACTAAGGAGAATGACCCCGACACCGAGAGAAGCCTCCATAACAGGACTAAGGACCCCAACACCCACCGACACCGAGAGGAGCCCCCATAACAGGACTAATGACCCCTACACCCGCCGACACAAGCCCTCATAACAGGACTAAGGACCCAAAAACACCCGCCAACACCGAGAGGAGCCCCCATAACAGGACTAATGACCCCAACACCCGCCAACACCGAGAGGAGCCCCCATAACAGGACTAATGACCCAAAAACACCCACCGACACCGAGAGGAGCCCCCATAACAGGACTAATGACCCCAACACCCACCGACACCGAGAGGAGCCCCCATAACAGGACTAATGACCCCTACACCCGCCGACACCGAGAGGAGCCTCCATAACAGGACTAATGACCCCTACACCCGCCGACACAAGCCCTCATAACAGGACTAAGGACCCAAAAACACCCGCCAACACCGAGAGGAGCCCCCATAACAGGACTAATGACCCAAAAACACCCGCCAACACCGAGAGGAGCCCCCATAACAGGACTAATGACCCAAAAACACCCACAGACACCGAGAGGAGCCCCCATAACAGGACTAATGACCCCTACACCCGCCGACACAAGCCCTCATAACAGGACTAAGGACCCAAAAACACCCACCAACACCGAGAGGAGCCCCCATAACAGGACTAATGACCCAAAAACACCCACAGACACCGAGAGGAGCCCCCATAACAGGACTAATGACCCCTACACCCGCCGACACAAGCCCTCATAACAGGACTAAGGACCCAAAAACACCCGCCAACACCGAGAGGAGCCCCCATAACAGGACTAATGACCCAAAAACACCCGCCAACACCGAGAGGAGCCCCCATAACAGGACTAATGACCCAAAAACACCCACAGACACCGAGAGGAGCCCCCATAACAGGACTAATGACCCCTACACCCGGCGACACCGAGAGGAGCCCCATAACAGGACTAATGACCCCTACACCCGCCGACACAAGCCCTCATAACAGGACTAAGGACCCAAAAACACCCGGCGACACCGACAGGAGCCCCCATAACAGGACTAAGGACCCCAACACCCGCCGACACCGGGAGGAGCCCCCATAACATGACTAATGACCCCTACACCCACAGACACCGAGAGGAGCCCCCATAACAGGACTAATGACCCCTACACCCACAGACACCGAGAGGAGCCCCCATAACAGGACTGAGGACCCCAACACCCACAGACACCGAGAGGAGCCCCCATAACAGGACTAATGACCCCTACACCCACAGACACCGAGAGGAGCCCCCATAACAGGACTAATGACCCCTACACCCACAGACACCGAGAGAAGCCCCCATAACAGGACTAATGACCTCGACACCCGCCAACACCGAGAGGAGCCCCCATAACAGGACTAATGACCCCTACACCCACAGACACCGAGAGGAGCCCCCATAACAGGACTAATGACCCCTACACCCGCCGACACGAGCCCCCATAACAGGACTAATGACCCCAACACACACAGACACCGAGAGGAGCCCCCATAACAGGACTAATGACCCCTACACCCACAGACACCGAGAGGAGCCCCCATAACAGGACTAATGACCCCTACACCCGCCGACACGAGCCCCCATAACAGGACTAATGACCCCAACACACACAGACACCGAGAGGAGCCCCCATAACAGGACTAAGGACCCCTACACCCACAGACACCGAGAGGAGCCCCCATAACAGGACTAATGACCCCTACACCCACCAACACCGAGAGGAGCCCCCATAACAGGACTAAGGACCCCAACACCCGCCGACACGAGCCCCCATAACAGGACTAAGGACCCCAACACCCACAGACACCGAGTTGAGCCCCCATAACAGGACTAATGACCCCAACACCCGCCGACACCGAGAGGAGCCCCCATAACAGGACTAATGACCCCAACACCCACAGACACCGAGAGGAGCCCCCATAACAGGACTAATGACCCCAACACCCGCCGACACCGAGAGAAGCCCCCATAACAGGACTAATGACCTCGACACACACAGACACCGAGAGGAGCCCCCATAACAGGACTAATGACCCCTACACCCACAGACACCGAGAGGAGCCCCCATAACAGGACTAATGACCCCTACACCCGCCGACACGAGCCCCCATAACAGGACTAATGACCCCAACACACACAGACACCGAGAGGAGCCCCCATAACAGGACTAATGACCCCAACACCCACCGACACCGAGAGGAGCCCCCATAACAGGACTAATGACCCCAACACCCGCCGACACGAGCCCCCATAACAGGACTAATGACCCCAACACACACAGACACCGAGAGGAGCCCCCATAACAGGACTAATGACCCCTACACCCGCCGACCACGAGCCCCCATAACAGGACTAATGACCCCAACACACACAGACACCGAGAGGAGCCCCCATAACAGGACTAATGACCCCAACACCCACCGACACCGAGAGGAGCCCCCATAACAGGACTAATGACCCCTACACCCACAGACACCGAGAGGAGCCCCCATAACAGGACTAATGACCCCTACACCCGCCGACACGAGCCCCCATAACAGGACTAATGACCCCAACACACACAGACACCGAGAGGAGCCCCTATAACAGGACTAATGACCCCTACACCCACAGACACCGAGAGGAGCCCCCATAACAGGACTAATGACCCAAAAACACCCACCGACACCAGTTCTATTATTTGCATGTATAATGGTGTGCAGCCATTTTTGTTATCAACCGAGAAGAGCCCACCAGCCAAATCAAACCATAACGTCCTATAGGCGTCCTTACAGTAGCCCCGCAGCAAAAGCAGGACTAGCCAAGAAGTCCTATTCATAACACAGATCATGTATAGCACACACGTCTTATGCAGGGTTCATATCAAATCCAAGAAATGGATCCCGGCAGCACCATAAGGCGGCACTATATGGCAGCACCATATGGCAGCACACGGAGTGCATAGGTTTTTGTACCCATAGTTCTATGAGGAGAATGGGGGCAGGACGCTATTGTGACTAGAGAAATAATGGACCGTCTCCGGTCAGGACCACTGCTGAATCACAATGGCCTCACTCATCACAGACGGACCTCTAAGAATGCGCTCTCGCCCCCTCGCTTCACCCACAGGTCCGTACCGCGCTCCATGACCCTCACAATATCTCCACACTACAGATGATACTAACATCATGGCCGACGATCGGTGAGCGCATGCTCCTCCGAACACTTGTCTCCGATCACCGCCCTGTGTAGACATGATCTGCAGCCAGACAACAAACAAGCAAACACCGGCATACAGATCATTGGTTGTCAGCAGCATCCCTTCCCCCGGTGTAAACAGGATGTGCTGGCGAAGTAAATAGACTGTATGGTGCTGCATGTGACGAGGCAGGGCACAATGTTTGCTCTATGTGAATAAGCTCCAATGAATTTATTACAATGTCAACTGGAGCTTGAAAAAAATCTGCCAGTGTGAACAGACCCCTATACTCCAGTCACATCCAGAGCTGCGTTCACAAGAACAAGGATTTCCTGTCATCAGATCGCAGGCATCGCCGATCATTGTAGGAAGGTCGGTGCTGATGTCGCCCAAACATATGAATGGAGGGTTGGCCCATAAACACCATATATCGCCATCGACAGGACAGGTGATAAATGGACCATCATCGGGGCCCGACCACTGGGCCCTCCCTCATCACCACAGCCTGGAGCATGTGCGACCTCTACTCAGCGCTGTCCCAGCAGTCCACTGTCAGTGAATGGAGAGCCGTACTCAGCACGTCAGTGAATGGAGTGTCAGACCCAGCAGTCCACTGTCAGTGAATGGAGTGCTGGTCACACAGGGGACTCCCCTTCTCATGATCAGTTATCCTGTGGATCTGTCACTAACATTGACTGTAGCCCAACCTAAATGCTAATGTTTGTTACAATGTGTCAGTATAGATAAGAGCAATCAAACCTGGAGTGCAGGACAGGAGAGAGCTTTGTGCTGCCATTAGATCACAGAGGATTATTGACACCGATACACTGTAACATATCCGCAGCTGTGTGAGCAGCACAGCATTTCATCCATAGGATCCCCCTGTAGACCGGCAATCCTCAGCAATCATGACAACAGGGGTCCCGGAGTCCCCGATGGGGCAGAGGTGTGACCACCGCTGCATTCATATCTATGGCACTGCCGAGCGCAGGGCTGGGACTATTCAATAGAAGTGAATGGAGAGGTGGTCGCAGCTCTGCACCAACACTGCATGCTATACTAATCCTCAGTCCTCTGGACAGGGGAGAAGCATTGGTAGCAGACGCGCAGTCATTGACAGCAAGCAGAGATTCTGAAAATAGTGAGGAAATGAAGCCCAAGTAATATCAGAATGAAAGATGCAGAAGTTCTCAGACGCATTATCGTCCTTCTAGGTCAGCCCATAACTACAGAGGTCTGCAGCCCGGGGGTGAGGCCGCAGAGACCGCGCCGCACTCACGAATCAGTCAGTGACTAGTTATAACTATAGAGTTCTGCAGCCCGGGGGTGAGGCCGCAGAGACCGCGCAGCACTCACGGATCAGTCAGTGACTAGTTATAACTATAGAGGTCTGCAGCCCGGGGGTGAGGCCGCAGAGACCGCGCAGCACTCACGGATCAGTCAGTGACTAGTTATAACTATAGAGGTCTGCAGCCCGAGGGTGAGGCTGCAGAGACCGCGCCGCACTCACGGATCAGTCAGTGACTAGTTATAACTATAGAGTTCTGCAGCCCGGGGGTGAGGCCGCAGAGACCGCGCCGCACTCACGGATCAGTCAGTGACTAGTTATAACTATAGAGGTCTGCAGCCCGGGGGTGAGGCCGCAGAGAACGCGCCGCACTCACGGATCAGTCAGTGACTAGTTATAACTATAGAGGTCTGCAGCCCGGGGGTGAGGCTGCAGAGACCGCGCAGCACTCACGAATCAGTCAGTGACTAGTTATAACTATAGAGGTCTGCAGCCCGGGGGTGAGGCCGCAGAGACCGCGCCGCACTCACAGATCAGTCAGTGACTAGTTATAACTATAGAGGTCTGCAGCCCGGGGGTGAGGCCGCAGAGACCGCGCCGCACTCACAGATCAGTCAGTGACTAGTTATAACTATAGAGTTCTGCAGCCCGGGGGTGAGGCCGCAGGGACCGCGCCGCACTCACAGATCAGTCAGTGACTAGTTATAACTATAGAGGTCTGCAGCCCGGGGGTGAGGCCGCAGAGACCGCGCAGCACTCACGGATCAGTCAGTGACTAGTTATAACTATAGAGGTCTGCAGCCCGGCGGTGAGGCCGCAGAGACCGCGCTGCACTCACGGATCAGTCAGTGACTAGTTATAACTATAGAGGTCTGCAGCCCGGGGGTGAGGCCGCAGAGACCGCGCCGCACTCACGGATCAGTCAGTGACTAGATATAACTATAGAGGTCTGCAGCCCGGGGGTGAGGCCGCAGAGAACGCGCCGCACTCACGGATCAGTCAGTGACTAGTTATAACTATAGAGGTCTGCAGCCCAGGGGTGAGGCCGCAGAGACCGCGCCGCACTCACGGATCAGTCAGTGACTAGTTATAACTATAGAGGTCTGCAGCCCGGGGGTGAGGCCGCAGAGACCGCGCCGCACTCACGGATCAGTCAGTGACTAGTTATAACTATAGAGGTCAGCAGCCCAGGGGTGAGGCCGCAGAGACGGCGCCGCACTCACAGATCAGTCAGTGACTAGTTATAACTATAGAGGTCTGCAGCCCGGGGGTGAGGCCGCAGAGACCGCGCTGCACTCACGGATCAGTCAGTGACTAGTTATAACTATAGAGGTCTGCAGCCCGGGGTGAGGCCGCAGAGACCGCGCCGCACTCACGGATCAGTCAGTGACTAGTTATAACTATAGAGGTCTGCAGCCCGGGGTGAGGCCGCAGAGACCGCGCCGCACTCACGGATCAGTCAGTGACTAGTTATAACTATAGAGGTCTGCAGCCCGGGGTGAGGCCGCAGAGACCGCGCTGCACTCACGGATCAGTCAGTGACTAGTTATAACTATAGAGGTCTGCAGCCCGGGGTGAGGCCGCAGAGACCGCGCCGCACTCACGGATCAGTCAGTGACTAGTTATAACTATAGAGGTCTGCAGCCCGGGGTGAGGCCGCAGAGACCGCGCAGCACTCACGGATCAGTCAGTGACTAGTTATAACTATAGAGGTCTGCAGCCCGGGGTGAGGCCGCAGAGACCGCGCCGCACTCACGGATCAGTCAGTGACTAGTTATAACTATAGAGGTCTGCAGCCCGGGGTGAGGCCGCAGAGACCGCGCCGCACTCACGGATCAGTCAGTGACTAGTTATAACTATAGAGGTCTGCAGCCCGGGGTGAGGCCGCAGAGACCGCGCCGCACTCACGGATCAGTCAGTGACTAGTTATAACTATAGAGGTCTGCAGCCCGGGGTGAGGCCGCAGAGACCGCGCCGCACTCACGGATCAGTCAGTGACTAGTTATAACTATAGAGGTCTGCAGCCCAGGGTGAGGCCGCAGAGACCGCGCCGCACTCACGGATCAGTCAGTGACTAGTTATAACTATAGAGGTCTGCAGCCCGGGGTGAGGCCGCAGAGACCGCGCAGCACTCACGGATCAGTCAGTGACTAGTTATAACTATAGAGGTCTGCAGCCCGGGGTGAGGCCGCAGAGACCGCGCCGCACTCACGGATCAGTCAGTGACTAGTTATAACTATAGAGGTCTGCAGCCCGGGGTGAGGCCGCAGAGACCGCGCCGCACTCACGGATCAGTCAGTGACTAGTTATAACTATAGAGGTCTGCAGCCCGGGGTGAGGCCGCAGAGACCGCGCCGCACTCACGGATCAGTCAGTGACTAGTTATAACTATAGAGGTCTGCAGCCCGGGGTGAGGCCGCAGAGACCGCGCCGCACTCACGGATCAGTCAGTGACTAGTTATAACTATAGAGGTCTGCAGCCCGGGGTGAGGCCGCAGAGACCGCGCCGCACTCACGGATCAGTCAGTGACTAGTTATAACTATAGAGGTCTGCAGCCCGGGGTGAGGCCGCAGAGACCGCGCTGCACTCACGGATCAGTCAGTGACTAGTTATAACTATAGAGGTCTGCAGCCCGGGGTGAGGCCGCAGAGACCGCGCCGCACTCACGGATCAGTCAGTGACTAGTTATAACTATAGAGGTCTGCAGCCCGGGGTGAGGCCGCAGAGACCGCGCAGCACTCACGGATCAGTCAGTGACTAGTTATAACTATAGAGGTCTGCAGCCCGGGGTGAGGCCGCAGAGACCGCGCCGCACTCACGGATCAGTCAGTGACTAGTTATAACTATAGAGGTCTGCAGCCCGGGGTGAGGCCGCAGAGACCGCGCCGCACTCACGGATCAGTCAGTGACTAGTTATAACTATAGAGGTCTGCAGCCCGGGGTGAGGCCGCAGAGACCGCGCCGCACTCACGGATCAGTCAGTGACTAGTTATAACTATAGAGGTCTGCAGCCCGGGGTGAGGCCGCAGAGACCGCGCCGCACTCACGGATCAGTCAGTGACTAGTTATAACTATAGAGGTCTGCAGCCCGGGGGTGAGGCCGCAGAGACGGCGCCGCACTCACAGATCAGTCAGTGACTAGTTATAACTATAGAGGTCTGCAGCCCGGGGGTGAGGCCGCAGAGACTGCGCCGCACTCACGGATCAGTCAGTGACTAGTTATAACTATAGAGGTCTGCAGCCCGGGGGTGAGGCTGCAGACCGCGCAGCACTCACGGATCAGTCAGAGACTAGTTATAACTATAGAGGTCTGCAGCCCAGTGGTGAGGCCGCAGAGACCGCGCCGCACTCACGGATCAGTCAGTGACTAGTTATAACTATAGAGGTCTGCAGCCCAGGGGGTGAGGCCGCAGAGACCGCGCCGCACTCACGGATCAGTCAGTGACTAGTTATAACTATAGAGGTCTGCAGCCCGGCGGTGAGGCCGCAGAGACCGCGCCGCGCTCACGGATCAGTCAGTGACTAGTTATAACTATAGAGGTCTGCAGCCCGGCGGTGAGGCCGCAGAGACCGCGCCGCGCTCACGGATCAGTCAGAGACTATAACTATAGAGGTCTGCAGCCCAGCGGTGAGGCCGCAGAGACCGCGCTGCACTCACGGATCAGTCAGTGACTAGTTATAACTATAGACGTCTGCAGCCCAGGGGTGAGGCCGCAGAGACCGCGCCGCACTCACGGATCAGTCAGAGACTAGTTATAACTATAGAGGTCTGCAGCCCGGGGGTGAGGCCGCAGAGACCGTGCAGGACTCACGGATCAGTCAGTGACTAGTTATAACTATAGAGGTCTGCAGCCCGGGGGTGAGGCCGCAGAGACCGCGCCGCACTCACGGATCAGTCAGTGACTAGTTATAACTATAGAGGTCTGCAGCCCAGGGGTGAGGCCGCAGAGACCGCGCCGCACTCACGGATCAGTCAGTGACTAGTTATAACTATAGAGGTCTGCAGCCCGGGGGTGAGGCCGCAGAGACCGTGCAGGACTCACGGATCAGTCAGTGACTAGTTATAACTATAGAGGTCTGCAGCCCGGGGGTGAGGGCGCAGAGACCGCGCCGCACTCACGGATCAGTCAGTGACTAGTTATAACTATAGAGGTCTGCAGCCCGGGGGTGAGGGCGCAGAGACCGCGCCGCGCTCACGGATCAGTCAGTGACTAGTTATAACTATAGAGGTTTGCAGCCCGGGGGTGAGGCCGCAGAGACCGCGCAGCACTCACGGATCAGTCAGAGACTAGTTATAACTATAGAGGTCTGCAGCCCAGGGGTGAGGCCGCAGAGACCGCGCCGCACTCACGGATCAGTCAGAGACTAGTTATTTCCACTTCGTCTTCGCACGCAGATTATTAGGGTCCCCAGTAGAGGAGCTCGAGCCATGTAACACGCGTGTAAGGAGCCGTGCTGAGAGGTCCCCCATAGAGATCCGCTGCCCACACACATATACTCTGGGAACACTGCAGTTCTCAGAGTGGCCTCTAGGGAACACAACAGGCTGACATCTCCTCACTCTTCAGCTTTGCTGTGTAGGCTGGGACAGATTACATATGGGATTTAAAGAGGACCCGTCAGCTCCCAAAACGTGTCTGCGTCAGTAAGTACTTGTAATCTCCATCAAATAACAATTCTAGAGCATCTCTTATTGTTCCTCTGGTATTCCTCCTGGAAATGTAATAGTAAATTGACAAATGGGTGTTATCATATCCCTGGTCAGTAAATTTCCTACACAACCTTATCCCGCACTGACTGGACAGTGTCAGACTCTGCAGGGACACACCCTATTGACAAGGTAAAAGGTAACGCCCATTTGTCACTTCCTGAAATCTCCAGGGAGAATAACAAAGGGACAGCAAGAGGCAGACTTCTAAGAAGAGGTACTTACTAAGAGAATGACAGGTCTGCAGTACGGCTGGAGGCCTGCACACACAGAAGAGGTACGCAGCTCTCCTCCCGCTCCCTGGCCCCGCACAGGCACTTGATGGAAACTAGGATTTTGGCATAAAAACAAACAAAAAACCATCAAAACCAGAAGGTGTGAATAATGGTCTAGTGAGATATCTCTGCAGATCTGTCACCAAAATGTGCTGCACTATTTAACCCTTGTAATGCAGAACCTGCACTGAAACACTGTAACAAACTATCGGGAGGAGAGAGAGAATGCAGGATTGTGATAACTGGTAACACTGTGACAAACTCCCAGCTGTGAGAAATATTAGGTTTCACCCTCTGGTTGTTAGGCCTCATGCATACGAGGCCATGTGAAAAAACAGATCCTTGAAAAATGGAAGCTTCTCATGCAAAGCACAATTCTTGTCCGCAAGAACAGAAGGACGAGCGGCGCCGAGCTTCTGGAGACTGGAGGGTGCTGTGCCTCTATTATACCTCATCTGCAGCATCATTTATACGATTCTGTGTTATGATGCTCTTCTGTTATTCCCACAAGAACTGTATGAGTAAATTGACATCTGGGTGCGGTCACTCCCCGGTTTACAGGGTCTCTGTACAGTCTGGCGCCGGCCAAAAGTCACTTTTTGAAAGCTGCTCCTTTCCAGCGCCGAGGCTTAAACCCCTAAAGTGAGGTCCTATTCCTGGTCACGTGACTGCTGCAGCCAATCAGGAGCCCCAGTGGTCCCATGCCCCTGGTGCTGCAGCGGTCACGGCTGGAGCTGGAGCGGGGGGCTTCATGTGGGGGTCAGACAAGTCCTGCTGAACCTGACCTGTCGGAGGAGCGGACGGCAGTGCACATTGTTACAGGAGGGGACGGCGACTTCACTGGAAAATGCAAGGAACTTTGCTCGTCAGGTTTGTAACGGCTGGCAGCTCTCCGACAACGAGGCCGGGTGCCTGACAACGTAAACAGAGCGCACTCACCTGCAGAGATGGCGCCATCCAGAGTCCCAATTATCATGAAATACCAGGGTGTTTAACCCATTACTCCCCTGAACGCTGACGACCATATTACTACTACTTCTACCTGCCACATAATTCACCCCCTTTAAGTGCGTTCACACCCGTACAGCAGGTAATACCGCCACCCACGGCTCACCTCATGTTGTCCACCGTCCGGCCTCCATTCCTCAGCAGGCACACGGGCACCGCCAGCGCAGACAGCGTGAGGCATAAGATGCAATAGGAGAAGATTTTAAAGTGGAACTTGAAGGTGCTGCTCACTTGCATGAGAAGAAAGGGGCCGAGAAGGAGCATGGCGTACAGGAGAGCCCACCAGACGTCCATCCTGGGACCCGAACCCCCAAGAAATGGGATGCAGGGAGCGGAGGAGTCAGAAGAGGGATCAGGCCGAATGAAGGGCGATGCAGTGAACCCTTGTCATGTGGTGGAGGGGTGTGATTGGGGGCAGCTGGGAGCAGAGATGGAAATCAGTGGGCAGGTGGGGCAGGTGTCGGGGGTGTGCCCACGGGAGGCACTACAGACAGCAGACTGGGGGGCAGCAGCAGACTGGGGGGGGGGGGACTGGTGGCAGCAGAAGCCAACGACAGGTACAAAGTTATAGGAGAGTAAGTAGCAGTGACAGGAGCAGGGCGTTCAGGGGGCTGGTGCAGCAGCAGGGCCCCTTCTCCCCACGGCCGGGTGATTGACACCCCTCAGATGAAGGTCAGGGGGCGATCCTGGCACAGGGGGCACCGCTCTCACCTCCAGTGACATAAAGCAAAAGTTGTGCTGCTGAGATCAGGAAGAAGCAGGAGGAGGAGGGAAGCAGGAGGGAGACTGGGAGGAGCAGTCTCATGAGAGGGAGGCTGCAAACTGTCACACAGGGGAGTGTCATCTGGTGGCGACTGTCAAGAGCAGGAGGAGTCTAAAAACAGAAGACAGGACTGAGGTCTCATGGTACATGTGAGTGCAGGCTGAGTGTCAGGGGTGCGATAGAGAGCATGCGGTCTAATGAGAGGCTGCATTATCAAGAGCATGCGGTCTAAGGAGAGGCTGCAATATAGAGAGCATGCGGTCTAATGAGAGGGCGCAATATAGAGAGCATGCAGTCTAATGAGAGGGTGCATTATCGAGAGCATACGGTCTAATGAGAGGGCACAATATAGAGAGCATGCGGTCTAATGAGAGGGCGCAATATAGACAGCATGCGGTCTAATGAGAGGGCGCATTATCGAGAGCATATGGTCTAATGGGAGGGTGCAATATAGAGAGCATACTGTCTAATGAGAGGCTGCAATAGAGAGAGCATGCGGTCTAATGAGAGGCTGCAATATAGAGAGCATGCGGTCTAATGAGAGGCTGCAATAGAGAGAGCATGCGGTCTAATGAGAGGCTGCATTATCGAGAGCATGCGGTCTAAGGAGAGGCTGCAATATAGAGAGCATGCGGTCTAATGAGAGGGCACAATATAGAGAGCATGCGATCTAATGAGAGGGTGCAATATAGACAGCATGCGGTCTAATGAGAGGGTGCATTATCGAGAGCATATAGTCAAAGGAGAGGGCACAATATAGAGAGCATACTGTCTAATGAGAGGGCGCAATATAGAGAGCATCCGGTCTAATGAGAGGGCACAATATAGAGAGCATGCGGTCTAATGAGAGGCTGCAATATAGAGAGCATGCGGTCTAATGAGAGGCTGCAATATAGAGAGCATGCGGTCTAATGAGAGGGTGCAATATAGACAGCATGCGGTCTAATGAGAGGGTGCAATATAGACAGCATGCGGTCTAAGGAGAGGGTGTAATATACATAGCATGTGGTCTAATGAGAAAGTGCAATATAGTGAGCTTGCAGTCTAATGAGAGTGCAATATAGAGTGAGCATGCAATCAGAGAGTGCAGCCTCCGGGGTGAG
Source organism: Bufotes viridis (assembly GCA_033119425.1). NCBI lineage: Eukaryota > Metazoa > Chordata > Amphibia > Anura > Bufonidae > Bufotes > Bufotes viridis. The sequence goes on along the minus strand of CM065597.1, from coordinate 154,463,039 downwards.
AGCTTCTGGGATCAGTCTAATGAGAGAACACGTAGTGTCAGGGAGAGGAGGTGACAGAGTGACTGCTGTAACCTTCATGTGACTTCAGGAGGACATGTCTGGCATCGGGCGCTGCCACCTGACACTGAGGACACTGTGTGTGGGGACGTCCCCCGGGTGACAGATTATAAACCAAGGGGGAGACCTCGGCTGGGATTAGAAGGGTCTCATGTGATATTCCTGCACATATTCTGCTCGGCCGCCGCAGGAATGTCAATTATCCAGGGTTTACTGCAAGTCACAGGGTGAGAAAGTGAGCAGAAAGTGTCATAGTCCTCCCGGAGCCACACAGAGGGCGGCCTATAAACTGCCCCTCACAGACGGAGGCCTACAATCTGTCCCCTCACAGACGGCGGCCTATAAACTGCCCCTCACAGACGGAGGCCTACAATCTGTCCCCTCACAGACGGCGGCCTATAAACTGCCCCTCACAGACGGAGGCCTACAATCTGTCCCCTCACAGACGGCGGCCTATAAACCGCCCCTCACAGACGGAGGCCTACAATCTGTCCCCTCACAGACGGCGGGCTCCAACCCGGCCCCTCACAGACGGCGGGCTCCAATCCGGCCCCTCACAGACGGCGGGCTCCAATCCGGCCCCTCACAGACGGCGGGCTCCAATCCGGCCCCTCACAGACTGCGGGCTCCAATCCGGCCCCTCACAGACTGCGGGCTCCAATCCGGCCCCTCACAGACGGCGGGCTCCAATCCGGCCCCTCACAGACGGCGGGCTCCAATCCGGCCCCTCACAGACTGCGGGCTCCAATCCGGCCCCTCACAGACTGCGGGCTCCAATCCGGCCCCTCACAGACGGTGGGCTCCAATCCGGCCCCTCACAGACGGCAGGCTCCAACCCGGCCCCTCACAGACGGCGGGCTCCAATCCGGCCCCTCACAGACGGCGGGCTCCAATCCGGCCCCTCACAGACGGCGGGCTCAAATCCGGCCCCTCACAGACGGCGGGCTCCAATCCGGCCCCTCACTGACCGCTGTCACAGTATACAGCCCGTCAATGACTGTTATCACCGTATACAGCCCCTCACTGATCGCCATCACCGTATACAGCCCCTCACTGATCGCCATCACCGTATACAGCCCCTCACTGATCGCCATCACCGTATACAGCCCCTCACTGATCGCCATCACCGTATACAGCCCCTCACTGACCGCCATCACCGTATACAGCTCCTCACTGACCGCCATCACCGTATACAGCCCCTCACTGACCGCCATCACAGTATACAGCCCCTCACTGACCGCCATCACCGTATACAGCCCCTCACTGACCGCCATCACCGTATACAGCCCCTCACTGATCGCCATCACCGTATACAGCCCCTCACTGACCGCCATCACCGTATACAGCCCCTCACTGACCGCCATCACCGTATACAGCTCCTCACTGACCGCCATCACCGTATACAGCCCCTCACTGACCGCCATCACAGTATACAACCCCTCACTGACCGCCATCACAGTATACAGTCTCTCACTGACCGCCATCACAGTATACAGTCTGTCACTGACCGCCATCACAGTATACAGCCCCTCACTGATCGCCATCACCGTATACAACTCCTCACTGACCGCCATCACCGTATACAGCTCCTCACTGATCACCATCACCGTATACAGCTCCCTCACTGACCGCCATCACCGTATACAGCCCCCCACTGACCGCTGTCACAGTATACAGCCCCCCACTGACCGCTGTCACAGTATACAGCCCCTCACTGATCGCCATCACACTATACAGCTCCTCACTGATCGCCATCACCGTATACAGCTCCTCACTGACCGCCATCACAGTATACAGCCCCTCACTGACCGCCATCACCGTATACAGCCCCTCACTGACCTCCATCACAGTATACAGCCCCTCACTGACCTCCATCACAGTATACAGCTCCTCACTGATCGCCATCACCGTATACAGCCCCTCACTGACCTCCATCACAGTATACAGCTCCTCACTGATCACCATCACCGTATACAGCTCCTCACTGATCGCCATCACCGTATACAGCCCCTCACTGACCTCCATCACCGTATACAGCCCCCCACTGATCGCCATCACAGTATACAGCCCCTCACTGACATAAAGCCCCTCACTGACCTCCATCACAGTATACAGCCCCTCACTGACCGCCATCACCGTATACAGCCCCTCACTGACCGCCATCACCGTATACAGCCCCTCACTGACCGCCATCACCGTATACAGCTCCTCACTGACCGTCATCACCGTATACAGCTCCTCACTGATCACCATCACCGTATACAGCCCCTCACTGACCGCCATCACCGTATACAGCTCCTCACTGACATAAAGCCCCTCACTGACCTCCATCACAGTATACAGCCCCTCACTGACCGCCATCACCGTATACAGCTCCTCACTGACCGCCATCACCGTATACAGCCCCTCACTGACCGCCATCACCGTACTACAGCTCCTCACTGACCGTCATCACCGTATACAGCCCCTCACTGACCGCCATCACCGTATACAGCCCCTCACTGACCGCCATCACCGTATACAGCTCCTCACTGACCGTCATCACCGTATACAGCTCCTCACTGATCACCATCACCGTATACAGCCCCTCACTGACCGCCATCACCGTATACAGCTCCTCACTGACCGCCATCACCGTATACAGCCCCTCACTGACCGCCATCACCGTATACAGCTCCTCACTGACCGCCATCACCGTATACAGCCCCTCACTGATCACCATCACCGTATACAGCTCCTCACTGACCGGCATCACCTTATACTCTTATTATGACAATAATAAACCCCTCCAGTCCTCTCTGATGTACATCGACATCATGTGAATATGGCAGCCAATCGGCGGTCCCAGTGATGTCACTGACAGCCGTGACCTCATTGTGGGAAAACACATCTCAGCACCGGGCACAGGCTGGTGGTGGGAACTGGAGTATTGATTACTGGCGCTAAATACCTTTACAAGGGGCTGTACTGGATCCGAAACACATGGCTGCTTTCTTCCCAAAACAGCACCACAGCTGTCCACAGGCTGTATGTGGTACTGCAGCTCAGCCCTATGTACTTCAATGGAGCAGAGGTGTGGAGCCATTTCTGGAGGAAACGTCTCTAATCCTGGTCACCCCCGTTATATGAGGCGACAGCAGAGAACGTCCTGAACATAAGGACAGGCTGAGAGGCAATGTCACGGAGGATCCCGGCCTGGCACAGCGGAGATACGGTGGGTCTACAGGTGGGTGGCCCCATGAAATACCTCATTTTTTAGGAAGGAGTTTACGCTTCCTACTATTTCCGGATACTAATGATCCAGCAGATGCTGAACGCTGCTCTAATCTCTCCTGTATGACGCTAAGCGCAGCCTCAAAAGCATCAATAACGCCAAATAATCCCACATAATCCCACATCTGAAAATAGCTTCCAGAGATCCCGGATAATCCCAAAATACCCGAACTGGGGAAGACAAACACTCGGCGGGACTCTGCGTGATCCACTGCGTACAGATATTGTTCACTGATGTAGTGGACGGATCAGAGAGCGGGGGGAGATTCCTGGAGACCAAGTCACTTACTGACTCTGTGCCCGCCTCGTCTATGGTGAAGGCAGTGGTAGGCCGCCTGCACACATCGCGGAATATGCGCAGTTTTTCCATGCAGATTCCCATGCGGAAAAACCGCAGCGTATTACAGTACTAACAAAGTGTAAAAGATTACACTAATCTCATGGACACTTCGTGGATTTTTTCCGTGCAGAAATTGACCCGCCATGTGGGTTTTCCAAATCCGAAGCATGTCAGTTATGTTTACAGTTTTAGTGGCGGATTTCACCCTTTCCCAATGAAGATTGAGATCTGCGAAAAACAGCAACAAATCCAAACCAAAAACCTGCATTATACCTTGCGGATTTTGGAGAAGATATGCGGCAGAAACGCACATAAATCTGCCCGGAAACGTATGCGGATCTTGTGTCCCGTGTGCAGGCGTGCTAAGTGATGGTGGAAAGGCAGAGAGAAGGGGGGTCACAGACTACCTCCGACTGATGGTTCCCCTCTCCTGAGCTACAGCCGACCTTAGTGACGCCCCCGCCCAGGCACTGGCCCATTCAGTGACACGTTCTTTGGTCTTAGAACAGAAGATAAGAGATAAGGTCACTGTAATAATCTGGGATGGGTGCAGAGATCAAGAGATCCTGGGAAGGACGTCATTACGCTAAGGTTATGGTCCCAGCACAGATAATACACAATTCACCGGCTTCACATCTGGTAGAGGAACTATGGAGAGAAAACCCGGAAAATTCCACTGACTATAGCAGGGTGCATAGGGTTTCCGCGATTCTGCATGCAGCAATATAATACACATATACTCCCAGTTTGGCCAAGTATGCATGTGCTTCAATAGGGAAGGGAATAAACTGCTGCCAGGACAACTCTCCGGGACACCTCTGTCCTCTCCTCCCCGGGACACCTCTGTCCTCTCCTCCCCGGGACACCTCTGTCCTCTCCTCCCCGGGACACCTCTGTCCTCTCCTCCCCGGGACACCTCTGTCCTCTCCTCCCCGGGACACCTCTGTCCTCTCCTCCCCGGGACACCTCTGTCCTCTCCTCCCCGGGACACCTCTGTCCTCTCCGGGACACCTCTGTCCTCTCCAGGACACCTCTGTCCTCTCCAGGACACCTCTGTCCTCTCCAGGACACCTCTGTCCTCTCCAGGACACCTCTGTCCTCTCCTCTCCAGGACACCTCTGTCCTCTCCTCTCCAGGACACCTCTGTCCTCTCCTCTCCAGGACACCTCTGTCCTCTCCTCTCCAGGACACCTCTGTCCCCACCAGACATTTCTATCCCCTCCTCTCCAGGACACCTCTGTCCTCTCCTCTACAGGATACTTCTGTCCTCTCCTCTCCGGGACAAAGGTGTCTGGAGAGGTGTCCTGTTGAGGACAAAGGTGTCTGGAGAGGTGTCCTGGAGAGGACAAAGGTGTCTGGAGAGGTGTCCTGGAGAGGACAGAGGTGTCTGGAGAGGTGTCCTGGAGAGGACAAAGGTGTCTGGAGAGGTGTCCTGGAGAGGTGTCCTGGAGAGGACAGAGGTGTCCTGGAGAGGTGTCCTGGAGAGGACAGAGGTGTCCTGGAGAGGACGTGTCCTGGAGAGGACAGAGGTGTCCTGGAGAGGACAGAGGTGTCCTGGAGAGGACAGAGGTGTCCTGGAGAGGACAGAGGTGTCCTGGAGAGGACAGAGGTGTCTGGAGAGGACAGAGGTGTCTGGAGAGGACAGAGGTGTCTGGAGAGGACAGAGGTGTCTGGAGAGGACAGAGGTGTCTGGAGAGGACAGAGGTGTCCTGGAGAGGTGTCCTGGAGAGGACAGAGGTGTCTGGAGAGGTGTCCTGGAGAGGACAGAGGTGTCTGGAGAGGTGTCCTGGAGAGGACAGAGGTGTCCTGGAGAGGTGTCCTGGAGAGGTGTCCTGGAGAGGACAGAGGTGTCTGGAGAGGACAGAGGTGTCCTGGAGAGGACAGAGGTGTCCTGGAGAGGTGTCCTGGAGAGGACAGAGGTGTCCTGGAGAGGACAGAGGTGTCCTGGAGAGGACAGAGGTGTCCTGGAGAGGTGTCCTGGAGAGGACAGAGGTGTCCTGGAGAGGACAGAGGACAGAGGTGTCCTGGAGAGGTGTCCTGGAGAGGACAGAGGTGTCTGGAGAGGTGTCCTGGAGAGGACAGAGGTGTCTGGAGAGGTGCCCCATGGTCATTTGTTACACCCTTGGACTTTAATATTCCCCCAACTGCCCGGTTGTATTAACTGGTGTCTGTGGAAGGTTACTGGAGCTATTCTGGTAATTGCTGTTCATAATGCAATATTCTAACATTCAGAAGACACAACTTCTACATCATAGAACAGCGGGAAACGCTCAATATATCGTGGAGATAACATATGTAGAGCCCCCTTTAAATGGAGTAATCTGTGAGCACTCATTTTATTGAATGCAAGAACAATATTTACCAAAATGACAAGCTCCCCCTAGTGGTGGCTGCAGGCAGACAGAATTCTGTCATGCATCTATTTACATGCAGGGGATCTGGAGCTCTGTATCAAGAAATCAGATGAGAATTTTGAAACTTTTTTGAAAGAATGCCAAGAGTGAACATTCCCTTTAAGATTTACATATTGGGCTCATTAGTCCTTCAATATAGTCCAGGCTACGAAGATACAATACCCAGGACACTATATGGACAAGACATGGCAGAGCAATCAGTGCATGGTCCTCTGATCCCGTCCTAGTCCCAGGCGGCAGCACATTCTATATGGCCGATCTCAGTCACATCAAAGCTGCGCACAGTCCTTTGAAGATGCATTTAAAGGAACAGAATGGATTGAAGCAAACAGTCCTAGAACTTCCCTCTGCTGTGCGGCAGGATGTGAAATGTATTCCCCTGGTGGAGCAAGATCCTGGCACACCAACGTCTTAAGTGCTTCTTCATCTATGACTTTAGGGTCATTATAGCAGCTGCCTCAGCAAAGAACCCAGAACAAATTAAAGGGGTAGTCTGACCACTGCTGCTGGATTACAGGGTGGTCGTAACCCCTGGAAAAATGAATCACACCAGCAAAGTGACTGTGGCTCGGCTGCAATTCCATACACAACCATGTACAAAAGTGGCGCAGTATATAGGGAAAAATCGAGAGCTTTCCATCCAATCACAGGTTTAATACTGAGCGCATCACAAACGCTTCCTAACTGCCCATCGGGTGCCATCGCCAGGATACAGAACACCTACAGCACCCTATATTATGCTCCTAGGGGTGGCCTGGCTGTGAGCACCGTGCCTGTATTCTGCTGATGCCACAGGGTTATTATTATGACTGCTCTCACTTAAAGGGCTCCTGTCAGCAGATCCGTCCCAAAGACCCCGGCTGACCTCTTATATGTGCTCCTGGCAGCTGAAGGCGTCTGTGTTGGTCCCATGTTCATATGTCCCTGCATTGCTGAGAATTTATTATATGCAAATGAGCCTCTAGGAGCAATGGGGGGGGGGGCTCAGCTCTCTCTGCATCTGCCGTGCACACCCTCTGCACTTTGATTGACAGGGTCGGATGTTATGATGTTTTCACTGTCATCTGCGTGGCAGATGCAGAGAGAGCTGAGCCTCTAGGTGTAACAGTAACGCCCCCATTGCTCCTAGAGGCTCAGTTGCATATAATTAAATTCTCAGCAATGCGGGCACATATGAACATGGGACCAACACAGATGCCTTCAGATGCCCAGTGCACATGTAAGAGGTCAGCCGGTGTCAGAGGCACGGATCTGCTGACAGACGCCCTATAAAACAAGGTACAAGTTCTGATTAGAGCCGCATACACAATGAGGTGTAATGAGTCATGGAGCCGTCATCCTCACCAGCCCTGTTACCCTCCTCACGCGTCGTGTCATCATCTGTGCTTTATAATCTGGGATCAGATGACTCAAAACATGGAGTCTTCATGGGGAACGCCGTTTTGACACTGTGCCCGCTGCAGACTTGTTTGCACCTGAATAAATACTGGTATGGAGGAGAATGTAAAGTTGTCAGGAGGCGCACACACCCTTCCTGCCTCAGGCAGCAAATTGATTTTTTTCTTACTTATGAAACATCTTCACCACGGACACTGAGCAGAGGAATGAAATTACATTATCAGGCCGAGCTCTTCCCGGAGCAGGGGCCGGGGCAATCCAATAGCAGACGACGTCTTCCAGCCGGCAAAGACTTTCCCCTGGCATCGTTCTGAATTCTGACATCGCAGTGCAAACCTCCTCCGTGCTTCTTCTATGAAATGAGCATAATGCAAATTATCAACAAGTATACATCGATAATTACCTACCAAACCATGAAAAAGACCACCAGAAGGGTTCCAATAAACATGCTATTTTACAATATGGCGATGCTGCAGAGATCCCAGTTCTAAGATCCTTCCTTTTATATACAGATGCTCCACAGACTTTTTTTTTTTTTGTCTGGCACCACTGTTGCTGTTTACGTCGCCTGGCATCACTGTTGCTGTTTACGTCGCCTGGCACTGCAGTGTATATCATATTAATGTATTTCTATCCAAGCCGTTATTCCTATTCACATATATAGCAGGTGGTTGTTGAGAGGAGAACGGAGAGGAACTTAATGGAGGAGCAGAACAGGCCTCGTCCACCAGGCTGAGGGAGGACAGAGAGCAGTATTCCGGCAGCACAGACCGGGGGTCCACGTCTGGATACAGAGAAAGTCTAGTGGAGGTTGGCGATAAATCAGCCAATGGACTTCACAAGCATCAGCGACCGGGAGGAACCTAAAAGTACCGGGACACCGCTGGAGGACTAATGGCAGAATTCTCCTTTCCCACATGTCTGTATGGACATAGCGGAGCGCATTTCTTCCGGGAGCATCCTTTTCCACAGAATGGAGCAAAAGACTGGTGCCGGCCGTTAGGAGCCGCCCTGTGGACCGTACCGACCAGTAAGAGTATTATATCCAGTACCTGGGTATAGGCAGATATGGGAAGAAGCTCCTCGGATTACAATTCCCCAGCCTGTCCCCAGGAATACAGCTGAACCCATATTCGGATTATTGCTTTCCGGTATAAATGACCTGTGCTGACCACCTGAAGTCATCTAGTAAAGGTTCTCTTGTTCCCTACAATTGACTCCTGCACGTAGCCTGGGCTATACCAGCGGGCTTCACATCACTGTATACAAGGCGATGTGCCAGAGGAGCCGGGTCCATATTAGAAGTGAGGGGGGGGGGGGGGTCCGTAATCCTCTGGGCTGGGGCCGGCTCACTGCAGGTTTAAAGCCGCGTCATTTCATTATCTCCATTTCATCACTGAGCCCAAAAACCAGCGGCGGGAAGGAGCAGCTCTATTACATTATGGTCATTAAAGGGAAAGAGACGCTGGGTCATTACAGGGGCCCTGCCAGTGGCCCTCCTGCTATAGAGGCTGAGCTTCCATCTAGAGCAGGCATCCTCAACCTGCGGCCCTCCAGCTGTTGTAAAACTACAACTCCCACAATGCCCTGCTGTAGGCTGATACCTGTAATTTTGCAACAGCTGGAGGGCCGCAGTTTGAGGATGCCTGATCTAGGGGCCCGGACATGAGGAGGAACTGCACTCGGGCCCCTTCTCCCACCCTGTTCTTGACTGAGGAGGACTCTGCTGCGCGTCCTCGTCCCTATGAAGAGGTCCAGGTACCGCACCAGATTTTGGGCTCCAGGATAAATAAAGGACCATCCTGTATCCGGGCCCCAGCAGGGCTCATATACATTAGTCTTTATTCGTGAGATCTTTCGTCATGACTGCGGTGGTCACGTCTCAGACATGATAACCCACAACGCTCACATGGCTGAGGCGTGAGGCACTTGGTGGCTGAATCATGTGACACACCGGAAACATTTCTCAGATGAACCAGAGTTTCAAAATTCCCTCTCCACCGGTCTGGACCACAAGGCAAGAGAAGTTGTTGCCTATAACTATGTATTCCATGCATCCTCGGATGCAGCAGAGCTAAGCATGTCGTTCAGCTCCACTACTCCATCTTACAGGACTATACTGCCCAATGAGTTACCAGACCGATTCAGCTCTGCTACATCTGATGAGGGTGACCCTGTGCACCACACAGGGCCGGTGATTTTCCCAGGCTGCTGTCAGACTGATTGCAGGGATCAACCTTTACTCAGGCCTGCCCCATTACTGGACGTTGTATCTTCCAACTCAGCACCCATTGCACAACGCTGCTGACAGGAATCTGCTCTCGGCCCATGGACTCACCTCTCACACATTTCCAGTATTGTGGGGCGAGACCGGTGTCCTCTAGTAACCTGCCGACCTGGGGAGTAAACTCTGCACCACCCACAATGCACTGCAGCGGAGCCCGCCCTGCACCAGCAGGTGGCAGCAGCGCCGGGTGCTCCGAGCTGCAGCCTCAGAGATACAAGTTCTGGTGTATGGCAGGGAAGTGCCGCAGTCACAGCCCTGCGCCCAGTCAGATTCTCGTCTGGACGGTATAATGAACAGCACCGGGTTCTGGGTGAGGCTTCGGAGTCGGCCGCTCAGTAAACCGGTCGCAATGTAGACCCCATAAAAATAAATTCACAAAAGATACAAGAGCTCTCGATGCAGACAGAGGAAGCGGCGCCCTTCGACACGTCCAGGCGGCTGCGAAATCAGATCCACGGCTCAAAGACTTCATGTCTGCAAACACTGCACCCCGGGGGGCACGTAAATCTCAGATAATGCAAATAAGGGTCACGAGGGACCCCCAGGGGCTATAACCAGACATTGGATGTGTCCCCATACACAGGCGCTGTCACTTACCTGTGTAACCACCACTCGCCCTGCCCCGCGCCCCATCTTCACTTAGGCCAGCATTAAAGTGCAACTGTCATTAGTTTTTTTATTTTTGTAAAATTCATTTACAGACTCCAGACCAGACCCTTCATTTATACAGACCCCAGACCAGATCCTTCATTTATACAGACCCCATCCTTCATTTATACAGACCCCAGACCAGATCCTTCATTTATACAGACCCCAGACCAGACCCTTCATTTATACAGACCCCAGAACAGACCCTTCATTTATACAGACCCCAGACCAGACCCTTCATTTATACAGACCCCAGACCAGACCCTTCATTTATACAGACCCCAGACCAGACCCTTCATTTATACAGACCCCAGACCAGACCCTTCATTTATACAGACCCCAGACCAGACCCTTCATTTATACAGACTCCAGACCAGACCCTTCATTTATACAGACCCCAGACCAGACCCTTCATTTATACAGACCCCAGACCAGACCCTTCATTTATACAGACCCCAGACCAGACCCTTCATTTATACAGACCCCAGACCAGACCCTTCATTTATACAGACCCCAGACCAGACCCTTCATTTATACAGACCCCAGACCAGACCCTTCATTTATACAGACCCCAGACCAGACCCTTCATTTATACAGACCCCAGACCAGACCCTTCATTTATACAGACCCCAGACCAGACCCTTCATTTATACAGACCCCAGACCAGACCCTTCATTTATACAGACCCCAGACCAGACCCTTCATTTATACAGACCCCAGACCAGACCCTTCATTTATACAGACCCCAGACCAGACCCTTCATTTATACAGACCCCAGACCAGACCCTTCATTTATACAGACCCCAGACCAGACCCTTCATTTATACAGACCCCAGACCAGACCCTTCATTTATACAGACCCCAGACCAGACCCTTCATTTATACAGACCCCAGACCAGACCCTTCATTTATACAGACCCCAGACCAGACCCTTCATTTATACAGACCCCAGACCAGACCCTTCATTTATACAGACCCCAGACCAGACCCTTCATTTATACAGACCCCAGACCAGACCCTTCATTTATACAGACCCCAGACCAGACCCTTCATTTATACAGACCCCAGACCAGACCCTTCATTTATACAGGCCCCGGAACAGACCCTTCATTTATACAGACCCCAGACCAGATCCTTCATTTATACAGGCCCCAGAACAGACCCTTTATTTATACAGACCCCAGACCAGACCCTTCATTTATACAGACCCCAGACCAGATCCTTCATTTATACAGACCCCATCCTTCATTTATACAGACCCCAGACCAGATCCTTCATTTATACAGACCCCAGACCAGATCCTTCATTTATACAGAGCCCAGAACAGACCCTTCATTTATACAGACCCCAGACCAGACCCTTCATTTATACAGGCCCCGGAACAGACCCTTCATTTATACAGACCCCAGACCAGATCCTTCATTTATACAGACCCCAGACCAGACCCTTCATTTATACAGACCCCAGACCAGATCCTTCATTTATACAGACCCCAGACCAGATCCTTCATTTATACAGAGCCCAGAACAGACCCTTTATTTATACAGTATCTGAGGAAAGGGATTTAGGGGTCATTATATCAGACGACCTAAAGGTGGGCAGACAATGTCATAGAGCAGCAGGTAATGCCAGCAGAATGCTTGGGTGTATAGGGAGAGGCATTAACAGTAGAAAGAGGGAGGCGCTTGTGCCGCTCTACAGAGCACTAGGGAGACCTCATTGGGTCTAAACTAGTAGATGGATTGCAGGACAAAACTGACCAGGAAAGGTTAAAGGACCTTAACATGTATAGCTTGGAAGTAAGAAGAGACAGAGGGGATATGATAGAAACTGTTAAATACATAAAGGGAATCATCACGGTAAAAGAGGAGAGAATATTTAAAAGAAGAAAAACTGCTACAAGAGGACATAGTTTTATATTAGAGGGGCAAAGGTTTAAAAGTAATATCAGGAAGTATTACTTTACTGAGAGAGTAGTGGACGCATGGAATAGCCTTCCTGCAGAAGTGGTAGCTGCAAATACAGTGAAGGAGTTTAAGCATGCATGGGATAGGCATAAGGCCATCCTTCATATAAGATAGGGCCGGGGTCTAGTCATAGGATTCATTATATTGGGCATAAGGCCATCCTTCATATAAGATAGGGCCGGGGGCTATTCATAGTATTCAGCATATTGGGCATAAGGCTATCCTTCATATAAGATAGGGCCGGGGGCTATCCATAGTATTCAGCATATTGGGCATACGGCCATCCTTCATATAAGATAGGGCCGGGGGCTATTCATAGTATTCAGCATATTGGGCATAAGGCTATCCTTCATATAAGATAGGGCCGGGGGCTATCCATAGTATTCAGCATATTGGGCATACGGCCATCCTTCATATAAGATAGGGCCGGGGGCTATTCATAGTATTCAGTATATTGGGCATAAGGCCATCCTTCATATAAGATAGGGCCGGGGGCTAGTCATAGTATTCAGCATATTGGGCATACGGCCATCCTTCATATAAGATAGGGCCGGGGGCTAGTCATAGTATTCAGCATATTGGGCATAAGGCTATCCTTCATATAAGATAGGGCCGGAAGCTATTCATAGTATTCAGTATATTGGGCATAAGGCCATCCTTCATATAAGATAGGGCTGGGGGCTAGTCATAGTATTCAGTATATTGGGCATAAGGCCATCCTTCATATAAGATAGGGCCGGGGTCTATTCATAGGATTCAGTATATTGGGCATAAGGCCATCCTTCATATAAGATAGGGCCGGGGTCTATTCATAGGATTCAGTATATTGGGCATAAGGCCATCCTTCATATAAGATAGGGCCGGGGTCTATTCATAGGATTCAGTATATTGGGCATAAGGCCATCCTTCATATAAGATAGGGCCGGGGGCTATCCATAGTATTCAGCATATTGGGCATAAGGCCATCCTTCATATAAGATAGGGCCGGGGCTAGTCATAGTATTCAGTATATTGGGCATAAGGCCATCCTTCATATAAGATAGGGCCGGGCTAGTCATAGTATTCAGTATATTGGGCATAAGGCCATCCTTCATATAAGATAGGGCCGGGGGCTAGTCATAGTATTCAGCATATTGGGCATAAGGCCATCCTTCATATAAGATAGGGCCGGGGTCTAGTCATAGTATTCAGTATATTGGGCATAAGGCCATCCTTCATATAAGATAGGGCTGGGGGCTAGTCATAGTATTCAGTATATTGGGCATAAGGCCATCCTTCATATAAGATAGGGCCGGGGCTACTCATAGTATTCAGTATATTGGGCATAAGGCCATCCTTCATATAAGATAGGGCCGGGGGCTAGTCATAGTATTCAGTATATCGGGCATAAGGCCATCCTTCATATAAGATAGGGCCGGGGGCTAGTCATAGTATTCAGTATATTGGCATAAGGCCATCCTTCATATAAGATAGGGCCGGGGGCTAGTCATAGTATTCAGTATATTGGGCATAAGGCCATCCTTCATATAAGATAGGGCCGGAGGCTAGTCATAGTATTCAGTATATTGGGCATAAGGCCATCCTTCATATAAGATAGGGCCGGGGCTAGTCATAGTATTCAGTATATTAGGCATAAGGTCATCCTTCATATAAGATAGGGCCGGGGGCTATTCATAGGATTCAGTATATTGGGCATAAGGCCGTCCTTCATATAAGATAGGGTTGGGGGCTATTCATAGTATTCAGTATATTGGGCATAAGGCCATCCTTCATATAAGATAGGGCCGGGGGCTAGTCATAGTATTCAGTATATGGTCATAAGGCCATCCTTCATATAAGATAGGGCCGGGGCTAGTCATAGTATTCAGTATATTGGGCATAAGGCCATCCTTCATATAAGATAGGGCCGGGGGCTACTCATAGTATTCAGTATATTGGGCATAAGGCCATCCTTCATATAAGATAGGGCCGGGGGCTACTCATAGTATTCAGTATATTGGGCATAAGGCTATCCTTCATATAAGATAGGGCCGGGGCTATTCATACTATTCAGTATATTGGGCATAAGGCCATCCTTCATATAAGATAGGGCCGGGGCTAGTCATAGTATTCAGTATATTGGGCATAAGGCCATCCTTCATATAAGATAGGGCCGGGGGCTAGTCATAGTATTCAGTATATTGGGCATAAGGCCATCCTTCATATAAGATAGGGCCGGGGCTAGTCATACTATTCAGTATATTGGGCATAAGGCCATCCTTCATATAAGATAGGGTCGGGTTTATTCATAGTATTCAGTATATTGGGCATAAGGCCATCCTTCATATAAGATAGGGCCGGGGGCTATTCATAGTGTTCAGTATATTGGGCATAAGGCCATCCTTCATATAAGATAGGGCCGGGGGCTAGTCATAGTATTCAGTATATTGGGCATAAGGCCATCCTTCATATAAGATAGGGCCGGGGGCTAGTCATACTATTCAGTATATTGGGCATAAGGCCATCCTTCATATAAGATAGGGCCGGGGCTACTCATAGGATACAGGATATTGGGCAGACTAGATGGGCCAAACGGTTCTTATCTGCCGACACATTCTATGTTTCTATACAGACCCCAGACCAGACTTCATTTATAAATTGGAATTGGGTCAACCACTAGTTAGTCGGTTAGCTGAGTCATTGCCTAGCTGAGGGAGAGAGTGGATCTATGTTGTGTGAGCTCCTCAGAGCTAGGCCCAAATCTCAGAGAACCCTAAGCTCTGAGACTTCACCAACCCAAGCAAGCTACTCTACGACAAGAGTGCTCCAGAAAGAGAAAAGAACCTAGAAGGTCCAGGATCTACAAGCCGTGCACTGGAGCCAGAGAGCAAGGTATTGTGCTTGGTTATGGCAGAGAGACTTTGCTGCTGTGAGAGGGAACACACTAACACACTCTTCTACACTCAGATGGTTTGGCCAGCTGTGTCCTAAATATGTATCAGCTGAGAATTGCAGAAAATATACCCAGAACATCACTGCACGCCTAAGATTCTCGAAAGGCAGAGAGGAGTACCACAACCCCCATCATTGCTGCTATTCATACATTGCTATTTGGGAGGAATTGCACTGTGATTTGGGGTTGCACCTTTGCACCTGCATCCATACACCTGCCTACACCAGCCAGATGCCTCAACACCAGGGTGTTCCCTGAGGGAAGAAAGAGTGTGTCCCATCACTGCACAGCCCTAGGGGGTATCACTGCGATCCGTGTGTGCAACTATCATTGCCAGAGTTACTACCACACCTATCCTCCTGGGCCCCTGCACTTGTAGAGGGGTGAAATCTTTGACGACTCTGTTATAAATGTAGATTTTGCTACATATTTGCTCTGTTTTTCCATTGAAAAATAAACTGCGTGCCGAATCGGCCTCAGAGTTCAATCAAGATAAAGCGCTGCGCCAAAGCTGTAGGTATGGACTGCGATCCCCACGATCCCTACCCCCATCCCTTGACCCAATTAATAACAAGAACCGCTGACTGCAGAATCTGCTGTGTCCTCTTTATATAAATTTCATCTCAAATTAAAGGAATAAGAAAAGCCGCCCTAGAGTCATAAATTAGCCCGCTCAGTCGTCCGAGGGAGAATTTAAATAAGACATTGATTAATTAATTGCATTAACCTAATTTAATCAGGCCTCCGGGCTACATGGCTAATCAAGGTTAAAGGGGTATTCGCTAGGATATGCCCCCATTGTCTGATAGGTGGGGGTCCCACCTCTGGGACCCGCACCTACAATAAGAAAGGAGCAGGGAAATAAAAGGAGGGTGCACTGCGCATGCGCAGCCGCCCTCTATTCATTTCTATGGGGCCGCCAAAAATTCCGTCTGCCCCATAGAAATGAATAGGAGCAGGGGCCGCGCATGCGCGATGCACTCCCAGGCACTTCTATGGGAGCAGTGCTTGGTGGTAGACGGACCCCGGGAAATACGGGGTCCTCCAGTCACAGCTCTCCCCGCTCCGTTCTCGTTCTAGGTGCAGGTCCCAGAGGTGGGAGCCGCACCTATCAGACAATGGGGGCATATCCTAGCAATATGCCCCCATTGTCTGTGATGGGAGTACCCCTTTAAGAGCTGGGGGTCCGGAGCCTGCTTATTAGGTAAACATATCTAAAGTTAACAATGCCTACAGACCATTATAATCGTAGAATTCCACTTTTTTCCTCTGTACAGGCTTAATTGGTGGACTGTGGGGTGGCAGCTCCGTATCGCGCGACGCTCCTTCTACTACAACTCCCAGCAGTTCCTCGCAGTCCTGAAGAAGAGGTATCCAACCAATGTATATCACTCCACAGCACCAAGCCCGAGGAGGACGGCAACGACGCATGTGCGTCCACCACTGCCTGACGCAGTACTTACACACAGATACAGGAACGTAAGCTAGGGGGCGCTAACACTGCCGGTCTCATCAGAGGTTCAGGCTTCTCCCCTCCGTTCACATGAAGTGCTGTGTACAGACACAAGTGGGGCGTCTATCTATTATTACAAGGACAGAACGATTAAAAGCTTCCAGCCGCACACAGCCTGAGTGGGTCGGCTGTTATCACTCTCAGCATCCACCTCCCACCCGCACATATAAAGGACAGTTTTGTGGATCTCTGGGCGTGTCCCTTATCTAGACTGTGGTTACCTTTGCATTACTGCTATGGCTCTATAGGGTACCCCGAGAACATGGCCGCTGCACTATAGACAGGGTCATGGCCGGCACCGCTCCATCACCCCCTTTGGAATAACATGCAGAATTGGTGAAACATGCGGCATCGCACTCTGCTGATCTGCAGCTTGGACCCGTTCACTGGCAGTGAATGGAAACCAACATTAGATTCAGTTTTACTCCAGCCATGGCCGGAAAAAAATAACGTAATCCTCGGATAAGCGAGACAAAGGATAATGGGAAATTACTGCAAGAAACCTAATGACATTAAGGAGCCAAGAATATAACTCTGCCGCTGGGACCTGTGAGCGGGGAAGACTGGATTATACTAATGATTACGGGTGCAACAGGGACAATGGAGGACGGTGACAACTGACTAAATATAACGCCTGGATGAAGGCTGCGGCTTAATGTCACCTAAGCGCTGTATGTGGCAGGAGGGCCGGGAAGACGGCAGAGGATTAATGGCGTTATAATGTCAGCTGCGACTGAGCCGGGACCTGGGAGCCATTATTTCACATGACGGAGAAGTAGGCAAGCAGTGTGACACCGCGGCGGGGGCGGAGAGCCCGGAGGGACCGCAGGAGTTATTGAGAGGGAAATGGCCCAAATTTATGAGTCAGGAAGGTGGCGAGTAACAAGAGCTCCCATCTGACGGAGAATATCACCGCTGCAGAGACGGGCACCGCTTCATAAAGAACGCAGAGGGTCCGGCTCCTGGAGCCCCCGACTGATCTACAGGGTGCGCCAAGGAAGCTCTGACCGACCATAAAGCCACAGAGCCGCAGGCCACCATTCACATGACAACTGTATGTTGGCAGCTTGGATAATACAAAGGGGGCTCTAAGCGAGAGGGGTCCATTATGAGGGGGTCCCCTTTATGACATCCGTATGTCCCAGGGCACAAGGACAGGGGTCTCTATGACACAACACATTGTGATCGTGTCCCTGGCGATCTCCTGAATGTTCTAACACATGGATGAGTGTATAGGAAGCTGTGGACAACATGGACGTCCCGAGCTACCATCTAGGCTTCATCTCACACTGCCACCTAGTGGAGGCCCAGAGAACAGTACCAAACACTGTGGGCGTAGATACAACGGCACAGACTGTATCCAACACCACAGCTGTAGATACAACGGCACAGACTGTATCCAACACCACAACTGTAGATACAACGGCACAGACTGTATCCAACTCCACAGCTGTACATACAACGGCACAGACTGTAGCCAACTCCACAGCTGTAGATACAACGGCACAGAGTGTATCCAACTCCACAACTGTAGATACAACGGCACAGACTGTATCCAACTCCACAGCTGTAGATACAACGGCACAGACTGTATCCAACACCACAACTGTAGATACAACGGCACAGACTGTATCCAACTCCACAGCTGTAGATACAACGGCACAGACGGTATCCAACTCCACAGCTGTAGATACAACGGCACAGACTGTATCCAACTCCACAGCTGTAGATACAACGGCACAGACGGTATCCAACTCCACAGCTGTAGATACAACGGCACAGACTGTATCCAACTCCACAGCTGTAGATACAACGGCACAGACTGTATCCAACTCCACAGCTGTTGCACATACAACGGCCAGCACAGACTGTAGCCAACTCCACAGCTGTAGATACAACGGCACAGAGTGTATCCAACTCCACAACTGTAGATACAACGGCACAGACTGTATCCAACTCCACAGCTGTAGATACAACGGCACAGACTGTATCCAACACCACAACTGTAGATACAACGGCACAGACTGTATCCAACTCCACAGCTGTAGATACAACGGCACAGACTGTATCCAACACCACAACTGTAGATACAACGGCACAGACTGTATCCAACTCCACAGCTGTAGATACAACGGCACAGAGTGTATCCAACTCCACAACTGTAGATACAACGGCACAGACTGTATCCAACTCCACAGCTGTAGATACAACGGCACAGACTGTATCCAACACCACAACTGTAGATACAACGGCACAGACTGTATCCAACTCCACAGCTGTAGATACAACGGCACAGACTGTATCCAACTCCACAACTGTAGATACAACGGCACAGACTGTATCCATCACGCATGCTAGGATTAGATACACAGCGCAGCAGACAGTATCACACAGGACAGGATTAGATACACAGCTCAGCAGACAGTATCACACAGGACAGGATTAGATACACAGCTCAGCAGACAGTATCACACAGGATAGGATTAGATACACAGCTCAGGAGACTGTATCACACAGGGTAGGATTAGATACACAGCTCAGCAGACAGTATCACACAGGATAGGATTAGATACACAGCTCAGGAGACTGTATCACACAGGGTAGGATTAGATACACAGCTCAGCAGTCGGTATCAAACAGGACAGGATTAGATACACAGCTCAGCAGCCCGTATCACACAGGACGGGATTAGATACACAGCTCAGCAGACAGTATCACACAGGACGGGATTAGATACACAGCTCAGCAGCCCGTATCACACAGGATAGGATTAGATACACAGCTCGGCAGCCCGTATCACACAGGACGGGATTAGATACACAGCTCAGCAGACAGTATCACACAGGACAGGATTAGATACACGGCTCACCAGGAAGTATCACACAGGACAGGATTAGATACAAAGCTCAGCAGCCGGTATCACACAGGACGGGATTAGATACACAGCTCAGCAGCCCGTATCACACAGGACGGGATTAGATACACAGCTCAGCAGCCGGTATCTCACCATTACCAGCTACTAAATGGAATGATATTTTAGATGATAATTTGACATATACATTTATTGTGTCAAACTCCTGCAGCCGGAATAAGGCGATGTCACCCCATTTATTCCTGGGAGAGTTTGAAAATTGGTGAATTTAAAACAATTCAGCAAAAACAGAGCAGTTATTTTGAAGGTCAGAGCGTGAATAAAATGTCAGAATTATAATAAGGAATTAAATTTGTACAAGGTTTCTGGAGAAAAAATGTGGATGCCACTTACCAAGCCAAGTGAGCAACCGTCCAAGTAAGGCTACGGTCACACCCGGCCAACACTAAATCCAACCTCATCTGTCATGGTTCCTGTTGTTTTGAGCAAAACACCATTGTCTGAACTACTTTAGTCAAATGTGACAGAAATGCCGAACAGCAATGTGAACAGAGCCTAAGAGACAATTATAATACTGCTCCCATGTACAAGAATATAACTACCACATACCTCGCCAGAAGGACCTCGCCGCACATACTACACCAGAAGGACCTCGCCGCACATACTATACCATGAGGACCTCGCTGCACATACCACACCAGAAGGACCTCGCTGCACATACTACACCAGAAGGACCTCGCTGCACATACTACACCAGAAGGACCTCGCCGCACATACTATACCATGAGGACCTCGCTGCACATACCACACCAGAAGGACCTCGCTGCACATACTACACCAGAAGGACCTCGCCGCACATACTACACCAGAAGGACCTCGCCGCACATACTACACCAGAAGGACCTCGCCGCACATACTATACCATGAGGACCTCGCTGCACATACCACACCAGAAGGACCTCGCTGCACATACTACACCAGAAGGACCTCGCTGCACATACTACACCAGAAGGACCTCGCCGCACATACTATACCATGAGGACCTCGCTGCACATACTACACCAGAAGGACCTCGCTGCACATACCACACCAGAAGGACCTCGCCGCACATACTACACCAGAAGGACCTCGCCGCACATACTACACCAGAAGGACCTCGCCGCACATACTACACCAGAAGGACCTCGCCGCACATACTATACCATGAGGACCTCGCTGCACATACTATACCATGAGGACCTCGCTGCACATACCACACCAGAAGGACCTCGCTGCACATACCACACCAGAAGGACCTCGCCGCACATACTACACCAGAAGGACCTCGCCGCACATACTACACCAGAAGGACCTCGCCGCACATACCACACCAGAAGGACCTCGCCGCACATACTACACCAGAAGGACCTCGCCACACATACTACACCAGAAGGACCTCGCCACACATACTACACCAGAAGGACCTCGCCGCACATACTACACCAGAAGGACCTCGCTGCACATACTACACCAGAAGGACATCGCTGCACATACTACACCAGAAGGACATCGCTGCACATACTACACCAGAAGGACCTCGCTGCACATACTACACCAGAAGGACCTCGCTGCACATACTACACCAGAAGGACCTCGCTACACATACTACACCAGAAGGACCTCGCTGCACATACTACACCAGAAGGACCTCGCTGCACATACTACATAAGAAGGACCTCGCTGCACATACTACATAAGAAGGACCTCGCCGCACATACTACACCGAAGCCCCTTCCCATTTCGATAAGAGCCTCTTATCCAGGGTGTATGGCTCTGTGCGGCTGTGTGTCACATTCCCACAGATAAGGGGGATCTCATGGCACAGCGGTGGCCACAGTGACATAAGTGCACTCGACAGAGTGAAATTCCTGCAAAGCTCACTGCACAATGTGAGACTGAGAGCAAAGCTGGGTCAGGGGGATGTTACGCAGCAGCCTGGCGCTCAAGCAGTCGGATTACAATTTAATTAAAACTTAATGATAACCCCGGGCCACCGCTTCTTAGCCGGAATCTTCTGCAAGGAGATTTTCTGTAAATTTCTCATCATTGCAGCAGATACCATCAATGAACAAGGCAGAATTTTTTCCCAGTGCAGAAATGACGGGGTTAAGTAGAAGTGACTATTGTGTCTTGTCTCTATTCGGGGTGGTAAGAGCCCAGACCCCACATGGCCACATAGCATCCCGCCATAACGACAGAGCATCACCTGTCAGTAGAGGGGAACACTGCTCTGTGCAGATTATATCAGAATATCAGACCAACTCATTGTAATAATAGATTAGCAGCAGTAAAGACGGAGCTCGTTACACGGTATCATATCCAGAAACGTTCTGCAGCATTCTGCTACACTACGGCCCGGATTTACTAAAGATGGAGTAAACCTTGCCCAGCAGTCTAGACTCCGGCTGGATGGGACGGACACTATACCAACTTACTTTCAGGCAGATCTTTACGCCAGAATTGAGACAATATTTTGGCTCAACATAGGACCCGCCCCTTTCCAGTGAAGCTCCACCTACTTTTCACTGAGAGTAAATCTGGGCCTTGTTTCAATTTGGTACAGATGTGAAGGTCTCCTTGATGACCATAAACCTGTCAATACCAGACCCGACAAATGGACACGAGAGGCGCTGCTTCTAGAAAAACAACCACAGTACGGCGCGCCATATTTATGAAGGTAGACCAAAAGTGCAAAGTAAGGGGGCTGGACTTCGCAGGTGTAGAAAATAAGACTGATTTAGGAATGTGCCCCTTGTCTACCCTGCACGTTCTTAGTACATCTCCGCCACTGTGTCTACAGTACAATGGAGGGAACGGGTTAATCCGCGTGGCACGCCTCCCGTGTTCTCCAGCTTCTTCCAGTCTCAGAGTATTTTATCACACTACATTCCTGCAGGTACAATGCATCACAGAACTGTCAGCGGCGCTGGTATAATCAGGCTCTGCAGTCTACATTCAGATAGCAGAGCTTCAGTTTTCCATTTTTACCGCCATCTGCAATGGAGAAATGTGTTTACCGTCCTCTATAAATCCATCAAGACTGGTTTTAATATGAAACTGAAATAAGGGAGGCCTACAGCCCCGCTATAGGACAGCCCTGTGTAACGGTGAGTGTGCAGTCTGCAGTAACAGTGCACTACGGATCGCTCCTGAGGACCGAGTCCACAGTGCACCACTGATTGCTCCGAAGCACCAAGTCCACAGTGCCATGCAAAGCCAGAGGACCGAGTCCACAGTGCACCACTGATTGCTCCGAAGCACCAAGTCCACAGTGCCATGCAAAGCCAGAGGACCGAGTCCACAGTGCACCACTGATTGCTCCGGAGCACCAAGTCCACAGTGCCATGCAAAGCCAGAGGACCGAGTCCACAGTGCACCACTGATTGCTCCGGAGCACCAAGTCCACAGTGCCATGCAAAGCCAGAGGACAGAGTCCACAGTGCACCACTGATCGCTCCGGAGGACCAAGTCCACAGTGCCATGCAAAGCCAGAGGACAGAGTCCACAGTGCACCACTGATCGCTCCGGAGGACCAAGTCCACAGTGCCATGCAAAGCCAGAGGACAGAGTCCACAGTGCACCACTGATCGCTCCGGAGGACCAAGTCCACAGCGCCACACAAAGCCAGAGGACAGAGTTCACAGCGCCACACAAAGCCAGAGGACAGAGTTCACAGCGCCACACAAAGCCAGAGGACAGAGTTCACAGCGCCACACAAAGCAAGAGGAAAGAGTTCACAGCGCCACACAAAGCCAGAGGACCGAGTCCACAGCGCCACACAAAGCCAGAGGACAGTGTTCACAGCGCCACACAAAGCCAGAGGACAGAGTTCACAGCGCCACACAAAGCAAGAGGAAAGAGTTCACAGCGCCACACAAAGCCAGAGGACCGAGTCCACAGCGCCACACAAAGCCAGAGGACAGAGTTCACAGCGCCACACAAAGCCAGAGGACAGAGTCCACAGCGCCAAAAAAAGCCAGAGGACCGAGTCCACAGCGCCACACAAAGCCAGAGGACCGAGTCCACAGAGCCACACAAAGCCAGAGGACGGGGTCCACAGCGCCACACAAAGCCAGAGGACCGAGTCCACAGTGCCACACAAAGCCAGAGGACAGAGTCCACAGTGCCACACAAAGCCAGAGGACAGAGTCCACAGTGCCACACAAAGCCAGAGGACAGAGTCCACAGTGCCACACAAAGCCAGAGGACCGAGTCCACAGTGCCACACAAAGCCAGAGGACAGAGTCCACAGAGCCACACAAAGCCAGAGGACGGGGTCCACAGCGCCACACAAAGCCAGAGGACAGAGTCCACAGTGCCACACAAAGCCAGAGGACCGAGTCCACAGAGCCACACAAAGCCAGAGGACGGAGTCCACAGAGCCACACAAAGCCAGAGGACGGGGTCCACAGCGCCACACAAAGCCAGAGGACCGAGTCCACAGTGCCACACAAAGCCAGAGGACAGAGTCCACAGCACCACACAAAGCCAGAGGACCGAGTCCACAGCGCCACACAAAGCCAGAGGACAGAGTCCACAGCACCACACAAAGCCAGAGGACCGAGTCCACAGCGCCACACAAAGCCAGAGGACAGAGTCCACAGCGCCACACAAAGCCAGAGGACCGAGTCCACAGTGCCACACAAAGCCAGAGGACAGAGTCCACAGCGCCACACAAAGCCAGAGGACCGAGTCCACAGCGCCACACAAAGCCAGAGGACCGAGTCCACAGTGCCACATAAAGCCAGAGGGCAGCGTCCCACATTTCTGTGAAAGGGGCACTGTAAACATCTGTCTACTTATATATATATTTATTTGCAATGTATGGTATTTCCTATTTATCAGGCTGGCAGTTTCATTTCACCCATTCGCCCCTAGGTGGTGCTGGCGCCGCTCATTTTTTAGCTTGGGGTGTGTCCAGCTTAGTGTGTTGTAGTAGTAGAGGAGAGGAGAGTGAATGGAGGAGAGGAACAGGCCCAAACCAACATGTAGCCGTTCTCCTTTCCTCTGGGCCCTGATTAGGCCTGGAGAAGAGAAATACAAGAACCCAGCCCCAGTCTATGTATGAATATGGAGTGAGCCTGGTGGGGATTAGAGCTGAACCCTGCCTATGGACCTCACCAGCACAAGGGCCTGAGAGCAGCTCTAGAAGTGCCGGGACACGTGGATAATCAGTGCGCAGAATTGTCCTTTATCCACTACACAAGCCTTCCAGGACATAGTGAAAACCTGGACCTTTATAGAAGAGCATCCTGCAAATAATGAAGCAGAAGACTGAGGCCTGCCACGAGGGAGATCGCCCTTAGAGGATAGCTCAAGTTAAGCAGAAACCAGCATATTTAGTACCAGAGTGCTTACAGAAGTCTTGCCTGTATAATAACAACCTTAGGCCTCATGCACACGGCCGTTGTTCGGGTCCACACTCCGTGTGCTGTCCGCACCTGTTGCTCCGTTCCGTGGCCCCGCAAAAAAAATAGAGCATGTCCTATTCTTGTCCGTTATGCGGACAAGAATAGGCATCTCTATAATGGGAACGCGGAGCAGCTTCCGTGTTTTGCGGATCCGCCATTTGCGGACCGCAAAACACCAACGGTCGTGTGCGTGTAGCCTTAAAGGGAGCTCCTCAACTGACAATTGCCTAAACATGATGAAAGCAATACAATTCAGCCTATTTCTGAGTCATTACTTATTCCAAACGAATGAACTGTATCTGTAATAACTGTCTGAAGACAAGTGATTTAGTAAAGTGCACTACTACCTCAACAGTTGAACCTAACGGTGTTTTGGCGTCACAAACACAGGGGCCCAGCCACCAAAGCACCCTAAACAGCACCACCAAGGGCACCTCAACCAACATCTGGCTGGTGTTCCCTGCAACAGAGAGTTCCTCATCACTACACTGCTGACCAGGGAGGCATCCGCTAACAGTGAGTAACCAAAATGAACCATTACCTCCATCGGCCCACCGTAGCCTCACGTGTTTTCCCCTGCGGCCTGGCACGCTGCAAGAGGACCAAGTCCACAGTGCCACAAAGCAAGCACCGTAGAAAGCCGTGATCTCCCCGGCTCAGCATCACCAGCTGTTTACATGCAGCGATCTCCTCCACAGTATAGGGAGCAGTGATCACTAATGTCATTGCTCGTCCTCATACAGAAGCGTTCCTTCCTGACAATGGTCTGCTCGTCAGTGGAGGAGACACATTTACATGCAGCGATCTCCTCCACAGTACAGGGAGTAGTCATCACTAATGCCATCGCTCGTCCCCATACAGAAGCGTTCCTTCCTTACTAGGCCTGCACAATATATCGCGAAAGCAATTGCAATCGCAATTAATCGCCATATCGCAATCGCAATTTGCCGACCCAAAAATGCTGCAATTATATTACCATATTTTCGCTTTATAAGACACACTTTTTGCCCCCCAAAAGTGTGTCTTATAAAGCAATGGTTGACTTTCTATGTGACACTGACACCATCTCCGGCCGCTATGCTGCACAGCGCGGCCGGCGATACATCAGTTACAGTGCGGGGAGGGAGGAGGGGCTGGCGGAAAGTCGTTATTTTAATGAACATGTTCTTATATCTATTTTATTTATCTGTTCTGTGCAGCGCTATTAAGAAAATGGCAAGTTTTGTATTTTGTACTTTTGCACTAATGCAAATATGTATTTTATTTTGAAAAACACTGTGCATTTCAGTTCTTGAGTTCAGCATAACTACATTTCACATTATCAGTCATCTGTGTGCGCTTTACCATGAAAATCCAAGCAGATAGACCTCTAGCACAATTCTCCTTAAATATCGCATCGCACATCGTTATCGCAATTTTTAGGGCCCTAATCGCAATCGCACAAAATTCCCATATCGTGCAGCCCTATTCCTTACAATCTCCCGCTCGTCAGTGGAGGAGACACATTTACATGCAGAGATCTCCTCCACAAAATGGGGAGCAGTGATCACTAATGCCATCACTCGTCCCCGTACAGAAGCGTTCCTTCCTGACAATGGTCTGCTCGTCAGTGGAGGAGACACATTAATATGCAGAGATCTCCTCCACAGTATATGGAGCAGTGATCACTAATGCCATCGCTCGTCTCCGTACAGAAGCGTTCCTTCCTGACAATGGTCTGTTTGTCAGTGGAGGAGACACATTTACATGCAGCGATCTCCTCCACAGTACAGGGAGTAGTCATCACTAATGCCATTGCTCGTCCTCATACAGAAGCGTTCCTTCCTGACAATGGTCTGCTCGTCAGTGGAGGAGACACATTTACATGCAGCGATCTCCTCCACAGTATGAGGTTGACGGATCACTATTGCGATCGCTCATCCCCGTACAGAATCGTTGTTTCTGGGCTGTTTAGACGGCACAATTTGCTGCCCAGAAACAATGATTGATGACCCCGCACGAAGGACAGGATCACCCGATGAACGAGCGTTTCTGCAGCTCACCGGTGATCGGCGACACATTTAGATGGGCAGATTGTCGGGGACAAGTGTTCACAGGAATGGGATGGCTATTGGTTTGTCTAAATGCACCTTTATATCTGATGTCACTGGATTATTTCACAGCAGACATCCAGGTTGTCCTCTACTTCCATCCTGTACTTACCTAGGAGGTTGGTGGCCCGCAAGATTCTCTAATACACCCCACATTCACTTCCCGTCTGGAGAACTAGGATCCAGACAGAGCAGCGAGACCCTCTGCAGTTAGCGCCTGTTCGGGGGCTCCGTTAATTCTTTGGCGCATACAATCAGATAGCGAGAGGGTGAAATCTGCTCCTAATTGAAGGAATTAGTAGAGTCGATGCAGAGAACATTACGGAATAGTGATAGTATCGCGCCAGGGGCGGCTGATGGGTGGAAAGCATATTTCCAGTTATTGAACAAGATCCTGGTGCCTGGGGAGCACACATACATCTCATCTCCGGGGGAGGGGGACATCTCAGAAACGAGTCTCCCCCGCCCCGAGATTTTATAGGCGTAGCAGTCACACTGGTAATAGCTGGCACAATTACAGCAGAACACGACCTGCCGCCTATGGGGGGCAACGCTGGTCTGAGCTCCCCCACAGACTCCGATAACCACTTCTACCCCCGGGGCGGTTATGGCAGGAATCCCCACACAGGCTCCTGGACAATACATATCCCTCCACCTGCATCTCCTCCCGAGAGCTCTAGAAAAGGCCATTAGGCGACTGATGTGTTAGGTTCCTGAGTTAGGCTATGTTCACATGCCAGGTTTTTGGAGCAGATTCCGTGTGAAAAATCCACGTCAAAACCGCCCTGATTTCAATTATTGACGGCATGACAAGGATTCTGCATCCGCGATTCCCACAAAGATGGGCAGGAAAGGAAATCCACGTCAAAACTGATGCGGATTCAGAAATACTCGGTCTGAACATACTGCCGGGGTATAGTTTACTGCCGCACGCTTTATGGCAGGAAGGGATCGGCTGTTCGCTCTTTATAAGGATCAATGGCTGCCAAGCGCTTGAGATGAAAACCTTCATAAATATTCAGCGGCCTACTTCTTTATCTTCCGCCCTTAGATCTCCTCACGTGACGTGCGTCGGGGCTTCAAGGACATTTTGGAGGAAATTGTGGCGATGCTACATTGTCATTTATATGCAACAATGTATCAAAGGCTTTGTGATTCCATCAACATCAACTGGAAAAGTCAGACTGTAACTCAGAAAAGGGACAGAGGAAAATGAAGAGAAAGACGATCTAACAGCGCGGCGCCATCGAGGGAGGGGCCGGAGGATGGACGGAGGCGGCTCCACCAGACAGGGAAGTCCTCCAGCCATCATCACAGTAAAAAACATGACATCACCGCTACATTTAAATGTACCCCAAGTCACATGACTGCAAAAGAACTGCTGCTCCGGATGGGACCGCAGTACAAGGCATTTAACACCAGTAAAGGTTTATTTTAAATGCAATGAACTCATGGCATTAGCAGCTGTATTATTTAGGCACTGTATGACGGTATCATGTGTGCACTGTATAGCGCTGTTACTTGGCTCTACTATGTGTCAGTATATAGCAGTATCATGTGTGCACTGTATAGCGCTGTTACTTGGCTCTACTATGTGTCAGTATATAGCAGTATCATGTGTGCACTGTATAGCGCTGTTACTTGGCTCCACTATGTGTCAGTATACAGCAGTATCATGTGTGCACTGTATAGCGCTGTTACTTGGCTCCACTATGTGTCAGTATATAGCAGTATCATGTGTGCACTGTATAGCGCTGTTATTTGGCTCCACTATGTGTCAGTATATAGCAGTATCATGTGTGCACTGTATAGCACTGTTATTTGGCTCCACCATGTGTCAGTATACAGCAGTATCATGTGTGCACTGTATAGCGCTGTTATTTGGCTCCACTATGTGTCAGTATATAGCAGTATCATGTGTGCACTGTATAGCACTGTTATTTGGCTCCACTATGTGTCAGTATATAGCAGTATCATGTGTGCACTGTATAGCACTGTTATTTGGCTCCACTATGTGTCAGTATACAGCAGTATCATGCGTGCACTGTATAGCGTATGTGTCAGTATATAGCAGTATTATGCGTGCACTGTATAGCGCTGTTATTTGGCTCCACTATGTGTCAGTATACAGCAGTATCATGCGTGCACTGTATAGCGCTGTTATTTGGTTCCACTATGTGTCAGTATATAGCAGTATCATGTATGTGCACTGTATAGCGCTGTTATTTGGTTCCACTATGTGTCAGTATATAGCAGTATCATGTGTGCACTGTATAGCGCTGTTATTTGGCTCCACTATGTGTCAGTATATAGCAGTATCATGCGTGCACTGTATAGCGCTGTTATTTGGCTCCACTATGTGTCAGTATATAGCAGTATCATGCGTGCACTGTATAGCGCTGTTATTTGGCTCCACTATGTGTCAGTATATAGCAGTATCATGTGTGCACTGTATAGCGCTGTTATTTGGTTCCACTATGTGTCAGTATATAGCAGTATCATGTGTGCACTGTATAGCGCTGTTATTTGGCTCCACCATGTGTCAGTATACAGCAGTATCATGTGTGCACTGTATAGCGCTGTTATTTGGCTCCACTATGTGTCAGTATACAGCAGTATCATGCATGCACTGTATAGCGCTGTTATTTGGCTCCACTATGTGTCAGTATACAGCAGTATTATGCGTGCACTGTATAGCACTGTTATTTGGCTCCACTATGTGTCAGTATACAGCAGTATCATGTGTGCACTGTATAGCGCTGTTATTTGGCTCCACCATGTGTCAGTATACAGCAGTATCATGTGTGCACTGTATAGCACTGTTATTTGGCTCCACCATGTGTCAGTATACAGCAGTATCATGTGTGCACTGTATAGCGCTGTTATTTGGCTCCACTATGTGTCAGTATATAGCAGTATCATGTGTGCACTGTATAGCACTGTTATTTGGCTCCACTATGTGTCAGTATACAGCAGTATCATGTGTGCACTGTATAGCACTGTTATTTGGCTCCACTATGTGTCAGTATACAGCAGTATCATGCGTGCACTGTATAGCGCTGTTATTTGGCTCCACTATGTGTCAGTATACAGCAGTATCATGCGTGCACTGTATAGCGCTGTTATTTGGCTCCACTTTGTGTCAGTATACAGCAGTATCATGTGTGCACTGTATAGCGCTGTTATTTGGCTCCACTATGTGTCAGTATATAGCAGTATCATGTGTGCACTGTATAGCACTGTTATTTGGCTCCACTATGTGTCAGTATACAGCAGTATCATGCGTGCACTGTATAGCGCTGTTATTTGGCTCCACTATGTGTCAGTATACAGCAGTATCATGCGTGCACTGTATAGCGCTGTTATTTGGCTCCACTTTGTGTCAGTATACAGCAGTATCATGTGTGCACTGTATAGCGCTGTTATTTGGCTCCACTATGTGTCAGTATATAGCAGTATCATGTGTGCACTGTATAGCACTGTTATTTGGCTCCGCTATGTGTCAGTATACAGCAGTATCATGCGTGCACTGTATAGCGTATGTGTCAGTATATAGCAGTATTATGCGTGCACTGTATAGCGCTGTTATTTGGCTCCACTATGTGTCAGTATACAGCAGTATCATGCGTGCACTGTATAGCGCTGTTATTTGGTTCCACTATGTGTCAGTATATAGCAGTATCATGTGTGCACTGTATAGCGCTGTTATTTGGCTCCACCATGTGTCAGTATACAGCAGTATCATGTGTGCACTGTATAGTGCTGTTATTTGGCTCCACTATGTGTCAGTATACAGCAGTATCATGTGTGCACTGTATAGCACTGTTATTTGGCTCCACTATGTGTCAGTATACAGCAGTATCATGTGTGCACTGTATAGCACTGTTATTTGGCTCCACTATGTGTCAGTATACAGCAGTATCATGCGTGCACTGTATAGCGTATGTGTCAGTATATAGCAGTATTATGCGTGCACTGTATAGCGCTGTTATTTGGCTCCACTATGTGTCAGTATACAGCAGTATCATGCGTGCACTGTATAGCGCTGTTATTTGGTTCCACTATGTGTCAGTATATAGCAGTATCATGTGTGCACTGTATAGCGCTGTTATTTGGTTCCACTATGTGTCAGTATATAGCAGTATCATGTGTGCACTGTATAGCGCTGTTATTTGGTTCCACTATGTGTCAGTATATAGCAGTATCATGCGTGCACTGTATAGCGCTGTTATTTGGCTCCACTATGTGTCAGTATATAGCAGTATCATGCGTGCACTGTATAGCGCTGTTATTTGGCTCCACTATGTGTCAGTATATAGCAGTATCATGCGTGCACTGTATAGCGCTGTTATTTGGCTCCACTATGTGTCAGTATATAGCAGTATCATGTGTGCACTGTATAGCGCTGTTATTTGGTTCCACTATGTGTCAGTATATAGCAGTATCATGTGTGCACTGTATAGCGCTGTTATTTGGCTCCACCATGTGTCAGTATACAGCAGTATCATGTGTGCACTGTATAGCGCTGTTATTTGGCTCCACTATGTGTCAGTATACAGCAGTATCATGCATGCACTGTATAGCGCTGTTATTTGGCTCCACTATGTGTCAGTATACAGCAGTATTATGCGTGCACTGTATAGCACTGTTATTTGGCTCCACTATGTGTCAGTATACAGCAGTATCATGTGTGCACTGTATAGCGCTGTTATTTGGCTCCACCATGTGTCAGTATACAGCAGTATCATGTGTGCACTGTATAGCACTGTTATTTGGCTCCACCATGTGTCAGTATACAGCAGTATCATGTGTGCACTGTATAGCGCTGTTATTTGAGTCCACTATGTGTCAGTATATAGCAGTATCATGTGTGCACTGTATAGCACTGTTATTTGGCTCCACTATGTGTCAGTATACAGCAGTATCATGTGTGCACTGTATAGCACTGTTATTTGGCTCCACTATGTGTCAGTATACAGCAGTATCATGCGTGCACTGTATAGCGCTGTTATTTGGCTCCACTATGTGTCAGTATACAGCAGTATCATGCGTGCACTGTATAGCGCTGTTATTTGGCTCCACTTTGTGTCAGTATACAGCAGTATCATGTGTGCACTGTATAGCGCTGTTATTTGGCTCCACTATGTGTCAGTATATAGCAGTATCATGTGTGCACTGTATAGCACTGTTATTTGGCTCCACTATGTGTCAGTATACAGCAGTATCATGCGTGCACTGTATAGCGCTGTTATTTGGCTCCACTATGTGTCAGTATACAGCAGTATCATGCGTGCACTGTATAGCGCTGTTATTTGGCTCCACTTTGTGTCAGTATACAGCAGTATCATGTGTGCACTGTATAGCGCTGTTATTTGGCTCCACTATGTGTCAGTATATAGCAGTATCATGTGTGCACTGTATAGCACTGTTATTTGGCTCCGCTATGTGTCAGTATACAGCAGTATCATGCGTGCACTGTATAGCGTATGTGTCAGTATATAGCAGTATTATGCGTGCACTGTATAGCGCTGTTATTTGGCTCCACTATGTGTCAGTATACAGCAGTATCATGTGTGCACTGTATAGCGCTGTTATTTGGCTCCACTATGTGTCAGTATACAGCAGTATCATGCGTGCACTGTATAGCGCTGTTATTTGGTTCCACTATGTGTCAGTATATAGCAGTATCATGTGTGCACTGTATAGCGCTGTTATTTGGCTCCACCATGTGTCAGTATACAGCAGTATCATGTGTGCACTGTATAGTGCTGTTATTTGGCTCCACTATGTGTCAGTATACAGCAGTATCATGTGTGCACTGTATAGCACTGTTATTTGGCTCCACTATGTGTCAGTATACAGCAGTATCATGTGTGCACTGTATAGCACTGTTATTTGGCTCCACTATGTGTCAGTATACAGCAGTATCATGCGTGCACTGTATAGCGTATGTGTCAGTATATAGCAGTATCATGCGTGCACTGTATAGCGCTGTTATTTGGCTCCACTATGTGTCAGTATACAGCAGTATCATGCGTGCACTGTATAGCGCTGTTATTTGGCTCCACTATGTGTCAGTATATAGCAGTATCATGTGTGCACTGTATAGCGCTGTTATTTGGTTCCACTATGTGTCAGTATATAGCAGTATCATGTGTGCACTGTATAGCGCTGTTATTTGGCTCCACCATGTGTCAGTATACAGCAGTATCATGTGTGCACTGTATAGCGCTGTTATTTGGCTCCACTATGTGTCAGTATACAGCAGTATCATGCATGCACTGTATAGCGCTGTTATTTGGCTCCACTATGTGTCAGTATACAGCAGTATTATGCGTGCACTGTATAGCACTGTTATTTGGCTCCACTATGTGTCAGTATACAGCAGTATCATGTGTGCACTGTATAGCGCTGTTATTTGGCTCCACCATGTGTCAGTATACAGCAGTATCATGTGTGCACTGTATAGCACTGTTATTTGGCTCCACCATGTGTCAGTATACAGCAGTATCATGTGTGCACTGTATAGCGCTGTTATTTGGCTCCACTATGTGTCAGTATATAGCAGTATCATGTGTGCACTGTATAGCACTGTTATTTGGCTCCACTATGTGTCAGTATACAGCAGTATCATGTGTGCACTGTATAGCACTGTTATTTGGCTCCACTATGTGTCAGTATACAGCAGTATCATGCGTGCACTGTATAGCGCTGTTATTTGGCTCCACTATGTGTCAGTATACAGCAGTATCATGCGTGCACTGTATAGCGCTGTTATTTGGCTCCACTTTGTGTCAGTATACAGCAGTATCATGTGTGCACTGTATAGCGCTGTTATTTGGCTCCACTATGTGTCAGTATATAGCAGTATCATGTGTGCACTGTATAGCACTGTTATTTGGCTCTACTATGTGTCAGTATACAGCAGTATCATGCGTGCACTGTATAGCGCTGTTATTTGGCTCCACTATGTGTCAGTATATAGCAGTATCATGTGTGCACTGTATAGCACTGTTATTTGGCTCCACCATGTGTCAGTATACAGCAGTATCATGTGTGCACTGTATAGCGCTGTTATTTGGCTCCACTATGTGTCAGTATATAGCAGTATCATGTGTGCACTGTATAGCGCTGTTATTTGGCTCCACCATGTGTCAGTATATAGCAGTATCATGTGTGCACTGTATAGCACTGTTATTTGGCTCCACTATGTGTCAGTATACAGCAGTATCATGTGTGCACTGTATAGCACTGTTATTTGGCTCTACTATGTGTCAGTATACAGCAGTATCATGCGTGCACTGTATAGCGCTGTTATTTGGCTCCACTATGTGTCAGTATATAGCAGTATCATGTGTGCACTGTATAGCACTGTTATTTGGCTCTACTATGTGTCAGTATACAGCAGTATCATGCATGCACTGTATAGCGCTGTTATTTGGCTCCACTATGTGTCAGTATACAGCAGTATCATGCGTGCACTGTATAGCACTGTTATTTGGCTCCACTATGTGTCAGTATACAGCAGTATCATGTGTGCACTGTATAGCGCTGTTATTTGGCTCCACTATGTGTCAGTATATAGCAGTATCATGTGTGCACTGTATAGCGCTGTTTTTTTGGCTCCACTATGTGTCAGTATATAGCAGTATCATGTGTGCACTGTATAGCGCTGTTTTTTTGGCTCCACTATGTGTCAGTATATAGCAGTATCATGCGTGCACTGTATAGCGCTGTTTTATTGGCTCTACTATGTGTCAGTATACAGCAGTATCATGCGTGCACTGTATAGCACTGTTATTTGGCTCCACTATGTGTCAGTATATAGCAGTATCATGCGTGCACTGTATAGCGCTGTTTTATTGGCTCTACTATGTGTCAGTATACAGCAGTATCATGCGTGCACTGTATAGCGTATGTGTCAGTATATAGCAGTATCATGCGTGCACTGTATAGCGCTGTTTTATTGGCTCCACTATGTGTCAGTATATAGCAGTATCATGCGTGCACTGTATAGCGTATGTGTCAGTATATAGCAGTATCATGCGTGCACTGTATAGCGCTGTTTTTTTGGCTCCACTATGTGTCAGTATATAGCAGTATCATGCGTGCACTGTATAGCGTATGTGTCAGTATATAGCAGTATCATGCGTGCACTGTATAGCGCTGTTTTTTTGGCTCCACTATGTGTCAGTATATAGCAGTATCATGCGTGCACTGTATAGCGTATGTGTCAGTATATAGCAGTATCATGCGTGCACTGTATAGCGCTGTTTTTTTGGCTCTACTATGTGTCAGTATACAGCACTGCACTGCCTGCTATGCTCACTCTGTACATTAACCTGGATTCATACAGTTGGGTGGTGGGAAGTGCCACAAGACACTGGGAGGTTGATAAATTTGCCGTGTTCCTCATGGCTGTCAGCCTGTGTAAGCCGTCACCACCTGTGCACTTCATAAAGAGCGCGGCCCCTCATTCCTGCTCTCTGTGAATAATTGATCGGGGGCTCGGAGCTCAGTTATATTTATTATAGAGTACAGTTCAAGCCGAGCTAGCAGCAAGAGCCATAACACAGCAGAAGCTGAATTAAGATGGGGTGATAGCCTGCAGATTAATCAGTGCTGCTAACTGCTTGTAGCTCTATATTCTGCAGCATGTGAACACTGCACCGTGTGGCAGTGGTCAGGACACTGCTGAAGGATTCTGCACGCTTCTTATTTTGCATTTGTTCCATATGAGTAGCGAAGGAGTCATTCTGGCTGCACACACTACGCTGCGGTTCCACCTTTTGCCGATACACCGTTGTGCGGCATGTAACATCAGAACGTGTAGGATTCAATAGACCACAGTGTCCTGAGGAGTACCGGAGACGTTCTGCGAGTGCGATCTACAGGTGCTCCGGTTGCTATGACGATTTCCACTTCAGCTATAATGAATGATTATTGAACACAATGAACGGTACAATACACTGAACCCCTCCAAACTCTCGCAGTCACGGATAATACGTGCATCTTATATCCACTATTTTTGGCACTTCTGCCACCACGGCACCCCATTATTATAGTCCTTCTAGAAACATGGAAGACGATCCAGATTTCTACCCAATCATTGTGCTCCTGGATTAACTCTTTCTGAACCATACAGATTGGAGGAGAGTTACTAAACGGACTGCGCCAGAATTCAGGCTTAATTTGCACCCAGCAACCGCCGTCCGTGCTGTGCACCACATTTACTAGTGTGTGCACCAAGGTTCTGGCGTAAACTGCGCGACACGGACGCATCTAGGTTTAGAGAAAGTATCTGGTAATAGTGAGAAAAGGGGGTGTGGTTTACCAGAAAGGGTGTGGCCTAATGTTAAATTTTTGCACCAAAATTGCACCACAATGCTGGTGTAAAATTCTGCCTCAAACTAAGCCAACGGTTAGAGAAACGTGTCCAAACCGGGCGTATCATCAGCTGGGGCCCCTGTGATAAATCTGGCGCAGGTCCAGACGCCATCTATAGGATCAGTAACTCCAGGGTGTTTTTCTACATTGGATTTATCATCCAGCGTCAGTCAGTCTGATAAATTCGGTGCTTCGTTACATCACGTAAAATCCTAATTAACAAGCATAAGATGCTGGAGGTCATGAGCCGCGGCGCTGCGACACCTGAGGAGCCCGGGGAGACTGTAAGTCCCTCTTTGCTCCTTGAAGGTCCCTCTTTTTGATCGGAGGGATAGATCTGAAGATTGACCCAGAAATTGATTGTCTGGTTCCTCTCTGTATATTTGAGCTTTGTCTTGTATATTATTTAATTATTTGAGGCCGTTGGGATTTTAGAAATTCTATATTCAGATTATTTTGCCACGATTTCGTAAGAGAAAACTATTGAAGTGTATAGATATGCAGAAACCATGGATCTTTCACACAGAGACCCATAAGTGTCCCTCTTTAATCGTCCAAAAAGTTGGGAGGTATGTGTATGGTGTGCATGGGACGTCTACTGGCTGCACGACGTTTGCTGGTGTTGGGGTACGTATGCCACATACGTTACCCTGATGTGATGACTGCATTGCTTAGAAGTCATTCGCCGTTATTTAGTTCTGTGCCGTGTGGATCACGCTGATAATCTGCACTTAACCCTTGGTTTATTCGCAGGACACTAAGCCTTTAATAAGAATGATGATGACCGATATTCTTCCAGATCATCTTGCACACTGATCGCACTGCAATGTTAGACTATGGCCACTAGGCGGCTCTATAGTGGAGGGGTACAAGTAGCTGGGAGGATGTGGTGGTTGCCACCTGGTGTGCTAGGGGAATCTGCTGAACACAGAGAATGGAAAAGCCTCGGCAGCCAGAACTGCCGGAAAGTGCTGCTAATTGTGACGACTGAGAGATGAAACTCCAGGTACGTCTCACAGATGAGGGGTCAGACAGAGGGCCGGGCAGGGCGAGAGCTGTCAAACTCCTGAGCAGGGGCAGAATCAGCTGGAGAGAGCTGGGCAGGGGCTGGCAGTGTGATGCTGGCAGAGGGAAAGAGCGGCACGATAGCTTAGTAGCTAGCAATGATGCCTTGCAGCGCTGGAGTCCTGGGTCCAAATCTAAGCATGGACAACATCTGCCTGGAGTTTGTATGTTTTCCCTGTGTTTGTGTGAGTGTCCTCTGATAGAGAACATAGACTGTGAGCTCCAATGGGGACAGCGAGTGATGCCAATGTCTGTACAGCGCTGTGGGATATGTCAGTGATATATAAGTGATGAGAATGTCTGTACAGCGCTGTGGAATATGTCAGTGATATATGTGATGAGAATGTCTGTACAGCGCTGTGGGATATGTCAGTGATATATAAGTGATGAGAATGTCTGTACAGCGCTGTGGAATATGTCAGTGATATATAAGTGATGAGAATGTATGTACAGCGCTGTGGAATATGTCAATGATATATAAGTGATGAGAATGTCTGTACAGCGCTGTGGGATATGTCAGTGATATATAAGTGATGAGAATGTCTGTACAGCGCTGTGGAATATGTCAGTGATATATAGTGATGAGAATGTCTGTACAGCGCTGTGGAATATGTCAGTGATATATAAGGTATGAGAATGTCTGTACAGCGCTGTGGAATATGTCAGTGATATATAAGGGATGAGAATGTCTGTACAGCGCTGTGGAATATGTCAGTGATATATAAGTGATGAGAATGTCTGTACAGCGCTGTGGAATATGTCAGTGATATAGAAGTGATGAGAATGTCTGTACAGTGCTGTGGAATATGTCAGTGATATATAAGTGATGAGAATGTCTGTACAGTGCTGTGGAATATGTCAGTGATATATAAGGGATGAGAATGTCTGTACAGTGCTGTGGAATATGTCAGCTGTATATAAGGGATGAGCATGTCTGTACAGCGCTGTGGGATATGTCAGTGATATATAAGTGATGAGAATGTCTGTACAGCGCTGTGGAATATGTCAGTGATATATAGTGATGAGAATGTCTGTACAGCGCTGTGGAATATGTCAGTGATATATAAGGTATGAGAATGTCTGTACAGCGCTGTGGAATATGTCAGTGATATATAAGGGATGAGAATGTCTGTACAGCGCTGTGGAATATGTCAGTGATATATAAGTGATGAGAATGTCTGTACAGCGCTGTGGAATATGTCAGTGATATATAAGTGATGGGAATGTCTGTACAGCGCTGTGGAATATGTCAGTGATATATAAGTGATGAGAATGTCTGTACAGCGCTGTGGAATATGTCAGTGATATATAAGTGATAGGAATGTCTGTACAGCGCTGTGGAATATGTCAGTGATATAGAAGTGATGAGAATGTCTGTACAGCGCTGTAGAATATGTCAGTGATATATAAGTGATGAGAATGTCTGTACAGCGCTGTGGAATATGTCAGTGATATATAAGTGATGAGAATGTCTGT
Source organism: Bufotes viridis (assembly GCA_033119425.1). Taxonomy (NCBI): domain Eukaryota; kingdom Metazoa; phylum Chordata; class Amphibia; order Anura; family Bufonidae; genus Bufotes; species Bufotes viridis. The sequence goes on along the minus strand of CM065597.1, from coordinate 154,423,870 downwards.
ACAGCGCTGTGGAATATGTCAGTGATATATAAGTGATGAGAATGTCTGTACAGTGCTGTGGAATATGTCAGTGATATATAAGTGATAGGAATGTCTGTACAGCGCTGTGGAATATGTCAGTGATATATAAGTGATGAGAATGTCTGTACAGCGCTGTGGAATATGTCAGTGATATATAAGTGATGAGAATGTATGTACAGCGCTGTGGAATATGTCAGTGATATATAAGTGATGAGAATGTCTGTACAGCGCTGTGGAATATGTCAGTGATATATAAGTGATGAGAATGTCTGTACAGCGCTGTGGAATATGTCAGTGATATATAAGTGATGAGAATGTATGTACAGCGCTGTAGAATATGTCAGTGATATATAAGTGATGAGAATGTCTGTACAGCGCTGTGGAATATGTCAGTGATATATAAGTGATGAGAATGTCTGTACAGCGCTGTGGAATATGTCAGTGATATATAAGTGATGAGAATGTATGTACAGCGCTGTGGAATATGTCAGTGATATATAAGTGATGAGAATGTCTGTACAGCGCTGTGGAATATGTCAGTGATATATAAGTGATGAGAATGTCTGTACAGCGCTGTGGAATATGTCAGTGATATATAAGTGATGAGAATGTATGTACAGCGCTGTGGAATATGTCAGTGATATATAAGTGATGTGAATGTCTGTACAGCGCTGTGGAATATGTCAGTGATATATAGTGATGAGAATGTCTGTACAGCGCTGTGGAATATGTCAGTGATATATAAGTGATAATGTCTGTACAGCGCTGTGGAATATGTCAGTGATATATAAGGGATGAGAATGTCTGTACAGCGCTGTGGAATATGTCAGTGATATATAAGTGATGAGAATGTCTGTACAGTGCTGTGGAATATGTCAGTGATATATAAGTGATGAGAATGTCTGTACAGCGCTGTGGAATATGTCAGTGATATATAAGGGATGAGAATGTCTGTACAGCGCTGTGGAATATGTCAGTGATATATGTGATGAGAATGTCTGTACAGCGCTGTGGGATATGTCAGTGATATATAAGTGATAGGAATGTCTGTACAGTGCTGTGGAATATGTCAGTGATATATAAGTGATGTGAATGTCTGTACAGCGCTGTGGAATATGTCAGTGATATATAGTGATGAGAATGTCTGTACAGCGCTGTGGAATATGTCAGTGATATATAAGTGATAGGAATGTCTGTACAGCGCTGTGGAATATGTCAGTGATATATAAGGGATGAGAATGTCTGTACAGCGCTGTGGAATATGTCAGTGATATATAGTGATGAGAATGTCTGTACAGCGCTGTGGAATATGTCAGTGATATATAAGTGATGAGAATGTCTGTACAGCGCTGTGGAATATGTCAGTGATATATGTGATGAGAATGTCTGTACAGCGCTGTGGGATATGTCAGTGACATATAAGTGATAGGAATGTCTGTACAGTGCTGTGGAATATGTCAGTGATATATAAGTGATGAGAATGTCTGTACAGCGCTGTGGAATATGTCAGTGATATATAAGTGATGAGAATGTCTGTACAGTGCTGTGGAATATGTCAGTGATATATAAGGGATGAGAATGTCTGTGCAGTGCTGTGGAATATGTCAGTGATATAGAAGTGATGAGAATGTCTGTACAGTGCTGTGGAATATGTCAGCTGTATATAAGGGATGAGCATGTCTGTACAGCGCTGTGAAATATGTCAGTGATATATAAGTGATGAGAATGTCTGTACAGTGCTGTGGAATATGTCAGTGATATATAAGTGATGAGAATGTCTGTACAGTGCTGTGGAATATGTCAGTGATATATAAGTGATGAGAATGTCTGTACAGTGCTGTGGAATATGTCAGTGATATATAAGTGATGAGAATGTCTGTACAGTGCTGTGGAATATGTCAGTGATATATAAGTGATGAGAATGTCTGTACAGTGCTGTGGAATATGTCAGTGATATATAAGTGATGAGAATGTCTGTACAGCGCTGTGGAATATGTCAGTGATATATAAGTGATGAGAATGTCTGTACAGCACTGTGGAATATGTCAGCGATATATAAGGGATCAGAATGTCTGTACAGCGCTGTGGAATATGTCAGCGATATATAAGGGATGAGAATGTCTGTACAGCGCTGTGGAATATGTCAGTGATATATAGTGATGAGAATGTCTGTACAGCGCTGTGGAATATGTCAGTGATATATCAGTGATGAGAATGTCTGTACAGTGCTGGGGAATATGTCAGTGATATATCAGTGATGAGAATGTCTGTACGGTGCTGTGGAATATGTCAGTGATATATAAGTGATGAGAATGTCTGTACAGCGCTGTGGGATATGTCAGTGATATATAAGTGATGCCAATGTCTGTACAGCGCTGTGGGATATGTCAGTGATATATCAGTGATGAGAATGTCTGTACGGCGCTGTGGAATATGTCAGTGATATATAAGTGATGAGAATGTCTGTACAGCGCTGTGGGATATGTCAGTGATATATAAGTGATGCCAATGTCTGTACAGCGCTGTGGGATATGTCAGTGATATATAAGTGATGAGAATGTCTGTACAGCGCTGTGGGATATGTCAGTGATATATAAGGGATGAGAATGTCTGTACAGCGCTGTGGAATATGTCAGTGATATATAAGTGATGAGAATGTCTGTACAGCGCTGTGGAATATGTCAGTGATATATAAGTGATGAGAATGTCTGTACAGCGCTGTGGAATATGTCAGTGATATATAAGGTGATGAGAATGTCTGTACAGCGCTGTGGAATATGTCAGTGATATATAAGTGATGAGAATGTCTGTACAGCACTGTGGAATATGTCAGTGATATATAAGTGATGAGAATGTCTGTACAGCGCTGTGGAATATGTCAGTGATATATAAGTGATGAGGAATGTCTGTACAGCGCTGTGGAATATGTCAGTGATATATAAGTGATGAGAATGTCTGTACAGCGCTGTGGAATATGTCAGTGATATATAAGTGATGAGAATGTCTGTACAGCGCTGTGGAATATGTCAGTGATATATAAGTGATGAGAATGTCTGTACAGCGCTGTGGAATATGTCAGTGATATATAAGGGATGAGAATGTCTGTACAGCACTGTGGAATATGTCAGTGATATATAAGTGATGAGAATGTCTGTACAGCGCTGTGGAATATGTCAGTGATATATAAGTGATGAGAATGTCTGTACAGCGCTGTGGAATATGTCAGTGATATATAAGTGATGAGAATGTCTGTACAGCACTGTGGAATATGTCAGTGATATATAAGTGATGAGAATGTCTGTACAGTGCTGTGGAATATGTCAGCGATATATAAGTGATGAGAATGTCTGTACAGTGCTGTGGAATATGTCAATGATATATAAGAGATGAGAATGTCTGTACAGCGCTGTGGAATATGTCAGTGATATATAAGTGATGAGAATGTCTGTACAGCGCTGTGGAATATGTCAGTGATGTATAAGTGATGAAAATGTCTGTACAGTGCTGTGGAATATGTCAGTGATATATAAGGGATGAGAATGTCTGTACAGCGCTGTGGAATATGTCAGTGATATATAAGGGATGAGAATGTCTGTACAGTGCTGTGGAATATGTCAGTGATATATAAGGGATGAGAATGTCTGTACAGCGCTGTGGAATATGTCAGTGATATATAAGTGATGAGAATGTCTGTACAGCGCAGTGGAATATGTCAGTGATATATAAGTGAATGAAATAAATAAAGTATAACGCCATAGGGACAGCGTATCGTGTACAGCTGATGAAATGACCGCACAAAGGTTTGGAATGAACCTTCCCTTGTGCTGCAGTAGAAGCCCGTGTGGATCATCTGAATGTGCGCCTTGGAACCCTTAAGAACGTTTGCCTTCAAGGAGTCAAAACCGTTAAGTTTATGCCACATATACTGCACAATAGATGAAGCTTCACGTTCCACTAACCAGTGTGTACATCACTGCGCCGTTCTAAGCAAGGCAGCCATAACACCATACCCCTGCCGAGACATCACAAGACTGCACAGGTCGCACACACCTAAGGCTGACCTCGAGCATGACTATATGGGACTACGATCCTGACGATCCCAGTGAAAAATCCCTTACACTAATCTATAATGGAAGTGACACGGAAAAGAGCATTGCCTGCTGAGTAACCAAAGGTAATTACATATTTCGGGTGACAGGGTCCCATGAGGTATCCGCAGCTTTGATGTATGAACACGCGTTTCATTCCTCGCAGTCTATTAAATGTTTTCCAGTAAGTGGCGATCTTCAGCGTGTGACGCAGAGATGGATGGGCAGGGTGTGATTCCATTTATTAAGACTCTGCTGTAAATCACACGGCTGCAGGTAGATGTCTGCATAGAAAGCAGGCGAATTAAACCCCAACCGCATCAATTCATCTTGTTTTCCTCATTCCGGGAAGCAGCTGGGACTGTCTGTAATATCCACCTCTAAAAAAGAGCATCTGCTGCAAAACTGGACCATGTGCAAAGTGATCCAACTATTACAGAAGCAGACAGGTTTACACACCACAAGGGCGTCACATTATTCAAGTGCACGTATAGCAGTATATAGCACGTATGGGGATCATTTACTAAAGACTGGAGTTTAACACACTAGTCATAACATAACATAGCCACTCCAGACCAATCAATAACAAGTGCTCACTGCCCGGGCCATAGCCACTCCAGAGACCTGTCCATAAGTGTGGGCAGATCGCAGGCCATCATGGGGCCAGGTACAGGGTCACATAGCAGTGTCGGGGAAGCTGTGCGATGTTGTATACATTCCCTCTCCTCCATAGTTTTGCTCTGTATTATAGATCGGTGCAGTCCATGCTCTGACAGCCACAATTTACAGATTTGATAGATTTCAGAGGAGGCGTCACAAATCTTAAGCATCTTTGTGAATGGGCTCGCAGTTCGTAGCAATTGCACTCCAGTTATGCTGCACCCAGTAATGATCAGTGTGGTCCCAGCGTCTGCCCTCTGTAGGCGCCAATTAAATCCTTCCTGAATCGATGGCGCTGAGCCAGTCCCTGGGATCAGTAAACAGCTCGCTCCTCGGCCTCAGTGGTTTTCATGTAGTAACACGTCTACTTATAATTAACACATCCATATTTTAATGTAAATGTTATTAGCAGCTCTGACTTGCTTGATTTCGGTCTTCGCCTCCTGTACATCTGCTTGTGAGCGCACAGCCATTACGGATAACAGCCCAAATGAGGATAATTGCAGGATGGGCCCCGCACATAACCATCCAGTCTCTGAGCAAACACCATCTTCAGAAGATGGAGGGAGACGAGCAGGCGGCGGAGGAAGACTGCGTAATGCAATTATACAGAAAGCATTGTGACACCCATCAGTCACAGCGCCATACACACAACCGCTCCAGCCGGCCAACATAACCGTACCATCTGCTGAGCCGTGTATCTAATCCTATCCTGTGTGATACCGTCTGCCGAGCTGTGCATCTAATCCTGTCCTGTGTGATACTTCCTGGTGAGCCATGTATCTAATCCTGTCCTGTGTGATCCTTCCTGCTGAGCTGTGTATCTAATCCTATCCTGTGTGATACTGTCTGCTGAGCCGTGTATCTAATCCTATCCTGTGTGATATCGTCTGCCGAGCTGTGCATCTAATTCTGTCCTGTGTGATACTTCCTGGTGAGCTGTGTATCTAATCCTGTCCTGTGTGATCCTTCCTGCTGAGCTGTGTATCTAATCCTGTCCTGTGTGATCCTTCCTGGTGGCACACAGTAGCCTCTCACTTCCCCTGTGTATTTGGTGAGGACCAGGAGTCGGTGTCTTACCTTCCACTTTGCTTTGGCGCAGTCGTTGGCAGCTCGGACCCCGAGCCTCATGTACTGGTAGTGGAGAACTTTTCGTCTTCGGCCGGGGCAGGTCGTCCGTTGAGACCCGGATTAACAGAAGTGACTCTCTCATTGTCCATACAATCTAATTAACGCAGCAACCAAGTGACAGACATTCATAAATTTGCTAAGAAAAATCCATTTGCGTCCAACCATACAGGGAATATTCATGTGGAGCGCTGTCCGCCAGTCACCACTTATGATCCTGGAATTAATTCTTTTAAGAACTTTTCTTAGTTTTACGGCATAATTGCTATTCCCAGAGATCGCCGCGGTCCATAAAAAAGGATGAAACAAGGGCCGGTCGTAATTAAATAAAATGCCAGAACTTTCTAAATCACGATGAGGAAGGATTGTGACATCCGGCTGTTTATGCCACCTCTGATCCGCTGCCAATTCCAATAATACGTTTGAGGGAGGGAAGAGAAGGAGCTTTTTAAAATTAATTTTAGGTAAATCATGAACAGTAATGGCGCGGAGTCTGTCACAAGCGACTTTCAGTCATTCGGCCTTCATTGGAAGATAAGAGATAAATGATAGACTGCCTTGAGACAGGAAAATGGAGGCTGGAGGAGCCGGCGCATAAATCCCAGGCACCTTTTAAGATATGACATGTTTATTGCGCTGCCAGTTGTTCTGGGAGAGGCCACTAAGAAGTGATTGTCAGCGGCCCTTCCTCAGAACTTCTCTTCTCCTCGGTAATGGACCCCAGACCGGGACAAAATCCTTAGAGGAACCATCAGTCAGTCTAAAGTTTACAGTGTAACACGCTCAGATACTTGGCATCTGCTTTTCCAGGAACTGAATTACTGGTAAGGACAGCCGTGTACCTGCCATAGAGGACAGCGACCTAGAGCCGGGAGTGGGGGGCCCGGGCTCTGCTTGTGGCCCAAGATCAGCAGCGTTGGGAGAGCTCTTGTAGTGCAGCCAATCAGGGATTAAGTAGAAAGCACCGATCGTTCCTGTAGGGTATGACCACAAGGAACACATGCCCTCTGGATCAATCTGGGAGGATGTAGAAAGCAAATTCGGCTCCTGTAGGGTACGATCACAGGAGACGAGAGGATGTAAACCGTGTGCACGGCTCCTGTAGGGTATGTCCACATAGGACTGATGCCCCTGGATCAGTCTGGGAGGATGTACAGTGTGCACGGCTCCTGTAGGGTATGTCCACATAGGACCGATGCCCCCTGGATCAGTCTGGGAGGATGTACAGTGTGCACAGCTCCTGTAGGATATGACCACATAGGACTGATGCCCCTGGATCAGTCTGGGAGGATGTAGACAGTGTGCACGGCTCCTGTAGGTATGACCACATAGGACTGATGCCCCTGGATCAGTCTGGGAGGATGTAGCAGTGTGCACGGCTCCTGTAGGGTATGTCCACATAGGACTGATGCCCCTGGATCAGTCTGGGAGGATGTAGACAGTGTGCACGGCTCCTGTAGGGTATGCCCACATAGGACTGATGCCCCTGGATCAGTCTGGGAGGATGTAGACAGTGTGCACGGCTCCTGTAGGGTATGACCACATAGGACCGATGCCCCTGGATCAGTCTGGGAGGATGTAGACAGTGTGCACGGCTCCTGTAGGGTATGTCCACATAGGACTGATGCCCCTGGATCAGTCTGGGAGGATGTAGACAGTGTGCACGGCTCCTGTAGGGTATGTCCACATAGGACTGATGCCCCTGGATCAGTCTGGGAGGATGTAGACAGTGTGCACGGCTCCTGTAGGGTATGTCCACATAGGACTGATGCCCCTGGATCAGTCTGGGAGGATGTAGACAGTGTGCACGGCTCCTGTAGGGTATGTCCACATAGGACTGATGCCCCTGGATCAGTCTGGGAGGATGTAGACAGTGTGCACGGCTCCTGTAGGGTATGACCACATAGGACTGATGCCCCTGGATCAGTCTGGGAGGATGTAGACAGTGTGCACGGCTCCTGTAGGGTATGTCCACATAGGACTGATGCCCCTGGATCAGTCTGGGAGGATGTAGACAGTGTGCACGGCTCCTGTAGGGTATGACCACATAGGACTGATGCCCCTGGATCAGTCTGGGAGGATGTACAGTGTGCACGGCTCCTGTAGGGTATGTCCACATAGGACTGATGCCCCTGGATCAGTCTGGGAGGATGTAGACAGTGTGCACGGCTCCTGTAGGGTATGTCCACATAGGACTGATGCCCCTGGATCAGTCTGGGAGGATGTAGACAGTGTGCACGGCTCCTGTAGGGTATGTCCACATAGGACTGATGCCCCTGGATCAGTCTGGGAGGATGTAGCAGTGTGCACGGCTCCTGTAGGGTATGTCCACATAGGACTGATGCCCCTGGATCAGTCTGGGAGGATGTAGACAGTGTGCACGGCTCCTGTAGGGTATGTCCACATAGGACTGATGCCCCTGGATCAGTCTGGGAGGATGTAGACAGTGTGCACGGCTCCTGTAGGGTATGTCCACATAGGACTGATGCCCCTGGATCAGTCTGGGAGGATGTAGACAGTGTGCACGGCTCCTGTAGGGTATGTCCACATAGGACTGATGCCCCCTGGATCAGTCTGGGAGGATGTAGACCGTGTGCACGGCTCCTGTAGGGTATGTCCACATAGGACTGATGCCCCTGGATCAGTCTGGGAGGATGTACAGTGTGCACGGCTCCTGTAGGGTATGTCCACATAGGACTGATGCCCCTGGATCAGTCTGGGAGGATGTAGACAGTGTGCACGGCTCCTGTAGGGTATGTCCACATAGGACTGATGCCCCTGGATCAGTCTGGGAGGATGTAGACAGTGTGCACGGCTCCTGTAGGGTATGTCCACATAGGACTGATGCCCCTGGATCAGTCTGGGAGGATGTAGACAGTGTGCACGGCTCCTGTAGGGTATGTCCACATAGGACTGATGCCCCCTGGATCAGTCTGGGAGGATGTAGACAGTGTGCACGGCTCCTGTAGGGTATGTCCACATAGGACTGATGCCCCTGGATCAGTCTGGGAGGATGTAGACAGTGTGCACGGCTCCTGTAGGGTATGTCCACATAGGACTGATGCCCCTGGATCAGTCTGGGAGGATGTAGACAGTGTGCACGGCTCCTGTAGGGTATGACCACATAGGACTGATGCCCCTGGATCAGTCTGGGAGGATGTAGACAGTGTGCACGGCTCCTGTAGGGTATGACCACATAGGACTGATGCCCCTGGATCAGTCTGGGAGGATGTAGACAGTGTGCACGGCTCCTGTAGGGTATGTCCACATAGGACTGATGCCCCTGGATCAGTCTGGGAGGATGTAGACAGTGTGCACGGCTCCTGTAGGGTATGTCCACATAGGACTGATGCCCCCTGGATCAGTCTGGGAGGATGTAGACAGTGTGCACGGCTCCTGTAGGGTATGTCCACATAGGACTGATGCCCCTGGATCAGTCTGGGAGGATGTAGACAGTGTGCACGGCTCCTGTAGGGTATGTCCACATAGGACTGATGCCCCCTGGATCAGTCTGGGAGGATGTAGACAGTGTGCACGGCTCCTGTAGGGTATGACCACATAGGACTGATGCCCCCTGGATCAGTCTGGGAGGATGTAGACAGTGTGCACGGCTCCTGTAGGGTATGTCCACATAGGACTGATGCCCCCTGGATCAGTCTGGGAGGATGTAGACAGTGTGCACGGCTCCTGTAGGGTATGACCACATAGGACTGATGCCCCTGGATCAGTCTGGGAGGATGTAGCAGTGTGCACGGCTCCTGTAGGGTATGTCCACATAGGACTGATGCCCCTGGATCAGTCTGGGAGGATGTAGACAGTGTGCACGGCTCCTGTAGGGTATGTCCACATAGGACTGATGCCCCCTGGATCAGTCTGGGAGGATGTAGACAGTGTGCACGGCTCCTGTAGGGTATGTCCACATAGGACTGATGCCCCTGGATCAGTCTGGGAGGATGTGACAGTGTGCACGGCTCCTGTAGGGTATGTCCACATAGGACTGATGCCCCCTGGATCAGTCTGGGAGGATGTAGACAGTGTGCACGGCTCCTGTAGGGTATGTCCACATAGGACTGATGCCCCCTGGATCAGTCTGGGAGGATGTAGACAGTGTGCACGGCTCCTGTAGGGTATGACCACATAGGACTGATGCCCCCTGGATCAGTCTGGGAGGATGTGACAGTGTGCACGGCTCCTGTAGGGTATGACCACATAGGACTGATGCCCCCTGGATCAGTCTGGGAGGATGTAGACAGTGTGCACGGCTCCTGTAGGGTATGACCACATAGGACTGATGCCCCTGGATCAGTCTGGGAGGATGTAGACAGTGTGCACGGCTCCTGTAGGGTATGTCCACATAGGACTGATGCCCCTGGATCAGTCTGGGAGGATGTAGACAGTGTGCACGGCTCCTGTAGGGTATGACCACATAGGACTGATGCCCCCTGGATCAGTCTGGGAGGATGTAGACAGTGTGCACGGCTCCTGTAGGGTATGTCCACATAGGACTGATGCCCCTGGATCAGTCTGGGAGGATGTGACAGTGTGCACGGCTCCTGTAGGGTATGACCACATAGGACTGATGCCCCTGGATCAGTCTGGGAGGATGTAGACAGTGTGCACGGCTCCTGTAGGGTATGACCACATAGGACTGATGCCCCTGGATCAGTCTGGGAGGATGTAGACAGTGTGCACGGCTCCTGTAGGGTATGACCACATAGGACTGATGCCCCCTGGATCAGTCTGGGAGGATGTAGACAGTGTGCACGGCTCCTGTAGGGTATGACCACATAGGACTGATGCCCCTGGATCAGTCTGGGAGGATGTAGACAGTGTGCACGGCTCCTGTAGGGTATGTCCACATAGGACTGATGCCCCCTGGATCAGTCTGGGAGGATGTAGCAGTGTGCACGGCTCCTGTAGGGTATGACCACATAGGACTGATGCCCCTGGATCAGTCTGGGAGGATGTAGACAGTGTGCACGGCTCCTGTAGGGTATGACCACATAGGACTGATGCCCCTGGATCAGTCTGGGAGGATGTAGACAGTGTGCACGGCTCCTGTAGGGTATGTCCACATAGGACTGATGCCCCTGGATCAGTCTGGGAGGATGTAGACAGTGTGCACGGCTCCTGTAGGGTATGTCCACATAGGACTGATGCCCCCTGGATCAGTCTGGGAGGATGTAGACAGTGTGCACGGCTCCTGTAGGGTATGACCACATAGGACTGATGCCCCTGGATCAGTCTGGGAGGATGTAGACAGTGTGCACGGCTCCTGGTAGGGTATGACCATAGGACCGATGCCCCTGGATCAGTCTGGGAGGATGTAGCAGTGTGCACGGCTCCTGTAGGGTATGACCACATAGGACTGATGCCCCTGGATCAGTCTGGGAGGATGCAGACTGTAGACCTGCCGCGCGGCTGATAAGAGTCCATCCCTGGAATGTACCGCTGGGCGTGAGGACAATCCAAGCACAAGGTCCAATTGGGTAGTCTAAATGTCAAGTGACGGCAGGAAGATGACTCAAGCAGAGGGCTATGCGCTCATGCAGGTGACGTATCACGAGTATCATCCACAGGCCACCAGAGAGAAGTGCAGCCAGATCTGGCACCTCTGGCTAGCACAGTGAGAGCCGCACGGAAGGGGGCTCGCCGCACAGTGAGAACACTGCTACTCCCACGACATAATGACGCAACAGCAGGCGAGATCTATCCCCCGCACCGCCCAGCATGGACCAGTCACCGTACCGTGCATCCACAATCCAAGCCTCCAGAGATAATGAGCAAGATCTTGCCGTCTGGCAGCACAGTGGACCGCACTGTATTGACCTCCACAATGGAAGCCTCCAGAGATAATGAGCAAGATCTTGCCGTCTGGCAGCACAGTGGACCGCACTGTATTGTGCTCCACAATGGAAGCCTCCAGAGATAATGACCAAGTTCTTGCCGTCTGGCAGCACAGTGGACCGCACTGTATTGTGCTCCACAATGGAAGCCTCCAGAGATAAGGACCAAGTTCTTGCCGTCTGGCAGCAGAGTGGACCGCACTGTATTGTGCTCCACAATGGAAGCCTCCAGAGATAATGACCAAGTTCTGCCGCCTGGCAGCAGAGTGGACCGCACTGTATTGTGCTCCACAATGGAAGCCTCCAGAGATAAGGACCAAGTTCTTGCCGTCTGGCAGCAGAGTGGACCGCACTGTATTGTGCTCCACAATGGAAGCCTCCAGAGATAATGACCAAGTTCTTGCCGCCTGGCAGCACAGTGGACCGCACTGTATTGTGCTCCACAATGGAAGCCTCCAGAGATAAGGACCAAGTTCTTGCCGTCTGGCAGCAGAGTGGACCGCACTGTATTGTGCTCCACAATGGAAGCCTCCAGAGATAAGGACCAAGTTCTTGCCGTCTGGCAGCAGAGTGGACCGCACTGTATTGTGCTCCACAATGGAAGCCTCCAGAGATAATGACCAAGTTCTTGCCGTCTGGCAGCACAGTGGACCGCACTGTATTGTGCTCCACAATGGAAGCCTCCAGAGATAATGACCAAGTTCTTGCCGTCTGGCAGCAGCAGTGGACCGCACTGTATTGTGCTCCACAATGGAAGCCTCCAGAGATAAGGACCAAGTTCTTGCCGTCTGGCAGCACAGTGGACCGCACTGTATTGTGCTCCACAATGGAAGCCTCCAGAGATAAGGACCAAGTTCTTGCCGTCTGGCAGCACAGTGGACCGCACTGTATTGTGCTCCACAATGGAAGCCTCCAGAGATAATGACCAAGTTCTTGCCGTCTGGCAGCAGAGTGGACCGCACTGTATTGTGCTCCACAATGGAAGCCTCCAGAGATAATGACCAAGTTCTTGCCGTCTGGCAGCAGAGTGGACCGCACTGTATTGTGCTCCACAATGGAAGCCTCCAGAGATAATGACCAAGTTCTTGCCGTCTGGCAGCAGAGTGGACCGCACTGTATTGTGCTCCACAATGGAAGCCTCCAGAGATAAGGACCAAGTTCTTGCCGTCTGGCAGCAGAGTGGACCGCACTGTATTGTGCTCCACAATGGAAGCCTCCAGAGATAATGACCAAGTTCTTGCCGTCTGGCAGCAGAGTGGACCGCACTGTATTGTGCTCCACAATGGAAGCCTCCAGAGATAAGGACCAAGTTCTTGCTGTCTGGCAGCACAGTGGACCGCACTGTACGGACCTCCACAATGTAAGCCTCCAGAGATAAGGACCAAGTTCTTGCCGTCTGGTAGCACAGTGGACCGCACTGTACTGACCTCCACAATGGAAGCCTCCAGAGATAAGGACCAAGTTCTCACTGTCTGGCAGCACAGTGGACCGCACTGTATTGTGCTCCACAATGGAAGCCTCCAGAGATAAGGACCAAGTTCTCACCGTCTGGCAGCACAGTAGACCGCACTGTATTGTGCTCCACAATGGAAGCCTCCAGAGATAATGACCAAGTTCTCACCGTCTGGCAGCACAGTGGACCGCACTGTATAGATCTCCACAATGGAAGCCTCCAGAGATAAGGACCAAGTTCTTGCCGTCTGGCAGCAGAGTGGACCGCACTGTACTGACCTCCACAATGGAAGCCTCCAGAGATAAGGACCAAGTTCTTGCCGTCTGGCAGCACAGTGGACCGCACTGTACTGACCTCCACAATGTAAGCCTCCAGAGACATTGATCTCCATTATAGATGCAAATTAATCTGTGAACTTGAATAAGAAATGAAATGGCTCGGATGGCATTTGGCTCCTCTCCTGGTGATGAACATGTTAAGCAGGCTGCAGAGCACGGTTACACCCGACATGCACATCCCAGCGGCAACATGAAAACCCCACACAAACCCTAATGTTCTCCGTTCTGTGATGTTCACCGCTGACAGACATCTTTGTCTCTTATTCCCTTTCTGCACAATCGCCTACAGATGTGTCCTGGCAACCTGAAAAATGAGACTGCCAAGCTACAATTCATGTCAGTCTGAATAGGCTCCAGGGGAATGGCGAAACACAACATACTGCAGCCAGGAAGGCTGAGATGATAACCCGCTAAAGAGAAGAACAATAAAAGGGTTACTGAGGGCGGGTGATCCCTCCGCTGTCACCCAGTTTTCTGGAAAGTAAAATCCACAAGCTATCATTTTCACCTCAGAGGTTGTAGAAATTGTCATTTATGGGCAGGTAAGGTGCAACCGGGCCATGAAAACCATCCAGTTAGTATGTGTCAGGGGTAGCAGCCTGCCTACATGTACCGCACAGTATGTACTATATACCGTACCATATACAGAACATGGGGGCCATAGCTCTATACCTGACCATGGAGGGCGGAAGTATTAGAATTATATTCTTGTACATAGGAGCAGTATTATAGTAGTTATATTCCTGTACATAGGAGCAGTATTATAGTAGTTATATTCTTGTACATAGGAGCAGTATTATAGTAGTTATATTCTTGTACATAGGAGCAGTATTATAGTAGTTATATTCTTGTACATAGGAGCAGTATTATAGTAGTTATATTCTTGTACATAGGAGCAGTATTATAGTAGTTATATTCTTGTACATAGGAGCAGTATTATAGTAGTTATATTCTTGTACATAGGAGCAGTATTATAGTAGTTATATTCTTGTACATAGGAGCAGTATTATAGTAGTTATATTCTTGTACATAGGAGCAGTATTATAGTAGTTATATTCTTGTACATAGGAGGCAGTATTATAGTAGTTATATTCTTGTACATAGGAGCAGTATTATAGTAGTTATATTCTTGTACATAGGAGCAGTATTATAGTAGTTATATTCTTGTACATAGGAGCAGTATTATAGTAGTTATATTCTTGTACATAGGAGCAGTATTATAGTAGTTATATTCTTGTACATAGGAGCAGTATTATAGTAGTTATATTCTTGTACATAGGAGCAGTATTATAGTAGTTATATTCTTGTACATAGGAGCAGTATTATAGTAGTTATATTCTTGTACATAGGAGCAGTATTATAGTAGTTATATTCTTTGCCAAATTTCTTTTTATTAAAGACAGCAACAAGTACACATATCATGAACATATCTGATGGTTCACATAAGATATAATAGAAAATCAAGTTTCACGTTTCACTTGACTTTAAATAAAGCTCCAATAAAGGATTAATATGACATAATCACCAGAAGTTGCATAGTAGAGCCTCTGCACCACCCCAGAGGGGCATCTGTCTAATGGTGTGTACTGAAACATATTCAACGATTTCCATCATAGATTATAAGAACATGACCTATTATGTTAGATCGAATCTTATGTATCTTGAGAATAAAACATAAACAAATACCACAGAGACATATACGAAAACCACATAGACACATGACAAGACATGGGGGGAGAAGGGGGGAGAAAGGCTGGGGGTAGGACTAGTAATCAATGAAGTGCCATGTGAAACTGCAAAGGGCATCTATCCAAATCCCCTATACAGTTTCCAAGGCTGCCAAGTCTTCAGGAACCTTTGGTGTGAATCCGTCTCCCAAGCTACTAATTCTTCCAATCTCATAATTTGATCCACTTTCGCAATCCACTCGGTTTTCAAGGGAGGTGTAACCGCCTTCCATTTGAGCGGTATGAGTAGCCTGGCTGCAGCAAGGAGCAAGGTCGGCAAACTATTTTTAGTAGGTGAATAGGTTGAGTTTGGGCACCAAAGAAGCACCAATTTAGGGTCTAATATAATCGGGCTCCGTAGGGAGAAATTAGTATTAATGATCTCCTCTATCTGGGTCCAGAATAGGCGTATGCTAGGACAGTCCCACCAAATATGAGACAGTGATCCCTCCTCTCCTCCACACCTCCAGCACTCCCTGGGGACAGTTGGATTTAATTTATTTAAGAAGATCGGCGTCTTATACCAGCGCGTGGTAAGTTTGTAGGAATTTTCCTGTGTTAAAATACATCTCGAGAAGCCATGCGAGTTAAGCATAACCGCCGCTTTCTCAGGTTCAGTCAATTTGGTTTTTAGCTCTGCCTCCCAAGCAGAGATGTAAGATACATTAGGAGGAGTAGAGGAGAGGAGGATCTTATACATTCTAGAAAGAGCTTTCTTCTCTGTATAGGGGGAATCTAGCAGCTTCTCCATCCATGATTTGGTGGCATCTGGTCTAGTGGGGAGGTGTAACTTTTTAATATCATTCTTAAAACTCAACTGATGCATGAAATGTGCCTCAGAGACTAGCGGGAAGCTAGAACAGAATCCCAATTTAAGAGGCCTGAGGGAAGTGTGATATCATATATCGTACGTTCCTGTAGGGATTTCCATAAGCCCGTGGGGGCTGTTAAAGTGGTATGCAAAAACGCTTGTAAGAAACATAGAGGCATCTTAGGAAGTGGAAATGGCAGGTCTGAAGTCTTATAGAGCTTTGCCCATTCCAAAACAGTGCCCTTCCACAGGTAAGGAAATCCCTTGGAAGTTGCCGTGCAGGGGCGTACACCCCACATGACCAATTTAGCTGAGTAGGTGAGGCAAGCTGATTCTACTTGAGCACAAGGGGATTCTGGTCTGGGGAAAGAATCTCCAAACCCCTATTTAACTGGTTAGCTCTATAATAAGTGCTGACATCCGGCAAACCAAAGCCCCCAAAACGCTTTTCCCGAATAAGAGTTGAATATGCCACTCTAGCTTTCTTGCCCCTCCAGATAAAGACAGAGAATAGTCTTTTACATTAGTGAGATATGAATTGGGAAGCCAAATAGGTAGCGCCTGCAACATGTAAACGAATTTGGGTAAGATATACGTCTTCAAGTAATTTTTCCTCCCTATCCATGACATAAATGGGATTTTGAGAGATTGAATTTGTTTCTGAGTGTCCTTCAGCAAGGGAAGATAGTTCAGGTCGAAAAGGTCCGTGGGATCAGCTGGTACATGTAGTCCTAGATATTGGATGGATTTAGTGGCCCATGTAAAAGGAGTGGATGTTCGGAGGTCCTGTATAATAGACATGGGGCAATTTATGTTAAGCGCCTGAGATTTTGAATAATTAATCTTGAAATTAGAGATAGAGCCAAACTCCTCAAATATGTGCACTAATGCAGGAAAAGACGTGCTTGGGTTAGATGTCAATACTAGGAGGTCATCTGCAAAAGCAGCGGTGACATGTTTCCTCCCTGAACCATCACACCTGCAATCTGAGGAGTTTGGCGTATCTTACAGAGGAGGGTCTCCATCACGATTATAAATAAGGCGGGCGACAAGGGACAACCCTGCCTAGTGCCATTTGTAATGGTGAAAGAAGGAGATAGTGAGCCATTCACCCTGACTTTAGCTGAGGGGGCAGAATATAAAGACAGGATCGCTAAGATTAACTGGGGTGGGAAGCCAAATTTTGCCAGAGCCGCTGTCATAAAGTTCCAGCTCACTCTGTCAAAGGCTTTCTCAGCGTCTGTGCTGAGCAAAGCCATGGGGATGTTGTGAGTTCTAACCCAATCAATCAGGTGAAGCAGTCTTCTAGTGTTTTCTTTCCCTGCCTGCCGTGAACGAAACCAACCTGCTCTCTATCTATAATGTCTGGCAGCACCTTTGTAGCCGAACAGCCAGCAGTTTAGACCACCATTTAACGTCATTATTTAACAATGAAATAGGCCTGTAATTACCACATATAGCGGGATCTTTATTAGGTTTCGGTATTATTGTTATATGGGCCTCTAGTGTCTGAGGGGGTAGTTTACCGCCATCTAGTAGAGAATTGCAAGTCTTTGTGAAATGAGGTACCAATTGATCTCTAAACGCCTTATAATAGCTTATAGGGAGCCCATCGGGGCCTGGGCTTTTCCCAGAGGGTATGGACTGCAAAACAGTTCCAAGTTCCTCGTCCGTAACCGGTCGGGTCAGGGTCTCAATTTTTCTCTAGGGACTGTGGGGAGCTGTAAGGAATCTAGAAACCTAGTGATCGCTAACTCCTCGCCTCCCTCTAGTGTCCCGGAGGTAGGTGGAAGATTATATAAATCTGCATAGAACTTACAGAACGCCTCTGCAATTTCCGTGGTAGATTTTAATAGATCTCCCGTCGTAGATTTAATAGATGGTATATGCGCTGCATCTTGTTGTCTTTTTACTATTGCCGTCATCAACCTATTGCCCTTATTACCATGTGCGTATGCTTTAAATCTAGCTCTCATAACTAATTTAGCCGACTGGACGTTAAGCAAGTTTCTGAGTTCTGAGCGTGCTGTCGCCAGCTCCCCCAAAGTAGCTTGGGCTAGGCTCCTCTTGTGGGAGAGTTCCAGTGCTGATATTTTACCAAGAAGGTGAGAGGTAGCAGCAGCACGCTCCTTTTTATATATGCCCCTATGGAGATCAGCTCCCCCTAACTCTAGCTTTATGGGCTTCCCAAATAATTTGGGAGATGGGTTATCTGAGGCGCCAGATGCATTCACCAGAAAGTAATCCGAGATAACGGACGCAATTCTGGTTCTATGAGTATCTGAGGCCAGTAAAGTCTCATTTAATCTCCAGGTTTTATGCAGCTTCGGGAGTCCGTTAGATGGAGCTTCAAAAATACCGGGCATGATCCGAAATCGTTATGTTCCCTATGGAAGTTCTATCTATTTTAGTGAAGAATGGTGCAGAAATAAACACGTAATCTAACCTCTGATAAGAGGATTTTGCAGATGAGTAGAAGGTATAATCATGTTCAAGCGGATGCATTGTTCTCCAAGCATCGATCACTCCTAGTTTATGCAGCCCCTTCCTAAGTTTCCGAAGCCACCTATGTGAAATGGCAGATTTTTTGGACGAGGAATCCATGTCTGGCTCAAGCGTGACATTAAAGTCACCTCCTATGACAAGCAAGCCCTCCCGGAACCCAGACAAGAGACCAAAAGTCTGTAACAGCCATGGGACCTGTCTTTTGTTAGGTGCATAGAGATTTACAAAGGTGACAATATTTTCACCTATTTTACCTTTGAGAAATAAATATCTCCCATCTGGATCTACTTTAGAGGAATGCAACAGAAATGGAATACTTTTATGGAAGCCGACACTTACTCCTCTGCTAGAGCCGCTGAATGTGCTGTGGTGCCATTGCGTAAAGTGTTTGGAAGAAATAGAAGGTACCTTGGCAGCCTTGAAATGTGTTTCTTGTAGAAAGAGAATAGATGCGCCTTCTTTGTGGAGAAACGACAGCGTCTGAGCCCTCTTGCAAGGTTCGTTGAAACCATTAATATTGAGTGAAGCCACTGTAAAAGAAGCCATGGGGTAAAGATCAGTTACCTTATATCAAGGGGTTAAGGTATGTATCAGGGAAAGGGACACTTAAAGGACAGCACACAGGGAAAAGGCAAACAACACACTGGACGGGGGTGGGGGGAAGACAAGGACAATTACACAGAAACAAATATCAGCTAAAACAATCCAATATACTAGCGATCTAATTCAGAGCCCTAGTGTGGCTGAAACAATAGTTATAACAACAACCACCAGGAAGTGGTGGGGGGGTATGTGTAAAACTGTCTAGTCAGGACATGCGTCTCCACCCCACCCAGGAAAAGTAGGGTTAAGGTAGATAGTGCAAATAGAGTGAATCCCTTTATAAACTAGTGCAGAATCTGCAATACAGGTTTCATAGGGGAAATATAGGGAAATAGGGGGTACGAATATTGGTAGAACCAGCAAAAAGAAGGGGGTGCACATATAAAGACCACTCTTGATCTCTCAATGGGCCTCCTATTTAGAGGCTTTTTAGCGCCCCTGGTGCAACAAGGTCCAAGGAAAACTGAACAGCATATATAACAAGGAAATATGAAGATTCTGGGGTAAAAGATTAGGAGACCACCCTTAATAGTTGGAACATGTGCTCCCATGTAAAGTAACATTATAATGGCAAGGTACATATTAAGCCCACTTAGCTACCAATATTAGGCAGGTACCGCCACCAAGAACACTACAATAGTAGGACCATACTACAGTGTTCAGAGCAGCAAATGTAAGGAAAAACTTATCGCTCAGTTCGTTCAGCGAAGAGATTATCAGTCCCCTTCAAGTGCGGCCCGCACCGCCGGCCTCGATCGAGGCTTCCTTTGGCCGGAGCGTCCATCTTAGGTCTCGCCATGCGGTCAGGCCCTGGATCTTCAGACTCGTCTTCTCCAGTCGGCGGCAAGGGAAGCCAGGAGGGATCGGGATCGGCGGGATGTTAAGGGCAGACCAAACCCTGCCCAGATCAGAAGGTGAGTGTACCGTGAGCCTCCGACCCTCCATCCAAATGGCAAGGCCGAACGGGAACAGCCAATTGTATTGTATGCCCTCTCTCGGAGCACAGATAAGAGGGGACGAAGCGTTCGTCTCTTGGATAGAGTGGATGGGGCCACATCTTGATAGAAGTGTATCTCCTCTCCGTGATATTGTATTGGGGACGATTCTTTAGCGGCTTGGAGAATCTGGGAGGTATCCACATAGGAAAGTAGGCCACATATAATGTCCCGGGTGGTTCCCCTGTTTCGGTTTAGGGCGAGCGCCCTATGGATCCTCTCTATGACCACAGATTGCGCCCGCTCAGGGCCCAGTAGCATTTGAAATATATCTACCGCTACAGCTTTAAGAGATTCGGAGCAAAAGATTCATTGAGTCCCTTAATTCTGATATTCTTCCTCCGACTTCGGTTTTCTTGATCTTCGATCAGGAGTAAAGACCGGTTAATATATTCTGCATGTTGATCATGTTTCCTCATGAGGGTATCTGAGATGGCCGACAGCTCGTTATGCTTAGATTCCAGTAAGCTTACTCTCGAGTTCATCTGCTTTAAATCAGATTTGATCTCTGCCAGCTCCTCTAGGACCGGTTTCATGGCCTGAAATATTGTTCTCTTTAAGAACCCCTTAGTGATAGTGGAGGAGGCGGCCGTCTCGCAAGTATCGCTCTCCAGCAGGCTCTCTGCATCAGACGTCGGGTCTCCCGCGCTTCCATCTCCCTGCGCCATATTGGAATGCACGCTAGAGTCTCTGCTGGAGTGGGTTTTCCAGAGTTTCTGAAGCGCAGTTTGGCTCCCAGTCGGTTTAGGAGTACAGGAAGGATCCCTGGGTCTTTCCTTGTTGTTTTTGCCCATTTTCAGGGAAGTTCACTCAGCTTTTGGGTGGTTAGGAGTCGCTAAATGGAGGAGCTGTAAACTCAAGCAGCCATCCCGGTCTGTGGCTAGACTCCGCCCCCCTATAGTAGGTATATTCTTGTACATAGGAGCAGTATTATAGTAGTTATATTCCTGTACATAGAAGCAGTATTATAGTAGTTATATTCTTGTACATAGGAGCAGTATTATAGTAGATATATTCTTGTACATAGGAGCAGTATTGTAGTAGTTATATTCTTGTACATAGGAGCAGTAATATAGTAGTTATATTCTTGTACATAGGGGGCAGTATTATAGTAGTTATATTCTTGTACATAGGAGCAGTATTATAGTAGTTATATTCCTGTACATAGGAGCAGTATTATAGTAGTCATATTCTTGTACATAGGAGCAGTATTATAGTAGTTATATTCTTGTACATAGGAGCAGTATTATAGTAGTTATATTCTTGTACATTGGAGCAGTATTATAGTAGTTATATTCTTGTACATAGGAGCAGTATTATAGTAGTTATATTCTTGTACATAGGAGCAGTATTATAGTAGTTATATTCCTGTACATAGAAGCAGTATTACAGTAGTTATATTCTTGTACATAGGAGCAGTATTACAGTAGTTATATTCTTGTACATAGGAGCAGTATTATAGTAGTTATATTCTTGTACATAGGAGCAGTATTATAGTAGTTATATTCCTGTACATAGGAGCAGTATTATAGTAGTTATATTCTTGTACATAGGAGCAGTATTATAGTAGTTATATTCCTGTACATAGGAGCAGTATTATAGTAGTTATATTCCTGTACATAGGAGCAGTATTATAGTAGTTATATTCTTGTACATAGGAGCAGTATTATAGTAGTTATATTCTTGTACATAGGAGCAGTATTATAGTAGTTATATTCCTGTACATAGGAGGCAGTATTATAGTAGTTATATTCTTGTACATAGGAGCAGTATTATAGTAGTTATATTCTTGTACATAGGAGCAGTATTATAGTAGTTATATTCTTGTACATAGGAGCAGTATTATAGTAGTTATATTCTTGTACATAGGGAGCAGTATTATAGTAGTTATATTCTTGTACATAGGAGCAGTATTATAGTAGTTATATTCCTGTACATAGGAGCAGTATTATAGTAGTCATATTCTTGTACATAGGAGCAGTATTATAGTAGTTATATTCTTGTACATAGGAGCAGTATTATAGTAGTTATATTCTTGTACATAGGAGCAGTATTATAGTAGTTATATTCTTGTACATAGGAGGCAGTATTATAGTAGTTATATTCCTGTACATAGGAGCAGTATTATAGTAGTTATATTCTTGTACATAGGAGCAGTATTATAGTAGTTATATTCTTGTACATAGGAGCAGTATTATAGTAGTTATATTCCTGTACATACGAGCAGTATTATAGTAGTTATATTCTTGTACATAGAAGCAGTATTATAGTAGTTATATTCGTGTACATAGGAGCAGTATTATAGTAGTTATATTCGTGTACATAGGAGCAGTATTATAGTAGTTATATTCGTGTACATAGGAGCAGTATTATAGTAGCTATATTCTTGTACATAGGAGCAGTATTATAGTAGTTATATTCTTGTACATAGGAGCAGTATTATAGTAGTTATATTCTTATACATACGAGCAGTATTATAGTAGTTATATTCCTGTACACAGGAGCAGTATTATAGTAGTTATATTCTTGTACATAGGAGCAGTATTATAGTAGTTATATTCTTGTACATAGGAGCAGTATTATAGTAGTTATATTCTTGTACATAGGAGCAGTATTATAGTAGTTATATTCTTGTACATAGGAGGCAGTATTATAGTAGTTATATTCCTGTACATAGGAGCAGTATTATAGTAGTTATATTCTTGTACATAGGAGCAGTATTATAGTAGTTATATTCTTGTACATAGGAGCAGTATTATAGTAGTTATATTCCTGTACATAGGAGCAGTATTATAGTAGTTATATTCTTGTACATAGGAGCAGTATTATAGTAGTTATATTCTGTGAACATAGGAGCAGTATTATAGTAGTTATATTCTTGTACATAGGAGCAGTATTATAGTAGTTATATTCTTGTACATAAGAGGCAGTATTATAGTAGTTATATTCTTGTACATAGGAGCAGTATTATAGCAGTTATATTCTTGTACATAGGAGCAGTATTATAGCAGTTATATTCTTGTACATAGGAGCAGTATTATAGCAGTTATATTCTTGTATATAGTAGCTGTATTATAGCAGTTATATTCTTGTACATAGGAGCAGTATTATAGTAGTTATATTCCTGTACATAGGAGCAGTATTATAGTAGTTATATTCTTGTACATAGGGGACAGTATTCTATTCTAGTACTGTAAAATGCTGTGTAACTCAGGAGTGATTACTGCACCAGTGATGATAATTTCATTAAAGAGCGGACTCTTCAATGATTTTCATTTCCTTTGCAGACATTTCTCTCCATGAGATATTTACTTCTTCCCTTCACATTACATTGCTGCCTTTATCACAATGCCCCTCCTGGGCTCAGACCAGGCAATTGTGTGTATATTGTAGTTGAGTTAGCAGTTCCTTCCTATGATAATTCCTCTCCTGACCCCAGCAGAAGATCCACGCGGCCTCCTTATAGCTCCGCTGTTCTTTAAATCTACAGGACTAATGTCTCCCTGTCCCCTTGCCGTGTACTGCGTGACATTACAGAGATGTGAATGCATTAACCAGCCTCTGGGTTGTTGTGGCTGCCACACATATATGATGCATTTGGGTATTAATCGGTGTGGAGCGCTCATTTATTTCTCTTTTCTTCAAGGTTACAGGGCAGAGTCAATCTGCAGTTAAGTGTTTGGGAAGAGTCACATGAGAGCTTTTCACTCTGCACAAAACAATGACTATTAAAAATATCTGCAATAATTCAGGTCATTTTTGGTAGGGGCAGTAAAACCCGAGAAGACAGACACAATAACTGTATAAGCGCCTGATCAGCAAGAAATAGTCATGTTTTACTTTTATGCTTTGAACGAAGCTTTTCGAAGCGTTTCCCAAATCACAATAAATCCTGTTGATCCAAAGTTATCACAGCTTTCCAGCCTCTGGATAGCAGATCGGGGCGGACTGGCCATAGACCCTACATAGAAATGTCACTGTGGTACGACGCCTAGTGGGGTCACCCGAGCACTCCTCAAGGTACGTTTTGGCATTAATGTTCCGGCAGAGAGCAGCATGCTGAAGGTGCCCTTACCGCAAGAGCGGTGAGGCTATGGGACCCCTTACCGCAAGAGCGATGAGGCTATGGGACCCCTTACCGCAAGAGCGGTGAGGCTATGGGACCCCTTACCGCCAGAGTGGTGAGGCTATGGGACCCCTTACCTCAAGAGCGGTGAAGCTATGGGACCCCTTACCGCAAGAGCGGTGAAGCTATGGGACCCCTTACCTCAAGAGCGATGAGGCTATGGGACCCCTTACCTCAAGAGCGGTGAGGCTATGGGACCTCTTACCGCAAGAGCGGTGAAGCTATGGGACCCCTTACCGCAAGAGCGGTGAAGCTATGGGACCTCTTACCGCAAGAGCGGTGAGACTATGGACTCTATACTGTAAGAGCAGTGAGACTATGGACTCTATACTGTAAGAGCAGTGAGACTATGGACTCTATACTGTAAGAGCAGTGAGACTATGGACTCTTTACTGTAAGAGCAGTGAGACTATAGACTCTTTACTGTAAGAGCAGTGAGACTATGGACTCTTTACTGTAAGAGCAGTGAGACTATGGACTCTATACTGTAAGAGCAGTGAGACTATGGACTCTATACTGTAAGAGCAGTGAGACTATGGGCTCTTTACTGTAAGAGCAGTGAGACTATGGGCTCTATACTGTAAGAGCAGTGAGACTATGGACTCTTTACTGTAAGAGCAGTGAGACTATGGACTCTTTACTGTAAGAGCAGTGAGACTATGGACTCTTTACTGTAAGAGCAGTGAGACTATGGACTCTTTACTGTAAGAGCAGTGAGACTATGGACTCTATACTGCAAGAGCGGTGAGACTATGGACTCTTTACCGTAAGAGCAGTGAGACTATGGACTCTATACTGTAAGAGCAGTGAGACTATGGACTCTATACTGTAAGAGCAGTGAGACTATGGACTCTTTACTGTAAGAGCAGTGAGACTATGGACTCTATACTGTAAGAGCAGTGAGACTATGGACTCTATACTGTAAGAGCAGTGAGACTATGGACTCTATACTGTAAGAGCAGTGACACTATGGACTCTTTACTGTAAGAGCAGTGACACTATGGACTCTTTACTGTAAGAGCAGTGAGACTATGGACTCTTTACTGTAAGAGCAGTGAGACTATGGACTCTTTACTGTAAGAGCAGTGAGACTATGGACTCTTTACTGTAAGAGCAGTGAGACTATGGACTCTTTACTGTAAGAGCAGTGAGACTATGGACTCTTTACTGTAAGAGCAGTGAGACTATGGACTCTACTGTAAGAGCAGTGAGACTATAGAACTCTTTACAGTAAAAGCAGATTACTTTCCCTAGGACCCACGTTGCAGAATAAAAGGCTGAATTGGAAGGTCTCCCCAATCTATATTATAATGTACTTCTGCCACTCTGTACCAGGAAGCCCAGGATGGAAAGGGCAAATTCATCTCTAATGCAAAAATCAAAACAGATCTGATCCTTTTTTACACCTAGTTGCAATAGATATGTGTAAGCCCAGTCCTTTACATTAACGCTGTCACTTACCTGTCTCCGCTAATTGTCAGCCCCTGGCATTGTCGTCTTCCTGGCAGTGAAGCAGGAGGACCACAGAAGAAAGGCCTAACTTACTTGATTAGTGTTTCTGGAAGGAATGGCTGCTTGGAATCACTGCTTCAAGCTTTGATGTGCCATTGAATGCAATGGTTATAATTCACAATGACAGATGCGCGTTAAATGAAATACTTGCTTTTCCACCAGGGACGAGTCGTTGTCTGCACTACAGAACAGCAGAATGTGAACGGGCAGATTACCTGGCTTATAATCTTTTGTCTTCATAAACTAAACCTCTCCACGAGCTGGAGACGACCTGCAGGGAGATGGAAAGGAATGGGATGTGGCAGCCAGGAGGAAAAACACACCATTAGTGGGTTCATCAAAATGAAAATTTAGTTTGGAAACAGATACACTTTGTGAATCAATATGCAATTAGTTCTGGCAGTACGCGGGGCGCTGCCGAGCGGCTCTGGGCTCATTCCGTTCCTGTGTTATTTCTTTCACATTCAGATAATGAATGAGTCTGACACATTGGGGCACAGAACGCTCTTCCCGGTGCTCGCCGTCTGCAGAGCGAGCATCACACAGACAAATATCGATAGCCATTAATATGCCGCCAGCGCTGCATGATGGGGATCTCAGTTCCATCACTGTTACTTCATGCCTACTGCTCGCAATACCGCACACACATATACAACTACAGTATAGACCCAGTAATATTCCATGATGGTAAAGACAGCTCTGTCTGGGACTGTATCACACATGATGGGCTTAGATACGTCAGCTCACGAGATCGTACCACACATGACAGCAGAGAATCACCTGTGGTAGGCGTAGATTTACCAGCTATATAGACAGCGTCAGCCCTGTTAGACGCAAGGCCCTATTACACCTGAAGATATCTGTTCAGATTATCACTAACAAGCAGTCATATGAACGTTTGTTAGTGATGATCTGGCAGTGTAATACTGACGGCGATTACCCACTCGTTCATCGGGTAATCAGAATCTTTTAAAAGGTTTAATAATACTTGTTTGTCGGCAGCAAATTGCTCTGTGTAATCACCATCTGCTGCTGTCAAATAGTGATTCAGTATAAGGACGAGCGATGGCATTACTGATCACTGCTCCCTATACTGTGGAGGAGATCGCTGCATGTAAATGTGTCTCCTCCACTGACGAGCAGGAGATTGTCAGGAAGGAACGCTTCTGTATAAGGGCGAGCGATGGTATTACTGATCACTACTCCCTATACTGTGGAGAAGATCGCTGCATGTAAATGTGTCTCCTCCACTGACGAACAGGAGATTGTCAGGAAGGAACGCTTCTGTATGAGGACATGCGATGCATTAGTGATCACTGCTCCCTATAGTGTGGAGGAGATCGCTGCATTTAATAGCAGCCGTCTCCTCTGCTAGCGAGCAGGTTATTGTCGGGAAGGAACGCTTCCTTAGCGAGAATCGCCTGCTTCCTCATCAGATGTAATAGGACCTTTAGATACACAGCTCAGCAGAGCAGTACTGCATACACATCTTTATATATGGTGGTGCAGGGGGCAGTGAGCGCACCCTTATAATAGTCATAAGGGTCCAGAATGACTTAGCAGTTAATGCCCCTTATCTCTGGAAGTCAATGAAGGGGTTAACATCCATGGTAGTGTAGAATGGTTATGAGGAAATAACTAATATTTAAGATGGTAGAGAAATTAAAGCCGGTGGTCTAGGACAGGAAAGTGCACCAATAACTACATTATATTTAATTCAAGTAGGTCCAGAATTCCCGGGCTTCCATTCACACAATTATCCATCAGAATGATAAAAGTCTTTCTGTATTCGGCTGCCACTAGAGGGCGCTCACTGCACAGGATTTAGACAGCTCCCGTAAGATCCATTCACACAGCGGTTAAAAGGCGGAACAGTGCCATGAAGAGATGTGTCCCTTCTTGGCACAGAGTGGGTACTGGGTACAGTCACCTCGAAGCTGAAGTGGCATTCCTCTCAACAGATTAGCTCCACTCAAAACCTGCCATGTGAATGGGCCCTAACATCAGTATGCAGTGAGCGCTCCCTAGTGGTGATGGGAGACTCTGGCTTCAGAATATTCATGGCCTATCCTCAGGTTAGGTCATCAGCAGAAGATCAGTAGGGGTCTGACTCTCAGCATCCCCACCGATCAGATGTTTGAAGGGCCCATGACGCTCTTACAAGTGCTGTGGTCTTTTTGTCAATTATCTGCAAGCCGTCTGCACAGAAGCGGCTGCGCAGGCTAACCACAGCCTCACCACCACTACTGCAGCATATGGACGGTGTGCAAATGAACACAGAAGCGGCTGCGCAGGCTAACCACAGCCTCACCACCACTACTGCAGCATATGGACGGTGTGCAAATGAACACAGAAGCGGCTGCGCAGGCTAACCACAGCCTTACTACCACTAAAGCAGCATATGGCCGGTGTGCAGGTGAACACAGAAGCGGCTGCGCAGGCTAACCACAGCCTCACCACCACTACTGCAGCATATGGCCGGTGTGCAGGTGAACACAGAAGCGGCTGCGCAGGCTAACCACAGCCTCACCACCACTACTGCAGCATATGGCCGGTGTGCAGGTGAACACAGAAGCGGCTGCGCAGGCTAACCACAGCCTCACTACCACTACTGCAGCATATGGCCGGTGTGCAGGTGAACACAGAAGCGGCTGCGCAGGCTAACCACAGCCTCACCACCACTACTGCAGCATATGGCCGGTGTGCAGGTGAACACAGAAGCGGCTGCACATGGCTAACCACAGCCTCACCACCACTACTGCAGCATATGGCCGGTGTGCAGGTGAACACAGAAGCGGCTGCAGCAGGCTAACCACAGCCTCACTACCACTACTGCAGCATATGGCCGGTGTGCAGGTGAACACAGAAGCGGCTGAGCAGGCTAACCACAGCCTCACTACCACTACTGCAGCATATGGCCGGTGTGCAGGTGAACACAGAAGCGGCTGAGCAGGCTAACCACAGCCTCACTACCACTACTGCAGCATATGGCCGGTGTGCAGGTGAACACAGAAGCGGCTGAGCAGGCTAACCACAGCCTCACTACCACTACTGCAGCATATGGCCGGTGTGCAGGTGAACACAGAAGCGGCTGAGCAGGCTAACCACAGCCTCACTACCACTACTGCAGCATATGGCCGGTGTGCAGGTGAACACAGAAGCGGCTGAGCAGGCTAACCACAGCCTCACTACCACTACTGCAGCATATGGCCGGTGTGCAGGTGAACACAGAAGCGGCTGAGCAGGCTAACCACAGCCTCACTACCACTACTGCAGCATATGGCCGGTGTGCAGGTGAACACAGAAGCGGCTGAGCAGGCTAACCACAGCCTCACTACCACTACTGCAGCATATGGCCGGTGTGCAGGTGAACACAGAAGCGGCTGAGCAGGCTAACCACAGCCTCACTACCACTAATGCAGCATATGGCCGGTGTGCAGGTGAACACAGAAACGGCTGCGCAGGCTAAACACAGCCTCACTACCACTACTGCAGCATATGCCCGGGGTGCGGAGTGAACGCACGGAGCGGCTGCGCGGTGCTCAACCACAGCCTCACTACCGCTAATGCAGCATATAGCCGCTGTGCAGGTGAACACAGAAGCGGCTGCGCAGGCTAACCACAGCCTCACTACTGCTAATGCAGCATATAGCCGCTGTGCAGGTGAACACAGAAGCGGCTGCGCAGGCTAACCACAGCCTCACTACTGCTAATGCAGCATATAGCCGCTGTGCAGGTGAACACAGAAGCGGCTGCGCAGGCTAACCACAGCCTCATACTATTGTAAGGGAGGAAGCTGGAGCTACCCCTTCACCACCAGTATGTGGCCGATGTGCAGGTGAACACTGAAGATGCCGCAGAGCTCACACAAGGCCTTTTCAAAAAGCCAAGCGCGGGGGTGCTGAGAGTTGGACCTCCACAGTTCTGACTGATGGATTAACCTGACAGACCGCCAATATTGTCAAGCCAGAATATTCCCGTGAAGAATATAAAGTGCAGATACAATCATATATCCACTATATGGCACTTCTACACAGCAGTACATGCCCCTTCTTACATTGAAGACAGGGGGCAGTGTGAACATCATTTTGGGTTGGATGGACACGGCTAATTTAAGTGGGGCCCCCCGTGTACTGGGTGCCTGATAGGATATCTGCGGTACATTACAGGCGCTGGGATCACTCACCTGCAATGCAGTTCACTTTCTGTTGTCAACTATAACGTCTCACGAGCATCCTAGAAAAAACACAGCAACGAGAAGTTACTAACAGCGAGGAGCTGCAGACAAACATTCCTGACAACTACCAACTGCATGATCTACACTGACAACAAGCTGTCCACAGGAACAAAGTACAAACGAGAGAGGTGTCGACGAGATGCACACAGCACCAGACGATGCTCTCTGACAACAATACTGTTTTTCAGAGACTTCATGCTGGACAGCACCAACTTAGGGCTCGCTCACACGAATGTATGGGTTCCGTATCCGCAATAAACGGACACCATGGAATGGGTCTGCAAATCCAGAGATGAGAAGAGGTGCGGAACGGAACCCTACGGACATGTCCTATCTTTTTGCGAAATGGAGGGATGCGGACCCATTCAAGTTGAATGGGTCTGGATACGTCCCGGAGGCCTGACAAATGTTCTCGGAACACATGCGTTTGTGTGAATAAGCCCTTAAACAGATCTCTATGTAGGAGGGTCCAGCACTGTCCATCCTGGGCTTCCTGGTTCACCCTAACAATGTTAGGCCTACATTGAAGACTGACACTGCAGGGGCAGTCGGGAAAGGAACCAGGACTATGAGTTATTAAGTCGCCTCTTCGTCCTCTCAATACCTGATGAGGCTTCCACACACAGAGACGTTCAAGGTGTAAAGGACCATTCAATGTGCCAGTTACGGACAGGACTCAATGCGTTTCGGCACTTCTGTACAGGCAGCGCGATGTTCTGCAGCTCTCAGTGCATCCACAGCATTAATCTGTCTGCTGCGGTGGAAGATTTTTATACAGCGGGAAGCATCGGCTTTTTCATATTACTTCTTATTTTTACATAGCTGTCACATCTGTTTAGCGTCGCCATGCCTGTCAGCTCCAAGGTGAAGACGCTTTAATCAGGAGACGTTCCTGGTGACGGGTGACGCATTTGTGATAGAAAAAGTCACTTGTCAACCAGAGCTGCCTGTCACCCAAGCAACAGAGCTGCCTACCGAACACAGTGGAGAAGACTGCGGAGGAAAGCAGAACAGCACTGACAGCCGGGGCAAGACGGCATCGACCCGAGGGCGCGATACAGCCTCATACTACTCTACATAGTGCCAGTGTCACAAGAGGTGGTACTGTGCAGTGTATATACACAGAATAGGAGCAGATACTGAGGATTACACCCAGTATACAGGAGAAGTGGCACTGTGCAGTGTATATATATACAGGATAAGAGCAGATACTGAGGATTACACCCAGTATACAGGACAGGAGAAGTGGTACTGTGCAGTGTATATATATACAGGATAAGAGCAGATACTGAGGATTACACCCGGTATACAGGACAGGAGAAGTGGTACTGTGCAGTGTATATATATATACAGAATAAGAGCAGATACTGAGGATTACACCCAGTATACAGGAGAAGTGGTACTGTGCAGTGTATATATATACAGAATAAGAGCAGATACTGAGGATTACACCCGGTATACAGGACAGGAGAAGTGGTACTGTGCAGTGTATATATATACAGAATAAGAGCAGATACTGAGGATTACACCCAGTATACAGGACAGGAGAAGTGGTACTGTGCAGTGTATATATTACAGAATAAGAGCAGATACTGAGGATTACACCCAGTATACAGGACAGGAGAAGTGGTACTGTGCAGTGTATATATATACAGAATAAGAGCAGATACTGAGGATTACACCCAGTATACAGGACAGGAGAAGTGGTACTGTGCAGTGTATATATACAGAATAAGAGCAGATACTGAGGATTACACCCAGTATACAGGACAGGAGAAGTGGTACTGTGCAGTGTATATATACAGAATAAGAGCAGATACTGAGGATTACACCCAGTATACAGGACAGGAGAAGTGGTACTGTGCAGTGTATATATATACAGAATAAGAGCAGATACTGAGGATTACACCCAGTATACAGGACAGAGAAGTGGTACTGTGCAGTGTATATATACAGAATAAGAGCAGATACTGAGGATTACACCCGGTATACAGGACAGGAGAAGTGGTACTGTGCAGTGTATATATATACAGAATAAGAGCAGATACTGAGGATTACACCCAGTATACAGGACAGGAGAAGTGGTACTGTGCAGTGTATATATACAGAATAAGAGCAGATACTGAGGATTACACCCAGTATACAGGACAGGAGAAGTGGTACTGTGCAGTGTATATATATACAGAATAAGAGCAGATACTGAGGATTACACCCAGTATACAGGACAGGAGAAGTGGTACTGTGCAGTGTATATATACAGAATAAGAGCAGATACTGAGGATTACACCCAGTATACAGGAGAAGTGGTACTGTGCAGTGTATATATATACAGAATAAGAGCAGATACTGAGGATTACACCCAGTATACAGGACAGGAGAAGTGGTACTGTGCAGTGTATATATATACAGAATAAGAGCAGATACTGAGGATTACACCCAGTATACAGGACAGGAGAAGTGGTACTGTGCAGTGTATATATATACAGAATAAGAGCAGATACTGAGGATTACACCCAGTATACAGGACAGGAGAAGTGGTACTGTGCAGTGTATATATATACAGAATAAGAGCAGATACTGAGGATTACACCCGGTATACAGGACAGGAGAAGTGGTACTGTGCAGTGTATATATATACAGAATAAGAGCAGATACTGAGGATTACACCCAGTATACAGGAGAAGTGGTACTGTGCAGTGTCTATATATACAGAATAAGAGCAGATACTGAGGATTACACCCGGTATACAGGACAGGAGAAGTGGTACTGTGCAGTGTATATATATCAGAATAAGAGCAGATACTGAGGATTACACCCAGTATACAGGACAGGAGAAGTGGTACTGTGCAGTGTATATATATACAGAATAAGAGCAGATACTGAGGATTACACCCAGTATACAGGACAGGAGAAGTGGTACTGTGCAGTGTATATATATACAGAATAAGAGCAGATACTGAGGATTACACCCAGTATACAGGACAGGAGAAGTGGTACTGTGCAGTGTATATATATACAGAATAAGAGCAGATACTGAGGATTACACCCAGTATACAGGACAGGAGAAGTGGTACTGTGCAGTGTATATATATACAGAATAAGAGCAGATACTGAGGATTACACCCAGTATACAGGACAGGAGAAGTGGTACTGTGCAGTGTATATATATACAGAATAAGAGCAGATACTGAGGATTACACCCAGTATACAGGACAGGAGAAGTGGTACTGTGCAGTGTATATATACAGAATAAGAGCAGATACTGAGGATTACACCCAGTATACAGGACAGGAGAAGTGGTACTGTGCAGTGTATATATATACAGAATAAGAGCAGATACTGAGGATTACACCCAGTATACAGGACAGGAGAAGTGGTACTGTGCAGTGTGTATATATACAGAATAAGAGCAGATACTGAGGATTACACCCAGTATACAGGACAGGAGAAGTGGTACTGTGCAGTGTATATATATACAGAATAAGAGCAGATACTGAGGATTACACCCAGTATACAGGACAGGAGAAGTGGTACTGTGCAGTGTATATATACAGAATAAGAGCAGATACTGAGGATTACACCCAGTATACAGGACAGGAGAAGTGGTACTGTGCAGTGTATATATATACAGAATAAGAGCAGATACTGAGGATTACACCCAGTATACAGGACAGGAGAAGTGGTACTGTGCAGTGTATATATATACAGAATAAGAGCAGATACTGAGGATTACACCCAGTATACAGGACAGGAGAAGTGGTACTGTGCAGTGTATATATATACAGAATAAGAGCAGATACTGAGGATTACACCCAGTATACAGGACAGGAGAAGTGGTACTGTGCAGTGTATATATATACAGAATAAGAGCAGATACTGAGGATTACACCCAGTATACAGGAGAAGTGGTACTGTGCAGTGTATATATATACAGAATAAGAGCAGATACTGAGGATTACACCCAGTATACAGGACAGGAGAAATGGTACTGTGCAGTGTATATATACAGAATAAGAGCAGATACTGAGGATTACACCCGGTATACAGGACAGGAGAAGTGGTACTGTGCAGTGTATATATATACAGAATAAGAGCAGATACTGAGGATTACACCCAGTATACAGGACAGGAGAAGTGGTACTGTGCAGTGTATATATACAGAATAAGAGCAGATACTGAGGATTACACCCAGTATACAGGACAGGAGAAGTGGTACTGTGCAGTGTATATATATACAGAATAAGAGCAGATACTGAGGATTACACCCAGTATACAGGACAGGAGAAGTGGTACTGTGCAGTGTATATATATACAGAATAAGAGCAGATACTGAGGATTACACCCAGTATACAGGACAGGAGAAGTGGTACTGTGCAGTGTATATATATACAGAATAAGAGCAGATACTGAGGATTACACCCAGTATACAGGACAGGAGAAGTGGTACTGTGCAGTGTATATATATACAGAATAAGAGCAGATACTGAGGATTACACCCAGTATACAGGACAGGAGAAGTGGTACTGTGCAGTGTATATATACAGAATAAGAGCAGATACTGAGGATTACACCCAGTATACAGGACAGGAGAAGTGGTACTGTGCAGTGTATATATACAGAATAAGAGCAGATACTGAGGATTACACCCAGTATACAGGAGAGGAGAAGTGGTACTGTGCAGTGTATATATATCAGAATAAGAGCAGATACTGAGGATTACACCCGGTATACAGGACAGGAGAAGTGGTACTGTGCAGTGTATATATATACAGAATAAGAGCAGATACTGAGGATTACACCCAGTATACAGGACAGGAGAAGTGGTACTGTGCAGTGTATATATATACAGAATAAGAGCAGATACTGAGGATTACACCCGGTATACAGGACAGGAGAAGTGGTACTGTGCAGTGTATATATATACAGAATAAGAGCAGATACTGAGGATTACACCCAGTATACAGGACAGGAGAAGTGGTACTGTGCAGTGTAATATATACAGAATAAGAGCAGATACTGAGGATTACACCCAGTATACAGGACAGGAGAAGTGGTACTGTGCAGTGTATATATATACAGAATAAGAGCAGATACTGAGGATTACACCCAGTATACAGGACAGGAGAAGTGGTACTGTGCAGTGTTATATATACAGAATAAGAGCAGATACTGAGGATTACACCCAGTATACAGGACAGGAGAAGTGGTACTGTGCAGTGTATATATATACAGAATAAGAGCAGATACTGAGGATTACACCCAGTATACAGGACAGGAGAAGTGGTACTGTGCAGTGTATATATATACAGAATAAGAGCAGATACTGAGGATTACACCCAGTATACAGGACAGGAGAAGTGGTACTGTGCAGTGTATATATATACAGAATAAGAGCAGATACTGAGGATTACACCCAGTATACAGGACAGGAGAAGTGGTACTGTGCAGTGTATATATATACAGAATAAGAGCAGATACTGAGGATTACACCCAGTATACAGGACAGGAGAAGTGGTACTGTGCAGTGTATATATATACAGAATAAGAGCAGATACTGAGGATTACACCCAGTATACAGGACAGGAGAAGTGGTACTGTGCAGTGTATATATACAGAATAAGAGCAGATACTGAGGATTACACCCGGTATACAGGACAGGAGAAGTGGTACTGTGCAGTGTATATATATACAGAATAAGAGCAGATACTGAGGATTACACCCGGTATACAGGACAGGGAAGTGGTACTGTGCAGTGTATATATACAGAATAAGAGCAGATACTGAGGATTACACCCAGTATACAGGACAGGAGAAGTGGTACTGTGCAGTGTATATATACAGAATAAGAGCAGATACTGAGGATTACACCCAGTATACAGGACAGGAGAAGTGGTACTGTGCAGTGTATATATATACAGAATAAGAGCAGATACTGAGGATTACACCCGGTATACAGGAGAAGTGGTACTGTGCAGTGTGTATATATATACAGAATAAGAGCAGATACTGAGGATTACACCCAGTATACAGGAGAAGTGGTACTGTGCAGTGTATATATATACAGAATAAGAGCAGATACTGAGGATTACACCCAGTATACAGGAGAAGTGGTACTGTGCAGTGTATATATACAGAATAAGAGCAGATACTGAGGATTACACACAGTGTACAGGGTGGTCCACAGCACGGGCACAGGCCAACAATGGCCATGTGCATGAGGCCTAAGGCCCTATTTACACGTCCGTAGTGTTTAGCGGATCCGCAACACACCATGCCGCTAGCCCCATAGAGATGCCTATACTAGGCACATGCTCTATATTATTGCGGAGCCGTCGGCCGGAAGATCGGCGGCGCACTCCGCAAATGCGGATGCGGAGAGCACAGTGTGTGCTCTCTGCATCCATCACGTCCCCATTCAAAATGAATAGGAGTGGAACGGGGCGGACGAACATTGTGGACGTGTGAATGGGGCCTAAGCCTGTACAGAAAAAACTAAGCACAGTTGTGATCAGTAAAATGGATGGAGCTGATCGCCGCTCAGTGGGGACAGGAGACACTCAAGCAGATGTTACATGCGTGAGTGCAAAAACTGTAGTATAAAAATTTACTGAGCACCAGCGAAAAATCTACTTCTATCCATATCTAGAGCTACATACATATGTATATAAAATCTCCAACTATTATTTTTTTTTTTTAATAAAAAAAATTAAGCGCCAAAAATGAGCTCAGATTAGCAATAAAAAAAAAAAACAGCACAGGTACTGATCAGGGACCGGGATTAGGATCTGGACCTGCCCTAAATGTACAATTAGATTAATGTAGTCGCTCCTG
Organism: Bufotes viridis; assembly: GCA_033119425.1. Classification (NCBI taxonomy): domain Eukaryota; kingdom Metazoa; phylum Chordata; class Amphibia; order Anura; family Bufonidae; genus Bufotes; species Bufotes viridis. The sequence continues at coordinate 154,386,989 of CM065597.1, read as the reverse complement.
AGGAAAAGTTCTTTAATTGTTGATGGCCGCGGAGCCCAGGTGCAGCACAAGTCCCAGCCAGCCAACACAGCAGAGCACCTCTCTGTATGGCGGCATGCCGATTCTCCCCTCTGTCTCTGGGGTGCCACCATTGGCTGGTAACCTAACCATCGCAGCACCGACAGGGGACGCCACACACTGGTGTCCCCTGTCCTCCTCCATCGGAGCCCTGCAGCTCTCTCACAGGTTTTTACAATAAGGATGCTGCAGATGGCGGCTCTGCATTACTGGCCAATCCCAATGATCGGGGCTGCAGGGGAGAGGTTAACCTGTTAGGCCGTTTTTTGTTGTGCCGCACATGTACGGTGCCAAGTCACTTCCCGCAGAGCTTTATATGTGAGGCTCTGATCGTCTAGTGGTTAATTCAATATTTTTCCCTACAAAATGATATATCAATGTGCTGAGATTATTCTGATCTGTATGACGGGCGCCCATTAAAAACTCTCAGGAATTATTTAAAACACAAGGCAGTGCATACCTTCAGGGGGGCAGAAAGCTGAAGCACACCAGGGCCTTTACACCCAATCTACAGAAAAGCAGCTTGTAAAGACGCAACGACGTCTCGGTACTCAGCCTGAATACAGCAGGCTTCATGTCATCAGCAATTAATGTGGGGCTCCATATACCTCGTACAGGGGCGCTGCGCTCACTACTCACTACTGGATTTTGCACAGTTTTAACAATTTAAGAGAATGGAAAATAGGCCAAAAATGCAGGAAGTGAATGAAATACAAAGACACTGGGGTAAAAACATCCGAGCACAATCTCCCCATGTGAGCGGACATTCATAGTCTGATATCACCCTGTGTGAATGGGGCTGTAGCTGCACATCTGCAGCAGTCCGAGCCCTCACGACAGACTCTTTGGGTGCCACCATCCTAGTACGGGTGCCCTCACATGTGGTGGAACATTCTGCCAGATCTGCAGGTGCACATTCTTTGGCATGAAGGATGGTGCGGAGAATCTCTCTATTCAATTCAGTGGGGAATTGATTCTGCAGCAGAAAAATCCACACAAATCGGGAATGAATTTCCCACTGAATAGAATAGAGATTCTCACACAGTATTTAGAACACAAGGCGGCCCCATAGGATACCATAGGGAAAGTCTTGATGCCACGGATTTTCTGGCAGAATTTCCCGCCACGTGTAAGGGCTTCCTAAGATGGAGATTCTCTGTGTGTTGATCTTTATTTGCAGAGTCACTAATTCTATGGAATTGTAAGATGAAGCCTCCGCTCCACAGTCTGGAAGGATTCAGTATAACTTCCCTTGTATCAACCTCCCAGATCCCCGCCGCTCCCCAGGGACCTGGCATCTCGTCTCTTTAGCACCATAGGTCAATCCTTTCACAAACACGAGCGGACTGTAATAACCGGAGTCTAGAACACCACTTCCAATGCTGAACCTCAGCAAACAGGAGAGCGCTGCACATTACATCCCGCGTGAAAAGGCGGCTGTGAAATGTTCCTAATCGCTTCTCACACGTTCATCACAATTCGTGCATCAACGTGTTTACGAGTGAGCCTTTCAATATTTCATGTCCATGAGACGCCAACTAGAATGCCGGCAAGTGAAAGGGTGTAAGTAAGGAGAGGTGCTAAGCATATCTGCAAGAAGCCACCTCCAGGGCGACACCGACCCCCACCGCTAATTTAGGAATTCAGGTTTACTTTATAACTGATAACCTGCTGCAAACCCGCAAAACATGAATCCACGGATCCATTGTAACCATGCCTGTCCTCATCCGCAAAACGGACAAGAATAGGAAATGTTCTATTTTTTAGCGGAACGGATATGGGGACATAGGATGTAAGCCGTGTACCGGGTGGGCTCCCCAGGATACAGCGAAGTCACAGACGAGGAAAGCAACTCCGACACCAGCTTTTGCCAAAACAGAAATTTACTTGAAGAGGACCTTTTTTTTTTTTACAGCTTTCACACACATTTTTTTTTTTACGAGTGTACAGGCCTCTTTTTGTATTCCATATACGGGAACCATTCATTTCAATGGGTCCACCAAAAAAAAAAAAAACGGAAGGTACTCTGTGTGCATTCCATTTCCGTATTTCCATCCCATTCAAACATAGAAAATGTACTATTATTGCCCGCATCACGGACAAGGATAATACTGTTCTACTAGAGGCCAGATGTTCCGTAAAAAACGGAATGCACACGGATGTCATCTGTATTTTGCGGACCGCAAAACCATACGGTTGTGCAATAGGCCTAACTATCTCAAAACCTTGAAGTGCGCCCGCCACTTATGGGATGTGATTTTTTTTTCCAAATGAAATGCACACAGACATCATCCGTATTTCTTGCGGATGTTTTTTGCGGAACGCAAAATACTGAAAAAGCCATACAGGTGTGTTTCCATGCCTTTTTCTGCGGCCCATATGTGGTTCCATTCACTTCAGTGGGTCCGCATAAAAAATGGAATTTACTCCGTGTGCATTCTGTGTCTGTATGTCCGTTCCACAAGACAATAGAACACGTCCTACTACCGTCCGCATTACGGAGAAGGATAGGACTGTTCTATAAGGGGCAGCTGTTCCGTTCTGCAAGATATGCGTAATACACACAGCCTGTATCCGTGTTTTGCGGATCTGAAATTTATGGGCTGCAAAACAGGCAATGATTAAGTGCATGAGCCCCAACGCTGTGTAATCCTGTCAGAACAGGACCACCTCCTCATTGATCTGTGTGCCTGGCCTTGGGGTCCATTCGCACGTCCGCAATTCTGTTCCACATTTTGCGGAATGGAATTGAAGACCCATTCATTTCTATGGGAACACACTATGTCCTGCCAACATCCGCAATTGCGTTCCCTAAAAAAAAAAAAAAAGAACATGTCCTATTCTTGTCCGGACAAGAAAAGGCATTTTCTATTATAGTGCCGGCAATGTGCGGTCCGCAAAATGTGGAATGCACATTGCCGGTGTCCGTGTTTTGCGGATCCGCAAACCCTTATGCCCCTTTCACACGGGCGTGATTTGCGCGCGGGTGCAATGCGTCAGGTGGACGCATTGCACCCGCACTGAATCCGGACCCATTCATTTCTATGGGGCTGCGGGAAAATCGCAATTAAGTGCAGATGCAGTGCGATTTTCCCGCAAGGTTGCTAACAGACGGGAACAGATCTTTATTATTTTCCCTTATAACATGGTTATAAGGGAAAATAATAGCATTCTCACTACAGAATCCTTAGTAAAATGTGGATTAAGGGGTTAAAAATAAAAAAATGAACTCACCTTATCCACTTGATCGCGTATTTGGGATCTCTTCTCGCATTACCTGCTGGCCAAAGGACCTGTGATGACGTGTCACGGAACGGACCCCATTATAGTCAATGGGGTCTTTAGGCTCCGTTACGCTCAGTTAGGTGTCAGTATCCGCCCTTTCCGTTCTCCTGCTCCTTAACGGAACTGGAGAACGGAAAGCAGAAACAGTGATGTGAACGAGCCCTTAGTCTAGCTTACCTCCTGCTAAGGGACAGGTGTGCAGGGGCACGTCTCTGCTGGACATGGAGGCCAAAGCTTAGAGCCTCAGGAGCCTGGAGGAAAATTCCCTGGCGTAATCTAGAGTCAGACCATACAAAGAGAAGTGCAGCATCCAAAAGAAGCAAAGTCATACAGTCAGCCTGTCCGTATAGCAGAGCCAGAGAGAAACAGATGTAGCAGAGGCAAGTTTGCCTGCCAGATTTAATGCTAAAGCCTGCTGGGACCAAGACTAAGTCTGTAAACCGTTTTGCAGAACGTTCATGCAAAGTAAAGCTGCTGTTCAACTACATACAAGGTCTGGACTCAATCTTTCTCTCAAATCCCTCAATTATTCCCATTATTTATTGCTTCGGAGCGAAAGCCTGGGGTCCAGCCGTATCCAGGTAGGAGCACCGAGACACACATAGAGGGACATTTTAGGCCGCACTACACCACTCTGCATTCCTACACCTGGGACGCGTGTTCTATATATAGAGGGCCCTATGGGGAGGCGCCCATTGCAGATGCTCAACCTGCGGCCCTCCAGCTGTTGCAAAACTACAACTCCCAGCATGCCCTAATAATCCATTACATGTGGAATTACTGTGGATGCAATGTAAAGGATAAAACCCAGAAATATGCAGCACAAACGAACATGTCGCAAATATCAAATCCACACTGCAAGTGAACGCAGCAGATTTTCCACCTGTAATTCTGCGTTTGAAAATCCGCGGCGTCTGTCCTTTGTGTAGATTGTCACATATTTGCTGCAAACATGTTGTGGTTTTGTGAAAATGCTGCTTTCTGACACAAAATTGCAGCAAAACAGCAACATGTGTGCAATCGCCCATTATACGGTGGAGCGTGACGGTAAGGCCTCATGCACACGACCGTTTTTTTATGCTGTCCGCAAAAAGGGGTTCCGTTGTTCAGTGATCCGTGTCTGTTTTTGCCTTCCGTTGTGTTTCCGTGTGTCTTCCGTTTTTTTTAGCGGACATGACCCAAAAGATTTTACCAAAAGACAGGCTGACAATGTTTCCCAAGTGCCTGCCAACGGATCCGCAAAAAAGCGGACACGGGAACGCGGATGACACACGGATGGCCATCCGCATTTTTCACGGACCCATTGACTTGAATGGGTCCGTGAACCGTTTTTCACGGACAAGAATAGGACAGGTTATATTTTTTTGACGGACTGGAATCACGGACCACGGACGCGGAGGACAAACGGTGCATTTGCCGAGGTTTCAACGGACCCATTGAAAACCAATGGGTCCGCAGAAAATCACGAAAAACGGAGCAACGGACACGGAATCAAACAACGGTCGTGTGCATGAGGCCTAAGTCGGAGCTTCTCCGTGCGGCCGATCTATGACACTGCTGTAAGAGATCCAGTCAGGACGTCTGCACTAATGGGATGACATTTCAGGTGACCCCCCCCGTCTCATGCGTGATTACATCCCAGTGACTGGAATTTTAATCTCACCTTTTATTAGATGAATTAATCAGTCGGAGATGATAACCGCGCCGTGGACGTTTGTACAATCAATAGTAATTACTTAATTACTTGGCGCATTGTACAGCAGAAGATCCGGCGCCCTCCTAATTAGATTCTCCGGACAAGCCCAGTTGAGACATATGAACCCTCTGGTCCTCTGCCTAATTACCCCCATCCATATGTAAACCCACTGGGGACCCCGAGAAATCGCTCCCATTACTGCAGCCACTTCTCAGAGACTGAAGAATCTGGAGACAGTACGGGATCCTTCAGTCTGAAGATCACAGGCGAAGGAACCAGGTAAGGGTACTTTCAACACTAGCGGCATAGCTATCCAGCGGGTGAACAGCCTGCCAGATCCGCCATGCCGCAAGTACCTGTGTGCTGCCGCTCCGTCCCTATTGACTATAATGGAGCAGGGTGCGGAGCTGCGGCCGGACTAAAAAGTACTGCAGGTCCGACGATCTCTGCCGTGCTGCGCCCCCACCCCATTATAATCAATGGGGATGGAGCGGCAGCACACGGGTACTTGTGGCATGGCGGATCCACCCGCCGGGACAGCCTGCCGGATAGCTATGCCGCTAGTGTGAAAGTACCCTTAGGCCTCTTTCACACTAGCGTTTTAGCTTTCCGTCCTAGAGATCCGTCCTCGGGGCTCTAGGACGGAAAGATACTGATCAGGATTATCCCCATGCATCCTGAATGGAGAGAAATCCGTTCAGGATGCATCAGGATGTCTTACGTTCAGTATGTGAACGTTTTTTGGACGTTGACAAAAGCGCAGCATGCTGCGGATTTGTCTCCGTCCAAAAATCCGGAAGACATACCGTAATGCCGGATCCCGAGTTAATGCCCATTGAAGTGCATTAATCCGGATCCGGCCTTAAGCTAAACGTCGTTTTGGCGCATCGCATCGTCAATGGTTACTATGGCAGCCAGGACGCTAAAGTCCTGGTTGCCATAGTAAAGAGTAGGGGGAGCGGCATACTTACATTCCGTGCGGCTCCCGGGACGCTCCAGGATGACGTCAGGGCGCCCCAGTGCATAGATCACGTGATCCATGGGCGCGGGCGCTCTGGCGTCATTCAGAGCGCCCGGGAGCCCGACGGAATGTGAGCATGCCGCTCCCACTGCTACTATGGCAGCCAGGACGCTAATAGCGTCCTGGCTGCCATAGTAACACTGAAAGCATTTTGAAGACTGATCAGTCTTCAAATGCTTTCAGTTCACTTGCGTTGTGCCGGATCCGGCGTGCATTCCGGCGACGGAAGTGCACGCCGGAACTTCACAACGCAAGTGTGAAAGAGGCCTTAGTTATTCAATAAAATCTATCTGTACAGCGCCCCCTGCTGTTTCTTCTTATTCTTTGTCCTGTCACTGAGCTGGCCAGACATGCTCAGTTCCATCCTTCAACTGCCTCTCAAGGGTGAGAACTGCAGCAGAAGACACACGCCCCCTGAGCTGCAGAAAAGAGCAACAAAATCTGCTGCGTCTGAAGGCACCCCAATTGTTTTCGCCACAGTCAGGCCGCCACCGCACGTTGAGGAACATGTGCACTTTATCTGTGCGGATTCCAATGTGGGGAAAACCCGGAGCGTTCTACAGCAGAGTGCACGAGACTACGCAAATCTCATGGACACTGCCGTGGGTTAGGAGAGGGGCTTGTGACTATTTAAATGGCCCTCAGTGTATTTGAGGACCTGTTGCTTTTTCATGGTGTTTTTTGCATGTCTTGCATATTTTTTTAAATAGAAAAGTATGTGCCCCCCCAGTAATGCCAGAGAACGCTGTGAAAAATACCACTGACCCCCAAAAAAACACCTCAAAGGCAATAAAAACCTGTGCGCCCTGCATTAAAAGCAACCGCTCCATTCAAGAGTAAAGATTTAGCAAACAGATCTGCAGAAAGCATGGCTGCACGGTAAGGGGCGTGCGCTTTGCAGCAGAATTTTGGTGTGGACAGCCGCCCTGAAATTTCTCTGAAAACCCGCCAACGGGCATGTCCTCTCTGCTTCCCATACATCTCTACAGGAGGCAGCTCTGAGGATTGTGGCTGCGCCGTCTAGGGATGTGTCATTTCTTGGCGCAGTCGCGGCTTTAGGCCTCTGCTCCATGATCCTCACCGCTGCCTCCTATAGAAATAAATGGGATGCAGAGAGGACACGGCCACCAACGGAAAATTTCAGCCATAAAACCCACTGAGTAAATAGACTCTTAGGGGAATGTTCACATGATGGATATTGACATTTTTAAGCGCTTTTTTTGTGTGGGTTTCAATACAAAGCTGTATCTTCAGATGGAGGTTTTTGGCGCAGATCTGCACCAAAAACGTATGGAGAACGCACCAAAAAAAACACATGGACTCATATGGAGCGTTTTTTTCAGCTTCCTATTCATTTCAGTGGGAGATTCAGCGCAGATTCTGCCCTCAGATATGGCGTGCTGCGTCTTTTTTCCATGATTCTTCTTTCAACATGGAAGAAAAAAAACAAGTGCTGTTTCCCATTGAAATGACTGAACCCGCAGTAAAGAGACGTTTTAGGTTCACATGAAAACGAACCTGATTTCCACTGAATTCTGGCCGCGGATTCCGCATAAAGAACGCTTTTTCCCGCAGTGTTCGGATGAACATGCAGATTCCCCACTGAAATCAATGGGGAAGTTCTATATACGTTTTTGGCGAGGATTTCTGGTGCGGAATCTGCCCCTTACCGTGTGGTGAGCGCCAGGCTTCCTACTTTCTGCCTACCTCGGCATTGAGCAGTGATGGGTGAATCAGCGCCAAGCATGAAACACTGAGCAGATAGGAGAACCAAGAACAACCCACATCAATGGGGAACAAGCAGACCACTCATAGGACTCATCCAAGATGGCCGCTCCGACTACCGCCACTAGTCCAAGACACTTCCTGCTGCCCTGGGATTGGCCAGCATTGCTCATGTGACCAGTGCAGGCTGGACAAGCAGGAAGCGCCCTGGACTATGATGGACAGAGCGAGAAGCGGAGCAGCCATCTTGGATGAGGAGCCCGGACCTGCAGCTGAAAAGACGGGCACTGGGCGTCATCTGTTCAGCCCCAGAGAATTTATTTTTTTCTTAAACCGGGGGTCGCTTTAATAATTCTCACAGATTTTCATAAAACATTTGCAGCTAGTGTTTTTTGCCTAAAAAAGAAAAACGACATCAACCTAAACCATGATGCATTGCTGAATCGTTCACACGGCCCCCGGACTTATCCCGGGGCCCCTCAGGTTCCACAATGTCCATTACTGGGACATGAAAAATAGAGATTCCATCAAAAGCAAAAAAGATAAGAGGGACCCCAGCGACCCAGAGGGGCACGCCCAGCCAGCTGTGACTGGTAACCTCCTCCTGTTCACGTCTTGTAATCCGGACACAGCTCCCTGCTGTACTGAGGAGGGGCCCTTCTCAGGATCACTGGGGGCCCTGACGTCCTACGTGATACTCAAACGCTTTACGGCTGTGGGAAATACGGAATACAGGGCGGGCGCACAACTGTCCCTTTGCCTAGCGCCATTTTTATTGTCTCTCTTCCATTGTTTTTTCCCACAAATCGCGGCGTGTTGGCTTTTGGGGTTTTCCATCTCCTCTATAGGGGAATAACAGCAGAAAAAAACACCATATACAGTAGGGAAAATACCGCAAGCGGCTTCTGCTGCGTTTTTTCAGTGTGCAGCGGTCTGAGAGGATGAGCGGACGGCGGCCGTCCGCCAGGGACACAGACCGCGGTTTATTGGTACCGGAGGGTATTATGCGGCCAGCAGGAAAATTCTGAAGTTTTTAAATTTAATTTTTATTCTTTTACTTTCTTTTTCCACTGCACCTAAACCAGGAACACTAATTACAGTTATAATGACTGCCTCACCGGCTTCCCTCAGGAGCGGCGCTCGCAAGCCCTTCCTCACCGGCTTCCCTCAGGAGCGGCGCTCGCAAGCCCTTCCTCACCGGCTTCCCTCAGGAGCGGCGCTCGAGTCACAAGCCCTTCCTCACCGGCTTCCCTCAGGAGCGGCGCTCGAGTCACAAGCCCTTCCTCACCGGCTTCCCTCAGGAGCGGCGCTCGAGTCACAAGCCCTTCCTCACAGGCGGCGCTCCTCCTGACACTGCCGATTTTGATAAGGAAAGCTCCCTCAGCCAATCCCCTCTTCTCATTGATGGCGGGAGGAAATGTCATTGGCTGCTGAGCTGTCAGTTACTGAGCTGCACTGTAAGAGCCAATGAAATAAATTCCCGCCTGTGCTGTTCGGCTGAGTGACAGGAAGACTGACCAATAGCAGCGGCTCCTGCTCCTGACAGGATTCCTGTGAGGTGGTTTCTTAGTTTGAGCGGGAAACGTCCGCTGTGGAGAGACCTGAGGGCCGCGGCCTCGTCATGTGGGCCCTGGAGCCGAGCGGTACGTTACATGTGCCTCAGCCACAGTGAACCAGCTATTACTGATATCTGTTCCGGGGAAAGCTGGGATAGCCAATATAGTCAAGATGGCTTCCAGCAGAGTAGTCACCCAGAGAGCTCAGACTGGCAGTGGTGTTAGTATGAGCCCGGTGCTACTTTCTGCAATGTTTTTGTGCAGGTTTCAGCCAAAATTCGTATAAAAAAAAAAAGATTTCTAAATGGTGTCAATTCATACAGCGCAGCTTTCCTGTGCGGAGGTTTGAACCCTTGCTGCCCCCATTAGTGGTGTGGCGGTACCTGTGCCAGTGTGGGGGCGTCCCACCGTGAATACCTGCTGCAGACAAGGAGGGTAGGATGGTGGACGAGAATTGCTGCATAAAAGATAAACCATAAGGGGGCCCCCCGAGATCAGGGCCCCTTTTCATATGGGGGTGCAGCTCTTTGCTCCTCCATTTCTGGTCCCCATAGGAGGCGTGACGTGCTGTCTACACGTATGTCACATGCGGTGCCGGCCATTCAGTGACACGCGTGTAGGCCGTATGTTACACAGGAGAAGGGAGCTTTTTATTTAGTTTTTCCTGTCTGTACATATGAAAGGCGCCCCGGGGCCCGGAGAACCCCTTTAACGTGAGCGTCCCATTGGATTTCTTGACGTGACCGGTCTTTCTGCTGTTTACACATGGAAACCACGGACGGTGGCCACGTGCAGATTGATAGAATATTGTCGCAAAATGGGGTCATGCAAACTATATTTTTTTCAACGCCATAGCGCCTGTGGTAACTGGCCCCTCTGTGTCTTGTGGCCGATGGGAAGGATCCTGCTGGAATTCCTGAATCTGTGACCCGGGTGACAGTCGCCCGCAAAAAAAATGGAAGGTACTCCGTGTGCATTCCGTTTCCGTATGTCCGTTTTTCCGTTCCGCAAAAAAATAGAGCATGTCCTATTTTTTTGTAGTTTGCGGACAAGGATAGCCATTATTACAATGGATCCGCAAAAGTAACGGATCCGCAAAAAAAACCCGATGCCATACGGAATGTCATCCGTTTTTTTTTGGACTGCAAAACACATACGGTCGTGTGCATGAGGCCTAAAACAGTGAAAACAGAGTTTTCTTCAATATATAACTTAGGGCTTCAGTGCACCTCAGCTTCTCCTCGGTGCACCTCCCAGCCTTAGCTCCTTGGTGCACCTCATGTCTTTCCCACCTTGGCCCCTCGGTGCACCTCTACTCTTCCCCACCTTAGGCGCTCGGTGCACCTCTACTCTTCCCCACCTTAGGCCCCTTGGTGCACCTCTTCCCCACCTTGGCTCCTTGGTGCACTTCTACTCTTCCCCACCTTGGCTCCTTGGTGCACTTCTACTCTTCCCCACCTTGGCTCCTCGGTGCACCTCTACTCTTCCCCACCTTAGCTCCTCGGTGCACTTCTACTCTTCCCTACCTTGGCCCCTCGGTGCAATCTACTCTTCCCCACCTTGGCCCCTCGGTGCACCTCTACTCTTCCCCACCTTGGCCCCTCGGTGCACCTCTTCCCCACCTTGGCTCCTTGGTGCACTTCTACTCTTCCCCACCTTGGCTCCTCGGTGCACCTCTACTCTTCCCACCTTAGCCCCTCGGTGCACCTCTACTCTTCCCACCTTAGCCCCTCGGTGCACCTCTTCCCCACCTTGGCCCCTCGGTGCACTTCTACTCTTCCCCACCTTAGGCCCTCGGTGCACCTCTACTCTTCCCCACCTTAGCTCCTCGGTGCACTTCTACTCTTCCCCACCTTGGCCCCTCGGTGCACCTCTTCCCCACCTTGGCCCCTCGGTGCACTTCTACTCTTCCCACCTTGGCCCCTCGGTGCACCTCTACTCTTCCCACCTTAGCTCCTCGGTGCACTTCTACTCTTCCCACTTTAGCTCCTCGGTGCACTTCTACTCTTCCCACCTTAGCTCCTCGGTGCACTTCTACTCTTCCCACCTTAGCTCCTCGTTGCACCTCTACTCTTCCCACCTTAGCTCCTCGGTGCACCTCTACTCTTCCCCACCTTGGCCCCTCGGTGCACCTCTTCCCCACCTTGGCCCCCTCGGTGCACTTCTACTCTTCCCCACCTTGGCTCCTTGGTGCACTTCTACTCTTCCCCACCTTGGCTCCTCGGTGCACCTCTACTCTTCCCACCTTAGCCCCTCGGTGCACCTCTACTCTTCCCACCTTAGCCCCTCGGTGCACCTCTACTCTTCCCCACCTTAGCTCCTCGGTGCACTTCTACTCTTCCCCACCTTGGCCCCTCGGTGCACCTCTACTCTTCCCCACCTTAGCTCCTCGGTGCACCTCTTCCCCACCTTGGCCCCTCGGTGCACCTCTTCCCCACCTTGGCCCCTCGGTGCACTTCTACTCTTCCCCACCTTGGCTCCTCGGTGCACCTCTACTCTACCTTGCCTTAGCCCCTCGGTGCACCTCTACTCTACCTTGCCTTAGCCCCTCGGTGCACCTCTACTCTACCTTGCCTTAGCCCCTCGGTGCACTCTTCCCCACCTTAGCCCCCGGTGCACTTCTACTCTTCCCCACCTTGGCCTCGGTGCACCTCCTTGCTCTACTGTCCCCCTCTGGCCCCTCGGTGACCTCTTGCACCTCCCCTCTGACCTCCACCCCTTAGCCCCTCGGTGCACCTCTGCACCTGCTACCTTTGCCTTGGCCCCTCGGGTGCACCTCTACTACTCACTTCACCTTAGCCCCTCGGCACTTTCCTCTACTCTTCCCCACCTTAGCTCTCGGTGCACTCTACTCTTCCCCACCTTGGCCCCTCGGTGCACCTCTTCCCCACCTTGGCTCCTGCAGTTCACTTCTACTCTTCCCCACCTTGGCCCTCGGTGCACCTCTACTCTTCCCACCTTAGCCCCTCGGTGCACCTCTACTCTACCTTGCCTTAGCCCCTCGGTGCACCTCTACTCTACCTTGCCTTAGCCCCTCGGTGCACTTCTACTCTTCCCCACCTTAGCTCCTCGGTGCACTTCTACTCTTCCCACCTTAGCTCCTCGGTGCTCCTCTACTCTTCCCCACCTTAGCTCCTCGGTGCACTTCTACTCTTCCCCACCTTAGCTCCTCGGTGCACTTCTACTCTTCCCCACCTTAGCTCCTCGGTGCACCTCTACTCTTCCCCACCTTGGCCCCTCGGTGCACCTCTACTCTACCTTGCCTTAGCTCCTCGTTGCACCTCTACTCTTCCCACCTTAGCCCCTCGGTGCACCTCTACTCTACCTTGCCTTAGCTCCTCGGTGCACCTCTACTCTTCCCACCTTGGCCCCTCGGTGCACCTCTACTCTACCTTGCCTTAGCTCCTCGTTGCACCTCTACTCTTCCCACCTTGGCCCCTCGGTGCACCTCTACTCTACCTTGCCTTAGCTCCTCGTTGCACCTCTACTCTTCCCACCTTGGCCCCTCGGTGCACCTCTACTCTTCCCACCTTAGCTCCTCGGTGCACTTCTACTCTTCCCCACCTTGGCCCCTCGGTGCACTTCTACTCTTCCCCACCTTGGCCCCTCGGTGCACTTCTACTTTTCCCCACCTTGGCCCCTCGGTGCACCTCTACTCTTCCCACCTTGGCACCTCAGCTCCTGACCCGCCTTAGCGCCTCTGTGCACCTCATGTCCTTCCCAGTGCACCTCTTCCCCACCTTGGCCCCTCGGTGCACTTCTACTCTTCCCCACCTTGGCCCCTCGGTGCACTTCTACTCTCTCCTGCCTTAGCTCCTCGGTGCACCTCAGCTCCTTAGCCCCTCGGGGCACCTCAGCTCCTCGGTGCACCTCAGCTCCTCCCCGCCTTAGCGCCTCTGTGCACCTCATGTCCTTCCCAGTGCACCTGGTTCCTCAGTTTTCCACACTCCCCTCCCTTTGACTGACAGGGCCGGTCGTCGGTGCTGGGCGCTGCAGTAGTGCACCGGAGGCAGACAGATGCCTACTGCGGAGGTGATGAAGCTGCGGTGCAGACCACCAGCAGGCTGCTATAGGGCCAGTCAAGGGAACGGGGGGCATGGAAAATGGAAAAGCTGAGGTGCACTAGGGGGCCACCCATTGGTGCACCAAAACCCCAATTTACATATAGAAGTAAACTTGCTTTTCACTGATACGGCCAAATCGATTTTTTGTTATCCAGACATAGTAATCTACAGAGTCAACCCTATGAGACAGAATGGATGATTTAATAGGGTCGATCCTGACGACAGATCCTCATTAAAACCTAGCCAAAAAGCCAGGCTGACGTATAGGCGAGTGCTCAAGAGTGAAAGAAGTGGTGGAGGTGCACCCTACTGACCTGCTCACAGGGAGTGCAATGACCGGCGACCATCCCAGCGCCCTGAATAGTGGTCGTGGTCCAGACAGGCCGACCCTCCATTACTAACGGCTTCCTGCAGGGTTTTCTGTGGTACATTATCCTGATGGATGTGGGACAGTATTGGTGAAAGGGCAGCTCTATGGATCCATTACTTAACATAGGATCTGGCCGCTCTCTTCTTTTGGTATACTCGGGGTTAACCTTTAACCCTGCCTTTCTCGGTTGGCGCTTCTTCATAATTGGCTTCACGACCATCCCTTATTGGGGTGGATGGATTTTATCTTTAAAGGGGTTGTCTAACTTGTAAAACATCCCCCCCCCCCCCCCCCAATGCCCAGGCCCCTCCTATAGATTGGACTTACCCCGCCCCGGGCACCCCCGCAGCTCCTGCTCCCCGCACCGCCGCCCCTAGGGAGGCTCCCCTCGCGGCCTGCTATTGGTTACCCCTAGCCCCCAGCCTGTGGATGACATTTTTTTAAATATCATCCACTTTGCTGATACCGTACAACATACTGTCCACGAAAGTCTATGACGGCGAATCTGCAGCATGTCGTCTGGACACGGTCTTCACCTCCTTGTGCTTGATGGCCCCAGACCTAGCGACTTACACATAGGACGCTTCTTCACCTACCCGGTGACTGTGAGCGCTGCTGTGGAGGGAAAGGAGACCTTATACCATTGCTGAGGCCTGTTTATTCTCAGAATCGGAGGGGTCCCCCCGATCAGATAGTGATGGCCATTTAAATAATAATCATATTCACAGCGTGACACCGTTTCAACTGCACCAAGAAAAATGGCGTCCACGTATGACGGGCTGGATCTGGCTTTCTTCCAATTCTGAAACACTACACGATGTGTTAGAGATGTGACAGACACAGACATTACACGTGACGACCCGTGTGCTCAGAGGGGACCCCAAAAAAGGTTGTAGGGTGATCGCTAAATGGATCGCATCTCACCCCAAGGGTGCAGGAGAGCGGCTCCCCGGTGACACCCCCTCCCACCTGACCACTTGACATGCTACCGGGCATCTGCAATATACAATGAATAGTTCCCCTTCTGGGCAGCTTGCCACTGTGAATCAGCCAGTGCGATGCCAAGTGACTCATCCGTCATGCAGGACCCTGGCATTCAGCATTTCAGGCATCAGATGAAATTTTTAGTTTGCATTTCACCCAATCAGATGAAATCCTCACTGAAGTCAGCAGTTCTGATGTCTGCAGAGTTTATCAAATGCAGAAGGTGAAGACGTCTTTGCGGAGGTGATTGCGAGGACAGGTGCAGGCCCCAGGATAAAAAATGAAAATTGCATGGTGGGAAACCTGATGGGAGGAGGTCTGCAGTGTTTCATCTGCACTGGGTGGCCTCTGACCGGCATGGACCCTCCGTAGACTGGGCAAAGCCCTCCTCATTGCAGATGCCCCCTATAGACTGGCACTAGCCATATTCTGTGGTGACAAGGAGCTAATTATGTCTGTTCTGTCCACGTCGCTGTAAAGTCCTGCTCTAAAATACCTGTGATATAGTTTAGTTCCTGGAAATAACCCATAAGGCTTATTGCACACGACCGTATGGTTTTGCGGTCCGTTTTTTACAGATCTGTTGTTCCGTTTTTGTGATCCGTTGTGTTTCCATTTCAGTTCAGTTTTTCCATTCCGTTTTTCCGTATGGCATATACAGTATACAGTAATTCTATAGAAAAAATTGGGCTGGGTTTAAAATTTTTAATAGATGGGTCCACAGGAACGGATATGGAAGACATACGGATGCATTTCCGTATGTGTTCCGTTTTTTTTGCGGACCCATTTACTTGAATGGAGCCACGGACCGTGATTTGCGGGCAATAATAGGACATGTTCTATCTTTGCACGGAGCAGAAATATGGAAACGGAATGCACAGGGAAACACTTCAGTTTTTTTGCGGACCCATTGAAATGAACCTGCAAAAAAAACGTTCGTGTGCATGAGGCCTAACACAAAGGGGCAGATTTACTAATCCCGGAGACCGTGTAATCGTCACCAGTGGGTTCATGTACTAACTTTCTGCACCGATATATTTGGTATTTTGCAATTTTTGGGATTTTTCCAACACTGTTGCTGCTTTCTGAAAAGTGAAGAGGAGAAGGTGTAAAAACTACCCCAGAGGTCTACTGCAGAAATGGGACAAATGCAGCGCGTCCCTTAATAAATTGGCTGCACCTTCCACTAGCAGGGATTTTACTAATACTGGAGTCTGAAACATCGTATCTGTATTCTGTGGATCGGCGGAGAGCAGAGCGGGTACGGTCGTCATTGACATTATATTTTATAGCGGCGGTTTTTCTGTGGGTGGTAATCACTTGTAGCAGAGGTAACTACGGGTCTGTGCCGTGGCTTTTCTAGTAGTTGCACTCGAAAGACGTCCACGTCCATATCTCCGTTCTGTGGCCTCCATCCTGTTCTTGTCCGTATCATGGAGAAGGATAGGGCTGGACACTCCGTTTCCTAGAGTGCACACGGCCGGTATCCGTGTTTTGCAAATCTGCAATTTTTTTTTTTTCGGACTGCAAAACACGGTACGGCTGTGTGCAGGAGGCCCTCGGCATGGGCACCCCTATGGCTGATTGAATTAGGGCACGTTGAGATTTTGGCAGCTGCACTTTTGCACATAGACGCTAGGATCGTGGCCTGCTATCGGTGACGGGGAGGGCAGGGAGCAGGTAAGTACAATCTGTGTGAGGGGCCCGGCATTTTGGGGGGCAGTATTAGATTTGGCTAACCCCTTTAATAGATCAGGTGGTAATTATACATGTCTTCACAGGAAAGAATATTACAGATACCGATCAGTTGCTTCCAGGTATCAGCCGGGGGCGACACAGTGGAAAGTTTCTGCGACAATAACGTGAAATCCCAAGGCATGATGGGAGAGACATGGATGAATCTGTGAAGTGACAGAAATAGATACAATGTATAAAGTGCAATAATCACACAGAGTGCACTGTAACAATGTATCCGCCACCTGTTCTCTTACACATGGCTGCATGGTTACCTAGGAAACCAGTCAATATGGAGGCAGGGGCTCCCTCGGAGTCTATTCTAATGTAATTATTCTGTAGAGAATGAACATAAGGTTTCCTCTGGATGGCAAGTGTGTGTACCCTCCGCAGGATGTGCTGAATCCATCTCTGTGCCAGCTAAGAGGTTGTGCAGCAGCTGAGGCACAGCCTGCACTGAGTGACGGGACGACCGGGATCTATGGGAATGCAATGACAGTGAAGAGGTGGTGCAGCAGCTGAAGCTCAGCCTCCATGATGAGTTAGAGGGGGAGGTTAATAATCAAACACTGCCTCCCACCCTCGCTCGGCTGCACCTGCTCCCTCCTCCTCCTCCTTCTGCATTTTGTGTCGGAGGACAATTATCCCCTCGGCTCCGGAGCGCTCTTTAAGGAGCAGCAGCTGCTGTCTGTTTCGGAGCATCGTGCACTAGCGCCCGGGGAAGACACCCGAGACCTGGCGCTGAGAGCCCATCAGACCGCAGCTACAGGGCCGGGTGTAATTGAGATTATTTCCATCATTATCAGCCTGAGCCGGCCGAGGAGGAGGAGTGAGGGGGATGATGAACACCGGGGAGGGGGCTGCAACCATGGACCCGCTGCCTGGAGCGCTGCAAATGTGAGCACTCACTGAGGGGTGAGCTGGGCGTGCAGAAGCAATGGAGGCTGTCCTGGGTGCCTGGGAAGAGTAGAAGATAGAGCCGCTGCAGGAGAATCCAGGGTGTGATGGGTGAGAGGAGGATCTAGGGGTGCTCTGGTTGTGCAGGAGGAAAAGGGGTAACCTGGGGGCTCAGAGGAAACATGGTGGGGCCGTGCTGGGTAAAGAGAGGAAACAGGTGTCTGATCTGCATATGAATCGAGCAGAAATATTCTGGGGTGTCCCAAGTAATGGTCCTGAGTGAGCAGAGGAATCGGGGGTACGCTGGACAAGCCTGGAGTTTGGGGTTTATCCTGGGTGAGCAAAATAAATACTAGGGTAATGAAATAATGGCAGGTGTCGGGCAATACTGGGGGTAGAGGTGGAGCACATGGTCATTGGATAGAATGAGGTAAGGGAAGGGGTTAATAGGAGACACAAAGCCTTCTCGGGGGGTGAGGAGTCAGAACTCTGTCTCCAGGCTGAGCAGGAGGGTTCACAGGGGCCCCCAGAAGAGCCAGGCTGTCACAGGGAGACATTGAATTTGGGGCATGTGCCCAGTCCAGGACCTTTACGTACGGCGCCTGGTGTGAGAAGTACAGGGTGCTGGGAGGAGTTGGGGTCTTCTTGCTCCCTGATAGAGGGTGACAGGCAGGGGTGCTGTCTGAGTAGGAGAGGAAGGGGTGATTTGGCAGAGGGCTGGGGTAGGCTGGGCAGAGAGACTTGGCATATAGCTGGGGGCAGGTTACTGTGGCTGAGTGGTGCCCCCTTATTTATTACAGTGAGGCGCAGGGAGCCTGCAGTCAGCACCAGAAAGAAGTGCACACCCTAGGGTGATCCTCTGGAGACATAGCGACCCCGGGCTGAAGAATCAGAAAATGACTCCTCTGAGGCAGCATTGAAAAGAACAGTAATCTCTCGGTGAGAAGTAACAGGCCCGGATAGCAGGAGGTAAACAATCCCTCTTGGCAGCGAGAGGAGCACTGCATCCTGCCAGAGCAAGCCAAGGGTGAAGGAACCTGACCGACCAGTCTGTGGTCCTCTACGTGACCCGGAGGAGCTGGGTGTACAAATCAAAGACCCCTAATCTGAGGGCTCACTGGAATGGGCGATGAAGGATGCCCCTTCTCAGGTGAGACTGTATAAATGAGCAAAAGACTTGAAAAAAGACGGACCCCTGGACGGATGGATGACGTTTTCTCAATGCTTGTCAGCTTTAGGGCACCTGCCCCCTAACCTTCCTATCGCTGGACTGGACCCCATGATTTAGGAGGATGAGAAAGCTCAGACGGTTTGTCCACATGGTCCTGTTCTGCCCACTTTCCAAAGGTCTCCAGGTAAGTAGGAGAAATACCTGTCATCCGTAATAGTGACTTCTGATCATGTCCTCGCCCTCCTTACAGGGCGCAGGTTATTTCCTTTTAGCGGAGGTGTTGTGCCCCCTGTTTGGATGGAGGGTGCGGTGTGTGGGGTGATATGAGGGCTTTATATATCAGTAATACCTGCTCATGGAGGGTCAGTAGACGGAGTAGCTGCAGTCCCATCCCGTGTATATCTGTGCACCGCTCTGACAACCCTCACCTGTCACTCCAGGGCCAAATGCCATTTGTTGATCGCTCTTCTGGTAGCGTGGCTTGGGTATTACAGTGACATGTTCCTTTAGTCCATAGCCTGTGGTGATATCTACCTCTTCTGCCTTGTTCTTAAAGGGTTAAGAGAAGGAAACTGAACTGTACTTACATTCAATATCCTCTTCATTAATAATGAAGGAGCAAAGTTGAAGAAATCACAGGCAGATATTAATGCACTCTCAGCCCAGGGTCCCCGGGGAGAGTTGAAGACCATAGTTAGTTAGGATCATTGACTGGTTACCTGGCGTTGTCTTGTATCACTGCCGTCTAGGCTTCTTTTTATATTGTGCCCCCTGATATCGGAGCCCATACAGAGGTTTGCTTGCCCACAGGCCCCCATATGTAAGGCCTCATGCACACGAACGTATGATTTTTTCGGTCCGCAAATTGCGTATCCGCAAAAAAAAAGGATGACGTTCCGTATGGCATCCGTTTTTTTGTTTTTTTTTGGCGGATCCGTTATTTTTGTGGATCCATTGTAATAATGCCTATCCTTGTCCGCAAACTAGAAAAAATAGGACATGCTCTATTTTTTTGCGAAACAGAATGCACACGGAGTACCATCCGTTTTTTTTGCGGACCCATTGAAATGAATGGTTCCGCATATGGTCCACAAAAAAAACGGAACGGACACGGAAAGAAAATACATGTGCATGAGGCCTAAGTCTCATGTCCTAGTTCAGTAGGTCGACCTTATCTTGTGTCTTAGTTAAAGGTGGGACGGTATATTCGCCAAACATAAGTATCTTGGACCGCTATAAGGGTATACGCACACAGCGGTGTAGTTCCTGCACATTTTCTGTGCACTTTGCCTTATCTCCCCACCAAAACCTGCCTGTGTCACAGACGTAGATCGGGCACTGAAAATCTGTATAAACCAGACTTCAAAATCCTCGCCGCAGGTCATTCTCCTTGTGGGAGTAATAAGGCTGCATTCACATCTCCGTTTAGGAGTCAGGCAGACAAAAAACTGTTGCATGCAGCGCTTTTGGGCCCGGCCGGAACCCGGCGTTTATGCCAGAAATTGGTCGGATCACCGCCGGACCTCATTTCAGTCAATGGGGATCTGAAACGGCCCGCTGGATGTCAGAACGGAGATGTGTAGGGAGCCTAAATTGTACATGAGATTTGGAAAGTCATTGACTTTGCTGGTAAGCCAGCCTTTCCACACTGCAGCGTCACCGGCTCTTGATAACGTGACCCTAAAACCTAACGTAACCCTAAACTCTTCCTAAATTCCTAGGAAAGGGGAAAAGCAACAAGTGTTCTACTGATTGCTCCCAACATTACCCCCATCTCCACAGCTCTGAGCACAGGCCTGCCGTAAAGGAAGCCCCCAAAAGGGTCACCCTTCTTCTTATGGGAAAGGGGCGAGCAGATGTCAAGCCTGTCCTGGGAGAAAAACCCGCAATAAGAGGGGGGGGGCATTTTAAGTTTTTCTGAGACCTGCTTTCCTCTGCGTTCACTCTGCACCCAACAGCTCATTGAGGGGAGACTCGGTGGAAAAGCATAGTATGAACCGATGGCTAGCTTCACTTCAGGAATCTCTGTGGCTCCTCTTAGGGGACTTTCACACTAGCGTCAAAGCTTTCCCTCATTGAGTTACGTCCTCGGGGCTCAATAACGAAAAAAACTGATCAGTTTTATCCTAATGCATTCCGAATGGAAAGCAATCCGTTCAGTTTGTCTTCAGTTCAGTCCTTTCACGTTTTTTGGACGCAGATAAAAGCGCAGAATTTTGTATTTTTATCTCTGTCCAAAAATGCGGAAACACTTCACGGAATGACGGATCCGCCATTAATTTCCTTTGAAGTGTATTAAGAGCGGATCTGACATTGAAAACTGACACATTAACGGATCCATTCTTCCACTCTGCGCAAGTGCAGACCTTTAAAAATGATAAAATAATAAATAACGGATCCGTTTTTACGGATGACAACGGAAAGACGGATCCGTTATTTCAATACAGTTAGCAAACGGATCTGTTTGTAAATGAAATCCATTTTCAAACGTTTTAACGGATCCGTGGGCAGTTCTGTTGAATCTTTTAACGCAAGTGTGAAAGTTCCCTTAGCTTCCCGCTCTTCTGCTTGGCCGTACTGTACATGGCGGACGGTGTCCTGGACGCCTAGAAACCTGTCATAGCGCACAGAAGGTCTTATTGATGGCCCAAACCTGTGCGCTTCCCTTCTAATGTGTGGTTTATTCAGCTCCGTCCGCCTAAGATATTTGGGCCTTTGCATTTAGCAAGGACACCTAGAGCGTGACTGTACCATGTTCTTATTCGGTGGTCGTGTCTCACGTCACTGAGCGAAGGGCCCGTGGCTGTTTTCCCACCAGGATTGTCCGGAGATGGCCATAGGGATGTTGAATAATCGACTAATCCATCTAATTTTCGTGGATAAGATATGCCCCCCCAAAGTGCCTCTGGCGACATTTCCATCCGTACATTTGGGCCTGTTTCTGTGGAAAGATTTTTACTAACCCCATTCTTCCGCGTGTGAACATACCCCATGCCCAGTGTCTCTTTGTGTTATTTCAGCAGGTTCCAAACCTGTATTCGGAAGATTTCTATTTTTACGTCCAATCTGGCGGGGGGTTTACCATACATAGTGCATACGTGCCATGAGCCAGCTTTCTGAGCTTTAGACTATTATTGTGCCTCAGAAAAGGTTTCATGGCTAAGAGGAGTCTTACAGGCAGCCCTTTATACAGCGCAGGAGGAGCTGAGCAGATACAGATTTGAGGGAAAAGCAGCAGTAAAACGTATTATTCATTTAGGCCTCTTTCTGTGGACGTCCTACTCGGTGATTGAGGCCTTCTCTGTGTGCTTACTCATGCAGCATGTCATTCACTGAGCGGGGCCGTCCGCATGAGTCCTGAGCACAGAAAGAGCAGAGATCTAAATGAACAAATTTCGTGTTTTACTGACTCTTTTCCCTCACGTCTTTATCTGTCTGCTCAGCTCCTCCTGCTCTATAACACGCTGCCTGCAGATTACATGGTGACAGGTTCTCTGTATATATAATCTGCTCAGCTCCTCCTGCTCTATAACACGCTGCCTGCAGATTACATGGTGACAGGTTCTCTGTATATATAATCTGCTCAGCTCCTCCTGCTCTATAACACGCTGCCTGCAGATTACATGGTGACAGGTTCTCTGTATATATAATCTGCTCAGCTCCTCCTGCTCTATAACAGACTGCCTGCAGATTACATGGTGACAGATTCTCTTTATATATAATCTGCTCAGCTCCTCCTGCTCTATAACACACTGCCTGCAGATTACATGGTGACAGGTTCTGTGTATATATAATCTGCTCAGCTCCTCCTGCTCTATAACACGCTGCCTGCAGATTACATGGTGACAGGTTCTCTGTATATATAATCTGCTCAGCTCCTCCTGCTCTATAACACGCTGCCTGCAGATTACATGGTGACAGGTTCTCTGTATATATAATCTGCTCAGCTCCTCCTGCTCTATAACAGACTGCCTGCAGATTACATGGTGACAGATTCTCTTTATATATAATCTGTTCAGCTCCTCCTGCTCTATAACACGCTGCCTGCAGATTACATGGTGACAGGTTCTGTATATATAATCTGCTCAGCTCCTCCTGCTCTATAACACGCTGCCTGCAGATTACATGGTGACAGGTTCTCTATATATATAATCTGCTCAGCTCCTCCTGCTCTATAACACACCGCCTGCAGATTACATGGTGACAGGTTCTCTTTATATATAATCTGCTCAGCTCCTCCTGCTCTATAACACACTGCCTGCAGATTACATGGTGACAGGTTCTCTGTATATATAATCTGCTCAGCTCCTCCTGCTCTATAACACGCTGCCTGCAGATTACATGGTGACAGGTTCTGTGTATATATAATCTGCTCAGCTCCTCCTGCTCTATAACACACTGCCTGCAGATTACATGGTGACAGGTTCTCTGTATATATAATCTGCTCAGCTCCTCCTGCTCTATAACACGCTGCCTGCAGATTACATGGTGACAGGTTCTGTGTATATATAATCTGCTCAGCTCCTCCTGCTCTATAACACGCTGCCTGCAGATTACATGGTGACAGGTTCTCTGTATATATAATCTGCTCAGCTCCTCCTGCTCTATAACACACTGCCTGCAGATTACATGGTGACAGGTTCTCTGTATATATAATCTGCTCAGCTCCTCCTGCTCTATAACACGCTGCCTGCAGATTACATGGTGACAGGTTCTCTGTATATATAATCTGCTCAGCTCCTCCTGCTCTATAACACGCTGCCTGCAGATTACATGGTGACAGGTTCTCTGTATATATAATCTGCTCAGCTCCTCCTGCTCTATAACACGCTGCCTGCAGATTACATGGTGACAGGTTCTCTGTATATATAATCTGCTCAGCTCCTCCTGCTCTATAACACGCTGCCTGCAGATTACATGGTGACAGGTTCTCTGTATATATAATCTGCTCAGCTCCTCCTGCTCTATAACACGCTGCCTGCAGATTACATGGTGACAGGTTCTCTGTATATATAATCTGCTCAGCTCCTCCTGCTCTATAACACGCTGCCTGCAGATTACATGGTGACAGGTTCTCTGTATATATAATCTGCTCAGCTCCTCCTGCTCTATAACACGCTGCCTGCAGATTACATGGTGACAGGTTCTCTGTATATATAATCTGCTCAGCTCCTCCTGCTCTATAACACGCTGCCTGCAGATTACATGGTGACAGGTTCTCTGTATATATAATCTGCTCAGCTCCTCCTGCTCTATAACACGCTGCCTGCAGATTACATGGTGACAGGTTCTCTGTATATATAATCTGCTCAGCTCCTCCTGCTCTATAACACACTGCCTGCAGATTACATGGTGACAGGTTCTCTTATATATAATCTGCTCAGCTCCTCCTGCTCTATAACACGCTGCCTGCAGATTACATGGTGACAGGTTCTCTTTATATATAATCTGCTCAGCTCCTCCTGCTCTATAACACGCTGCCTGCAGATTACATGGTGACAGGTTCTCTGTATATATAATCTGCTCAGCTCCTCCTGCTCTATAACACACTGCCTGCAGATTACATGGTGACAGGTTCTCTGTATATATAATCTGCTCAGCTCCTCCTGCTCTATAACACGCTGCCTGCAGATTACATGGTGACAGGTTCTCTGTATATATAATCTGCTCAGCTCCTCCTGCTCTATAACACGCTGCCTGCAGATTACATGGTGACAGGTTCTCTTTATATATAATCTGCTCAGCTCCTCCTGCTCTATAACACACTGCCTGCAGATTACATGGTGACAGGTTCTCTTTATATATAATCTGCTCAGCTCCTCCTGCTCTATAACACGCTGCCTGCAGATTACATGGTGACAGGTTCTCTTTATATATAATCTGCTCAGCTCCTCCTGCTCTATAACACGCTGCCTGCAGATTACATGGTGACAGGTTCTCTTTATATATAATCTGCTCAGCTCCTCCTGCTCTATAACACGCTGCCTGCAGATTACATGGTGACAGGTTCTCTTTATATATAATCTGCTCAGCTCCTCCTGCTCTATAACACGCTGCCTGCAGATTACATGGTGACAGGTTCTCTTTATATATAATCTGCTCAGCTCCTCCTGCTCTATAACACGCTGCCTGCAGATTACATGGTGACAGGTTCTCTGTATATATAATCTGCTCAGCTCCTCCTGCTCTATAACACACTGCCTGCAGATTACATGGTGACAGGTTCTCTTATATATAATCTGCTCAGCTCCTCCTGCTCTATAACACACTGCCTGCAGATTACATGGTGACAGGTTCTCTTTATATATAATCTGCTCAGCTCCTCCTGCTCTATAACACACTGCCTGCAGATTACATGGTGACAGGTTCTCTGTATATATAATCTGCTCAGCTCCTCCTGCTCTATAACACGCTGCCTGCAGATTACATGGTGACAGGTTCTCTGTATATATAATCTGCTCAGCTCCTCCTGCTCTATAACACACTGCCTGCAGATTACATGGTGACAGGTTCTCTCTATATATAATCTGCTCAGCTCCTCCTGCTCTATAACACGCTGCCTGCAGATTACATGGTGACAGGTTCTCTGTATATATAATCTGCTCAGCTCCTCCTGCTCTATAACACGCTGCCTGCAGATTACATGGTGACAGGTTCTCTGTATATATAATCTGCTCAGCTCCTCCTGCTCTATAACACACTGCCTGCAGATTACATGGTGACAGGTCTCTCTATATATAATCTGCTCAGCTCCTCCTGCTCTATAACACGCTGCCTGCAGATTACATGGTGACAGGTTCTCTTTATATATAATCTGCTCAGCTCCTCCTGCTCTATAACACGCTGCCTGCAGATTACATGGTGACAGGTTCTCTGTATATATAATCTGCTCAGCTCCTCCTGCTCTATAACACGCTGCCTGCAGATTACATGGTGACAGGTTCTCTGTATATATAATCTGCTCAGCTCCTCCTGCTCTATAACACGCTGCCTGCAGATTACATGGTGACAGGTTCTCTGTATATATAATCTGCTCAGCTCCTCCTGCTCTATAACACGCTGCCTGCAGATTACATGGTGACAGGTTCTCTGTATATATAATCTGCTCAGCTCCTCCTGCTCTATAACACGCTGCCTGCAGATTACATGGTGACAGGTTCTCTGTATATATAATCTGCTCAGCTCCTCCTGCTCTATAACACGCTGCCTGCAGATTACATGGTGACAGGTTCTCTGTATATATAATCTGCTCAGCTCCTCCTGCTCTATAACACGCTGCCTGCAGATTACATGGTGACAGGTTCTCTGTATATATAATCTGCTCAGCTCCTCCTGCTCTATAACACGCTGCCTGCAGATTACACGGTGACAGGTTCTCTGTATATATAATCTGCTCAGCTCCTCCTGCTCTATAACACGCTGCCTGCAGATTACATGGTGACAGGTTCTCTTGTATATATAATCTGCTCAGCTCCTCCTGCTCTATAACACGCTGCCTGCAGATTACATGGTGACAGGTTCTCTGTATATATAATCTGCTCAGCTCCTCCTGCTCTATAACACGCTGCCTGCAGATTACATGGTGACAGGTTCTCTGTATATATAATCTGCTCAGCTCCTCCTGCTCTATAACACGCTGCCTGCAGATTACATGGTGACAGGTTCTCTGTATATATAATCTGCTCAGCTCCTCCTGCTCTATAACACGCTGCCTGCAGATTACATGGTGACAGGTTCTCTGTATATATAATCTGCTCAGCTCCTCCTGCTCTATAACACACTGCCTGCAGATTACATGGTGACAGGTTCTCTGTATATATAATCTGCTCAGCTCCTCCTGCTCTATAACACACTGCCTGCAGATTACATGGTGACAGGTTCTCTTTATATATAATCTGCTCAGCTCCTCCTGCTCTATAACACGCTGCCTGCAGATTACATGGTGACAGGTTCTCTCTATATATAATCTGCTCAGCTCCTCCTGCTCTATAACACACTGCCTGCAGATTACATGGTGACAGGTTCTCTTTATATATAATCTGCTCAGCTCCTCCTGCTCTATAACACGCTGCCTGCAGATTACATGGTGACAGGTTCTCTTTATATATAATCTGCTCAGCTCCTCCTGCTCTATAACACGCTGCCTGCAGATTACATGGTGACAGGTTCTCTGTATATATAATCTGCTCAGCTCCTCCTGCTCTATAACACGCTGCCTGCAGATTACATGGTGACAGGTTCTCTGTATATATAATCTGCTCAGCTCCTCCTGCTCTATAACACGCTGCCTGCAGATTACATGGTGACAGGTTCTCTGTATATATAATCTGCTCAGCTCCTCCTGCTCTATATCACGCTGCCTGCAGATTACATGGTGACAGGTTCTCTCTATATATAATCTGCTCAGCTCCTCCTGCTCTATAACACACTGCCTGCAGATTACACGGTGACAGGTTCTCTATATATAATCTGCTCAGCTCCTCCTGCTCTATAACACACTGCCTGTAGATTACATGGTGACAGGTTCTCTGTATATATAATCTGCTCAGCTCCTCCTGCTCTATAACACACTGCCTGCAGATTACATGGTGACAGGTTCTCTTTATATATAATCTGCTCAGCTCCTCCTGCTCTATAACACACTGCCTGCAGATTACATGGTGACAGGTTCTCTATATATATATAATCTGCTCAGCTCCTCCTGCTCTATAACACACTGCCTGCAGATTACATGGTGACAGGTTCTCTGTATATATAATCTGCTCAGCTCCTCCTGCTCTATAACACGCTGCCTGCAGATTACATGGTGACAGGTTCTCTATTATATATAATCTGCTCAGCTCCTCCTGCTCTATAACACACTGCCTGCAGATTACATGGTGACAGGGTCTCTGTATATATAATCTGCTCAGCTCCTCCTGCTCTATAACACGCTGCCTGCAGATTACATGGTGACAGGGTCTCTGTATATATAATCTGCTCAGCTCCTCCTGCTCTATAACACGCAGTCTTCAGGTTGCCCTGCATGTCGGTCGGTGTTAATAAATCTCTCATCTTGTCTCCCGGGGCCTCCCTTTCTCTCGTCACATTCTATATGACGATGATGAAGTAAATGTCACGGACGGTGAGGTCCAAATGTCAGGTAGTTGATCCTGCTGACTCCGGTGGGAGTCCCGCAGGTACAAGCAGAAGCGTCCCCCCTGTAATGAAGAAGGGGAGCATTTTTTCCCCTTGGGGTGGCAGTGCAGCCCCGTCCTCACCAGGCCGGACTCGCTGTGATTGCGGGGGGTTTTCTCTTTTCTCTGGACCCGATGTTGTTCCTGAGAGTCTGCACTTGTTGGACACCTCAGTATATGGCGGGGTTATCATCAGATGCCCATCTGCATCCACCGATACGATATGGGGCGGGGATTACTTTGGGGGTTAGGTTGCCCCGATTAAGAGTAAATGATATGGGATGGATGTAGCCGTTCTCGCAGGGCGCTCTTTACTTTGTATGTCGATATTCTGCAGATGGTCGCAGCCAGCCCCTGCAGAAGGTATGATGCAATGTATTCAGGTGTCCTTTTCTCTTTACAAAATGTATGAAGCCTTCTTTTGTCTGAAAAAGGGTTAAACGGCAGCTCGACTTTCTGTCGTGTGGTTGTGCCAGCAGCAAACGTACCTACCATGCATCAAGTTTCCTATCGCCTTGTCATCGCCTGTAAGGGTATCCACCAACAGCGAGGTCAGGCGGCACACAAGGACAGTCAGCGGCTGCACGGTGCGGGGCCAGGAAGCCGCTGTCACTCGTCTTGGGTTACTTCCTTTTGTCTCTTTCATGGCGATCATCTTAAAGTGACCCCTTATGAACGCATGGTCACTCGGGTTGGGCGATATCAAAAATATTCCCACGATAACGATATTAGGAAATTTATCGCGATAAATGCCCAAATTGTGCACTGGTGTTTCCTTGTTGCCCTCATACAGTATTACGTCTCCATGATGTCCCCATACAGTAATATGTGTTAGTTGTCCCACCAAGAACAGGGTCACTGTCCGTCCGTCCCCCCCCTAATCTGATGGAGCGGCTGGTTGGGCGTGCCCCCTGCTGCTCCATTCATTCTCTATGGGAGTGCTGGAGATAACAGCGATCAGCTCTCTGCCACTTTCATACAAAATGGGACATGCTGGCGGAAAAGCCCTATAAGTGGGTTGTTGAGAGTGCGCCCACCGTAGGTGCACATTGTCAGAACGGGCACACTGGCATCATAAACGTGTCTTTCAGCCAAATAAAACATTGGGGGTCATTTACTAAAGACCAGTGTTTTCCATATGAGTCTTAGTCCCTACACACTACAGCCATATTACTGCAACCCCAGAGCACAGTGCCTGTTATCTCAGCCCCGACCTCTCCGCGCAGCAGCCAACAGAGCGCAGTGCCTGTTATCTCAGCCCCGGCCTCTCTGCGCAGCAGCCACCAGAGCCTCTCAGCGCAGCAGCCACCAGAGCGCAGTACCTGTTATCTCAACCCCGGCCTCTCCGCGCAGCAGCCACCAGAGTGCAGTGCCTATTATCTCAGCCCCGACCTCTCTGCGCAGAAGCCAATAGAGCGCAGTGCCTGTTATCTCAGCCCCGACCTCTCCGCGCAGCAGCCAACAGAGCGCAGTGCCTGTTATCTCAGCCCCGGCCTCTCCGCGCAGCAGTCAACTGAGCGCAGTGCCTGTTATCTCAACCCTGGCCTCTCTGCGCAGCAGCCACCAGAGCCTCTCAGCGCAGCAGCCACCAGAGCGCAGTACCTGTTATCTCAACCCCGGCCTCTCCGCGCAGCAGCCACCAGAGTGCAGTGCCTATTATCTCAGCCCCGACCTCTCTGCGCAGAAGCCAACAGAGCGCAGTGCCTGTTATCTCAGCCCCGGCCTCTCTGCGCAGCAGTCAACTGAGCGCAGTGCCTGTTATCTCAACCCCGGCCTCTCTGCGCAGCAGCCACCAGAGCCTCTCAGCGCAGCAGCCACCAGAGCGCAGTACCTGTTATCTCAACCCCGGCCTCTCCGCGCAGCAGCCACCAGAGTGCAGTGCCTATTATCTCAGCCCCGACCTCTCTGCGCAGAAGCCAACAGAGCGCAGTGCCTGTTATCTCAGCCCCGACCTCTCCGCGCAGCAGCCACCAGAGCGCAGTGCCTGTTATCTCAGCCCCGACCTCTCTGCGCAGCAGCCACCAGAGTGCAGCGACTGTTATCCAGCACCAGTCTCCTGGCCCTGGGGGTTTATAGCCGCTAAAAGCCATTTCTTTGTCACCTAATGGATTTGAGATTGCGTTAGGCCCCGTGATTAGGGTTTTAACAATATCAAAATTTTGATTCAATTTCAGTCCCATAAAAAAGTATTGCAATACTCAATACCACGCAAAAGAAAAATAAAACGCCAAGAAAGCCGTGTGCATTCTGCATTTCATGGAATGTCCGGCCCAGAATAGAACAGTACTGTCCTATTTTTGAGGGGACTTGGTAAAAAAATAAATAAATGGTGAACTGTGTGTTTTTTACATATTTTTTCTGTTACGGCGTTCCCGCATAGGAGATATTTCTCAATACTTTAATATTTTGTACTTTTTCGGACATGGCGATACGTAATATGATTTTTTAATTGTTTTAATATTTTATATGTAAAGTTGGGAAAGGGGATGATTTAAAATTTTTATATTTTGGTGTGTTTTTTGTTTTTTTTTACCTGCCGCTTCCTCTATAAGTCAATGCTCGACCTTTTAAACAGGCCTTGAGATATGACTTGGATAATAACTAAGCCAGCACCTCATCTGCAGACAGCTGTTTTGGGGTGATTGCCCCTCATCATTGCAGGCCTAGGTCGGTACTGCTGAACATTGTAATAGGAGATAATTGACAAAGATGCAGAACAGATAGGAAAATAGCTCCTGAAAACCCCTTTACGCCCTAATGCGATTGATCTATATTGAGATTCTGTACATAATGGGGCAATTCTCTGCTCCGTACCATTAAACACAGGGCAGAGGTGCTAAGTGAACCCTGCCCCAACCATTAACCTTCTCCTGCCCAGCGGCCCAGGCTCTCCGGGGTGCGGGGAGCTTCCGGCTTAGAGAGAGTCATTCATCCTGCAGAAGTTTGTTGGTTGTCAGCCTCGGGAGCAATTCCTGGAGGATTAAACAAATGAAAAGCTCGCTAATAAAATGATGTCTGACTGCCATGCGGAGCGTATTGATTTGCATAACAGTGACAGAGTGGATTGCTGCACAATGCACATAAGAGAGAAGAGACGCCCCCAGAGTGCGGCCTCCGGCGCAGACAATTAAAGGTAGAGAGGGCAGCGTTAGATGGTGCCAGGCAGAACGCGCCAAGTCTTTCTTCTCTCTATCTAAACAGCTTTTCTCACAGCCTAAAAAGTGCAACTGCTGTGTACACGATCGGCGCAGGAGGCATACAGATCATGTAGGCCCATCAGTCAACAGCCGCTAAAATAAAGTGCCGTCTTAAAGGGTTTTCTGCAGCGGCAGCCATTTTATGGACCTTCATCGTGATTCATGAGCCGCTCCGTTGCCAGTGAATTAGCCGGCTGGATGTTGCATCAGTTAAAGAGGAGTCTGCATGATATTATTTTTTTGATGAATGGCGCAGAGAGCTAAATCAGAGGTTTTCAATCCAGCGATTAGTGCACAAAATACGACTCCTATAGCAGCGCCGAAAATGTCACGATTCACAATCCTGCTGGCTCCAAGGCCGCATGGCCTTGCACCCCCTGCTGCTTCACCATCTGTACGCAGCTCTGCTCTGCTACATTGTGAGAGATGATGGGGGGTCCACTCATTATGACCCCCACCCCACTACTCCAGAAACTGGCATTAAAAAATCTCAACTTTTTGAATGCTTTCGCACCTAAACTTAGAAGCAAGTGTTATTTTTACGCCACCCTCGCTGGTTTCTGGAAAGGGTAACGGCGGGTGTCGGTGCGGGCGAGGCCGCCGGCCCGGCACGTTCACCATCATTTAATCAAGTTTACTGCCATAAATACCCACTGAAATCTCCTCCAGCTCGGAGCAGCTACCCGTCTAGGGGCGCAGACTGCCGGCGGATGCCTCACATTTCTGACGAGGCCTGTGCTGGGGAGGACCCCTGTTGTGTACCCCAGACCGTGTATTTAAATAAAAATACCAGAAAACACTGCTCTGCCTTTTATGATAGGCTCCTGTATATACACGTGAGCGGATTACCAGAGCGGAGAGGGCAGATCAGTTATAAAGAACAGATTCCTAAACCGCCAGTGAGAAAAAGATGATTAGGGGCTTGCTGTACACGTACTGCCGCGGTCCAGCTCTTGGGTCGCGTATCGTTTCCGGTAGGAATAACTGGTCCGCCTATTGTCAGACTCCGGGAAGTGTTATAATATAGACCATGGCAGAGTGGTGAGTGTGGAGACCGAGCCTTATCCAGACCCACGAGTCTCCATCATTACCCTCAGTGCGCAGTATACGCTGCATTCAGAAAGTCTTCACTTTTTCCTCCTTTTCTTATCTTGCTCCTATCTGACAAGTGAGGGGGTGTGAGGACTTTCCCAATGCACTGCAGTATATAAACCTGTCCATCGCTGTGTGATGCGGGCGGAGAGGTGGAAATGAGCTCCTCGTCTGCTACTTAATTACAGTGACAGAGAGATGGCGGGACCAGGGGTCAGGGGAGTGCGGCGTGTCACTCTGCATGGCGATACACCGGCCACGTGACTGGAATCCTCCAGGAAGACGCGCTCCACGGGTGACTGATAATGGCGTCAGTATCCTTTAATACCGTCTGAGGGTCAGTGGCTGAAGAGCGACTACATTCTTCACGTACCGGAGATTAACCCCCACAGCTGGCACTTATTCACAACGTTTTTTCTTTTTTTTTTTTATGAATTTTGTGGACGCCTTATGCAAAGCAATTGAAAAGTAAATCAGTTGAAAGCGGCATTAAAGTACAAATGATGGGCATAAAAGCGTGATTAAATAAATTTGGGCCAGTGATCCAAACCCTGAACAGGTGTATGTTGGCAGCGCGGGGTCAGCGGCCCGAATTCACTTAATTCTTTAAATACCACTCATTAAGGACAGCTCACTACAACTTTTTCTATTACTTGGGATAAGGTGAACTCAAAACTCATTAAAAAAGAAATCCAAATGATGTGGAACCACCTTCGGCCTCCTCAGCCGGCGTCTCTGCCGCCCTGAACGCAGTCTTTCCGGTTTGTCATTTTTAAGTTACAGTAAAAGCCTCGCAGTCGTGCTGGATTCAGGCGCTCGGCCAAGTGGGAAACCCAAACGCACATCGGTTAATAAGAAGCTGATGCTGTTTTATGGCACTGGTCATATCTGTCCATTTCCAGCAGCAGAGTTACTATATTAGCCTCGGCCCCCTGAGCTTTAGCTATATGTTCCCAGGCAGAAGCGGAGGAAGCAGGTACTGAAAAAAGCACATCTGTGCAGAGATTCTGGGCCCAGATGGTGGGCTGTAGACCACCGCGACATCACCGGCCCTTGGATGTCGTCTTCACTGGAGCCCGGCCGGGGTATGATTCATGTGTTCCGGGGACCGGAGAAGACTGTATAAATGGCTCCGAATGACCGACAATAAGCGATGGGTGGGGGTCTGACTGTTTGATGGAACCATGTGCTCAGCCTGGCTCTGCAGCCTCTGTATTGTGCACATGGGCCCCGGACGCTGTTCACACTGCGCACGTGTAAGCATTGAGGGGTTTGTGGACAGCTGCTGACGGGGGGCCTCATGTTCTACACTCCAGTCACATCCAGAGCTGTAATGGTTTACTGTACCCAGAATGCAGTGACTGTGGGAACAGACCATTACACTGCTGGCTGAGTGTACGGTATGGTGTGAACTGTGGTCAAGACAAGAAGGGATTTGAAAATCAGACCCATGATATGTACAGCAGCAACTATGGTGGCATCCCTTTAAGTGTGGGGTTGTATTATGGCACTGGCTATACCGATGGCGTCCTGGGGTCCTCACCACCTGCTGCACCAGGGTCCTTTCTGGGTGTAGAAGCAAATTTTCTAAATTTCTGGCAGCCCCTGATGGACTCCAGCATCTGTCATCATGATGCGTAGACCCCGACTTTTAAGGCACGCTGGGAGCCGGGACATTCTCTGTGGGGCAGGAGCTGGCTGTAGGAACGGATCTTCCCAATTAGCACACGTTCCCCAGGGCCTCCACCTTCCAGTCTCAGGGAATCCCCGAGGAAACCCTAAAGGTCCCCCCGAACCCTGCAGTAGACGTCTCCTCATTGTCTAGAGCCTTCCAATATGCACTCGTCTGCAGTGTGAATGAAGAAAATGCCCCCGACTGATGTGAAAGGCACGAGAGAGAGACCGCCATTATTGGATTGCATAAATAGGTCTTTTTATGGAAAAGTTCTCCTGGCAAAAGCGCAGTCAAAGACATTTCAGTCAGTTTACTGAATAGCCCCCGATGTGTCAGCCCCCTCTGCGCTCATAGAAGGGCCCCCAGCAGCTTCGCACACTAATAATGGTCTAATGGGGCTCCATCTTTCTCCAGTCGCCTCCTTGTCGCCAGAGGTTCTCGAGAAGGTTGAGCAGCAAACCCCCACCAGCTGCTCGCCTGTCACGTCTACCTGGATGATTTGCTGTGGGACCCAGTGATGTCGCTCCGCTGCGTTCACGGACTGCAAGGTCGTCATTTCCCGAGCTGAGAAAACGAGCCTCATTGTGCGGCAAACACTGGGCACCCACTTTAACTTTCTCTCCCCCGACTCCCACACTGCCTCCAGGCGTGACCGGGCCCCTGGACTCTATGTGCTGGCAAAAGAGGCGTGCTGAGATGTGGTGAATGCGCTTTATCAGCCCCTTAAGGACGTGGCGAGTTTCCATTTTCGTTTTTTAAATCCCTGCCTTCCTGGATCCATAACTTTTTTATTTTTCTGTTCATGTTTTTGGGGGATGTCATCCTTTAATACTGCATTTACTTATGAATGTCTTTATTTTTAATATGGGGATAGGAAGAGTGATTAGAATATTTTATTTAATTACTATTGCAGCCTATGGGAGTTCCATCGGGTTCCTATGGAGCCCTGCATAGGAACTATTGCTACGGTAGCCTCGGATCCTTCATAGGGACTGAGGCTAGCACAAAGAACAAATGGCTTCCCCGATTGCCGCACAGCGCTCCCACGGAACGGCTTCTTATATGGCGTCGTTGCAATTGACTGCAGCATGAGAGGGGTTAATTGTCTGTGATTGGCATTACTGCCGATCACAGACATTAGCTTCAGTTGTCTGCTGTATGAAACACAGGCAACTGGCGGCTTTAGTGGCGGCACCGGACTGTGTGCCATCTTTGAAGAGTTTAAGTGGAAAATATACCAGGCCGTGAATTACAGGGAGCCACTCTGGATGCAGGACCTATTTAAGGGCTTTGTGTGGGGCCCCAACTCCAGGCACAGCTGCAGATCAGTTGTTGGAAGGGGCCACAGTACTCCAGTAAGGGCTTTGGTCTGTGGCGTCACATGGCTGCAGTACCAACAACAGCCACTATGCAATGTATGGCGCTGTGCTTGGTGTACTTTGAAGAGGCCGCAGCGCTCATCCACCAGCTGATTGAGGGGGCGCCAGGAGTCAGACCCCGCCCATCAGATATTGAAGACCTGTCCTACTGACAGGCCAGTCAGGAGTTAACTCTAAAGAGGAGCCCTCACCCCCTGACCTGTCTGTTTTAGTAATTACCCTTGGTCCTTTCTGATCACCAGTCCTGGCCTTCTGCTGTTCCTCCTCCAGCTTTAACATTTATGGTGTATGTACCATAACAGACTGTCAGAGCGAGCGCAGACCCAGCCAATTAACAAGGGAAACTGTAATGCCTGGTTCTCAACTATTCCTACATTTCCAGGAGGAATAACAGAGGAACAGCACGATGCAGACAATATGCTGTGGTATTATTTTGTGAGGTGTTAATGGTGATACTCGTCGCCTGTGACGCGTCGCATAGAGTTCTGCTGCTGGGTACATGTATACTGGTGGATGTCATGAAACGCGCTGGCCAAGGCTCCCAGCATCTTTCCCCTCATGCATGTGTCTCTATTGGAGGCCTCCATCCTGCGGGGATGAACCTTCTCCTCCTCTTCCATGGATTACGACCTCATATTTCACACCTTCAGGGAGAAGGCTAAACAGGACACAGCAGCACAGAGCGTGTGCAGCACGAGCGCCGCCGGAGATCAGGACCCAGTCAGGGACAGATTTACACTAATTAATGGAACCGTCACATAACACGGAAATTCACCTGCGGAAAGGCTGCGAAAAACACCATCTCATTCTCTAATTAGTTTTCTGTTTCATTGCGGGATCTTCAGGAAACGGAGGCGAGAATTTAATTCTGCTATAGCATGTAATGAGGCAAATTAATGTTATTTGACCATTTTGTTGCTACAGCTAATCAACCAGCAGAATAGTGAGTGCAGCTCTGGAGTATAATACAGGATGTAACTCAGGATCAGTACAGGATAAGTAATGTATGTACACAGTGACTGCACCAGCAGAATAGTGAGTGCAGCTCTGGAGTATAATACAGGATGTAACTCAGGATCAGTACAGGATAAGTAATGTATGTACACAGTGACTGCACCAGCAGAATAGTGAGTGCAGCTCTGGAGTATAATACAGGATGTAACCAGATCAGTACAGGATAAGTAATGTATGTACACAGTGACTGCACCAGCAGAATAGTGAGTGCAGCTCTGGAGTATAATACAGGATGTAACTCAGGATCAGTACAGGATAAGTAATGTATGTACACAGTGACTGCACCAGCAGAATAGTGAGTGCAGCTCTGGAGTATAATACAGGATGTAACCTCAGGATCAGTACAGGATAAGTAATGTATGTACACAGTGACTGCACCAGCAGAATAGTGAGTGCAGCTCTGGAGTATAATACAGGATGTAACTCAGGATCAGTACAGGATAAGTAATGTATGTACACAGTGACTGCACCAGCAGAATAGTGAGTGCAGCTCTGGAGTATAATACAGGATGTAACTCAGGATCAGTACAGGATAAGTAATGTATGTACACAGTGACTGCACCAGCAGAATAGTGAGTGCAGCTCTGGAGTATAATACAGGATGTAACTCAGGATCAGTACAGGATAAGTAATGTATGTACACAGTGACTGCACCAGCAGAATAGTGAGTGCAGCTCTGGAGTATAATACAGGATGTAACTCAGGATCAGTACAGGATAAGTAATGTATGTACACAGTGACTGCACCAGCAGAATAGTGAGTGCAGCTCTGGAGTATAATACAGGATGTAACTCAGGATCAGTACAGGATAAGTAATGTATGTACACAGTGACTGCACCAGCAGAATAGTGAGTGCAGCTCTGGAGTATAATACAGGATGTAACTCAGGATCAGTACAGGATAAGTAATGTATGTACACAGTGACTGCACCAGCAGAATAGTGAGTGCAGCTCTGGAGTATAATACAGGATGTAACTCAGGATCAGTACAGGATAAGTAATGTATGTACACAGTGACTGCACCAGCAGAATAGTGAGTGCAGCTCTGGAGTATAATACAGGATGTAACTCAGGATCAGTACAGGATAAGTAATGTATGTACACAGTGACTGCACCAGCAGAATAGTGAGTGCAGCTCTGGAGTATAATACAGGATGTAACTCAGGATCAGTACAGGATAAGTAATGTATGTACACAGTGACTGCACCAGCAGAATAGTGAGTGCAGCTCTGGAGTATAATACAGGATGTAACTCAGGATCAGTACAGGATAAGTAATGTATGTACACAGTGACTGCACCAGCAGAATAGTGAGTGCAGCTCTGGAGTATAATACAGGATGTAACTCAGGATCAGTACAGGATAAGTAATGTATGTACACAGTGACTGCACCAGCAGAATAGTGAGTGCAGCTCTGGAGTATAATACAGGATGTAACTCAGGATCAGTACAGGATAAGTAATGTATGTACACAGTGACTGCACCAGCAGAATAGTGAGTGCAGCTCTGGAGTATAATACAGGATGTAACTCAGGATCAGTACAGGATAAGTAATGTATGTACACAGTGACTGCACCAGCAGAATAGTGAGTGCAGCTCTGGAGTATAATACAGGATGTAACTCAGGATCAGTACAGGATAAGTAATGTATGTACACAGTGACTGCACCAGCAGAATAGTGAGTGCAGCTCTGGAGTATAATACAGGATGTAACTCAGGATCAGTACAGGATAAGTAATGTATGTACACAGTGACTGCACCAGCAGAATAGTGAGTGCAGCTCTGGAGTATAATACAGGATGTAACTCAGGATCAGTACAGGATAAGTAATGTATGTACACAGTGACTGCACCAGCAGAATAGTGAGTGCAGCTCTGGAGTATAATACAGGATGTAACTCAGGATCAGTACAGGATAAGTAATGTATGTACACAGTGACTGCACCAGCAGAATAGTGAGTGCAGCTCTGGAGTATAATACAGGATGTAACTCAGGATCAGTACAGGATAAGTAATGTATGTACACAGTGACTGCACCAGCAGAATAGTGAGTGCAGCTCTGGAGTATAATACAGGATGTAACTCAGGATCAGTACAGGATAAGTAATGTATGTACACAGTGACTGCACCAGCAGAATAGTGAGTGCAGCTCTGGAGTATAATACAGGATGTAACTCAGGATCAGTACAGGATAAGTAATGTATGTACACAGTGACTGCACCAGCAGAATAGTGAGTGCAGCTCTGGAGTATAATACAGGATGTAACTCAGGATCAGTACAGGATAAGTAATGTATGTACACAGTGACTGCACCAGCAGAATAGTGAGTGCAGCTCTGGAGTATAATACAGGATGTAACTCAGGATCAGTACAGGATAAGTAATGTATGTACACAGTGACTGCACCAGCAGAATAGTGAGTGCAGCTCTGGAGTATAATACAGGATGTAACTCAGGATCAGTACAGGATAAGTAATGTATGTACACAGTGACTGCACCAGCAGAATAGTGAGTGCAGCTCTGGAGTATAATACAGGATGTAACTCAGGATCAGTACAGGATCAGTAATGTATGTACACAGTGACTGCACCAGCAGAATAGTGAGTGCAGCTCTGGAGTATAATGCAGGATGTAACTCAGGCTCAGTCTGCTCTGTAGATGCTGTATATTCAGGGGCGTTCTCTGGTACCTGCGTACCTCTCCACCAGTGCAGTAGTATATGGGGGGTGTACAGGATGCTGGGTGCCCCTCAGACGATGTCTGTTCCCCCTGTGGTTGTCAGGAAGAGACACAACAAGCTACAGACATTATCAGAACTAATTCATTATCTGCGAGGAACTTCCTGGACTGGTATCAGTGGGGCGTGCGCGAAACACAAGATCAGATGAGGGGATGTTATCGCTATGTGAGGATTCATAATTAAGAGCCTAGTCTGAAGCAGATTCCAGTATGAAGCCGTCTATCCTTCTAGATCTGAGTATTCAGCGTGTGCAGTGAGGCTAGGGCAGGACGAGCTCAGGGTGAGCCTTCTGTAGATCCACGTTTCAGAGCGTTTCCCAGCATTGCTGCAGGTCCATCATTCCTCGTCCTTAGAATTGCTCAGCGCTGCGGGTGAATTCACTGCACGGTCCATATGGGTTACAACCCTCATCAGACTATTCGCTGTAAGTGTGGGGATCAGACTACTCTTGAGATTCGAGCTCCGCGGCTGCAGCCTCTATTGCTCAAGATGGTGCGCGCCACCTTCAAATAATCTTGGCCTTCCAAGGAAAGCTTTTTATCAGAACTTACGCTGCCGGAGCGCACGCGTCACCTTCTGGTCCCTTTCATCCACCTGGTTATAAAGCTGCGGCTCTTGTGTGTAAATCTGCCTATTTATTCAAGGCCATGCCAAGGAGAAGGCGTTACCCCTTACATTTGCCCATCAGCTGCAGAACACAAGGTGCAGGATATCGCCACGCAGAAGCCTCAGCCAGAATCTAAATGCATGTGGAATGAAGCTTCAGAACAAAGCCCAGGATGAGCGCACAAGCCTCCCGGCCCCCTCTGTCGCTTCATCTTTCATGTATCGCTGGCCAAAAACATCCGTATGCAGTCAGGCAGTGGGGGCTCGGGAAGCCGCGTGGCCCACCTGAGGCTTTAGATCTGCTGCATGATGGGAGCTGTGACCGAAACGATGAAGGGATTTGGAAGAACGCAGCTAAAATAACAGTGGTAATGATGTCCTGGGCGCTGCAGAGCACACCAACAAGGAGGAGACGTGGCCGGGCGAGGGTCTGGGGTAGGTCTGCGGGGGGGTTGGGACCACAGGAGAACGTCACTCACAGATACCCCCTTTCCTCCCACTTGCTTCATGCAGTACAGCGAGGCAATGAGGCAGCTCCGACTGAAGAGGAAACCACAGGACACGTAATTTCACGTTGTGTCTCGGAAGGGAAAAATTGCTGGTAAAATGACACGTAATCACAGTGCGTGACTATGAATTGTCGCCGGCGCGGTAAAGCCAGTGGCGAACACACAAACAAGAAAATGTGACATCTCATTTATAGCTGACGTTTCTTGTGAGATATTCTAAGAATAGGTAAGTAATTTGTTATGTCGCTGAAGGGAGCGTGATGGTCCTCCCGGCGGCCATACTCTTCTATATTGTGTACATCGCTTTACAAGGCAGGTGGTCCTTTATAGAGATGCAGGAAACGGCATCATAATTAAGAACGCTCTGCAGTTCAGGAGCCAAGATGGCGCCGTTCGGAGGAGGTTGCCAAGACGGGAATCTGCACATCCCAAATCCCCATCAAGGAGAAGCCCCCACACGTGATTTCCACAAGCACTTGGCTCGTAGACCTAAGACCCTGACTCCCCTTTCTATGGCAAAGAAGCAGGCCGTGTGACCATTGGGCCCGTCTATTGGGTATGTGCACATGGAGAGATGGCCTGTTAGCAGGGCGGATCCGTATCATGTGGCCCCCAGACATGACGCTGCCTCCACCATGCTTCACTGTGGGATGGTATTGGGCAGGTGATGAGCGGCGCCTCATCTCCTCCAGACATGATGCTGCCTCCACCATGCTTCACTGTGGGATGGTATTGGGCAGGTGATGAGCGGCGCCTGGTCTCCTCCAGACATGATGCTGCCCCGCCATGCTTCACTGTAAGGATGGTATTGGGCAGGAGATGAGCGGCGCCTGGTCTTCCCCAGACATGATGCTGCCACCACCATGCTTCACTGTAGGGATGGTGATGAGCGGCGCCTGGTCTCCTCCAGACATGATGCTGCCCCCACCATGCTTCACTGTAGGGATGGTATTGGGTAGGTGATGAGCGGCGCCTGGTCTCCTCCAGACATGATGCTGCCCCCACCATGCTTCACTGTAGGGATGGTATTGGGCAGGTGATGAGCGGCGCCTGGTCTCCTCCAGACATGATGCTGCCACCACCATGCTTCACTGTGGGATGGTATTGGGCAGGTGATGAGCGGCGCCTGGTCTCCTCCAGACATGATGCTGCCCCCACCATGCTTTACTGTAGGGATGGTATTGGGCTTGAGATGAGCGGCGCCTGGTCTCCTCCAGACATGATGCTGCCACCACCATGCTTCACTGTAGGGATGGTATTGGGCAGGTGATGAGCGGCGCCTGGTCTCCTCCAGACATGATGCTGCCCCCACCATGCTTCACTGTAGGGATGGTATTGGGCTGGAGATGAGCGGCGCCTGGTCTCCTCCAGACATGATGCTGCCACCACCATGCTTCACTGTAGGGATGGTATTGGGCAGGTGATGAGCGGCGCCTGGTCTCCTCCAGACATGATGCTGCCCCCACCATGCTTCACTGTAGGGATGGTATTGGGTAGGTGATGAGCGGCGCCTGGTCTCCTCCAGACATTATGCTGCCCCCACCATGCTTCACTGTAGGGATGGTATTGGGCAGGAGATGAGCAGCACCTGGTCTCCTCCAGACATGATGCTGCCCCCACCATGCTTCACTGTAGGGATGGTATTGGGCAGGTGATGAGCGGTGCCTGGTCTCCCCCAGACATGATGCTGCCCCCACCATGCTTCACTGTAGGGATGGTATTGGGCAGGTGATTAGCGGCGCCTGGTCTCCTCCAGACATGATGCTGCCACCACCATGCTTCACTGTAGGGATGGTATTGGGCAGGTGATGAGCGGCGCCTGGTCTCCTCCAGACATGATGCTGCCCCACCATGCTTCACTGTAGGGATGGTATTGGGCAGGTGATGAGCGGTGCCTGGTCTCCTCCAGACATGATGCTGCCCCCACCATGCTTCACTGTAGGGATGGTATTGGGCAGGTGATGAGCGGCACCTGGTCTCCCCCAGACATGATGCTGCCCCCAC
This sequence comes from Bufotes viridis, assembly GCA_033119425.1. Classification (NCBI taxonomy): domain Eukaryota; kingdom Metazoa; phylum Chordata; class Amphibia; order Anura; family Bufonidae; genus Bufotes; species Bufotes viridis. Next base: position 154,345,041 of record CM065597.1, on the reverse strand, counting down.
CATGCTTCACTGTAGGGATAGTATTGGGCAGGTGATTAGCGGCGCCTGGTCTCCTCCAGACATGATGCTGCCTCCACCATGCTTCACTGTAGGGATGGTATTGGGCAGGTGATGAGCGGCGCCTGGTCTCCCCCAGACATGATGCTGCCCCCACCATGCTTCACTGTAGGGATGGTATTGAGCAGGAGATGAGCGGCGCCTGGTCTCCTCCAGACATGATGCTGCCCCCGCCATGCTTCACTGTAGGGATGGTATTGGGTAGGTGATGAGCGGCGCCTGGTCTTCTCCAGACATGATGCTGCCCCCGCCATGCTTCACTGTAGGGATGGTATTGGGTAGGTGATGAGCGGCGCCTGGTCTACTCCAGACATGATGCTGCCCCCACCATGCTTCACTGTAGGGATGGTATTGGGCAGGTGATGAGCGGCGCCTGGTCTCCCCCAGACATGATGCTGCCCCCACCATGCTTCACTGTGGGATGGTATTGGGCAGGTGATGAGCGGCGCCTGGTCTCCTCCAGACATGATGCTGCCCCACCATGCTTCACTGTAGGGATGGTATTGGGCTGGAGATGAGCGGCGCCTGGTCTCCTCCAGACATGATGCTGCCCCCACCATGCTTCACTGTAGGGATGGTATTGGGCAGGTGATGAGCGGCGCCTGGTCTCCTCCAGACATGATGCTGCCCCCACCATGCTTCACTGTAGGGATGGTATTGGGCAGGTGATGAGCGGCGCCTGGTCTCCCCCAGACATGATGCTGCCTCCACCATGCTTCACTGTAGGGATGGTATTGGGCAGGTGATGAGCGGCGCCTGGTCTCCCCCAGACATGATGCTGCCACCACCATGCTTCACTGTAGGGATGGTATTGGGCAGGAGATGAGCGGCGCCTGGTCTCCTCCAGACATGATGCTGCCCTCACCATGCTTCACTGTAGGGATGGTATTGGGCAGGTGATGAGCGGCGCCTGGTCTCCTCCAGACATGATGCTGCCCCACCATGCTTCACTGTAGGGATGGTATTGGGCAGGAGATGAGCAGCGCCTGGTCTCCTCCAGACATGATGCTGCCACCACCATGCTTCACTGTAGGGATGGTATTGGGCAGGTGATGAGCGGCACCTGGTCTCCTCCAGACATGATGCTGCCTCCACCATGCTTCACTGTGGGATGGTATTGGGCAGGTGATGAGCGGCGCCTGGTCTCCCCCAGACATGATGCTGCCCCCACCATGCTTCACTGTAGGGATGGTATTGGGCAGGTGATGAGCGGCGCCTGGTCTCCCCCCAGACATGATGCTGCCACCACCATGCTTCACTGTAGGGATGGTATTGGGCAGGTGATTAGCAGTGCCTGGTACACAATCCTGTCTCTGAGCTCTACAGACAGTTCTCTACTCAGGGCTTGGTTCTTGCTCTGATGCTATCCCACTGCTCCCAGCATTCTCACCTCTGCACCACATCTGGGTCCAGTTCATCCCGGAACGCCTCTCGCTATTATAGGTGTCCACCCAACAGCTACTGGCGCCAATCACCTGTCAGATCCTGCTCACAGGAGTGTCAGAGCGCAGCGTCCCTGCGTATCCCAACATGTGTCCACGGGGTTCCCACTTCCTGTGGAATTGCGCCCTGGGTCACAACCCACTGCCATTTTGCCAAAACACCGAACTGTAGGCTACATGCCAGGCAATACTGACACTGACTCCCTATGGGAGAGCCACGGCCTGCCACCTAAATAGCATAATAACCCAGCGGTGCATGTATACAGTGGAGGACAATAGCTAAAGGCATAGTGCACACGATGAAGTGCACACTCCAGGCCTTCACCGCACACACCAGTACCATGAGGGTGCTTCGAAGTTGAGATGGAAGATCCACTTTGTGTGGTCCCCTATCAAAGCCTCAGAAGGCTGTTCTGACCCTCATACTTTACACTGCAGCTCTTTCTGATCAGCGGGAAGTCTGTGTGGAGGGAACAATCAATCTGACACTAACTGAATGGTGATGATCAGATGCTGTGTACTGAGGACCACGGGTCCCTGGAGCTGCTGAGGCTTTAAAGGCCTGCATTACATGGATATATCAGTATACTAGACTGCAGGCGTGACTACCAGGCTACAGCAAATCTCCTGCCGTTCTGGCTCCGATCCCATCCCTGACTGCTAATATTTTATCTAAGGGCAGGACTCCGGGATGTGTTTTATATCAAAGTGAATGACAGATGCATTCTGATGTACGGACGGCGGCCGCATCTCTCAGATTCTTGCTGAGATGTTAATGTATTGTGCTTCACCTAAGAGTCGTTTATTGGAATATTATATCTGCCAGTGGAGGAACCGCCGCTCCACTCTCTGCACTGCCGCCGCCTCCTCCACTCTCTGCACTGCCGCCGCTCCTCCGCTCTCTGCACTGCCGCCGCTCCTCCGCTCTCTGCACTGCCGCCGCTCCTCCGCTCTCTGCACTGCCGCCGCTCCTCCGCTCTCTGCACTGCCGCCGCTCCTCCACTCTCTGCACTGCCACCGCTCCTCCACTCTCTGCACTGCCGCCGCTCCTCCGCTCTCTGCACTGCCGCCGCTCCTCCGCTCTCTGCACTGCCGCCGCTCCTCCGCTCTCTGCACTGCCGCCGCTCCTCCGCTCTCTGCACTGCCGCCGCTCCTCCGCTCTCTGCACTGCCGCCGCTCCTCCGCTCTCTGCACTGCCGCTGCTCCTCCGCTCCCTGCACTGCCGCCGCTCCTCCGCTCTCTGCACTGCCTCCGCTCTCTGCACTGCCGCCGCCTCCTCCGCTCTCTGCACTGCCACTGCCTCCTCCGCTCTCTGCACTGCCGCCGCCTCCTCGGCTCTCTGCACTGCCGCCGCCTCCTCGGCTCTCTGCACTGCCGCCGCCTCCTCCGCTCTCTGCACTGCCGCCGCCTCCTCCGCTCTCTGCACTGCCGCCGCCTCCTCCGCTCTCTGCACTGCCGCCGCCTCCTCCGCTCTCTGCACTGCCGCCGCCTCCTCCGCTCTCTGCACTGCCGCCGCCTCCTCCGCTCTCTGCACTGCCGCCGCCTCCTCCGCCCTCTGCACTGCCGCCGCCTCCTCCGCTCTCTGCACTGCCGCCGCCTCCTCCGCTCTCTGCACTGCCGCCGCCTCCTCCACCCTCTGCACTGCCGCCGCCGCCTCTCCTCCACTCTTGGCTGCGCTCAGAACTTCAAAATAGTGACTTATTTTTGTGACTAGACCGCTTTGTTTTGTAAGACTTTTTGACCACGACCCCGTGTGCGTTGTAGCAGAGGCAGCGCTCTGGATAAAGCATGGTGAGGTTCTACATTGAGGTGAATTAGGACAGTACGTGGATAAGTTAGTGGCTTCCAGCGTGGCGCCGCTGCTCTGAACATTGCCTCGTATTTATCTTTTTTTCAGCCATCATTTGTCTCTTTTAATCTCCGCTGCCTGACGTTACCATGGAAACCGCACAGGCCGCCCCAAGCACTGCGATAAATATACGTTTTAACCTCCGTCTCTTAAATTCTCAACCACGTTTACTGCCTCCAAGGTTCAGATTACACAGAAATTCCCATAGCAGCTCCAAGACGAGACGCTTGTGTCTGTTTGTTTCTTTGGAGGGGTCCTCATGGCGTGTGGGGGACATGTGAAGAGAGTCTGACTCCTCCAAAACCGGTTTTAATGCAAGCAGGCACTGGGCGGCCTTACTGGTAGAGCCATGGTGCCCCGAATGGAGTGACAAACATGACAAAATACCCTAGAAAAGGTTAAACTGTACATTAGCGTGCACACGGTCGAGTCTATACATCCGTCATATAGTCTGTCAAGACGTTTACCTTAATGAGCGTGTCCAGGAAGACTGTGACTGGATGAAGCAGAAGATATGCCCCCCACACATCACCATATACCTGATCACTGCCCCATGCACATCACCATATGCCTGATCACTGCCCCATACACATTACCATATACCTGATCACTGCCCCCCACACATCACCATATACCTGATCACTGCCCCCACACATCACCATATACCTGATCACTGCCCCCATGCACATCACCATATACCTGATCACTGCCCCACACATCACCATATACCTGATCACTGCCCCCCACACATCACCATATACCTGATCACTGCCCCATGCACATCACCATATACCTGATCGCTGCCCCCCGCACATCACCATATACCTGATCACTGCCCCATGCACATCACCATATACCTGATCACTGCCCCATGCACATCACCATATACCTGATCACTGCCCCCCGCACATCACCATATACCTGATCACTGCCCCATGCACATCACCATATACCTGATCACTGCCCCCCACACATCACCATATACCTGATCACTGCCCCCCGCACATCACCATATACCTGATCACTGCCCCACGCACATCACCATATACCTGATCACTGCCCCTACACATCACCATATACCTGATCACTGCCCCACACATCACCATATACCTGATCACTGCCCCTACACATCACCATATACCTGATCACTGCCCCCGCACATCACCATATACCTGATCACTGCCCCATGCACATCACCATATACCTGATCACTGCCCCCGCACATCACCATATACCTGATCACTGCCCCATGCACATCACCATATACCTGATCACTGCCCCCACACATCACCATATACCTGATCACTGCCCCATGCACATCACCATATACCTGATCACTGCCCCATGCACATCACCATATACCTGATCACTGCCCCCACACATCACCATATACCTGATCACTGCCCCTACACATCACCATATACCTGATCACTGCCCCCACACATCACCATATACCTGATCACTGCCCCCGCACATCACCATATACCTGATCACTGCCCCATGCACATCACCATATACCTGATCACTGCCCCCACACATCACCATATACCTGATCACTGCCCCTACACATCACCATATACCTGATCACTGCCCCCACACATCACCATATACCTGATCACTGCCCCCACACATCACCATATACCTGATCACTGCCCCATGCACATCACCATATACCTGATCACTGCCCCATGCACATCACCATATACCTGATCACTGCCCCATGCACATCACCATATACCTGATCACTGCCCCCGCACATCACCATATACCTGATCACTGCCCCATGCACATCACCATATACCTGATCACTGCCCCCGCACATCACCATATACCTGATCACTGCCCCACGCACATCACCATATACCTGATCACTGCCCCACGCACATCACCATATACCTGATCACTGCCCCATGCACATCACCATATACCTGATCACTGCCCCCACACATCACCATATACCTGATCACTGCCCCCACACATCACCATATACCTGATCACTGCCCCCCGCACATCACCATATGCCTGATCACTGCCCCATACACATTACCATATACCTGATCACTGCCCCCCACACATCACCATATACCTGATCACTGCCCCCCACACATCACCATATACCTGATCACTGCCCCACACATCACCATATACCTGATCGCTGCCCCCCACACATCACTATATACCTGATCACTGCCCCCCGCACATCACCATATACCTGATCACTGCCCCACACACATCACCATATACCTGATCACTGCCCCATACACATTACCATATACCTGATCACTGCCCCACACATCACCATATACCTGATCACTGCCCCCACACATCACCATATACCTGATCACTGCCCCCGCACATCACCATATGCCTGATCACTGCCCCATGCACATCACCATATACCTGATCACTGCCCCCACACATCACCATATACCTGATCACTGCCCCCACACATCACCATATACCTGATCACTGCCCCCACACATCACCATATACCTGATCACTGCCCCCGCACATCACCATATACCTGATCACTGCCCCATGCACATCACCATATACCTGATCACTGCCCCCACACATCACCATATACCTGATCACTGCCCCCACACATCACCATATACCTGATCACTGCCCCCACACATCACCATATACCTGATCACTGCCCCCACACATCACCATATACCTGATCACTGCCCCACGCACATCACCATATACCTGATCACTGCCCCCCGCACATCACCATATACCTGATCACTGCCCCATGCACATCACCATATGCCTGATCACTGCCCCATACACATCACCATATACCTGATCACTGCCCCCCACACATCACCATATACCTGATCACTGCCCCCCGCACATCACCATATACCTGATCACTGCCCCATGCACATCACCATATACCTGATCACTGCCCCATGCACATCACCATATACCTGATCGCTGCCCCATGCACATCACCATATACCTGATCACTGCCCCCACACATCACCATATACCTGATCACTGCCCCCACACATCACCATATACCTGATCACTGCCCCACACATCACCATATACCTGATCACTGCCCCCACACATCACCATATACCTGATCACTGCCCCCACACATCACCATATACCTGATCACTGCCCCCACACATCACCATATACCTGATCACTGCCCCACACACATCACCATATACCTGATCACTGCCCCCACACATCACCATATACCTGATCACTGCCCCCACACATCACCATATACCTGATCACTGCCCCCACACATCACCATATACCTGATCACTGCCCCCACACATCACCATATACCTGATCACTGCCCCATGCACATCACCATATACCTGATCACTGCCCCATGCACATCACCATATACCTGATCACTGCCCCATGCACATCACCATATACCTGATCACTGCCCCCCACACATCACCATATACCTGATCACTGCCCCCGGCACATCACCATATACCTGATCACTGCCCCCCGCACATCACCATATACCTGATCACTGCCCCCCGCACATCACCATATACCTGATCACTGCCCCCCGCACATCACCATATACCTGATCACTGCCCCCCGCACATCACCATATACCTGATCACTGCCTCCCGTACATCACCATATACCTGATCACCATGTCCGCCATCGTACCCCGAGTGTCATTGTCCTGTACCCCGAGTGTCATTATCCTGTACCCCGAGTGTCATTGTGCACAGTGTAAAGGAAACCAGTCGGCACTCCACCTTAATCCACGTTGCGCGGGAAGGAGCAATCCCCAACAAGCAATCGAACAAGATCCGACGTGTAATTCCAGACTTTACTTCTTTATTTTCATATATCAAAATTACAATCCAGTGTCTCCCAGACGCGTTTCGGCAATTAAGCCTTCATCAACTGTTGATGAAGTCTTAATTGCCGAAACGCGTCTGGTAGACACTGGATTGTAATTTTGATATATGAAAATAAAGAAGTAAAGTCTGGAATTACACGTCTGCTGGGACATCTTGTTCGATTGTGCACAGTGTGTCGCACACTAGATTGGTTCCAGAGGTTCTCCCCATTGTCTCTTTGTGGCCGCCTATTGTTGTCTTGTGCTGTAAGCTCGGGGGTCCTGGGCTCTTTGCGCCCCTCTGGTGAGGACCATATTTCAGACTTGACGATAGGTTTGTGTGTCTGAATGCTTGGGGCAGGCCGGAGCTTTCCTTGTGGGGTATCTCTCACTTGCAGCAAGTTGTCAGGGGCCGTCACATAGAGACTGGTAAATGCCCCACTGAGTTAAGTGCAATGATTGCTAGAAGTGGCGTGACCGCACGGCTGCAGTTCTGTGCGGCTGAGACGAGAAGCCTCTGCGAGAACTGGTGACCTTGAGATGCTGGATACCAAGGCAATACTCAGTGCTATCTCCTGCACAGTCAGGTTGGACACAGCCTGGCACGCCCCCGGTCCTCTCTCCGTGCCCGGCATACAGTTCTGAAACTAAAGTCTTTTCTCTTTTTCCTTCCAGGTCGGTGATGTCCGCTGCGGGCTCAGTACTCACCTTCTCTTCTCTTTTATCCCAGAGTCGTCTTCCTGGTATCAAGGTGAAATATCTCTTCTTGGCATGGCTTGGCATCTTCGTGGGCAGCTGGGTGGTGTACATCCACTACTCGTCCTACTCAGAACTGTGCAGAGGACACGTCTGCCGCGTGATTATTGTGAGTACCACAGGTCCCAGCCATTCTGTCGCTTTTTTCTACTTGTACTAGCCACCCGTCAGATGTCTCCTAATGTTTGTGTGGATGTGTCAGTCTTCACTGTAACTCTAGTGTTCTATTTATAGTCCAGAATATGCCATATGTGGAATTGTAATTGGGAAAGTGGATAGGAAGATGATGTGAATGCATGACATAACCCTGTGGAGCCTGCAGCATCCGTCTCTGCGGCCTGTGGGGGCTCGCGCTGTAATTGCAGCCGTCCTACGGCTCTTCTCCAGTGTTTTTACAATAATCGTTGTATTCACAAACGTGAATGAAATAACATAGCGTTCCCTCTCGACCGCGCACTCGCGGCGATTCACAGCGGTTCTACTCCAGGTCCTTGAGAAGCGGTTGTGAACATCACAGGGCGACTTCATTTATTTGTTCCTGACTTCCCGCGATTATTTGCGTCCGGCTCGTTCTACCGCGCAGTCTGCACTTGGCATTATCAAGAGGTTCCAGGAGCTTCTTACATCAAGAGGCTTCAGAATGAAATTAAGTCTTCAAGTCCTCCGGATTGCTTAAAAAAGCCATCTTATCCACAGCTACAAGGACCTTCTCCACCGCTGCCCCCGTCACAGGGATTACGGAACAGAGAGAACATCCAGGAAGGCGAGAAGTTTCCTACATTATCTGCGGAACTGAGAGGTGGGAGAAATGTCACCGCTGATCTCTAGTGAATGGATAGGCTGCATTCTCAGTGATAGATAAGCGGCATTCTCAGTGATGTCACCGCTGATCTCTAGTGATGGATAGGCTGCATTCTCAGTGATGTCACCGCTGATCTCTAGTGATGGATAGGCAGCATTCTCAGTGATGTCACCGCTGATCTCTAGTGAATGGATAGGCGGCATTCTCAGTGATGTCACGGCTGATCTCTACTGATGGATAGGCGGCATTCTCAATGATGTCACCGCTGATCTCTAGTGATGGATAGGCGGTATTCTCAGTGATGTCACCGCTGATCTCTAGTGATGGATAGGCGGCATTCTCAGTGATGTCACCGCTGATCTCTAGTGATAGATAAGCGGCATTCTCAGTGATGTCACCGCTGATCTCTAGTGATGGATAGGCGGCATTCTCAGTGATGTCACCGCTCATCTCTAGTGATGGATAGGCGGCATTCTCAGTGATGTCACCGCTGATCTCTAGTGATGGATAGGCGGCATTCTCAGTGATGTCACCGCTGATCTCTAGTGATGGATAGGCAGCATTCTCAGTGATGTCACCGCTGATCTCTAGTGATGGATAGGCGGCATTCTCAGTGATGTCACCGCTGATCTCTAGTGATGGATAGGCTGCATTCTCAGTGATGTCACCGCTGATCTCTAGTGATGGATAGGCTGCATTCTCAGTGATGTCACCGCTGATCTCTAGTGATGGATAGGCTGCATTCTCAGTGATGTCACCGCTGATCTCTAGTGATGGATAGGCTGCATTCTCAGTGATGTCACCGCTGATCTCTAGTGATGGATAGGCTGCATTCTCAGTGATGTCACCGCTGATCTCTAGTGATGGATAGGCTGCATTCTCAGTGATGTCACCGCTGATCTCTAGTGATGGATAGGCTGCATTCTCAGTGATGTCACCGCTGATCTCTAGTGATGGATAGGCTGCATTCTCAGTGATGTCACCGCTGATCTCTAGTGATGGATAGGCTGCATTCTCAGTGATGTCACCGCTGATCTCTAGTGATGGATAGGCTGCATTCTCAGTGATGTCACCGCTGATCTCTAGTGATGGATAGGCGGCATTCTCAGTGATGTCACCGCTGATCTCTAGTATGGATAGGCTGCATTTCAGTGATGTCACCGCTGATCTCTAGTGATGGATAGGCTGCATCTCAGTGATGTCTGCTGACTCTAGTGATGATGCTGCATCTCAGTGACGCTGATCTCTAATGATGGATAGGCGGTATTCTCAGTGATGTCACCGCTGATCTCTGGTGATGGATAGGCTGCATTCTCAGTGATGTCACCGCTGATCTCTAGTGAAGGATAGGCTGCATTCTCAGTGATGTCACCGCTGATCTCTAGTGATGGATAGGCGGCATTCTCAGTGATGTCACCGCTGATCTCTAGTGATGGATAGGCGGCATTCTCAGTGATGTCACCACTGATCTCTAGTGATGGATAGGCTGCATTCTCAGTGATGTCACCGCTGATCTCTAGTGATTGATAGGCGGCATTCTCAGTGATGGCACCGCTGATCTCTAGTGATGGATAGGCTGCATTCTCAGTGATGTCACCGCTGATCTCTAGTGATGGATAGGCTGCATTCTCAGTGATGTCACCGCTGATCTCTAGTGATGGATAGGCTGCATTCTCAGTGATGGCACCGCTGATCTCTAGTGATGGATAGGCTGCATTCTCAGTGATGTCACCGCTGATCTCTAGTGATGGATAGGTGGCATTCTCAGTGATGTCACCGCTGATCTCTTGTGATGGATAGGCGGCATTCTCAGTGATGTCACCGCTGATCTCTAGTGCCGGATAGGGTGGCTGTTGGAGTTTTCCTTTAATCAGACCTCGTCAGGTCTGCGGTTGCTCTGAGCAGTTTATTTTATCTCTTCTCATTACTTTCACATCTTTTACATTTTTGTTCATTTTCTTGGTTTCTGCTCCCGGCCGGAGATGTATGTTCCTGCAGACGGTCGTGATGCTCCTGCTCTGGCTTTCATTTCCCTTCATCTTCCTGGAGAGAAGCGGCTGCCCTGTGGTTACTGCGTTTCTCCCTCTTTGCTTTGGACTTCTAATCCATTCTCAGGCGCAGACTGCACGCGCTCTCTCTGCTCGGCTCTGTTATTTTGCCCCCTCTCTCTGCTCGGCTCTGTTATTTTGCCCCTTCCCTGCTCAGCTCTGTTATTTTGCGCTCTCTCTCTGCTCGGCTCTGTTATTTTGCCCCTTCCCTGCTCAGCTCTGTTATTTTGCCCCTTCTCTGCTCGGCTCTGTTATTTTGCGCTCTCTCTGCTCGGCTCTGTTATTTTGCCCCTTCTCTGCTCAGCTCTGTTATTTTGCCCCCTCTCTGCTCGGCTCTGTTATTTTGCCCCCTCCCTGCTCGGCTCTGTATTTTGCCCCTCTCTGCTCGGCTCTGTTATTTTGCCCCTTCTCTGCTCGGCTCTGTTATTTTGCCCTCTCTCTGCTCGGCTCTGTTATTTTGCCCTCTCTGCTCGGCTCTGTTATTTTGCCCCCTCCCTGCTCGGCTCTGTTATTTTGCCCTCTCTCTGCTCGGCTCTGTTATTTTGCCCCCTCTCTGCTCGGCTCTGTTATTTTGCCCTCTCTGCTCGGCTCTGTTATTTTGCCCCTCTCTGCTCGGCTCTGTTATTTTGCCCTCTCTCTGCTCGGCTCTGTTATTTTGCCCCTCTCTGCTCGGCTCTGTTATTTTGCCCCTCTCTGCTCGGCTCTGTTATTTTGCCCCCTCTCTGCTCAGGCTCTGTTATTTTGCCCCTCTCTGCTCGGCTCTGTTATTTTGCCCCCTCTCTGCTCGGCTCTGTTATTTTGCCCTCTCTCTGCTCGGCTCTGTTATTTTGCCCCTCTCTGCTCGGCTCTGTTATTTTGCCCTCTCTCTGCTCGGCTCTGTTATTTTGCCCCCTCTCTGCTCGGCTCTGTTATTTTGCCCTCTCTCTGCTCGGCTCTGTTATTTTGCCCTCTCTGCTCGGCTCTGTTATTTTGCCCTCTCTCTGCTCGGCTCTGTTATTTTGCCCCCTCTCTGCTCGGCTCTGTTATTTTGCCCCTCTCTCTGCTCGGCTCTGTTATTTTGCCCCTCTCTGCTCGGCTCTGTTATTTTGCCCTCTCTCTGCTCGGCTCTGTATTTTGCCCCTCTCTGCTCGGCTCTGTTATTTTGCCCCCTCTCTGCTCGGCTCTGTTATTTTGCCCTCTCTCTGCTCGGCTCTCTTATTTTGCCCCCTCTCTGCTCGGCTCTGTATTTTGCCCTCTCTCTGCTCGGCTCTCTTATTTTGCCCCCTCTCTGCTCGGCTCTGTTGTTTTGCCCTCTCTCTGCTCGGCTCTCTTATTTTGCCCCCTCTCTGCTCGGCTCTGTATTTTGCCCTCTCTCTGCTCGGCTCTGTTATTTTGCCCTCTCTGCTCGGCTCTGTATTTTGCCCTCTCTCTGCTCGGCTCTGTTATTTTGCCCTCTCTCTGCTCGGCTCTGTTATTTTGCCCCCTCTCTGCTCGGCTCTGTTATTTTGCCCCTCTCTGCTCGGCTCTGTATTTTGCCCTCTCTCTGCTCGGCTCTGTTATTTTGCCCCCTCTCTGCTCGGCTCTGTTATTTTGCCCCCTCTCTGCTCGGCTCTGTTATTTTGCCCCCTCTCTGCTCGGCTCTGTTATTTTGCCCCCTCTCTGCTCGGCTCTGTTATTTTGCCCCGTCTCTGCTCGGCTCTGTTATTTTGCCCCTCTCTGCTCGGCTCTGTTATTTTGCCCCCTCTCTGCTCGGCTCTGTTATTTTGCCCTCTCTCTGCCGAAGCTCTGTTATTTTGCCCCCTCTCTGCTCGGCTCTTTTATTTTGCCCCCTCTCTGCTCGGCTCTGTATTTTGCCCCCTCTCTGCTCTGCTCTGTTATTTTGCCCCCTCTCTGCTCGGCTCTGTTATTTTGCGCTCTCTCTGCTCGGCTCTGTTATTTTGCCCCCTCTCTGCTCGGCTCTCTTATTTTGCCTCTCTCTGCTCGGCTCTGTTATTTTGCCCCTCTCTGCTCGGCTCTGTTATTTTGCCCCCTCTCTGCTCGGCTCTCTTATTTTGCCCTCTCTCTGCTCGGCTCTGTTGTTTTGCCCCCTCTCTGCTCTGCTCTGTTATTTTGCCCCCTCTCTGCTCGGCTCTCTTATTTTGCCCTCTCTCTGCTCGGCTCTGTTGTTTTGCCCCCTCTCTGCTCTGCTCTGTTATTTTGCCCCCTCTCTGCTCTGCTCTGTTATTTTGCCCCCTCTCTGCTCTGCTCTGTTATTTTGCCCTCTCTCTGCTCGGCTCTGTTGTTTTGACCCTTCTCTGCTCGGCTCTGTATTTTGCCCTCTCTCTGCTCGAGCTCTGTTATTTTGCCCCTCTCTGCTCGGCTCTGTATTTTGCCCTCTCTCTGCTCGGCTCTCTTATTTTGCCCCCTCTCTGCTCGGCTCTGTATTTTGCCCTCTCTCTGCTCGGCTCTGTTATTTTGCCCCCTCTCTCTGCTCGGCTCTGTATTTTGCCCTCTCTCTGACGAAGCTCTGTTATTTTGCCCCCTCTCTCTGCTCGGCTCTGTTGTTTTGACCCTTCTCTGCTCGGCTCTGTATTTTGCCCTCTCTCTGCTCGGCTCTGTTGTTTTGACCCCTCTCTGCTCGGCTCTGTATTTTGCCCTCTCTCTGCTCGAGCTCTGTTATTTTGCCCTCTCTCTGCTCGGCTCTGTATTTTGCCCTCTCTCTGCTCGGCTCTGTATTTTGTGCTCTCTCTCTGCTCGGCTTTGTTATTTTTCGCTCTCTCTGACGAGGCAGATGTCATAGCCCGTTCATTACGCAGGTGCATCCATAAAACATGGACATGCTGCAATGGCTTCCATTATATCAGCCAGGCGGCTTCTGATGTCCTCCAGAGATCACCAGAAACCTGATGATGATTTATGTACAAACATCTGTTTCTAGAGAAAATGAAGCTGCACGTCTGCTGTCTGCCGTGAGATGACCTGAAGGAAGGGTGTTCGAGGCCCCTGAACCCATCACGGATCCGGCTAATATAGGAAATATGCACCATATGCATCCATGTGCTGTCTCACGTGTTTCCCCAAATTATACATCTGCTTCCCACAGCATCGCACCAGTATTCAAGATGCCCATTTTCTAGTCGCATCCAGAGCTGCAGTCACCAGCCAATCTATTGTAAGAAAGAAACACAGCTCGTAGCGTCCTTCCTGCCATGTGCATCGGGGAGGTGCACGGTCAGTTGGTGATGATATCCTCAAAAATAGTGCCCCAGTGCAGCATCTGCATTGTACACTATGTCACGTATTGCACCCGTATATGTGGCACCACCCCTAACCTTCAGGAGAGTCTTGACTGGAGTTTCAGTGGAGAAGTTGATGTTCTACCTTCTTCTTGGGTCTCAAGTTCTAGAGAATAAAGGTGGATTTACACTGGGCGATAATCTGGCAGATTATTGCGAACAAACGTTCCTGTGAACACTCATTCCTGACAATCTGCCCGTCTAAAGGTGCTGCTAATCAGCCAATGAACTGTGGTTAGTGCAGGCAAATAAATTATCATTTCTGGGCAGCAGTTCCTGCAGTTTAAACAGCAAACAGCTGCCCAGAAACAATGCAGCTGTATGAGGACAAGTGAGCGCTGCATGTAAATGTGTCTCCTCCACTGTGCGCGCAGCCGACTGTTGGGAAGGAACACTTCCTTCCCGACAATCTGCTCCCCCTCGGCCCGTCTAAATCCACCTTAACAGATCTCTGCAATATCTGCAGATATAGAGCGAAAAGGAATACTTGGAATCTGCATGGCCAAGCATAGGAGTCAGTAAGGTAACCTGCGACTACAGCCATTCAGACCTTACTGCTGTGAGGGACACTGTTCAGACACCCTTCACACAGTGGACAATACAGCCATTTCTTCCAGAGTACTATGACCCGTAGATTCTACTAAAGAGAGACCTTAGCAATATAGTGTGCAAAGAGGATCATAACTCCCATCATTGCTTAAATCCATACACTGCTATCCAGGAGAGAATTGCACTATGTACAATGGGAACTGTGTTGTGCTATAGTTGGATTTACTACAACTCACTACAGTAAAGAGAGATATTTATTCTTACACCTTTCCATATCTTCTGCCCTTTGTTGTAGCTTAGGGCAGAATCGCTTGAAACGTGTAAGCGTGGCCATCTGTGCCAGCAGTACGATGAAGAGAATAGTCGTACCCAGTGTGGGTTATCTTATGGCTCCTTACTGATATCCCACAATGCTCTGCTCTCTGACAGTAAAACATAGCAGCGCTGTGACTAGAGTAGGTTATATGTAGGGACAAACATGAGACGGCTGACAGTGACCCGTGGCGGGCTGCGAATATTCGAGTGAGGGATTATTTTCTGTGCATTTCAGATGAGCCCCATTATTGTCAGTGAATGAACTAGCACCTGGAAGTGGTGCTTCCATTCAAAGACCAGCACTAGTTGGAGAAGGGTCAGTTTACAGCATTTCCCCATTCTTTTTACTTCCAGTTCATTGCACTTAACCTGCCCGCTCTCCATCCTTCAGTCAGATGCTACAGAGGGCATGGTGCCGGATCTCCTGCACAGACGAGAAGCACTGCAGCATGCCGGCCCTAGTCAGTCCTCCAGCGAGCCCACAGCGCATTAACATTGTAATGAAGTGCAGGATTATGCGCCGCGCCCTTATCTGTAGCACACATGCATGCTCAGCCACACACCTAAGCTCACAGTTCATGTATATTCATGGTGGCTATTGTCCCATCTGGATTTCCCAGCAAAAATTGGGTGATGGGAAAACAAGGATGTGTGAATACTCACACAAAAATCCGTGGATCCGTGTGCAGTCCGTGGAGAACACCGAGCTCCGGTCCAGGAGGCACAGACCTGTGAATAAGTCCTCACAGGGACTATCACCAGCTTCCTGAATGAAAAATGCTCCGCACCCGGATGTATTCATGAAGGTGGCATTGGGTAATCCGTGGCTGAGAAAGCTGGGTTACAAGCCTTGTGGCATCTGTAATGGTGTCTGCATCAATTGTTACCCAGCTTTCCCGGATTTGTATTTATTTATTTTTAATAGAGATAAATGTGGATACATATAATGTGTTTATACTATGTGTGCGCTTATATATACTGTATCTGTCTGTATATACTGTATACATGGGTGTGTACCCCAGTTATAAAGCATTCAGCCGTGTACCGGATGCAGAAATGGCCCAGACATGGCTGGTGTCGGTCTGTTCTCCATCTTTCCCCGTTGCCGTCACTCTGGTCAGCCTGATTGTGATTGCGGATGACTGCACATGTGAATTGGCCCATTGACTATAACTCTGCACTGGGATGTGAACATCACCCGTCTGAGTGAGCCCTTCATCGTATCTGTGTAGTGTACAGCCGCCTGCAGAGTGACTGTGGTAATGTAGATTGCCGTGGCTCTGGTGCCGCCGCAGCTGTCAGTCAGTGTCATGTCCCAGCGCCTGTCGTCATATTCCGCTTCAGTAAAATCCGTCTGGTGCGTTAGTATCCTCTGTGATGACGGCTCCGATTCATTGTAAGTGCACCGTCCTCAGCACCACCCTCGGGTTTTATGTACAGTTTCAGGATTTCTGCTTGCTGTCAGCTGATGGAAGTATACATTCTAATCGGCCAGTGATGTAAGAGACTCCATATGTGACCGCTGCTGTGAACTGGTCTCTTCTGCAGGTAATGAGGCGTGCAGGTGGAAGAACGCTGTCTCCTTAACCTCTCACTTCAGTGCCGCCGTGACGAGACTGGATGAGGTTCTCTTATCACCTGTCACAGCCGAGATTGACCTGTCTCTCTCTCTCTCTCTCTCTCTCTGCTCGCAATGTGTAAAAGACATCAGCCCCGTCACTGGAGATCATCTTGGAATCTCTTCTCGCCCACCACTTCATGGATATTGATCCGGCGCGGAGTATAGCAGCCACTGAGTGCGACTACACCCTGGTACATGTGACTTTCTCAGGGGGCAGTTTAGGGCATGTGTCTCAGGACTGCACCCCGTGGTACTGTCCGATCACAGCTACACACCGTACATCGGGAAAATGTGCAAACTGAGAAATAATGATACCGGAGCCAGAGCCCACAGGACTGCTCCCGAGCTGCACCCGGACTCTGGAATCTCCTGGTCCTACTCCAGCGCTCTGCACCATTGTAGATCCCCGCTACTCCACCCGCTACCCCATGTGCTTCTCCCCAGTGCCCCGTATCATATGTGCCTCCATTCTGTGTAACACGCCACCACCACCCAGCACTGCTGGGACCACCTCTCTGGAGGTCTCCACTGCCTCCTGGATGTACTGTGCTAAAGAAAGAATATACACATACATACAGGGCCTTGAAAAAGTATTCATGTGTGTCCTCTAGTAATACATGCTGGATGTGAGGTCTGTGTGTCCTCCAGTAATACATGCTGGATGTGAGGTCTGTGTGTCCTCCAGTAATACATGCTGGATGTGAGGTCTGTGTGTCCTCTAGTAATACATGCTGGATGTGAGGTCTGTGTGTCCCCCAGTAATACATGCTGGATGTGAGGTCTGTGTGTCCTCCAGTAATACATGCTGGATGTGAGGTCTGTGTGTCGCCCAGTAATACATGCTGGATGTGAGGTCTGTGTGTCCCCCAGTAATACATGCTGGATGTGAGGTCTGTGTGTCCTCCAGTAATACATGCTGGATGTGAGGTCTGTGTGTCCTCCAGTAATACATGCTGGATGTGAGGTCTGTGTGTCCTCCAGTAATACATGCTGGATGTGAGGTCTGTGTGTCCCCCAGTAATACATGCTGGATGTGAGGTCTGTGTGTCCTCCAGTAATACATGCTGGATGTGAGGTCTGTGTGTCCCCCAGTAATACATGCTGGATGTGAGGTCTGTGTGTCCCCCAGTAATACATGCTGGATGTGAGGTCTGTGTGTCCCCCAGTAATACATGCTGGATGTGAGGTCTGTGTGTCCCCAGTAATACATGCTGGATGTGAGGTCTGTGTGTCCTCCAGTAATACATGCTGGATGTGAGGTCTGTGTGTCCCCCAGTAATACATGCTGGATGTGAGGTCTGTGTGTCCCCCAGTAATACATGCTGGATGTGAGGTCTGTGTGTCCCCCAGTAATACATGCTGGATGTGAGGTCTGTGTGTCCCCAGTAATACATGCTGGATGTGAGGTCTGTGTGTCCTCCAGTAATACATGCTGGATGTGAGGTCTGTGTGTCCTCCAGTAATACATGCTGGATGTGAGGTCTGTGTGTCCTCCAGTAATACATGCTGGATGTGAGGTCTGTGTGTCCTCCAGTAATACATGCTGGATGTGAGGTCTGTGTGTCCTCCAGTAATACATGCTGGATGTGAGGTCTGTGTGTCCTCCAGTAATACATGCTGGATGTGAGGTCTGTGTGTCCTCCAGTAATACATGCTGGATGTGAGGTCTGTGTGTCCTCCAGTAATACATGCTGGATGTGAGGTCTGTGTGTCCTCCAGTAATACATGCTGGATGTGAGGTCTGTGTGTCCTCCAGTAATACATGCTGGATGTGAGGTCTGTGTGTCCCCCAGTAATACATGCTGGATGTGAGGTCTGTGTGTCCTCCAGTAATACATGCTGGATGTGAGGTCTGTGTGTCCTCCAGTAATACATGCTGGATGTGAGGTCTGTGTGTCCTCCAGTAATACATGCTGGATGTGAGGTCTGTGTGTCCCCCAGTAATACATGCTGGATGTGAGGTCTGTGTGTCCCCAGTAATACATGCTGGATGTGAGGTCTGTGTGTCCCCCAGTAATACATGCTGGATGTGAGGTCTGTGTGTCCTCCAGTAATACATGCTGGATGTGAGGTCTGTGTGTCCCCCAGTAATACATGCTGGATGTGAGGTCTGTGTGTCCTCCAGTAATACATGCTGGATGTGAGGTCTGTGTGTCCTCCAGTAATACATGCTGGATGTGAGGTCTGTGTGTCCCCCAGTAATACATGCTGGATGTGAGGTCTGTGTGTCCTCCAGTAATACATGCTGGATGTGAGGTCTGTGTGTCCTCCAGTAATACATGCTGGATGTGAGGTCTGTGTGTCCTCCAGTAATACATGCTGGATGTGAGGTCTGTGTGTCCTCCAGTAATACATGCTGGATGTGAGGTCTGTGTGTCCCCCAGTAATACATGCTGGATGTGAGGTCTGTGTGTCCCCCAGTAATACATGCTGGATGTGAGGTCTGTGTGTCCTCCAGTAATACATGCTGGATGTGAGGTCTGTGTGTCCCCCAGTAATACATGCTGGATGTGAGGTCTGTGTGTCCTCCAGTAATACATGCTGGATGTGAGGTCTGTGTGTCCTCCAGTAATACATGCTGGATGTGAGGTCTGTGTGTCCCCCAGTAATACATGCTGGATGTGAGGTCTGTGTGTCCTCCAGTAATACATGCTGGATGTGAGGTCTGTGTGTCCCCAGTAATACATGCTGGATGTGAGGTCTGTGTGTCCTCCAGTAATACATGCTGGATGTGAGGTCTGTGTGTCCTCCAGTAATACATGCTGGATGTGAGGTCTGTGTGTCCTCCAGTAATACATGCTGGATGTGAGGTCTGTGTGTCCCCCAGTAATACATGCTGGATGTGAGGTCTGTGTGTCCTCCAGTAATACATGCTGGATGTGAGGTCTGTGTGTCCCCAGTAATACATGCTGGATGTGAGGTCTGTGTGTCCTCCAGTAATACATGCTGGATGTGAGGTCTGTGTGTCCCCCAGTAATACATGCTGGATGTGAGGTCTGTGTGTCCCCCAGTAATACATGCTGGATGTGAGGTCTGTGTGTCCTCCAGTAATACATGCTGGATGTGAGGTCTGTGTGTCCTCCAGTAATACATGCTGGATGTGAGGTCTGTGTGTCCCCAGTAATACATGCTGGATGTGAGGTCTGTGTGTCCTCCAGTAATACATGCTGGATGTGAGGTCTGTGTGTCCTCCAGTAATACATGCTGGATGTGAGGTCTGTGTGTCCCCCAGTAATACATGCTGGATGTGAGGTCTGTGTGTCCTCCAGTAATACATGCTGGATGTGAGGTCTGTGTGTCCTCCAGTAATACATGCTGGATGTGAGGTCTGTGTGTCCTCCAGTAATACATGCTGGATGTGAGGTCTGTGTGTCCCCAGTAATACATGCTGGATGTGAGGTCTGTGTGTCCTCCAGTAATACATGCTGGATGTGAGGTCTGTGTGTCCTCCAGTAATACATGCTGGATGTGAGGTCTGTGTGTCCTCCAGTAATACATGCTGGATGTGAGGTCTGTGTGTCCTCCAGTAATACATGCTGGATGTGAGGTCTGTGTGTCCCCCAGTAATACATGCTGGATGTGAGGTCTGTGTGTCCTCCAGTAATACATGCTGGATGTGAGGTCTGTGTGTCCCCCAGTAATACATGCTGGATGTGAGGTCTGTGTGTCCTCCAGTAATACATGCTGGATGTGAGGTCTGTGTGTCCCCAGTAATACATGCTGGATGTGAGGTCTGTGTGTCCTCCAGTAATACATGCTGGATGTGAGGTCTGTGTGTCCCCAGTAATACATGCTGGATGTGAGGTCTGTGTGTCCTCCAGTAATACATGCTGGATGTGAGGTCTGTGTGTCCTCCAGTAATACATGCTGGATGTGAGGTCTGTGTGTCCCCCAGTAATACATGCTGGATGTGAGGTCTGTGTGTCCCCCAGTAATACATGCTGGATGTGAGGTCTGTGTGTCCCCAGTAATACATGCTGGATGTGAGGTCTGTGTGTCCCCCAGTAATACATGCTGGATGTGAGGTCTGTGTGTCCCCCAGTAATACATGCTGGATGTGAGGTCTGTGTGTCCCCCAGTAATACATGCTGGATGTGAGGTCTGTGTGTCCTCCAGTAATACATGCTGGATGTGAGGTCTGTGTGTCCTCCAGTAATACATGCTGGATGTGAGGTCTGTGTGTCCCCCAGTAATACATGCTGGATGTGAGGTCTGTGTGTCCTCCAGTAATACATGCTGGATGTGAGGTCTGTGTGCCCCCAGTAATACATGCTGGATGTGAGGTCTGTGTGTCCCCAGTAATACATGCTGGATGTGAGGTCTGTGTGTCCTCCAGTAATACATGCTGGATGTGAGGTCTGTGTGTCCCCAGTAATACATGCTGGATGTGAGGTCTGTGTGTCCTCCAGTAATACATGCTGGATGTGAGGTCTGTGTGTCCCCCAGTAATACATGCTGGATGTGAGGTCTGTGTGTCCCCCAGTAATACATGCTGGATGTGAGGTCTGTGTGTCCCCCAGTAATACATGCTGGATGTGAGGTCTGTGTGTCCCCCAGTAATACATGCTGGATGTGAGGTCTGTGTGTCCAGGATACTAATATCCTCACTAGCTCTCATGTGTCTGCACAGCTTCCTGGGCTGATTACTCCTTCTACATGAGGGATCTGTGTAGACTGTGATGCTGAGTAGAGTCCTCCTCCTCCTCCTGCAGAGTCTGACATGGGTGCTGTGCTTTCTCTCCTCACGTGTACACAGCCTGTGTGATTCAGACTCTCCCCTGCAGACTGCTGTGTGTGCACTGAGTCCTGTTCTTGACTGCGGCTCTTACAGACATGGTGACCAGGCCGGCATCCCATTCACAGTTGTGGCTGTAGCTCGGTTCATTAATAGGATGAATTACGCTGATGTCTGACGCACAGGAAGAGTCGTAGAGGGAGGAAGGGTAATGAAGCTGTGTGTAACTCAGTGGGCTCTGCTATGTGGCCCTCAGCTGTCTTCATCCAGCATCTGATATTGTACAAAACACCTGCATAATGTGAACTGACTTCTGCACTCTCAGGGGGCGTCTTCAGGAAACATCCCTTTATTTCTCGGCTGCTGGTACTTTCACTTCTGCTCCTGACAGATGACACGGTGGTGCACACCGCTTCTCTAACGCGGTTTAAGGCTCTGGTTTCCATGGAAACCCGGCATACAGCATCTGAGACCTGCTCTATAGGTGCCGGGGAGAGGGGGCGACCCTGTCTCATTACAGCTCGCGCAGGTCACGACACCAGCGGGTCAGGTCCCATTTGCTCTCAGTTCTCCTGTAAAAATGTCTTCTGTTTCCTCCGTCCGGCGCTGTGTATATTATTCATACATAACGGCGCTCTCTGCCTCTCTCTGTCTCTCTCTCTTCCTCCATCCGGCGCTCTATATTATTCATACATAACGGCGCTCTCTCTCTCTCTCTGTCTCTTCCTCCATCCGGCACTCTGTATATTATTCATACAGAACGGCAACCTCTCTGTCTCTGTCTCTCTCTCTCTTCCTCCGTCCGGCGCTGTGTATATTATTCATACAGAACGGCACTCTCTCTCTCTCTCTCTCTGTCTCTCTTCCTCCGTCCGGCGCTGTGTATATTATTCATATATAACGGCGCTCTCTCTCTCTCTGTCTCTCTCTCTTCCTCCATCCGGCGCTCTATATTATTCATACATAACGGCGCTCTCTCTCTCTCTCTCTGTCTCTTCCTCCATACGGCGCTCTGTATATTATTCATACAGAACGGCAACCTCTCTCTCTCTCTCTCTCTGTCTCTCTCTCTTCCTCCATCCGGCGCTGTGTATATTATTCATACATAACGGCTCTCTCTCTCTCTCTCTCTGTCTCTCTCTCTTCCTCCGTCCGGCGCTGTGTATATTATTCATACATAACGGCGCTCTCTCTCTCTCTCTCTCTCTCTCTCTCTGTCTCTCTCTCTTCCTCCATCCGGCGCTCTGTATATTATTCATACATAGCGGCGCTCTTTCTCTCTCTCTCTCTCTCTGTCTCTCTCTCTTCCTCCATCCGGCGCTCTGTATATTATTCATACATAATGGCGCTCTCTCTCTCTGTCTCTCTCTCTCTTCCTCCATCCGGCGCTGTGTATATTATTCATACATAGCGGCTCTCTCTCTCTCTCTCTCTCTCTCTCTCTGTCTCTCTCTCTTCCTCCGTCCGGCGCTGTGTATATTATTCATACATAGCGGCGCTCTCTCTCTCTCTCTCTCTCTCTCTCTGTCTCTCTCTCTCTTCCTCCATCTGGCACTCTGTATATTATTCATAACGGCGCTCTCTCTCTCTCTCTCTCTCTCTGTCTCTCTCTCTCTTCCTCCATCCGGCGCTCTGTATATTATTCATACATAGCGGCGCGCTCTCTCTCTCTGTCTCTCTCTTCCTCCATCCGGCGCTGTGTATATTATTCATACAGAACGGCGCTCTCTCTCTCTCTCTGTCTCTGTCTCTCTCTCTTCCTCCATCCGGCGCTCTGTATATTATTCATACAGAATGGCGCTCTCTCTCTCTCTCTGTCTCTCTCTCTCTTCCTCCATCCGGCGCTGTGTATATTATTCATACATAACGGCGCTCTCTCTCTCTCTCTGTCTCTCTCTCTTCTTCCTCCATCCGGCGCTGTGTATATTATTCATACATAGCGGCGCTCTCTCTCTCTCTTCCTCCATCCGGCGCTCTGTATATTATTCATACATAACGGCGCTCTCTCTCTGTCTCTCTCTCTCTTCCTCCATCCGGCGCTGTGTATATTATTCATACATAGCGGCGCTCTCTCTCTCTCTCTCTTTCCTCCATCCGGCGCTCTGTATATTATTCATACATAACGGCGCTCTCTCTCTCTCTCTCTCTTCCTCCATCCGGCGCTGTGTATATTATTCATACATAACGGCGCTCTCTCTCTCTCTCTGTCTCTCTCTCTCTTCCTCCATCCGGCGCTGTGTATATTATTCATACATAACGGCGCTCTCTCTCTCGCTCTCTCTCTGTCTCTCTTTCTCTCTTCCTCCATCCGGCGCTGTGTATATTATTCATACAGAACGGCGCTCTCTCTCTCTCTCTGTCTCTCTCTCTCTTCCTCCATCCGGCGCTGTGTATATTATTCATACATAGCGGCGCTCTCTCTCTCTCTCTTCCTCCATCCGGCGCTCTGTATATTATTCATACATAACGGCGCTCTCTCTGTCTCTCTCTCTCTTCCTCCATCCGGCGCTGTGTATATTATTCATACATAGCGGCGCTCTCTCTCTCTCTCTCTCTCTCCTCCATCCGGCGCTCTGTATATTATTCATACATAACGGCGCTCTCTCTCTCTCTGTCTCTCTCTCTTCCTCCATCCGGCGCTGTGTATATTATTCATACATAGCGGCGCTCTCTCTCTCTCTCTCTTCCTCCATCCGGCGCTCTGTATATTATTCATACATAACGGCGCTCTCTCTCTGTCTCTCTCTCTCTTCCTCCATCCGGCGCTGTGTATATTATTCATACATAGCGGCGCTCTCTCTCTCTCTCTCTTCCTCCATCCGGCGCTCTGTATATTATTCATACATAACGGCACTCTCTCTCTCTCTGTCTCTCTCTCTCTTCCTCCATCCGGCGCTGTGTATATTATTCATACATAGCGGCGTCTCTCTCTCTCTCTCTTCCTCCATCCGGCGCTCTGTATATTATTCATACATAACGGCGCTCTCTCTGTCTCTCTCTCTCTCTTCCTCCATCCGGCGCTGTGTATATTATTCATACATAACGGCGCTCTCTCTCTCGCTCTCTCTCTGTCTCTCTTTCTCTCTTCCTCCATCCGGCGCTCTGTATATTATTCATACATAGCGGCGCTCTCTCTCTCTCTCTTCCTCCGTCCGGCGCTGTGTATATTATTCATACATAACGGCGCTCTCTCTCTCTCTCTCTCTGTCTCTCTCTCTTCCTCCATCCGGCGCTCTGTATATTATTCATACATAGCGGCGCTCTCTCTCTCTCTCTCTCTCTCTCTCTCTCTCCTCCATCCGGCGCTCTGTATATTATTCATACATAGCGGCGCTCTCTCTCTCTCTCTCTCTGTCTCTCTCTCTTCCTCCATCCGGCGCTCTGTATATTATTCATACATAACGGCGCTCTCTCTCTCTCTCTCTGTCTCTCTCTCTCTTCCTCCATCCGGCGCTCTGTATATTATTCATAACGGCGCTCTCTCTCTCTCTCTCTCTCTCTGTCTCTCTCTCTCTTCCTCCATCCGGCGCTCTGTATATTATTCATACATAGCGGCGCGCTCTCTCTCTCTGTCTCTCTCTCTTCCTCCATCCGGCGCTGTGTATATTATTCATACATAACGGCGCTCTCTCTCTCTCTCTCTCTCTGTCTCTCTCTCTTCCTCCATCCGGCGCTGTGTATATTATTCATACATAGCGGCGCTCTCTCTCTCTCTGTCTCTCTCTTCCTCCATCCGGCGCTGTGTATATTATTCATACATAACGGCGCTCTCTCTCTCGCTCTCTCTCTGTCTCACTTTCTCTCTTCCTCCATCCGGCGCTCTGTATATTATTCATACATAACGGCGCTCTCTCTCTCTCTCTGTCTCTCTCTCTCTTCCTCCATCCGGCGCTCTGTATATTATTCATACATAACGGCGCTCTCTCTGTCTCTCTCTCTCTTCCTCCATCCGGCGCTGTGTATATTATTCATACATAACGGCGCTCTCTCTCTCTCTCTGTCTCTCTCTCTTCCTCCATCCGGCGCTGTGTATATTATTCATACATAACGGCGCTCTCTCTCTCTCTGTCTCTCTCTTCCTCCATCCGGCGCTGTGTATATTATTCATACATAGCGGCGCTCTCTCTCTCTCTGTCTCTCTCTTCCTCCATCCGGCGCTCTGTATATTATTCATACATAGCGGCGCTCTCCTGTCGGCACACCTCCTCTTTCATGGTACATTTATCAGCTGCCAGGAATATTGTAGATGGTGACATCCCTTTTCATTCAGATGAGATCATTAGATGAACTCGCCGCTCTGTCGTGTCTGTCATTCAATATGTCCTATTTACTCCACAGTATTCAGAATGAGCGATTGCGCTGCTCCCAGTCACCTGCCGCTCATGGAAACGCGTCCATCTACTCCGTCGCCCGCCATTCATCTGGTGAACCTTTGGCAGTGCTTTCTGGGTTTCCTGCGTCACGTTGCTTCCATCTTCTAATTGTCCACTCACATTTAATATCAATTGTGCCGCCGGCTCGGATGAAGTGACGGACCCGTGCTGTGCGGGAGCATGTGTCTCCTCTGCGGATTAGGCCGGGGCTGGACGACCTCTCGAGTCCCGTCACCCGACTGTGAAATGTCGCCCTGTGGTGTCTTCAGCTGGATGGTGTAAACCGCTGCAGAGTCCGTGTCAGACTGGGTTTCCTGGGGCCCAGCAGAG
Organism: Bufotes viridis; assembly: GCA_033119425.1. Classification (NCBI taxonomy): domain Eukaryota; kingdom Metazoa; phylum Chordata; class Amphibia; order Anura; family Bufonidae; genus Bufotes; species Bufotes viridis. The sequence goes on along the minus strand of CM065597.1, from coordinate 154,319,078 downwards.
GAAATTCTCGGGGCCCAACCCCTGATCATTAGTAAAATCTAATAGGTTTTGATTCAGAGAAATAGACCCTAGTGGGAGGTGAGTGGCCTCAGAGGCGGCTCCAAATGGTTTTTCTTTCTTGAGACCCACTATGATTCTCTGGTACTCTGACGGGCCAGTCCGACACTGCACAGAGTATAACTCCCATCATCAATGCTCTCATAGTGTATTACTTCCATATACCCTCCCCAGGAAGCACACAATCTAATATTCCTATATGTGTATCACTCCCATCATCTATGAACTCAAGAGCTCACACAGCATCACTCCCATCATCTATGAACTCAGGAGCTCACACAGCATCACTCCCATCGTCTGACCTCAAGAGCACACAATGTATCACTCCCATCATCTGGCCTCAAGAGCTCACAATCTAATCTCACAATGTACCACTCCCATCATCTATGACTCCTGGAGCTTACAATCAGATATTATCTCACTCACAATGTATCACTCCCGTCATCTATGAGTTTAGGTCCTGACAATCTCATCTCATAATGTATCACTCCCATCGTCTGTCCTCAGGAGCTCACAATGTATCACTCCAATCATCTGACCTCAAGAGCTCACAATCTAATCTCACAATGTAGCACTCCCATCATCTATGACTCCTGGAGCTTACAGTCAGATATTATCTCACTCACAATGTATCATTCCTGTTCCCAGGAGCTGACAGTCTAATATCACCCCCTATCTCAGGTGACCTGTTCAGATCATCCAGTATTACAGCAGTATGAGAGGACATGACCCAGGACAGGCAGCTTTGTCATGGGGACATGTCATTTAATGTGATTGCGGCCTCTGACAAGCTTTCTTGTGTACTTCTCATATTTGTGTATCCACTTTAGAGAATTGTTCACAATGAAAGATCGTCATAGAAACGGAATGTTCCGTAGCGTATTGCACGGCATGTTCCATCTCAGTGAATTACACGGGAGATATCAGTGACGCCCTGCAAGGCTCTGCAGTCGGGGGCGTCCTCCCTACTGTAAATAATCACCGTTGTTTGTACCAGACTATTGTGCTTCATGTGCTCCCTGTTTTCAGGATCTCTGCTTGCTGTCACTATAAAACTGATAGTCTCGGTGGAGACTTCCACTGGTTCGCTGTTGATTGTATCCAGTCCAGACAATGCACTGTGAGCTTGAAAAAAAAAGTCTTTCTGTCTGCTTTGCTACAGTGTGTCAGTGCAGTTAAATGCTATGAGAATGCCGGCTGTTCACCTCTGAGACGATTTAGGATGAAAGCAATTGTAGCAGACTCTCAGCTGTAAGCAGTATCAGCACTGGTTTTTAGCCTCTGAAAATGTGCACATATGTCCATTCAATGACTGCAAGCAGGTGTTTTGAAAGATTGAAACTTAATTAGAAAGTTGCAGATCATGTAATTATCCATTGGGTAAACCTTATATACAGAATGCTGGGCGCTCCTTCCTCTCTTCTGTTGTCGTCTCTGATTCATGATTTTTTCATGCACGGTGTGCGCCTGCTCCATTGTGATAATGTCCACCGGCTGAGGCGCCAAATCAATATCCTGCTCCAAATGAGCGGCCGGAGGCGTCTGCTGACATACAGTACCGCCAGATTGTGCCCTCTGCTGTGGAAGGCTAAACCTACCCCCATCTTCATTTCCAGTGGAGTTAAATACAGTCTATTGCCCCCTGTTATCAGCCATTTCAGGGGAGAGGATGACTGTAGGACAGGAGAATACAGTCTATTGCCCCCTGTTATCAGCCATTTCAGAGGAGAGGATGACTGTAGGACAGGAGAATACAGTCTATTGCCCCCTATTATCAGCCATTTCAGGGGAGAGGATGACTGTAGGATAGGAGAATACAGTCTATTGCCCCCTGTTATCTGCCATTTCAGGGGAGAGGATGACTGTAGGACAGGAGAATACAGTCTATTGCCCCCTGTTATCAGCCATTTCAGGGGAGAGGATGACAGTAGGACAGGAGAATACAGTCTATTGCCCCCTGTTATCAGCCATTTCAGGGGAGAGGATGACTGTAGGACAGGAGAATACAGTCTATTGCCCCCTGTTATCAGCCATTTCAGGGGAGAGGATGACTGTAGGACAGGAGAATACAGTCTATTGCCCCCTGTTATCAGTCATTTCAGGGTAGAGGATGAATGTAGGACAGGAGAATACAGTCTATTGCCCCCTGTTATCAGCCATTTCAGGGGAGAGGATGACTGTAGGACAGGAGAATACAGTCTATTGCCCCTTGTTATCAGCCATTTCAGGGGAGAGGATGACTGTAGGACAGGAGAATACAGTCTATTGCCCCTGTTATCAGTCATTTCAGGGTAGAGGATGAATGTAGGACAGGAGAATACTATCTATTGCCCCCTGTTATCAGCCATTTCAGGGGAGAGGATGACTGTAGGACAGGAGAATACAGTCTATTGCCCCTGTTATCAGCCATTTCAGGGGAGAGGATGACTGTAGGACAGGAGAATACAGTCTATTGCCCCCTGTTATCAGCCATTTCAGGGAGAGGATGACTGTAGGACAGGAGAATACAGTCTATTGCCCCCTGTTATCAGCCATTTCAGGGGAGAGGATGACTGTAGGACAGGAGAATACAGTCTATTGCCCCCTGTTATCAGCCATTTCAGGGAGAGGATGACTGTAGGACAGGAGAATACAGTCTATTGCCCCCTGTTATCAGCCATTTCAGGGGAGAGGATGACTGTAGGACAGGAGAATACAGTCTATTGCCCCCTGTTATCAGCCATTTCAGGGGAGAGGATGACTGTAGGACAGGAGAATACAGTCTATTGCCCCTGTTATCAGCCATTTCAGGGAGAGGATGACTGTAGGACAGGAGAATACAGTCTATTGCCCCTGTTATCAGCCATTTCAGGGGAGAGGATGACTGTAGGACAGGAGAATACAGTCTATTGCCCCCTGTTATCAGCCATTTCAGGGGAGAGGATGACTGTAGGACAGGAGAATACAGTCTATTGCCCCTGTTATCAGCCATTTCAGGGAGAGGATGACTGTAGGACAGGAGAATACAGTCTATTGCCCCTGTTATCAGCCATTTCAGGGAGAGGATGACTGTAGGACAGGAGAATACAGTCTATTGCTCCCTGTTATCAGCCATTTCAGGGGAGAGGATGACTGTAGGACAGGAGAATACAGTCTATTGCTCCCTGTTATCAGCCATTTCAGGGAGAGGATGACTGTAGGACAGGAGAATACAGTCTATTGCTCCCTGTTATCAGCCATTTCAGGGGAGAGGATGACTGTAGGACAGGAGAATACAGTCTATTGCCCCCTGTTATCAGCCATTTCAGGGGAGAGGATGACTGTAGGACAGGAGAATACAGTCTATTGCCCCTGTTATCAGCCATTTCAGGGAGAGGATGACTGTAGGACAGGAGAATACAGTCTATTGCTCCCTGTTATCAGCCATTTCAGGGGAGAGGATGACTGTAGGACAGGAGAATACAGTCTATTGCTCCCTGTTATCAGCCATTTCAGGGAGAGGATGACTGTAGGACAGGAGAATACAGTCTATTGCTCCCTGTTATCAGCCATTTCAGGGGAGAGGATGACTGTAGGACAGGAGAATACAGTCTATTGCCCCCTGTTATCAGCCATTTCAGGGGAGAGGATGACTGTAGGACAGGAGAATACAGTCTATTGCCCCCTGTTATCAGCCATTTCAGGGAGAGGATGACTGTAGGACAGGAGAATACAGTCTATTGCTCCCTGTTATCAGCCATTTCAGGGAGAAGATGACTGTAGGACAGGAGAATACAGTCTATTGCTCCCTGTTATCTGCCATTTCAGGGAGAGGATGACTGTAGGACAGGAGAATACAGTCTATTGCTCCCTGTTATCAGCCATTTCAGGGAGAGGATGACTGTAGGACAGGAGAATACAATCTATTGCTCCTGTTATCAGCCATTTCAGGGGAGAGGATGACTGTAGGACAGGAGAATACAGTCTATTGCCCCCTGTTATCAGCCATTTCAGGGAGAGGATGACTGTAGGACAGGAGAATACAGTCTATTGCCCCTGTTATCAGCCATTTCAGGGAGAGGATGACTGTAGGACAGGAGAATACAGTCTATTGCCCCTGTTATCAGCCATTTCAGGGAGAGGATGACTGTAGGACAGGAGAATACAGTCTATTGCCCCCTGTTATCAGCCATTTCAGGGGAGAGGATGACTGTAGGACAGGAGAATACAGTCTATTGCCCCCTGTTATCAGCCATTTCAGGGGAGAGGATGACTGTAGGACAGGAGAATACAGTCTATTGCTCCCTGTTATCAGCCATTTCAGGGAGAGGATGACTGTAGGACAGGAGAATACAGTCTATTGTCCCCTGTTATCAGCCATTTCAGGGAGAGGATGACTGTAGGACAGGAGAATACAGTCTATTGCCCCTGTTATCAGCCATTTCAGGGAGAGGATGACTGTAGGACAGGAGAATACAGTCTATTGCTCCCTGTTATCAGCCATTTCAGGGAGAGGATGACTGTAGGACAGGAGAATACAGTCTATTGCCCCCTGTTATCAGCCATTTCAGGGGAGAGGATGACTGTAGGACAGGAGAATACAGTCTATTGCTCCCTGTTATGAGCCATTTCAGGGGAGAGGATTACTGTAGGACAGGAGAATACAGTCTATTGCTCCCTGTTATCAGACATTTCAGGGGGGAGGATGACTGTAGGACAGGAGAATACAGTCTATTGCCCCCTGTTATCAGCCATTTCAGGGGAGAGGATGACTGTAGGACAGGAGAATACAGTCTATTGCCTCCTGTTATCAGTAATTTCAAGCCAGGGAGAGAGTGACTCCACCATCGCTCTGCTCCCCCTCATACCTCTCCCTCCATCGCTTTTCTCCCCCTCATACCTGTCCCTCCTTCGCTCTGCTCCCCCTCATACCTCTCCCTCCATTGCCATGCTCCCCCTCATACCTCTCCCACCACCGCTCTGTTCCCCCTCATACCTCTCCCACCACCGCTCTGCTTCCCTTCATACCTCTCCCACCCCCGCTCTGCTCCCCCTCATACCTCTCCTACCACCGCTCTGTTCCCCCATATACCTCTCCCACCACCGCTCTGTTCCCCCTCATACCTCTCCCACCACCGCTTTGCTTCCCCTCATACCTCTCCCACCACCGCTCTGCTCCCCCTCATACCTCTCCCACCACCGCTCTGTTCCCCCATATACCTCTCCCACCACCGCTCTGTTCCCCCTCATACCTCTCCCACCACCGCTCTGCTCCCCCTCATACCTCTCCCACCACCGCTCTGCTCCCCCTCATACCTCTCCCACCACCGCTCTGCTCCCCCTCATACCTCTCCCACCACCGCTCAGCTCTCCCTCATACCTCTCCCACCTCCTCTCTGCTCTCCCTCACATCGCTCCCCTTATACTTCTATCTTCACAGCTCTGCTCCCCCTCATACCTTTCCCACCACCGCTCTGCTCTCCCTCATACCTCTCCCACCACCGCTCTGCTCTCCCTCACACCGCTCCCCTCATACTTCTATCTTCACAGCTCTGCTCCCCCTCATACCTCTCCCACCACCGCTCTGCTCCCCCTCATACCTCTCCCATTACCGCTCTGCTCGCCCTCATACATCTCCCACCACCGCTCTGCTCCCCCTCATAACTCTCCCACCACCGCTCTTCTCCCCCTCATACCTCTCCCACCACTGCTCTGCTCTCCCTCATACCTCTCCCACCACCGCTCTGCTCTCCCTCACACCGCTCCCCTCATACTTCTATCTTTACAGCTCTGCTCCCCCTCATACCTCTCCCACCACCGCTCTGCTCCCCCTCATACCTCTCCCATTACCGCTCTGCTCTCCCTCATACCTTTCCTACCACCGCTCTGCTCCCCCTCTTACCTCTCCCACCACCGCTCTGCTCCCCTCATACCTCTCCCACCACCGCTCTGCTCCCCCTTATACCTCTCCCATTACCGCTCTGCTCCCCCTCATACCTCTCCCACCACCGCTGTGCTCTCCCTCATACCTCTCCCACCACCGCTCTGATCCCCCTCATACCTCTCCCACCACCGCTCTGCTCCCCCTCATACCTCTCCCATTACCGCTCTGCTCTCCCTCATACCTCTCCCACCACTGCTCTACTCTCCCTCATACCTCTCCCACCACCGCTCTGCTCTCCCTCATACCTCTCCCACCACCGCTCTGCTCCCCCTTATACCTCTCCCATTACCGCTCTGCTCCCCTCATACCTCTCCCACCACCGCTGTGCTCTCCCTCATACCTCTCCCACCACCGCTCTGCTCCCCCTCATACCTCTCCCACCACCGCTCTGCTCCCCCTTATATCTCTCCCACCACCGCTCTGCTCCCTCTTATACCTCTCCCATTACCGCTCTGCTCCCCCTCATACCTCTCCCACCACCGCTCTGCTCCCCCTCATACCTCTCCCACCACCGCTCTGCTCCCCCTCATACCTCTCCCACCACCGCTCTGCTCTCCCTCAAACCTCTCCCACCACCGCTCTGCTCTCCCTCAAACCTCTCCCACCACCGCTCTGCTCTCCCTCAAACCTCTCCCACCACCGCTCTGCTCCCCCTTATACCTCTCCCATTACCGCTCTGCTCCCCCTCATACCTCTCCCACCACCGCTCTGCTCCCCCTCATACCTCTCCCACCACCGCTCTTCTCCCCCTCATACCTCTCCCACCACTGCTCTGCTCTCCCTCATACCTCTCCCACCACCGCTCTGCTCTCCCTCACATCGCTCCCCTCATACTTCTATCTTTACAGCTCTGCTCTCCCTCATACCTCTCCCACCACCGCTCTGCTCTCCCTCATACCTCTCCCACCACCGCTCTGCTCCCCCTCATACCTCTCCCACCACCGCTCTGCTCCCCCTCATACCTCTCCCACCACCGCTCTGCTCCCCCTCATACCTCTCCCACCACCGCTCTGCTCTCCCTCAAACCTCTCCCACCACCGCTCTGCTCTCCCTCATACCTCTCCCACCACCGCTCTGCTCTCCCTCAAACCTCTCCCACCACCGCTCTGCTCCCCCTCATACCTCTCCCACCACCGCTCTGCTCCCCCTCATACCTCTCCCATTACCTCTCTGCTCTCCCTCATACCTCACCCACCACCGCTGTGCTCCTCCTCATACCTCACCCACCACCGCTGTGCTCCTCCTCATACCTCTCCCACCACCGCTCTGCTCTCCCTCATACCTCTCGCTCCATCTCTACAGCTTTCTGTCTGCTGAACCTGAACAGATTCTCTGAAACAATGGGACTCTCTGAAATTAAAACCTGTCAAAAGATTAATTGGCGCTCGGGAGTTTGTTGGGCTTTAATCTCCCGGGCGGCTCAGGCAGGGTCACCTTGTTAATCTAGCGCCTGACATAGATTCACTTCTTTATGAAATCCTTGCAGCAGCTAACTCCATTAGAGCGACCGTGACATATGCCGACCTCTTTATAAAGCTTTTCCCCCTTTAGGGTACTTTTACACTTGCAATGCAACGGAACTGCCTGCCAGATCCGAAAATCTGTATGCAAACGGAAAGCGTTTGTAGACGGATCCGAATCTCTGGTTGTCATCTGGAAAAACGGATCCGGTATTTATCTTTTTCACATTTTTAAAGGTCTGAGCATGCGCAGACCTGATCTGTCAATGCGGTAATTTTAATGCTGGATCCGGCACTAATACATTTCATTGTAAATTAATGCCGGATCCGGCATTCCGGCAAGTGTTCCGGAATTTTGGACGGAGAAAATACCGCAGCATGCTGCTGTATTTTCTCCGGCCAAAAATACGTAAAAGTGACTGAACTGATGCATCGTGAACAGAATGCTCTCCATTCAGGATGCATTAGGATTAAACTGATCAGTTTTTTTCCAGTATTGAGCCCCTAGGACGGAACTCAATACCGGAAAAGAATAGCGCTAGTGTGAACGTACCCTTAAAAGAAATGGTCCTGATTTAAATGCTGGATCCTTGTTCTTGTGTCTGTAAATTCTATAATCATATGTCTGTTTCTGGGAAAGCTGGGTGATAATTATACTGCACTCCTGGTGTGCCCGCTAAGTGTTTCCCTAGGTCTCCGTTCAGCATCAGGTCTGTCCGCCGTGTACAGAGGTTTGGAGTCGTGTAGTAAACCGTACCATGGTGTACAGTATAGAATAGACTGCACGGTATACTTATCGGCGCCTATGGATGAGACGCCCCTCACAGGGAAGAAGGGGTGTATCATACATTCTGTAGGCCCTCGTCCCGGCATGTTTTCTGTCTCCGCCGCCACCTCCATTTTTCTGGGATTCACACGATGTCTTGTTATTTCACGTGGCGTTCACTCCGAGCCTCTCAGATAGCAAAAATATTAGCTCTTGTGATTAGTGGCCTTGGCGCATTTCAGACACTTGAAATGCTCCAGCTTAATGCACGGATTGGTAATTATTACTTTCTCCAAGTTTGAGCACCGCCATCTGAGCTGTCAATCCACCGCGATAATGAGCCTCGCGTTCTGCAGGACAATGCTGGCAGCGGAGAAGGCTCGGACACGGCTCTTGTGGGGATCGGGAGGCAGTGCGAATTCCGCGCACGCCTCATCATCCCCCATCCTGCAGCTTCCAGCTGATTGAGATTCTGTCCACATTAAATTCTCTAATCAAGCAGCAATGTTAGTAGCCCGGGGTTAGACAAAGCAAGGCCAGAGCCTTCATTATAAAGCCGCCCCTCCTGGGGGGTGCGGGGGCATGTACTGGGCAGACGGCCTGTAAACCTGTGGCGTCTGGCATCGGCTCAGATCTCCTGGACAGTCAAACAAATCAAAGGACGTCAGGGGGAGGTTTCATCCGATTGGCGTCATGTGTATCACCTAGTGTGGTGGATGGCGGTAATGTGTCTGCGGTGTATGCAGCGGTTTAGGGGTATATAGTGGTCGAGGTAGCAGTAAAAGCACCTCTGGTTCTGCTGTGGTTTTTACATATGAAGCACATTGATTTACCAAGTCACCTGTAAACACCACAAACCCATCAAAAACTACAGCGAAAATGCACGCGCCTTTCCGATCATGTCTTAAATGGACCACTACATGTGATTAGACCCTTTAAGGGGCCCTGCTCTTACATATGGACCACTACATGTGAATAGACCCTTTAAGGGGCCCTGCTCTTACATATGGACCACTATATGTGATTAGACCCTTTAAGGGGCCCTGCTCTTACATATGGACCACTACATGTGAATAGACCCTTTAAGGGGCCCTGCTCTTACATATGGACCACTACATGTGAATAGACCCTTTAAGGGGCCCTGCTCTTACATATGGACTACTATGTGTAAACAGACCCTTTAAGGGGCCCTGCTCTTACATATGGACTACTATGTGTAAACAGACCCTTTAAGGAGCCCTGCTCTTACATATGGACCGCTACATGTAAATAGACCCTTTAAGGGACCCTGCTCTTACATATGGACCGCTACATGTAAATAGACCCTTTAAGGGACCCTGCTCTTACATATGGACCGCTACATGTAAATAGACCCTTTAAGGGGCCCTGCTCTTACATATGGACCGCTACATGTGAATAGACCTTTTAAGGGGCCCTGCTCTTACATATGGACCACTACATGTGAATAGACCTTTTAAGGGGCCCTGCTCTTACATATGGACCACTACATGTGAATAGACCCTTTAAGGAGCCCTGCTCTTACATATGGACCACTACATGTGAATAGACCCTTTAAGGAGCCCTGCTCTTACATATGGACCTCTACATGTGATTAGACCCTTTAAGGGGCCATGCTCTTACATATGGACTACTATGTGTAAACAGACCCTTTAAGGAGCCCTGCTCTTACATATGGACCACTACATGTGAATAGACCCTTTAAGGGGCCCTGCTCTTACATATGGACCACTACATGTGAATAGACCCTTTAAGGGGCCCTGCTCTTACATATGGACCACTATATGTGATTAGACCCTTTAAGGGGCCCTGCTCTTACATATGGACCACTATATGTGATTAGACCCTTTAAGGAGCCCTGCTCTTATTCATGGACCACTACATGTAAATAGACCCTTTAAGGAGCCCTGCTCTTACATATGGACCACTACATGTGATTAGACCCTTTAAGGGGCCCTGCTCTTACATATGGACCACTACATGTGAATAGACCCTTTAAGGGGCCCTGCTCTTACATATGGACCACTACATGTGAATAGACCCTTTAAGGGGCCCTGCTCTTACATATGGACCACTACATGTGAATAGACCCTTTAAGGGGCCCTGCTCTTACATATGGACTACTATGTGTAAACAGACCCTTTAAGGAGCCCTGCTCTTACATATGGACCACTACATGGGAATAGACCCTTTAAGGAGCCCTGCTCTTACATCATGGACCACTACATGTGATTAGACCCTTTAAGGAGCCCTGCTCTTATTCATGGACCGCTACATGTAAATAGACCCTTTAAGGGGCCCTGGACGTTGTTCACACTGTAAAGGATCTGCCGCCTGGATTTCTAAATCTCTGCTGCAGATTTTCACGAAATCCGCACATGTAACATTTGCTGCAAAATTTCCAGCCAGATTTTTCCTTCCCATGTTGGACGTACCCTAGGACATGTTCACACTGCAGATTTTTCACCCAGATTTTGGGGCTCATTCTGCACCGAAATCCGCCTCTTTTTCAATGAGAAATCTTTGTTGCTGAATTTTCTGCTGGAAACGGCATAATGACAGAATGCAAGTCCACCCAGCAGTCCGAGAGACGCCTCCGATTTCTGCTACGGTGGCTCTTCAGCTGTTGTTAAACTACAACTCCCAGCATCCACTGACCATCGTAAAGTTTAACTCAGGATGTCTTCATGCTGGCTCCATATCATCTGCTCAAGTCATGTCACCGTCAAGGTGACTCTTCCATACGTGTGACATGCTGTTTACCGGAGAAGCGTCGTGTCCGCGCTCCTCAGACTCATTTCCTTCGGTTTGTTGCGGCGTCTCAGACTTGTCTAGTCGGGGCGCAGTGTGGGAACCTTCAGCGCCCCCCAGATGAGGTTTGTAAAATCGGATGTACTATGGAAGAGATCAGTGGGCAATCTCCTGCGATCGCTGCTCCCCCCGTTGTGTGTCCTGTCATGTGATCGGATGATGTTTGGACCAGTGATCAGTGCGTCCGTGACTCCCAACTGGTGGAAATCTACAGCCGAAAACGCCATCTGCAGGAAGTCGACGATAAGATATTTGGATTATCCAACTGGGGACACCCCCATACACCTTAGATAGTCAGCGATCTTGGCCGACTTCCATTTAGAATGTACATGTTAAAGGGGTATTCCGGGTAGAACAAGTTATCCCTTATCCACTGGAGATAAATACGTATCTGATTGGTGGGGATCCAAACTCTCGGCCCCCCACTGTCTCGAGCACGTGGTCCTAGTGCTACCCTTGTATGAATAGTGCAGCAGGCCGAGCATGCACACTAGCAAGGAGTCCACTGTATTCTTTATAGGCTCCTCCCTCCAGCTGCTGATTGACAGATTTCTTACTCTGCACAGTAATGGGGAGAAAGCTGCCAATCTGCACATAGTGTGGGGAGGGGGCTGAGACTCATGAAGCTCTGGAAATCTGCTGCACAGGGGCTGACTGTCTAGTGTGTTTGGGGGTGTCCCACGCCTGATGTCTCTAGCAGGAGAGACGGCACTGTGAGATGTGTGGCAGCAGGTTACTCCTCCTTCTCCAAACGCAAGCCGAGCATGCGTGTGTTTAGAGTCAGAAGGAACGGCAGTTACCTTGTATCAACGTGTTTACCTGCAGTCCTATGTAAGGCCGTAGACTCTTTACATGCACAGTATCCTGTTGCCAAATCTTCCAGGACAACGTTGCTTTCTCCCAAAGGGTTAAACGCGTCGGCTGATGTTGGGGGACCTGTGAATGGAGCAGACGAGCTCCTGCGCTGAGCCGCTGATTTCCTTCCTGCGTAATTGCACGAGCACAAAGCTTGATTCACCTTGATTAGTGCGGCACTTTCTACAAGGGTTTTAATTTGTTTTAGCTCAAATGCGTCAAGGCTCAAGAGGCTGGGGGAAGGGCGTCATGCGGAGGAGGGGGCACTAAAGTTTAGGATGCAGATAGTGCCATAAGGGCGTCCTTTATCTGACACACAGAGAAGACGCTAAAAGCGCCGCAGCAGCCGATAATCTGCAGATTAATTTGAATTAATGGATTCATCCTCTTCCAGATGATTTCCAGGCAAATCCCGGAGCTGCTGTTGTGCGAATTCTATCGCCAGGACTGAACAATAAAGAGCAATTAGTACAAATCCTGGGGTCTGCAAGGGCGGTAAGTTATGTCTGCTTATGGGAAATAAGTGACCACTAGTAATGCCGCCATAACCTGGTACTACAAGGGTCATCCACTAGTAATGCCGCCATAATCTAGTACTACAAGGGTCATCCACTAGTAATGCCTCCATAACCTGGTACTACAAAGGTCGTCCACTAGTAATGCCTCCATAACCTGGTACTACAAGGGTCATCCACTAGTAATGTCGCCATAACCTGGTACTACAAGGGTTGCCATAACCTGGTACTACAAGGGTCGTCTAACTAGTAATTTCACCATAACCTGGTACTACAAAGGTCGTCCACTAGTAATGCCGCCATAACCTGGTACTACAAGGGTCATCCACTAGTAATGCCTCCATAACCTGGTACTACAAAGGTCGTCCACTAGCAATGCCGCCATAACCTGATACTACAAAGGTCATCCACTAGTAATGCCTCCATAACCTGGTACTACAAGGGTCATCCACTAGTAATGCCGCCATAATCTAGTACTACAAGGGTCATCCACTAGTAATGCCGCCATAATCTAGTACTACAAGGGTCATCCACTAGTAATGCCTCCATAACCTGGTACTACAAAGGTCGTCCACTAGTAAGGCCTCCATAACCTGGTACTACAAGGGTCATCCACTAGTAATGCCGCCATAACCTGGTACTACAAGGGTTGCCATAACCTGGTACTACAAGGGTCGCCATAACCTGGTACTACAAGGGTTGCCATAACCTGGTACTACAAGGGTCGTCTAACTAGTAATTTCACCATAACCTGGTACTACAAAGGTCGTCCACTAGTAATGCCGCCATAACCTGGTACTACAAGGGTCATCCACTAGTAATGCCCGCCAAAACCTGGTACTATAAAGTTCATCCACTAGTAATGCCGCCATAACCTGGTACTACAAGGGTCATCCACTAGTAATGCCTCCATAACCTGGTACTACAAGGGTCATCCACTAGTAATGCCGCCATAACCTGGTACTACAAGGGTCATCCACTAGTAATGCCTCCATAACCTGGTACTACAAGGGTCATCCACTAGTAATGCCGCCATAACCTGGTACTACAAAGGTCGTCCACTAGTAATGCCTCCATAACCTGGTACTACAAGGGTCATCCACTAGTAATGCCGCCATAACCTGGTACTACAAGGGTTGCCATAACCTGGTACTACAAGGGTAATCCACTAGTAATGCCTCCATAACCTGGTACTACAAGGGTCATCCACTAGTAATTTCACCATAACCTGGTACTACAAAGGTCGTCCACTAGCAATGCCGCCATAACCTGATACTACAAAGGTCGTCCACTAGTAATGCCGCCATAACCTGGTACTACAAGGGTCATCCACTAGTAATGCCGCCATAACCTGGTACTACAAAGGTCGTCCACTAGTAATGCCGCCATAACCTGGTACTACAAAGGTCGTCCACTAGTAATGCCGCCATAACCTGGTACTACAAAAGTCGTCCACTAGTAATGCCGCCATAACCTGGTACTACAAAGGTCGTCCACTAGTAATGCCGCCATAACCTGGTACTACAAAGGTCGTCCACTAGTAATGCCTCCATAACCTGGTACTACAAAGGTCGTCCACTAGTAATGCTGCCAAAACCTGGTACTACAAAGGTCGTCCACTAGTAAAGCCGCCAAAACCTGGTACTACAAAGGTCGTCCACTAGTAATGCTGCCATAACCTGGTACTACAAAGGTCGTCCACTAGTAATGCCGCCATAACCTGGTACTACAAGGGTCGTTCTATCAGGGGCAGCTGTTCCATTCTACAAAAAACAGGATGCACATGAACGTCATCCGTATTTTTGCGGACGGTAAAATATATACGGTTGTGTGCATGAGCCCTTAGGAGTAGTGCAGAGGCATGTGTGTGAGAGGACAATGCAGCTGCATCAGTGGGGCCTCAGTAACCGGTCTCCGTTAAGGCGCCGCTTCTCGCTCGGTCTCCTTTTGTACATAATATTTGATCACCTCAACCTCCAGCTGCATCTATAATATGAAGTATTTCCAACATCCGCTCCGCGGCAGACATCTCTGCCAATTACTGGATGAATCATCCAATCTTATACTCTAGTCACACCCAGAGCTGCACTCTCAGTTCTTCTGCTTTCCTGTTTTGCCAGTGGTGGACTTGAGGATGGTCTGGGACCCCCAGCAATAATGGCTATGGGGGGGAACGTCCATCAGTCACACATAAGACAGCGTTTCCTCTCCACTAGTGTTTTAAACTCTGAATCTCCTGGATAAATAACACTCCGGTTGTCATAGCAACCATCAATCAAACAAAGGAAAAAAGTAGGCGTTCTATCCACCGGAGAGGAAACGGGAGGAATTGTGCGGCTTCGTTACGGGGAGAAAGATCTTTTCTTCTTTCTTTTATTCGCAGATGAAGCAGGAATCCTCTCCAATATCACTGGATCCCGGCCAAAAAGCCCATTAGAGCTCAGGAGGAGGACCAGCCATTATACAGGATTAGAGGGAACGCACGGTAAAATCAGCCCGTCCTCCCGCACCGTCACCGCCACAGACAATGGCTGCAAATTCCTGATTATCGTCTATATATATATATATTGCTGCGGGACATTATAAATCCTTCACTTATTAGTTATCATGTCATATCCAAACCTGCATTCATAAATCATCTAGAGCTGCACTCACAGTACTGCTATGGCATCACATCTCAGGCTCCAGTCACCCCCGGGGTTGCAGACACTGTACAGGAGCACATTATGGAGGGCATGCTGACTGAACAGATAACAGGGTGACAGATCAGTATCTGCGCTAATTATTAAATGTTTATTAATTAATAGCGGTCGTTATATCAGAAACCTCCGTCCTAATGGCTGCATAAAGATTACTGCTCTGGGCGCTGCGTCTGTACGTTGTAAATCCAGAGGTCGGCTCAAGTCCTGGCGAAATACTTATCTCTAGCAAGGATGTAGTGTCAGCTGCTGGTGGGATTCAAATCACTTCCCCCTCAAATACAAGTAAAGACGCCTTCACCTCTTCTCCTGTCAGTTACCTGTCCTCTGTGTGTGACAACATCCACAAGATCCTGTACTGATCCTGCGTTACATCCTGTATTATACTCCAGAGCTGCACTCACTATTCTGCTGGTGCAGTCACTGTGTACATACATTACTTATCCTGTACTGATCCTGAGTTACATCCTGTATTATACTCCAGAGCTGCACTCACTGTTCTGCTGGTGCAGTCACTGTGTATATACATTACTTATCCTGTACTGATCCTGAGTTACATCCTGTATTATACTCCAGAGCTGCACTCACTATTCTGCTGGTGCAGTCACTGTGTACATACATTACTTATCCTGTACTGATCCTGAGTTACATCCTGTATTATACTCCAGAGCTGCACTCACTATTCTGCTGGTGGAGTCACTGTGTACATACATTACATTACTTATCCTGTACTGATCCTGAGTTACATCCTGTATTATACTCCAGAGCTGCACTCACTATTCTGCTGGTGCAGTCACTGTGTACATACATTACTTATCCTGTACTGATCCTGCGTTACATCCTGTATTATACTCCAGAGCTGCACTCACTATTCTGCTGGTGCAGTCACTGTGTGCATACATTACTTATCCTGTACTGATCCTGAGTTACATCCTGTATTATACTCCAGAGCTGCACTCACTATTCTGCTGGTGCAGTCACTGTGTACATACATTACTTATCCTGTACTGATCCTGAGTTACATCCTGTATTATACTCCAGAGCTGCACTCACTATTCTGCTGGTGCAGTCACTGTGTACATACATTACTTATCCTGTACTGATCCTGAGTTACATCCTGTATTATACTCCAGAGCTGCACTCACTATTCTGCTGGTGCAGTCACTGTGTACATACATTACTTATCCTGTACTGATCCTGAGTTACATCCTGTATTATACTCCAGAGCTGCACTCACTATTCTGCTGGTGCAGTCACTGTGTACATACATTACTTATCCTGTACTGATCCTGAGTTACATCCTGTATTATACCCCAGAGCTGCACTCACTATTCTGCTGGTGCAGTCACTGTGTATATACATTACTTATCCTGTACTGATCCTGAGTTACATCCTGTATTATACTCCAGAGCTGCACTCACTATTCTGCTGGTGCAGTCACTGTGTACATACGTTACTTATCCTGTACTGATCCTGAGTTACATCCTGTATTATACTCCAGAGCTGCACTCACTATTCTGCTGGTGCGGTTACTCCATACACACATGGGTGACGGTGAGGCTAGTGCTCTGCTTAGCTTCAGTAATTAGCACGTCGTAATGTGTGTAACGTGGTTTCTGATTTTGGGGCGAGCTGTGACCCCTCCATAGAATGTTATGGATGTGCATGAAGACACTGAGATACAAAGGGTTTTGAAGGTTCCGTTTTTTTCCCTCCGATTCGTCAGACGAGACGCGGCGCCGCCTGATATCATGGTGAATGGATCCGGCAAACATCAACTTTACCAGAACTGACAAGTCTCTTCCTGAAACCTTCTTAATGACCTGAGATCCTGCGCAGGGTGCGCTGTGTGTGCGTTACCTGCAACCGCGCTGGTCGTCATGGTGACGCAGATCTGTCCACTGCCGCTCTGGGGCTATACATTCTATTATGACCAGAACAGAATTTCTTATGTTGCGGCCATCTGAAGATTGCAAGCTCTTAGGACAATATGTTGAGCGATGTTCACATCTGCGCTGTGTCTAATCCTATAATGTGTGATACTGTCTGTGGAGCTGTGTATCTAATCCTATCCTGTGTAATAGTCTGCAGAGCTGTGTATCTAATCCTCTCCTGTGTAATAGTCTGCAGAGGTGTGTATCTAATCCTATCCTGTGTGATACTGTCTGCTGAGCTCTGTATCTAATCCTCTCCTGTGTGATACTGTCTGCTGAGCTGTGTATCTAATCCTGTCCTGTGTAATAGTCTGCAGAGGTGTGTATCTAATCCTATCCTGTGTGATACTGTCTGCTGAGCTCTGTATCTAATCCTCTCCTGTGTGATACTGTCTGCAGAGCTGTGTATCTAATCCTCTCCTGTGTAATAGTCTGCAGAGCTGTGTATCTAATCCTCTCCTGTGTAATAGTCTGCAGAGGTGTGTATCTAATCCTCTCCTGTGTGATACTGTCTGCAGAGCTGTGTATCTAATCCTCTCCTGTGTAATAGTCTGCAGAGGTGTGTATCTAATCCTATCCTGTGTGATACTGTCTGCTGAGCTCTGTATCTAATCCTCTCCTGTGTAATAGTCTGCAGAGCTGTGTAGCTAATCCTCTCCTCTGTGATACTGTCTGCTGAGATGTGTATCTAATCCTATACTGTGTGATACTGAGCTGTGTATCTAATCCTTTCCTTTGTGATACTGTCTGCTGAGATGTATATCTAATCCTATCATCTGTGATACTGTTTTAGGATATTCTGCTCTGTGGCGCCCCCTCTTGTCCTTATTGTAGTCCTCTGTAGGGCCTGTATCCCGCTCTGTGGCGCCCCCTCTTGTCCTTATTGTAGTCCTCTGTAGGGCCTGTATCCCGCTCTGTGGCGCCCCCTCTTGTCCTTATTGTAGTCCTCTGGAGGGACTGTATCTCGCTCTGTGGCGCCCCCTCTTGTCCTTATTGTAGTCCTCTGTAGGGCCTGTATCCCGCTCTGTGGCGCCCCCTCTTGTCCTTATTGTAGTCCTCTGTAGGGCCTGTATCCCGCTCTGTGGCGCCCCCTCTTGTCCTTATTGTAGTCCTCTGTAGGGCCTGTATCCCGCTCTGTGGCGCCCCCTCTTGTCCTTATTGTAGTCCTCTGTAGGGCCTGTATCCCGCTCTGTGGCGCCCCCTCTTGTCCTTATTGTAGTCCTCTGGAGGGCCTGTATCCCACTCTGTGGCGCCCCCTCTAGTCCTTACTGTAGTCCTCTGGAGGGACTGTATCCCGCTCTGTGGCGCCCCCTCTTGTCCTTATTGTAGTCCTCTGTAGGGCCTGTATCCCGCTTTGTGGCGCCCCCTCTTGTCCTTATTGTAGTCCTCTGGAGGGCCTGTATCCCGCTCTGTGGCGCCCCTTCTTGTCCTTATTGTAGTCCTCTGTAGGGCCTGTATCCCACTCTGTGGCGCCCCCTCTTGTCCTTATTGTAGTCCTCTGTAGGGCCTGTATCCCGCTCTGTTGTGCCCCCTCTTGTCCTTATTGTAGTCCTCTGGAGGGCCTGTATCCCGCTCTGTGGCGCCCCCTCTTGTCCTTATTGTAGTCCTCTGGAGGGTCTGTATCCCGTTCTGTGGCGCCCCCTCTTGTGCTTATTGTAGTCCTCTGGAGGGCCTGTATCCTGCTCTGTGGCGCCCCCTCTTGTCCTTATTGTAGTCTTCTGTAGGGCCTGTATCCCGCTTTGTGGCGCCCCCTCTTGTCCTTATTGTAGTCCTCTGGAGGGCCTGTATCCCGCTCTGTGGCGCCCCCTCTTGTCCTTATTGTAGTCCTCTGGAGGGACTGTATCCCACTAGGTGTCAGGTGTAGATGAGCGTGTGATCGCCGTTAGATAACCGCAGTTGTTGCGTTGACCCCGCTGTCTTCTAGTAAGGCACACGACCGTATGGATTTTGCGGAACTGAACAGCTGCCCCTGATAGAACAGTCCTATCCTTATCTGTAATGCGGACAATAATAGGACGTGTTCTATTTTTTTGTGGAACGGACATACGGAAATACAGAATGCACACGGAGTAACTTCCGTTTTTTCTGCAGATCCATTGAAATGAATGTTTCCATATAGGGTCCGCAAAAAAAACCCGGAAAGGACACGGAATAAAAATACGTTTGTGTGCATGAGCCCTAGTGGAGAGTTATGGGGTGAGCGGCAGTGGAGGGGAATTAGTGAGGTCTCCCTTCTGACAACCATTGTGCAGTGTGAGCCTCAGTCCCCTGACAACAGCACACAGGCGCTGACGGGATAATAACGTAGTGATGAGCCGCACATCATGGGAAAATCGTACATCTATATTCTTCAAGATCTGTTTTTGTTTTTTTGTAACTAAAATGGCTCCACAACAGAGTTTTCATTTCCTCGTCGTTTCCAGGAAGTGTGCTTGCTGTCAGTGAATGGAAGCCCTGTTCACATCCAGAGGCTGAAGAGCTACCAGTCGGCTCTCCTGGCATGTCTGTTTTAGTAATTACTTCCCATGTAATAATTATGGAGCATTTTTTCATATAACTATGTTGTGCCATTCCTTGCCAATTGGCTGTTACCAGTCTCTATGGGGTGTGTCCCTGTCGGCGCTGATTGGGCAGTGTCAGACTGTGTAGGGACACACCTCCTGCTGGTAACACCCAGTTCTATATTTATTTAATACATTTCTGGCAGGAGTAATAGAGGAATGGAACAGCACGGGAGTAAATGCTCCAGAGTAGTCGCTTCCTATCGAATGCAGTGATTTACTAATGAGAGGTCCTGTTTATCAGGTGCTGTTCACACAGGTGTATGGCACGGGAGAGAACTGCGGCTCCATGAGCAGGACCAGGGCTGAATGTGAACTGTTCCAAATCACTGACAGCAAGGATCTTGAAATCGGTGAGTTATTGAGACAAGTAACAATGAGGCAGGCCCCCTCGGGAGGCAGTAGAGGTGGCCGTGCCCACCGGGAATCTTCTGCCTGATGGAACCCAATGCCCTGGGGCTGCAGATATCGGGCCCAGAGTGATCCGTGATGCGCTCATCTGCAGCATCCCGTACGGAGTAATTGTCAGCTCCATTACCAGGCGGCACGGTGGCCAGGACAGATGGCATTGGTGCCCGTCCAGCAGAGGATGCCAGCCCTCCTTTGCCAGTCCCTCTGATTGCTGCTGCCAGTCTCCTGCTTTGACTGCATCAAAAATAAACTGGAAAAGAAATCTCTTTTAAAGCAGAATTTGGGACACACGGCGGTATTTGCATGAGATTACCCAGAGATTGTGTCTTCTGGGAGCCGCGAGGTTTGTGTGCCTCATACAAGTGGTTCTCCGCCATTAATATTCATTACCCGGAGCCAGCGGAAAGCAGAAAAGCTGAGTTTTGAGGGCAGAAAAGCCTTTGCCTCTGATAATTGTGCATTTCGATTGTTTGTAGAAAAGACGGATGAGACGTGAGAGGGTAGGACGCGCCTGTTACTGCGGGCGCTGCACATAATGCTGCTGCACCTGCGCGGCCTCTGTTTGTGAAGGATTTTATAAGGGGATTAGGCCCATTTTCCTTTACAGATTTTTCTGGCGAGCCGAGACTAAATCCACTTCAGTGAGCGCGGCTGGTGATCCTGGATCGGGGACAGAGAGGCGCACTTATCACAGGCAGACACCTGCTCCGCAGCCCCGGCTCCACATTGGCCGCCGACCAGATACCACGAATATGGCGTCCCACAAGCTGCTTCTATTTCCTGCTCTAAACAGGTGAACTGAGCCTGCAATTCCTTCACAAATTTTCCCCGAAAATGTAAAACAATCCCAGTAAATGCAAATCCAGGAGGAGGGTGACAGTCAGCTTTTCACGGTGATGTAGCTGTAGATAGTCAGGGGTGTACCTCCAGGCTGTGTAAAACCGTGTGGGTTGTCACCCAACTTTCCCAGATACAGATAAAGTTAAGAAACATCTTAAGTTTAAGAACCGTGGACTACGACTTGCAGTATGCTGGGGGTTGTGGTTTCGCAGCAGTTGGAGAGTACAGCTTTAAGACCTGGACCGTGGCTGGGGATGCATGTGGCCGGTTCCTGTGTCCTTCTTGGTAGCCCTCGCTGTTTAAAGTTTGGAGTGCCTGGTGAAAAGCCCAGAAACCATCTGAATCACCGCAACACAATCCCACCGCGTGGTTCTCCGCTGGTTCCCAGTGTCCAGGTCACTCCTGATCAAGCCAGGACTAGGTAAGTACTTTAGGGTGTCAGGCCGGGACTAGAAGTCTACTTCTTCAATTCCCAATCTAATAGAAGTGAATGGGTACTGTTGGAACGGTTTCTGCTGTAGATTGCACCGCGGTTGCCTTACATTGCACGTGGTTGCTGTACATGGCACCAGGGTTGCCGTACATTGCACCGTGGTTGCTGTAGATTGCACCGTGGTTGCCGTAGCTGTAGATTGCACCGTGGTTGCTGTAGATTGCACCGTGGTTGCCTTACATTTGTACTGTGGTTGCTGTAGATTGCACCGTGGTTGCTGTAGATTGCACCGTGGTTGCGTTACATTTGTACTGTGGTTGCCGTAGATTGCACCGTGGTTGCTGTAGATTGCACCGTGGTTGCACGTTCTGTCCATGGTCACTGTATGGAAAGCTGTGACTGCCGTGGACGATACATAGTCAGCCTCAGGTAGCGCACATCATGCAGACCGCAATGTCGCAGCCAATGATTGTCAATGGAGTCGTATTGTGACCGTGACACAAGTTGTCAAGTATCCAGCCCTGTTAGATTTCGGTGTATGACAACAACTGGGCTGTTTCCTCACAATCCACGTGTTGCCTTTCTACGTGTCAGTGTGCAGCCCTCGCATTACTGTGTGCCTGGTGATGAGGAGGATACTAGGAGGTCGGCACTAATACGAGTATTGTCCTGTGCCATGAGCGGTTGGGGGTCAGCCTGCTGGGTTACTCCTAGTGGGGGGCACAGCCTGACGGCTCCATCTGCTTTCCAGGTAATTTCCTCTCCCCCCACAGTGCGGACCGGCCTCCAACCTGCAGAACATTCCCCATTAGAAGATGACAGCATCACAGACATTTCCGCAGATCGGGCCGAGCAGCGATGCAATTAAAGTGGAGCCTGTTGAAAATGGCTTTGTCTCTTAAAGCTGCTGGCAGATGCTCTGCGGTGCGGCCGGCTGCCACTCTGTTTTAATTAAGGTGCTTGTGCGTCTGTCAGATGGTGGTTACTGTTAAAGACGGACTGATAACAACGTATTGACCCGGCGTCTGCAGGGACTCATTTATTTATTGAAGTCTGTTAGGAAGCTTTGGCTATAGCACGTCTGTACTGCACGGGGGAGGCGAAAGCAAGCAGAAATCGCCATTTTAGGCACTGCACCTTTCTTAGGAAGGGAGAAGATCCCTGTCCTTTCCTAAA
Organism: Bufotes viridis; assembly: GCA_033119425.1. Lineage (NCBI taxonomy): Eukaryota > Metazoa > Chordata > Amphibia > Anura > Bufonidae > Bufotes > Bufotes viridis. The sequence goes on along the minus strand of CM065597.1, from coordinate 154,296,640 downwards.
TCCTGTGAAGCCGGGTGGACATGACTGTGCTATCCCCAGAATAAGATGTGAATAAAACCATCCATTATGGTGCAAATTAATGTTTCTATTTCCTGACAGCAAACAGGTATAGGCTCAGTGGTTAGCACAGCACTGTGGGTCACGTCAGCGCTATATATGTGAGAATTCACTGTCAGTTTTACCCTGGGAACACACCTAAGCGTTTTTCAGCGCGTTCAAACGCGCTGAAAAACGCACAACAAGTGAAAACCCATGTATTCCAATGGACATGGTTTACACTTGAGCGTTTTACAGCGCGTTTGAACGCGCTGAAAAACGCCAAACGCAAACACTTGTGCATGAGCTTCTTTGGGGCATTTGCCCAAGCGTTTGCACCCATTGAAAAGCATGGGAACGCGCATATAAGAAAATATGCGCGTTTTCCGCTTCAAAAACGCGCATATGATCGCGCGTTTTTGTAGTAAAACCCAGCAGAAAGGCAGAATCTCCACCCACCTTTGCTGGGTGGGGATTCTTTTTTTCTGCAAACTGTAAGCTGCCAATCAAAAAAAACGCCCCAAATATGCGCGTTGCAAAAATACAAAAACGCCGAAAAAACGCGCGTTTTCCGCAAAAAAATGCTCAAAAAAACGCCTGATCCAAAAACGCCTAGGTGTGTTCCCAGCCTTACAGTGAACTGCTGGATGTTAGTATGCTTGAGATGATGGGGACCATGAATATGCAGGAGATGATGGGAGTCATGAGCCCCCTGTAATCGGGTGGAGCAGCGACTCCTCTAACACTGCTGTCTGTCTCTCTTCCAGTGCGACCAGTACAAGAAAGGGATCATTTCCGGCTCAGCCTGCAAGGACTTGTGTGATGACCGCACACTGGTCTTCCATCAGTGCCTGTCCTCCTCGCCCACCCACCAGGTACCACGAGAAGCCGCAGATCTGGGGGAATGTTTCTGTGGAGCAGACGATAATGACGTGTGATACTGGGGGAAGGCGGTTTATACTGGGCGTCACTGGGAACTGGTGCAGGTAACAGTTGCGTATTCTCCAGCAGCAGATCAGATTGCAGTGCCTGCTGCACATAAAGCGCTGGCTGCCGGAATCAATACCACAATCTACAGGTGGCCGGGGAGCCTCAGACATCAGGGCTGCTGCAGGGTGTTTTGCAGAAATGATGATTTCACTTTTGCAAAGTATCCATGTCTGAAATAGTCTGCAGAGCTAACACTTAAGCCCCTGTTAGACCGCATGATAACCGGGCAAAGTATCCATGTCTGAAATAGTCTGCAGAGCTAACACTTAAGCCCCTGTTAGCCCGCACGATAACCGGGCAAAGTATCCGTGTCTGAAATAGTCTGCAGAGCTAACACTTAAGCCCCTGTTAGACCGCACGATAACCGGGCAAAGTATCCGTGTCTGAAATAGTCTGCAGAGCTAACACTTACCCCTGTTAGACCGCACGATAACCGGGCAAAGTATCCATGTCCGAAATAGTCTGCAGAGCTAACACTTAAGCCCCTGTTAGACCGCACGATAACCGGGCAAAGTATCCGTGTCTGAAATAGTCTGCAGAGCTAACACTTAAGCCCCTGTTAGACCGCACGATAACCGGGCAAAGTATCCATGTCCGAAATAGTCTGCAGAGCTAACACTTAAGCCCCTGTTAGACCGCACGATAACCGGGCAAAGTATCCATGTCCGAAATAGTCTGCAGAGCTAACACTTAAGCCCCTGTTAGACCGCACGATAACCGGGCAAAGTATCCATGTCGAAATAGTCTGCAGAGCTAACACTTAAGCCCCTGTTAGACCGCACGATAACCGGGCAAAGTATCCATGTCCGAAATAGTCTGCAGAGCTAACACTTAAGCCCCTGTTAGACCGCACGATAACCGGGCAAAGTATCCGTGTCCGAAATAGTCTGCAGAGCTAACACTTAAGCCCCTGTTAGACTGCACGATAACCGGGCAAAGTATCCGTGTCTGAAATAGTCTGCAGAGCTAACACTTACCCCTGTTAGACCGCACGATAACCGGACAAAGTATCCATGTCTGAAATAGTCTGCAGAGCTATCACTTAAGCCCCTGTTAGCCCGCACGATAACCGGGCAAAGTATCCATGTCTGAAATAGTCTGCAGAGCTAACACTTACCCCTGTTAGACCGCACGATAACCGGGCAAAGTATCCGTGTCTGAAATAGTCTGCAGAGCTAACACTTACCCCTGTTAGACCGCACGATAACCGGGCAAAGTATCCATGTCCGAAATAGTCTGCAGAGCTAACACTTAAGCCCCTGTTAGACCGCACGATAACCGGGCAAAGTATCCGTGTCTGAAATAGTCTGCAGAGCTAACACTTACCCCTGTTAGACCGCACGATAACCGGGCAAAGTATCCATGTCCGAAATAGTCTGCAGAGCTAACACTTAAGCCCCTGTTAGACCGCACGATAACCGGGCAAAGTATCCGTGTCTGAAATAGTCTGCAGAGCTAACACTTAAGCCCCTGTTAGACCGCACGATAACCGGGCAAAGTATCCGTGTCTGAAATAGTCTGAAGAGCTAACACTTACCCCTGTTAGACCGCACGATAACCGGGCAAAGTATCCATGTCCGAAATAGTCTGCAGAGCTAACACTTAAGCCCCTGTTAGACCGCACGATAACCGGGCAAAGTATCCGTGTCTGAAATAGTCTGCAGAGCTAACACTTAAGCCCGTGTTAGACCGCACGATAACCGGGCAAAGTATCCATGTCCGAAATAGTCTGCAGAGCTAACACTTAAGCCCCTGTTAGACCGCACGATAACCGGGCAAAGTATCCATGTCCGAAATAGTCTGCAGAGCTAACACTTAAGCCCGTGTTAGACCGCACGATAACCGGACAAAGTATCCGTGTCCGAAATAGTCTGCAGAGCTAACACTTAAGCCCCTGTTAGACCGCACGATAACCGGGCAAAGTATCCATGTCCGAAATAGTCTGCAGAGCTAACACTTAAGCCCCTGTTAGACCGCACGATAACCGGGCAAAGTATCCGTGTCTGAAATAGTCTGCAGAGCTAACACTTAAGCCCCTGTTAGACCGCACGATAACCGGACAAAGTATCCGTGTCTGAAATAGTCTGAAGAGCTAACACTTACCCCTGTTAGACCGCACGATAACCGGACAAAGTATCCGTGTCTGAAATAGTCTGAAGAGCTAACACTTACCCCTGTTAGACCGCACGATAACCGGGCAAAGTATCCATGTCTGAAATAGTCTGCAGAGCTAACACTTAAGCCCCTGTTAGACTGCACGATAACCGGGCAAAGTATCCATGTCCGAAATAGTCTGCAGAGCTAACACTTAAGCCCCTGTTAGACCGCACGATAACCGGACAAAGTATCCGTGTCTGAAATAGTCTGAAGAGCTAACACTTACCCCTGTTAGACCGCACGATAACCGGGCAAAGTATCCATGTCTGAAATAGTCTGCAGAGCTAACACTTAAGCCCCTGTTAGACCGCACGATAACCGGGCAAAGTATCCATGTCCGAAATAGTCTGCAGAGCTAACACTTACCCCTGTTAGACTCGGGAACAAGTGTTAGGAAAGCTGATTCCGATAAGCGGCTGCTGGGCGTCCTTCATCAGGATGGGAGAGAACAGAACCAGCCTGCGTATTCAGGTGGACGTGTTCTCGTCCATCAGCGCTTGCGCTGTCTAAGATGGGTCAGTGTAATACCACCCATGGGGTATTGAATGGCAGATCCGCTCTGCCTCCAGCCGCACACACTCAGTGCACATGATGGTGAAGGCGCAGCCTCCGGTCTGGTAGGAGCTGCTATATTATAAGGCACCCCCTTCTCGGGCAGTCGGACCCCCGCCATTCTGTGCTGTGGAAACACTTGAATGTCTGATGACATTGTGAAGAGGGGTCAGATCCATAGTTTAGTCCTACACCAGTCCTCATCTATATTCCCTAAGTGGTATTCCCATCCGATAATCACAGGATGTCATAAATGTCTGATGGACGGGGGTCCCACTTCTAGGACCCCCACCTACCTCCATAACAGGTCTGCCCAAGGCCACCCCTGCTGTGAATGGAGAGGTGGCTGCAGCCTGCATTCATTCTCTTCTCGGGGCCATCTGAAAACTGCGAGGGCGCTTTTGGGGACAGGTACCGAGCACATACGGCATATCCTATGATAGGAACGCCCCCTAAGGGAATCACACCCATCTAAAGGAATGAGCTGTAAAAAGCTCACTGTTTGTGTCTTCCACAGGTCTACCGGGGGCTCTGGAGGGAGAGAGAGGTCATCATCAAGTGCGGGGTGGAGGAGAATCTGAAAGTGGACAGTAACCCGGACGCCGTCCCTCGGAGAGAGCTCGTCCTGTTTGATAAACCCACCAGAGGGACGTCCATGGACGAGTTCAAGGAGATGCTGCTGAACTTCTTAAAGGTGAGAATGGAGGACGCAGAGGTATCAGCTAGGGCCAGCAATTAATCCAATTTATTTTCGCTTTTGTCTCGGACAATGTCATTTTTAGGAAAATAAAAACATTGAAGTTTTGGTCTGGAGTGGAGTCGGTCCCAGGATTAACAGCACAGGCGGCAGGGACTGAGCGGACCCCACACAGACTGTGCTGGACCCTCGCGGGAGCACTGACTGATACTGGGCTCCTGCCGTAACGACTCTGATCCCAGCCGCTTAACCCCTAGATGGCATGGTGAATAGCATCCCGACATCTACTCGGCCCCCTGTTAATGCAGTGCCAGAGACCTAACGTCTGCCCCAACCAAGCCAGCGGAGAATCCCCTGGATAACTGTGCACTAGAGCTTAGTGAGACTGTCAGCCTGCAGTCTATATACCGCCAGAGAGAGTGCACTAGAGCTTACTCAGACTGTCAGCCTGCAGTCTGTATACCGCCAGAGTGAGTGCACTAGAGCTTACTGAGACTGTCAGCCTGCAGTCTGTATACCGCCAGAGAGTGCACTAGAGCTTACTGAGACTGTCAGCCTGCAGTCTGTATACCGCCAGAGAGTGCACTAGAGTTTACTGAGACTAATGCCAGCCTGCAGTCTGTATACCGCCAGAGTGTGCACTAGAGCTTATTGAGACTAATGCTCTGAGACCCCCACCAATGAAACCTTTTGGTATGTTCCGATAACACAGGCATCCTCAAACTGCGGCCCTCCAGCTGTTGTAAAACTTCAACTCCCACAATGCTCTGCTGTAGGCTGATAGCTGTAGGCTGTTTGGGCATGCTGGGAGTTGTAGTTTTGCAACAGCTGGAGGGCCGCAGTTTGAGGATGCCTGCTATAACATATAGAAAGGATCACTGTGCATTCACTAAATATTTAGTGGGTTTTATGTTTTTTGGAAAATCTCCTGGCCCTAACCGGAGCAGGTCCACAGCCCACATGGAGCGACGTACCCTGCAGAGCAGAGGGGTCAGTCCTGTGAGGTCCAGTGGGTTAATAATCAGAACGTACCTCTCACACCTCTCTGTCATCAGTGGAAGGCGCCTCGGTCTTACTTTACTGTTTTCCATTCTTACAGGCAAATTTGGGGGACCAGACGTCGCTGACAACCCTGGTGAGCCGGATTTTGACCATGGCAGACGTGAACGAGGATGGCAAAGTGTCTTTGGCAGAAGCCAAGTCTGTCTGGGCCTTGCTGCAGCTGAATGAATTTCTCCTCCTGCTCTCGTTCCATGAGAAGGAGCACACCTCGCAGCTGCTCGGCCACTGCGGTGACCTCTATGTCACTGAGAAGATCCCTCACGACTCCCTCTACGGCACCCAGATGCCCAGTTTCCTCCAAAACCTTCTCCCTTCCCCCGTGCACCGACTCCTCCACCAGTGGTTCGCTCCTGCCTGGCCCAGAAGAGCCAAAATCGCCATTGGACTGTTGGAATTTGTGGAGGAGATCTTCCATGGAACGTACGGAAGCTTCTTCATCTGTGAAACCAGCTTCAAGAACATCGGCTACAACGAAAAGTACGACTTCAAAGTGGTGGACCTGAGGAAGGTGGCCACCGAGATGACCATCAAAGGCTTCCTGAAGGGGCGCCACTGTGAGCAGAATTCGGACTGCACCTTCGGCAGAGACTGCACCGCCGCCTGTGACAAACTCATGAAACAGTGTAAGAATGACGTCATCCAGCCGAACCTGGCGAAAGCCTGCCGACTGCTGCAGGAATACCTGCTGTACGGCTCGCCGTCCGACCTGAAGGAGGAGCTGCAGAAACACCTGCGGACTTGTATGACCCTCAGCGGCCTCGCCAGTCAGATGGAGGTGCACCACTCACTGGTACTGAACAATCTGAAGACTTTACTGTGGAAGAAGATCTCAAATACCAAATACTCCTAACTTGGCGGCCCATGGGCCTCACATTGCTGCCAGAATGGGCGTCCTGACGCCAGCTGTCGATGGTAACAATTATTGGTACATAAAACCTCCAAGGAAATGTGTACCTACTACTGTCCCTGTGACTTACCTATGTCATGTTAGCGCAGGCCCATCCAATCTGACAGCAGGTGCGGAGAGACACGACTCCACGCCGGGCATGGATTAGAATGGGATCTGCGTCGACAGCTCGACCACCCGGCGGGCAGTTGTCTCTCTCCACATCAGAGACCCACAAGATTGGTCGGGAGGCACGCGCCCATATGGGTAGGTCCATTATTCGCACCCTAACATGTTCTGAACGCCGTTCTCCAAATCTTCACTATCCGCCATGTTATGTTTTACTTTACAACGTAAGTCTCCGCGTCATTACCCCAGGGATTCAATGTATAGGAAACCTGCGAAAAGGAAGGCAGACATTGCTAATCATTCCTGTAAGGCGAGCGGACAGAGAACAGGCTTCCTCCGCGCAGCTGATGCGCGCCAGTCCGGATAATCTCCTCTCTCCTGCGGGCTCCCACTCCCCTCCATGGCGCCTGCAGCTGCTGTGATGTCAGCGACGTTTCCAACCAATTTACATGTAAATTAAAGGCTTTTATGTGAAACGGCCTCGATATCTATTTTATTTTAGCGGGCTGCAGATGACATCTCCCCCAAAGTCGCCGTGTCTGACCCACTGGAGCGGTCTCTTAGATGACTGCTTTGCCCCCCGTCATGGTGGGAGGCGCAGTTACTGTGTGAACACAATTCATACCATGCTACTCTGAGGATTTCTATGGCAACACTGAATGCCGGCTGCGGCTACGCTGAAAGGGCAGCAATTTACAAACCCATTTGGTATCTGAGAGCAACGGAAGAGCACTCAAGACAGCTGAGGACTTGTCGTCAGGAGAAGTGAAACCTCCGAGGAAGAGTGCGTGAATTCAAACCGAGGAAGGTGGGAGTGGTCACAGAACGCCTTCTATGGGTAAAACGCTGTATGACAAAGGCTAGTCTGCGGAGTTTCAAAGAAAGATTTCAGAAATGATGCTTGCATTCAGTGAATTGAATCAGTGGTTACATGCTCAGGATCTATGGATGTAAGCAATGATTTCACTTACTGAATGCAAGCAGAGATCATGGAAATGGTGAGGAGCTGAGAGTGGAGCCGAAATCAGTATGTGCAGATGTTTATTATAGGAATTATATACCCGCCATCTCGTACAGGCGCCAGCGTCACCGATCACTAACCACCCAAGAGGTTACGCTACCTCCTGAAACCAGGGGCCGATGATGCAGAAGCTGATCAATAAGTGGTGCTGTGCTGCCCTCAAGTGGTAAAATACTGGTACTACTATATGTTGCTGTCCAGCGCTGGACTGCAACCTGAGAAATTCCCAGCATCCTCTAACCAGAGGCAATCAGGGCATTCTGGGAGTTGTAGTTTCACAAGAGCTCCGAAGAGAGGCTGTTGCACTGGACTGTCTGGGGTGAAACTTAAAATAAAGCAGATTGTATATTCCACACTTCACAGGAAACAGTTTCCCCCCAGAGGGCAGTGGAAGCTGTGGATGTGCGGGCCTCTAACGATGTTATAACTGATGGTATGATAAAATAGCGACCCGTGAAGCATCACATGGTCAGTCGTAGATTACAACCCAGCTCTGGTGCATCCAGCAGTAGCCGTTGTTTCACTGGGCACGCCCCTGATTCCAGCTAAGAAGGCCAATGTCTCTGCTGAAAATGTGAAAATAGAAAGGTTTCTGGCAACAGGGATGTCAGGCTGCGGCCTGTGTGAGATCTGTGCTTGTAATGATGGGCCCCAGCCTGCGAGGTCACGAGCCGCACTGCAGGACTCCTCATTAACAAGCACTGATCACTCGCGACACCGGTAAGTATAACAGCATGGCTGCCAATTAGGGGGAAATGTGGCAACAGGTTCCCTTTAAGTGTCAAAACCAGGATCAGTGCCTTCATTAACCAGTCTCAGTCAGTCTGCAGACTACGAGCCCGTGACACTGCCTGCGGCCTCATTCACAAAGCACTTTGAGGGGCACGTTTATTAGGACCAGCGTTCTGAATGAAGCTTCCTCGCTGTCTTATGTTTAGAAAATGGTAAATCAGATGGGCCTGCCGCTTCCCGTCCACAATTTTAGACCTGACGTGAGCGGTGAGAAGTCGCAGATAGCGGCACAACTAACCATTGAGCCGCCATCCGCACCTTAAATACAGGCGTATTTCAGCTTCGTAAATGACCCCCTAAATCTGTATTTGTGAGCTAAAACCAGGAGCGGAGCCTAAAGAGAAGAACACTGGAAAGATTTTTACCAGTTTTCTCCCAGTTACTAATATAAAGCACTGCGGTGTGAACGAAGCCGTTCCTGCTGCCGTCTAAGACCTTTTTCACACGGGTGCCGATTGCGTTGTTCAGTTTTTTCCACGCAAGTGCAATGCATTTTGCACGCGCATGAGAAAAAATTGAATGTGGTACCCGGACCTCTTCACTGAAGTTCGGGTTTGTGATCGGTGTTCTGTATATTTTATTATTTTCCATTAGAACATGATTATAAGGGAAATAATTCTTTAATTCAGAATGCTAAGTAAAAGATCCACTGTGGGGTTAAAACAAAAAAATAATTTTAACTCACCTTATCCACTTGATCGCGCAGCCGAGCTCGTCTTCCTTCTTCTTGCAGGACCTGGCTGGAAAAGGAGCATTGATGACATCAGCGCAGGTCCTGCTGAATGAATATAGAAGGATCTTTATTCAGCAGGACCTGTGCTGACATCACTGCGCTCTCCACGTGGTGAGCATGATGACGTCACTGAGGGTCCTTTCCCAGCCAGGTCCTGCAAGAAGAAGACGAGCCCGGCTGCGCGATCAAGCGGAGGAGGAGAGTTTAAAAAAATAAAGTGGATCTTTTACTTAGCATTCTGAATTGAAGAATGCTATTATTTCCCTTATAACCATGTTATATTGGAAAATAATAAAATAAATTCGGTCCCGGGTAACTTATCCCTTGTCTCCTTAGCAACCATGCGTGAAAATTGCACCACATCCGCACTTCCTTGCGATTTTTACGCAGCCCTATTCATTTCTATGGGGCCTGTGTTGTGTGAAAAACCCAGAATATAGAAAATGCTGCGATTTTCACGCAACGCACAAGTGATGCGTGAAAATCACCGCTCATCTGCACGGCCTCATTGAAGTGAATCGGTCCGGATTCAGTGCGGGTGCAATACATTCACCTCGCACATTGCACCCGCACGGAATTCACACCCGTGTGAAAGAGGCCTAACCCTAGGTACACACCTAAGCGTTTTTCAGCGCGTTCCTACGCGCTGAAAAACGCACTACATGTGAAATGCCATATATCCCTATGGGCATGGTACACATTTGGGCGTTTTACAGCACGTTTAAACGCGCTGAAAAACGCCTGACGCAAACGCTAGTGCTTGAGCTTCTTTGGGGCGTTTTTTCAAGCGTTTCCACCCATTGGAATGCATGGGAACGCTCCAAGTTGAAGATATGCGCGTTTTCTGTTTAAAAAACGCGCATATGATCGCGCGTTTTTCTCATTTGACCCAGCATAAAAAGGCCCAATTTGGCTAACAGTCTGCAACTTTCATATAGGTGGGCCTACATTTTTTGTGGATCTGGAACCTGTCAAACCAAAAAACGCCTCAAAAACACGCGTTCCTTAAATGCAAAAACGCGCATTTGTCGCGCAAAACGCCCACTCCAAAAACGCTTAGGTGTGTTCCCAGCCTAAGGGTTGTTAGCATATTGTTGGGTCACTTTGGGGGGGGGGGGGGGGTGTCCATATTAAAGGGGGCACTATCTGGACATTATTAGAGATGAGCGAATTTCATATTTTGAAATTCGTTCACGCTTCGTTTGGTGGTAAAAGCAGACCATAACGCAATTCTATTTCTGTTCTGCAGCGAAGTCCTCTAAAGGCATTCCGTCATAGACTTGCGCTGTGGTCCGTGGTAACGGAATCCATAACGCAATTCACCTTTTACCACCAAACCAGGCGTGAATGAATTTTATTAATGCAGGCGGCAGTAGAAAGGGGCAGTTTTGTCTTATGGCACACGTTATAAGGGGCATTAGTACTACTAGGGCTCTATAAAGGGGCATCTTCTATACTGGGACACAACATGGATGCATTATGGGCTCTATTTTTCCCAGATCACTACTCGGGGGGGGGGGGCATTATAACTTCTGAGGCACAATGGAGGACATTCTTACTGCCAAGTGCACTCTGGCAGAGCATTCTCATTACTGGTGGGATTCGGGGAGCACTATTACTGTGGGGGCAGCTTAGCACAATTATTCGGGGGACTGTTTTCAGCTCTATTACTGTGAGGGACACTATTTTCTGGGTGCAATTATTTTTGAGGGCACTGTGCGTCAGTAATTATTGAAGGGGCCACTTATTGTGGTACTGGTATTTTCAGGGGGACGATCTGATTCTGCAGTGGGCACAGTATTGGGGTGGTCAGAAGGTGAAGAGAATGATGGGAAAAGTAGGAACCTAAATGTGCAACAAACTACAGAGACAAGACACGGCTGAAAGAAATCATCATGGTGGTCTGGAGAAGAAGGGGAAAGAGAACATCTACATCAGAGGAGACGTAACTGGATGTAAGCGGTAGGGGGCGCTGTATGACCCTGTGTGTAAGCGGTAGGGGGCGCTGTATGACCCTGGATGTAAGCAGCAGGGGGCGCTGTATGACCCTGGATGTAAGCGGCAGGGGGCGCTGTATGACCCTGTATGTAAGAGGTAGGGGGCGCTGTATGACCCTGGGTGTAAGCGGTAGGGGGCGCTGTATGACCCTGGTGTAAGCGGTAGGGGGCGCTGTATGACCCTGGATGTAAGCGGTAGGGGGCGCTGTATGACCCTGGATGTAAGCAGCAGGGGGCGCTGTATGACCCTGTATGTAAGAGGTAGGGGGCGCTGTATGACCCTGTATGTAAGCGGTAGGAGGCGCTGTATGACCCTGTATGTAAGCGGTAGGAGGCGCTGTATGACCCTGTATGTAAGCGGTAGGAGGCGCTGTATTACCCTGGATGTAAGAGGTAGGGGGCGCTGTATTACCCTGGATGTAAGAGGTATGAGGCGCTGTATTACCCTGGATGTAAGAGGTATGAGGCGCTGTATGACCCTGGATGTAAGAGGTATGAGGCGCTGTATGACCCTGGATGTAAGAGGTATGGGGCGCTGTATTAGACCCTGGATGTAAGAGGTAGGGAGCGCTGTATGACCCTGGATGTAAGAGGTATGGGGCGCTGTATGACCCTGGATGTAAGAGGTATGGGCGCTGTATTACCCTGGATGTAAGAGGTAGGAGGCGCTGTATTACCCTGGATGTAAGAGGTATGGGGCGCTGTATTACCCTGGATGTAAGAGGTATGAGGCGCTGTATTAGACCTGGATGTAAGAGGTATGAGGCGCTGTATTACCCTGGATGTAAGAGGTATGGGGCGCTGTATTACCCTGGATGTAAGAGGTATGGGGCGCTGTATTACCCTGGATGTAAGAGGTATGGGGCGCTGTATTACCCTGGATGTAAGAGGTATGGGCCGCTGTATGACCCTGTATGTAAGAGGTATGGGGCGCTGTATGACCCTGTATGTAAGAGGTATGGGGCGCTGTATTACCCTGTATGTAAGAGGTATGGGGCGCTGTATGACCCTGGATGTAAGAGGTAGGGGGCGCTGTATGACCCTGGATGTAAGATGTATGGGGCGCTGTATTACCCTGTATGTAAGAGGTAGGGGGCGCTGTATGACCCTGGATGTAAGAGGTATGGGGCGCTGTATGACCCTGGATGTAAGCGGTAGGGGGTGCTGTATGACCCTGGATGTAAGAGTTATGGGGCGCTGTATGACCCTGTATCTAAGAGGTATGGGGCGCTGTATTACCCTGTATGTAAGAGGTACGGGGCGCTGTATGACCTTGTATGTAAGAGGTAGGGGGCGCTGTATGACCCTGGATGTAAGCGGTAGGGGGTGCTGTATGACCCTGGATGTAAGCGGTAGGGGGTGCTGTATGACCCTGGATGTAACAGGTATGGGGCGCTGTATTACTCTGGATGTAAGAGGTATGAGGCGCTGTATTACCCTGGATGTAAGAGGTATGAGGCGCTGTATTACCCTGTATGTAAGAGGTATGAGGCGCTGTATGACCCTGGATGTAAGAGGTATGAGGCGCTGTATTACCCTGGATGTAAGAGGTATGAGGCGCTGTATTACCCTGGATGTAAGAGGTATGAGGCGCTGTATTACCCTGGATGTAAGAGGTATGAGGCGCTGTATGACCCTGTATGTAAGAGGTATGGGGCGCTGTATGACCCTGGATGTAAGAGGTATGGGGCGCTGTATGACCCTGGATGTAAGAGGTAGGGGCGCTGTATTACCCTGGATGTAAGAGGTATGGGCGCTGTATTGACCCTGGATGTAAGAGGTATGGGCGCTGTATGACCCTGGATGTAAGAGGTAGGGGCGCAGTATGACCCTGGATGTAAGAGGTAGGGGCGCTGTATGACCCTGGATGTAAGAGGTATGAGGCGCTGTATTACCCTGGATGTAAGAGGTAGGAGGCGCTGTATGACCCTGTATGTAAGAGGTATGGGGCGCTGTATGACCCTGGATGTAAGAGGTAGGGGCGCTGTATGACCCTGGATGTAAGAGGTATGAGGCGCTGTATGACCCTGGATGTAAGAGGTAGGGCGCTGTATTACCCTGGATGTAAGAGGTATGGGCGCTGTATTTCCCTGGATGTAAGAGGTATGGGGCGCTGTATGACCCTGGATGTAAGAGGTAGGGGCGCTGTATGACCCTGGATGTAAGAGGTAGGGGCGCTGTATGACCCTGGATGTAAGAGGTATGAGGCGCTGTATTACCCTGGATGTAAGAGGTATGGGGCGCTGTATGACCCTGGATGTAAGAGGTAGGGGGCGCTGTATGACCCTGGATGTAAGAGGTAGGGGGCGCTGTATGACCCTGTATGTAAGAGGTATGGGGCGCTGTATGACCCTGGATGTAAGAGGTATGGGGCGCTGTATGACCCTGGATGTAAGAGGTATGGGCGCTGTATGACCCTGGATGTAAGAGGTAGGGGGCGCTGTGTGACCCTGGATGTAAGAGGTAGGGGGCGCTGTATGTAAGAGGTACAGGAAAAATAAGTTATGCTCACCTTTTTGTGTAGGCGTTTGGTTAGACAATGGTCGGTGCTGCCGGTATCATTCGCTTCTCGGTTGTAGGGTTGCCAGTCCTCCAGAGCTGCGATGAAGACACAATACACGGCTGTGGAGTAATTGTGGTCCACCCCTTTTCGATACTTCTTGGCGCAAAGACACGACCTCAGGTAGTTATAGATATTTCCTTTATTGTTCATAGATAGAGGTGACAACACGTTTTGGAGTTGAAGACACTCCTTTTCCAAGTCTGGAATAAAAAAAAACAATGTCCAGACAGCGCGTTTTTCTCAGCACAGAGGACATCGTTTTTTTAATTCCAGACTTGAAAAAGGAGTGTCTTCAACTCCAAAACGCGTTGTCACCTCTATATATAAACAACCCCGAGTTCAGACCTGAGCGTTCTTGAAACGCGCGTTTGTCGCCCGTATTACAGTGTGTTTTTGCAAATAGGAAACGCGCGTCGTACGCACGTTCTTGTGATTGACTACTGTGGTGTCAATCACAATACGTGCGACAAACGCCCGCTGTAAAACGCGAAAATGTGAACCAGTCCCATAGGGAAGCATTGGTTTGCATGTGTTGAGCGTTTTACAGTGTGTTCAAATGCGCTGTAAAACGCGCAAGTGTGAACTTAGGGTTAAGGTACTATCTATAACTACCTGAGGTTGTGTCTTTGCGCCAAGAAGTATAAAAAAAAAAAAAAAAAAAAAAAAACGGTGGACCACAAGTACTCCACACCCCTGTATGGTCTATGGTCGCAGTGTGAGAAGAGCCTTCTATTGCTTCCCTGGGGTATTCTGTGAAAAGGTTGCGGAGTCCTGAATGAGGACCACTGGTCTAGAGGACTTTGTGGCAGAACAATCCACGCGGCTCTGCACAGACTTACACTGCAATGAAACCTGCAAAATCGCACCCCCTTAGCTGTAATGCAAGGCCGCCCACCGGGCCCCCAGTGACTATAATGGGAACGGCTGGAGATCTGGGTGCTCCACATTACAGTCAACGGGGTCCGGCGGTACCATCTGGATTCTGACATACCGTTCTCTGCTGACGCTGGTGGGAGATTAGCTCAATGGGCTTTATAGCATAAAGATCCACAGCGTCTCCTGTAAACAGCCCCTCCACCGTGAAGTCTCCTTACAGAGTATAAGGCCTTGTGCACAGGGGGAGATTATATCCACCCACAGAAGTGCAGCGGGGACCACTGCACCCCCCTATGGATCCTGGATCATTACACAGCAACCAGTCCGGATTCTTCTCAGGGGCAAATCTTCCACTTCCTTTACCTATGCATGATCACGCACATGCGTGTACCCCCAGCGCTGTATGCGCACAGGGCACCCGGCTGGAGCCATCACCACCACCCCATATGACTGTATTGTTACCGTCATTTTTCAGGGGGCGCACCCGCAAACAAGCGCAGCGCAGCAGAACAGATCTACAGCCCTGGTGCACCCACCTACCTTGGTCTGTTTTGCATGGTGACACCAGTACTGGTGGAGGCGATTATTCCTCACGGTCACAGTATTTCCCAGCCTTTCATGTGACTGCAGCAGCACGGCCGTCTCGGCGGGGGAATCTCATTAGGATTCTTTTAGGACAGACTCTTCCATTAGTCGTGACTTTTAGCAATTAACGGCTTCATTTTGCAGCCAGCAGCTGCCGCTCGGCTAATAACACCTTTGGCCCCAATAATTTCAGTTTAATGAGGGAAATTTCCCAGCGTTCTGCGGTGTAGCATCCTGCCAGGCCATTCATCTTCACACGATCCATCGCTCTATCGTTACACAACAAGTAATCACTGAGGCGGCTCGTACTGTACGGGTTTGTACGTCCGGCCTGAGCCGCTCCGAATAGGGCTGAAACGATTACTCGATTGAATCTAGTAATTTAACAAAAAAAAAAATCCTCGACGGCAATTTTTTTTGCAGTAGTGAAGTGATTGCTATTACTCAATGCGCCATGGTCATCCGCACTGCACTTTCCTCCTGACACATCGTCAGGACATGGTGCACGTAAGCTGTGTGACATCAGGACAGTGCAGCGCGGAGAAGATGAGCTGTGGAGCGGCGCAGGAGAGGCAAGTATTTTATTTCACTGGCGCTGGGACATAGCCACGAGGGGGGAAATAGAGGCACTGGGGGGGCTGATGAGTTTTTATGAAGAAAAAAAAAAAAAAAGGTTCTTTTAAATTAGTTTTTTTGCTATCGGAGTACTCGATTACAAAAATAGCTGCAGCCCTAGCGCCAAACATCAGAACACCCGACCGCGTAACTCACACACACAGGTTAAAGCCACATTGAAGTTTGAGGGGTGGGTTCGGGGTCTGAATTATAAAAGTCCCCAATATTCTGGCACTTGCTGGTGCGACACCAAGTCCAGGACGGACGCAGAAGATATTGCTGAAGCTGCAAAACAGGAAAAACGACAGAAGCCAAGCGGTGGATTCATGACCATTTTTTATAAAGAATAGAAATACAAGAGAAAATCCACAGCCAAGTGTCACAGGCAGCCGTGTACCTGATGGTGGTCCGGGTGGTGGTACACGTCCATAACAAGTGACTACCTATGAAGATGGCCGACATCCAAAGTGTGTAACGACCAGTGGCGTTGCTAGGGCTGGTGTCACCCGGTGCGGTAGAAAATGGTGTCACCCCAGACCCCCCCCCCCCCGAAGCAATAATGTTTTAGTCATATAACCAAAAATAACAGATACTCACTAGTGCTTAGGCCTCTTTCACACTTGCGTTTTTCCTTTCCGTGCTAGAGTTCCGTCCTCGGGGCTCTAAGACGGAAAGCTACTGATCAGGATTGTCCCCATGCATCTTGAATGGAGAGCAATCCGTTCAGGATGCATCAGGATGTCTTCAGTTCAGTATTCAAACGTTTTTTTACCGTTGAAAAATCCACAGCATGCTGCGGATTTTCCTTGGGCCAAAAATTGAAGGCATGCCTCAGGACGGATCTGGAATTAATGCCCATTGAAAAGCATTAATCCGGACCCGACTAAGCTAAATGTTGTTTCGGCGCATCGCCGGATCTGACGTTTACCTTTCTGAATGGTAACCATGGCAGCTAGGATGCTACTAAAGTCCCGGCTGCCATGGAAAAGTAGTGAGGGAGCCAGGGAGGAGCTACTTACCGTCCGTGCGGCTCCCAGGGTGCTCCACAATGACGTCACAGCGCCCTACATCACATGGATAATCTAAACATGCGGCGTAGGGGCGCTGTGGCGTCATGTGAAGCGCCCAAGAGCCACACGGAAGGTAAGTAGCTTCTCCCTGGCTCCCACTACTTTCATGGCAGCCAGGACTTTAGTAGCGTCCTAGCTGCCATGGTAACTACTGAAAGCATTTTGAAGACTGATCAGTCTTCAAATGTTTTTCAGGTGTGTTGCGTTGTGACGGATCCGGTGGGCATTTCCGGCGACGGAAGTGCACGCGGATCTTCTAACGGTAGTGTGAAGGGGCCTTAGTTATTAATTCACTTACAGTCCGGTGTGTACGAAGTGTCTTCACATATAACTAAAGAGGAATTGCTGCTGTTATGTTAATGGATGCTATAACATTGCACCATCCTTTTGAACATACACATCTGTCATCCGCCTTACCTCATGATCCTGGAGCTGTGCTGTAGAGCTCGGCGGCCACTGTACAGCACAGCTCCAGGATCATGATGTGTATGTTCAGAAGGATGGTGCAATGTTATAGCATCCATTAACATCAGCAACAAGTCTGGGCTGGTTCAGGCTGCGCTGTGCCTGTGTGAGTGACGTGACCTGGGCCGGTGCAAGCTCAAGCGAAGCTACATCTTGGCGACCCCCCGCCCGCAGCTCACCTGGTCCTGGTGCCAGTAGCCCCCTTTAGTGCCAGTAGCCCCCGTTAGTGCCAGTAGCCCCCGTTAGTGCCAGTAGCCCCCGTTAGTGCCAGTAGCCCCGTTTGTGCCAGTAGCCCCGTTTGTGCCAGTAGCCCCGTTTAGTGCCAGTAGCCCCGTTTGTGCCAGTAGCCCCCGTTTGTGCCAGTAGCCCCGTTTGTGCCAGTAGCCCCGTTTGTGCCAGTAGCACCCGTTTGTGCCAGTAGCCCCGTTTGTGCCAGTAGCCCCCGTTTGTGCCAGTAGCCCCCGTTTGTGCCAGTAGCCCCCGTTTGTGCCAGTAGCCCCCGTTTGTGCCAGTAGCCCCCGTTTGTGCCAGTAGCCCCCGTTTGTGCCAGTAGCCCCCGTTAGTGCCAGTAGCCCCCTTTAGTGCCAGTAGCCCCCTTTAGTGCCAGTAGCACCCTTTAGTGCCAGTAGCACCCTTTATGTGCCAGTAGCCCCTGTTTGTGCCAGTAGCCCCTGTTTGAACCCCCAAAAAAAAAAAAAAAAAAAAACACTTGTACTTACCTCCAGCGATGCGATGCAGGCCTCTTCCGGCCTGTGTCTCGAGCTGTACGGCTCCGGCGGCGCGATGGCGTCATCGCGCCGCCGGAGCCGGCCTCTGATAGGCTGCCGGCCTAGTGCTGGCAGCCTAACAGAGGAACTGGGAGAGAGAGGACACGCCTCTCCCTCCTCTGCTGCTGCACCGCACGGAGATGAGCGCAATGCAAGCGCTCATCTCCGTCGCGTCTGCCAACAGTCAGTCCGCCCCTGGTGACACCCCATCAGACTGGTGTCACCCGGTGCGGACCGCACCCCCCGCACCTCGCAACGCCACTGGTAACGACACCACAAGGAACCTTAAAGTTATTACAGCCGGACTGACAGACGAGAATCACAGGAGTCATCCCGACTACTGAACCACAATGATGTCTATATGGTTATGAGGAGCCAAAGCTCTAGTTTTGGTTGGGGTAGAAGATGCAAATCCCCTACTTTACACAGCCATAGAGTTGCATTATATTTTAGATGTCCACAGTCACCACTAGGGGGAGCTCAGGAGATTATTACATACAGATATATACAGCCACCACAAGGGGGAGTTCAGGAGCTTACTATATACAGATATATACATCCACCACTAGAGGGAGCTCACTACATACAGATAATACAGCCACCACTAGAGGGAGCTCACTACATACAGATAATACAGCCACCACTAGGGGGGAGCTCAGCAGTTTACTGCATACAGATATATACAGCCACCACTAGAGGGAGCTCAGGAGATTACTGCATACAGATATATACAGCCACCACTAGAGGGAGCTCAGGAGATTACTGCATACAGATATATACAGCCACCACTAGAGGGAGCTCAGGAGATTACTACATACAGATATATACAGCCACCACTAGAGGGAGCTCAGGAGATTACTACATACAGATATATACAGTCACCACTAGAGGAAGCTCAGGAGATTACTGCATACAGATATATACAGCCACCACTAGAGGGAGCTCAGGAGATTACTGCATACAGATATATACAGCCACCACTAGAGGGAGCTCAGGAGATTACTACATACAGATATATACAGCCACCACTAGGGGGAGTTCAGGAGCTTACTATATACATATATATACATCCACCACTAGAGGGAGCTCACTATATACAGATTATACAGTCACCACTAGAGGGAGCTCACTACATACAGATTATACAGTCACCACTAGAGGGAGCTCACTACATACAGATTATACAGCCACCACTAGAGGGAGCTCACTATATACAGATTATACAGTCACCTCTAGAGGGAGCTCACTACATACAGATTATACAGTCACCACTAGAGGAGCTCACTACATACAGATTATACAGTCACCACTAGAGGGAGCTCACTACATACAGATTATACAGCCACCACTAGAGGGAGCTCACTACATACAGATTATACAGTCACCACTAGAGGGAGCTCACTACATACAGATTATACAGCCACCACTAGAGGGAGCGCACTACATACAGATTACACAGCCACCACTAGAGGGAGCTCACTACATACAGATTATACAGCCACCAATAGGGGGAGCTCCTCACATACAGATTATAAAGCCACCACTAGAGAGAGCTCACTGCATACAGATTATACAGCCACCCCTAGAGGGGGCCCACTACATACAGACTATACAACCACCACTAGAGGGAGCTCACTACATACTGATTATACAGTCACCACCACGGGGAGCTCACTATATACAGCTCCTAAGGCTTCTGGAGGCAGAGGTTCATCATTTAAAGGGATTTTCTGAGATTTTGATATTGATGTTTGAGAAGGGGTGCCATGGCGACCTCACAGCACAATCCCTTGTATAGTGGCTGTGCTTGGTAGTGCAGCTCAGCCCCATTCACTAAGCCATATGACTGATGAACGTGATGTCACATGGCCAAGGAAGTTGCCCTGGCATCCACTAGGGCGCCACAGTCTTTTCAAACAATTGATCAGCAAGGGTGCTGGGTGTAGACCCCCCATCAATCACATACTGATGACTAGAGATGAGCGAACTTCAAAAATTAGTTCGGCGTTGGGGTAATCGCTGCATCCCGTTATGGATTCCACTACAGCGGACTATCACGGCATATGGAATCCATAATGGGCGGCTTCCATGAACCCGAACTTTGGAAAAGCCGAAGGACCTGGGGTGATGTCACCGTCATGTGATCAGTGCAGGGGGCGTGGCTCAGCACTGGATTTGTCCAGTGCTGAGCCCGCCCTGCTCTGATCACATGACGATGACGTCACCAGGTCCTCGACTTTCAAGTTCGAGTTCATGGAAGCCGCCCATATGGATTCCATATGCCGGGATAGTCCGCTGTAGTGGAATCCATAACGGGATGCAGCGATTACCCCAACGCCGAACTAATTTTTGAAGTTCGCTCATCTCTACTGATGACCTATCCTGAGGATAGATCAATATGAAGATCTCAGACAACCCCTTTAACTATATAGGTGTTAATGGAGGGGTTTCCAGACTTACCCCTCCACCATGTGAATACTAAAAAATACAATGTACAACAAGTACAGTCGCGGCCAAAAGTTTTGAGAATGACACAAATATAAGTTTTCACAGTTTGCTGCTAAACTGCTGTTAGCTCTTAGTTTCAGTTGTCTCTGTGACGTAGTGAAATATAATTACTCGCACTTCATACGTTTCAGAGGCTTTTATCGACAATTACATGACATTTATGCAAAGAGTCGGTATTTGCAGTGTTGGCCCTTCTTTTTCAGGACCTCTGTAAGTCGACTGGGCATGCTCTCAATCAACTTCTGGGCCAATTCCTGACTGATAGCGACCCATTCTTTCATAATCACTTCTCGGAGTTTGTCAGAATTAGTGGGTTTTTGTTTGTCCACCCGCCTCTTGAGGATTGACCACAAGTTCTCAATGGGATTAAGATCTGGGGAGTTTCCAGGCCATAGACCCAAAATGTCCACGTTTTGGTTCCCGAGCCACTTAGTTATCACTTTTGCCTTATGGCACGGTGCTCCATCGTGCTGGAAAATGCATTGTTCTTCACCAAACTGTTGTTGGATTGTTGGAAGAAGTTGCTGTTGGAGGATGTTTTGGTACCATTCTTTATTTATGGCTGTGTTTTTGGGCAAAATTGTGAGTGAGCCCACTCCCTTGGATGAGAAGCAACCCCACACATGAATGGTCTCAGGATGCGTTACTGTGGGCATGACACAGGACTGATGGCAGCGCTCACCTTTTCTTCTCCGGACAAGCCTTTTTCCTGATGCCTCAAACAATTGGAAAGAGGCTTCATCGGAGAATATGACTTTGCCCCAGTCCTCAGCAGTCCATTCGCCATACTTTCTGCAGAAGATCAGTCTGTCCCTTATGTTTTTTTTGGAGAGAAGTGGCTTCTTTGCTGCCCTTCTTGACACCAGGCCATCTTCCAAAAGTCTTCGCCTCACTGTGCGTGCAGATGCGCTCACACCTTCCTGCTGCCATTCCTGAGCAAGCTCTGCACTGGTGGCACTCCGATCCCGCAGCTGAATACTCTTTAGGAGACGATCCTGGCGCTTGCTGGACTTTCTTGGACGCCCTGAAGCCTTCTTAACAAGAATTGAACCTCTTTCCTTGAAGTTCTTGATGATCCTATAAATTGTTGATTGAGGGGCAATCTTAGTAGCCACAATATCCTTGCCTGTGAAGCCATTTTTAAGCAACGCAATGATGGCTGCACGCGTTTCTTTGCAGGTCACCATAGTTAACAATGGAAGAACAATGATTTCAAGCATCACCCTCCTTTTAACATGTCAAGTCTGCCATTTTAACCCAATCAGCCTGATAATGATCTCCAGCCTTGTGCTCGTCAACATTCTCACCTGAGTTACCAAGACGATTACTGAAATGATCTCAGCAGGTCCTTTACTGACAGCAATGAAATGCAGGGGAAAGGTTTTTATGGGATTAAGTTAATTTTCATGGCAAAGAAGGACTATGCAATTCATCTGATTTCTCTCCATAACATTCTGGAGGATATGCAAATTGCTATTATAAAAACTTAGGCAGCGACTTTTCCAATTTCCAATATTTATGTAATTCTCAAAACTTTTGGCCACGACTGTACACCACAGGAGGAAAGAACCGGCGCCCACAACGGGGGGGCATCTGCTCCAAGAGTTCCAGGGAAAAGCCCACGTAGAGCGGAGGACTAAACTCACATCCAATACCCGACACCTCCTGGTAGAGCAGACGTCATCCTGGAGAGAAAAATAATAATCATGAGTTCCCTAAATATATAAGGGGTTTTAGTACTTAACCCTTCTGCAACTCACATTAACCCACATACTACTCTGCCACGTCCAATTGAAGCAGTAACGCTCTCTAGTGAGCGTCCAAATATCCGGCTGGAAATCATTCTTAGTACCCACACAGCGGGCACCGAGCGTAGACGCAGCCGCCTTAATCTACGCCACCTAATGACACAGACATGAAACCAAGGTCATGTCTGCAACGCCTCTAGGGGCAAGGGGAACCAATACGACAGGAGGATGGTCGACATACCTGAAAAGAAGAGGCTTCGGAGATGCTGCACTCATCCTAGAGGAGACAAAGCAGGGTCACCATGAACAAACAGCTACACCCCAACACTTAAAGGGGTTGTCTACATTCAGGGGCCTTTCAGCCAGCCCCCTCCACATCGCTGGCCCTGGGTGGGAAGCATAACCTACCTGCTCCCTACCAGGTTCCTGACTCCTTCGGTCCTCCGCTGCTGTGCACTCGTTACACTAATCGATATCCAGTTTGCCAGGTATCATTGTGGAGCCAGTGACCTGCCCCAGGGCATCGCAGCAGGAATCGGCGATGAGGGTCAGGTATGCTTCCCTCTGCATGTCCAGCAAAGGGAGGCCTGGCTGAAGGGCCCCCAAAGGTGGATAAACTTCCTTATAAGTACTTTAGTACACAAGGGTGCACTTGACTACATTGGCTGAAGGTTGGATTCTCCAGTTAGCACCCATGAATCTGGACATCCACGACTTATGGGTACAGACGAGTACAAGCCAAGAGAAGGCGTTAACACCTGAGCTGCACCCATGTGCACTCAAGGTGCTAGTGTCAGTTACACAGCCAGGTGCTTATTCACAGTGTGGTCTCATTTTTTAAAATCACAGAAAAATGTGACCTAACCGAACAGCGTTAAATAGTTAAGAATTGTCAGCAAGTAACCATCTTGTTGACAGTTTCCAGGGAGCAACAAGTTCAGTAAGCATCTGACAAGTCTAAGTAATTAACGCCCGCGGCGGGCAGCCCCTCGATATACAGGGCACCATGGGCTCGCCTTGTTGTACAGCAGTCGGGCTATACGTCTCTGCGCCCCTCTAGGGGGTCAGAGCCAAAGGTTCCCTTCACAGATCACAATGTAAAAATTCAGCAATGTCAGGCTGGAAATCATTCCTAGCGCCCACACAGCGAGCGCCGAGCGTAGACGCAGCCGGATTGATCTATGCCACCTAATGACACAGACGTGAGACCGAGGTCACATCTGCAACGCCTCTAGGGGCAAGGAGAACCCTGAGGAACAGAAAGGTAAGGGTCATACCTGCCGGGCAAGGCTTCAGAGACGCTGCATCCAACCTGCAAGACTGGGGGAGGGGAAATCATGTTAGTGCCACTGACAACTACTACCACCATCATTCTAACATATAGTATACACCATTCAACAAAAATACTAAGGAGAATACAAGTCACCCAATACAGAAGAATGATTAGCGCCATTCATGTCCGGCTGGAAATCATTCCTAGCGCCCACAAAGCGAGCGCCGAGCGTAGACGCAGCCGGATTAATCTATGCCACCTAATGACACAGACGTGAGACCGAGGTCACATCTGCAACGCCTCTAGGGGCAGGGGAACCCTGAGGAACAGAAAGGTAAGGGTCATACCTGCCGGGCAAGGCTTCAGAGACGGCAAAGGCTTCAGAGACGCTGCATTCAACCTGCAAGACTGGGGGAGGGGAAATCATGTTAGTGCCACTGACAACTACTACCACCATCATTCTAACATAGTATACGCCATCTAACAAAAATGCTAAGGAGAATACAAGTCACCCGATACAGGCGAATTATTGGCGCCATTCATGTCCAGCTGGAAATCATTCCTAGCGCCCACATAGCGAGCGCCGAGCGTAGACGCAGCCGGATTAATCTATGCCACCTAATGACACAGACGTGAGACCGAGGTCACATCTGCAACGCCTCTAGGGGCAGGGGGAACCCTGAGGAACAGAAAGGTAAGGGTCTCACCCAGGAAGGGGGGGGAATGTTATTAATGATGTTGTTATGATGCTTGATGGATCTCTGCATTATTTTATCTGTCACTATGACTAAAAGGAAAATTCTTCAATAAAGATTATATTTAAAAAAAAGAAAGGTAAGGGTCATACCTGCCGGCCGAGGCTTCAGAGACGCTGCATCCAACCTGCAAGACTGGGGGAGGGGAAGTCACATTAGTGATACTGACAACTACTACCACCACCATCATTCTAACATATAGTATACATACACCATTCAACAAAAATGCTAAGGAGAATACAAGTCACCCAATACAGAAGAATGATTAGCGCCATTTATGTCAGGCTGGAAATCATTCCTAGCGCCCACAAAGCGAGCGCCGAGCGTAGACGCAGCCGGATTAATCTATGCCACCTAATGACACAGACGTGAGACCGAGGTCACATCTGCAACGCCTCTAGGGGCAAGAAGAACCCTGAGGAACAGAAAGGTAAGGGTCATACCTGCCGGCCGAGGCTTCAGAGACGCTGCATCCAACCTGCAAGACTGGGGAGGGGAAATCACGTTAGTGATACTGACAACTACCACCATCATTCTAACATAAGTATACACCATTCAACAAAAATGCTAAGGAGAATACAAGTCACCCAATACAGAAGAATGATTAGCGCCATTCATGTCCGGCTGGAAATCATTCCTAGCGCCCACACAGTGGGCGCCGAGCGTAGACGCAGCCGGATTAATCTATGCCGCCTAATGACACAGACGTGAGACCGAGGTCACATCTGCAACGCCTCTAGGGGCAACCACAACCCCACCAAAAAAGTCCTAACTCATAGGATCCCAGAAAGTTCCAATCCCTAAGAAAAGGACTACAACCTCCAGGATGCTGAGACTTATGCTTCTAGACTGTGACTAACTACACACACACCCGGAGCAAAAACTCAATCACAGACCCTGGACCCCTCCAGCACGTTAGACAGCAGAGACTACAACCCCGAACGGGATACTTAGTTACTTACGGCTCTAGGGCCACGTGCCCGCTCAGGGGCCACAGCTGTCCTCCTGCCGCGCAGCGACGCAGAGAAAGAGAACGCGCGAGCTAGCACAAGGCTTTAAGTAGCCGTCTACGGGACGTCAGCGGGGTCAAAACTGGAAAGCGGGAGTCCGCCGCCAGATGGCAGCAGAGTTCTCACTTCGGTTCTGTATAAGAAGCGTCAGCCTGGTTGAGGCTGTGATAATACAAGCCGCCACTAGATGGCGCCACCATGTAATAAAACGTGAGAGCAGCTGCATCACTAGTGTAATAAGTGTTATTATAGCGTTATAATGTGTTCTGGGCTCACTCTACATTTATACAGGGATTTTTCTGTTTTCGAAAAAATAATTAGTAGTAATATAGATCTACTATGAAGCGTACAATGATCATAAGCGTACAGTGACAACTACAGACATAAAAACCCCTAAAAGCTACTGCAGCGAAAACTAATGACCTCAATGTTGTTTTCCTTTTTTGGGGATAGATTCTGGGGTGATACAGCCGGTGGGGGTGCGTGGCTGTAAATATAAACTGGGAAAACCCGCAGTAGAAGCTACCCCCCCCCCCCCCCCCCAATACAATGCAGAAACAGAGAACCAGGACCCCCAGAAAGCTGAGATCAAGTGAATGGCCGGTGCCCCGTGTATTGCAGACCCGCCGCGTGCATGAGCCCTTAAAGGGGTATTCCGGCTGTAATAGTTATCTTCTATCCACAGAATAGGGAAGGGATAACTATTAGAGTGGTGGGGGTCCTACTGCTGGGATCCCCACCAATCAAGAGAATGGGCACATGTACACAGCAGGTCGGGCATTCGCACTGCGGCGCCATTTATCTCTATGGGAGATAGCAGCGCTCCATTATTCCCAGAACTCCCATAGAGTAACTGGAGGAGGTCTGCAGGTGGCAGGCTTGGCATTTCTGGGGCCCCAATCAGGACAGCCAGGAATCGCCATCCCAGCAGCGGTTCCCTCTCTGTCCACAAGTCTATTTGAACCCTTATGGTACATACACTCGACAGTGAAAAACGGACATGTGATGGACATTTTTTTAACGGCCACGACATGTCCGTTTGAAGACCAATGGTAGTCTATGGGGCAGTTTTTTTGACGGCCAGTGAATAACGGATGCCAAAAAATAGAACATGTCTTATCTTGTCATTTTTCACTAACCGACTGTCCCTATACAATTGAATGGGTCTGTTTTTAATATCCGTTTCTCGGAAAGGCATCAGTGAAAATAAAGTGTTAAACACAGACAGTTTATCCGTTTTTAGCGGATTTTTTTTTTTACTGTCGCGTGCATGTAGCCTTAGGCCGCAGACACAGCTGAACCTTGTGGTCAGAGATGATTCTACCTCTTCTCTGCCTGAGGTGAAAACTGAAAAGGCGCAACCACCCTTGTGCCAAATCCTCAATGTAACCCCTATCCGCGGCCCTACTGCTGGAGGCCTATGTGGATCAGACGTCACATACCCGTTACATCCAGTGATGTCTCCTCCGATGTAGACGTTCTCTTTCCTCACCTCCATTCAGAGATCAGACCGCCATGACAAAGTGTCCCAGCCGCGGCTCGTCTCTGCAGTCTACCACACTGACGTTAGATTCCTCACTTTTCCATCATCCGCCCCTTCCTGGTGCCCCAACATTGTCATCCTGCTGCTATCCCCAATACCCTCCCGCCGCGCTCCCCAAATTCTGCAGAAATAACAGTGCCGTAAAGATGGTCCTCAATGCTCCTAAAAGTAATAATTCCATCCCCAAGAGCCCTCACTAGTAGTAGTGCCCCCAATAGTGACACTAGTATTTAAAGGGGTTTTCCCATCTCAAACAATGGGGGCATATCGCTAGGATATACCCACATTGTCTGATAGGTGCGGGTCCCACATCTGGGGGGCCTCTACACTGAGAATGGAGGCCCGAATGTGGTGGAGAGCTGCGCACGCGCAGCCGCCCTCCATTTATTTCTATGGGGCCTCCGAAAATAGCCGAGCACTGGCTTGGCTATTTCCGTTGACCCCATGGAAATGAATAGGAGCGGTGGCCGGTCAAGTGCAGTGCGCTCCCATTCTGTTCTATAGGAAGAGCACTTGGTGGCGGGCAGACCTCAGGAAACCCGGGGTCCTCCTAGCAATATGCCCCCATTGTCTCAGATAGGAATATCCCTTTAATGCCCCCAGTAGTATTATAATGCTCCCTGTTCTCCAGCACGCCCCGTTATTTATCTCTTCCCCTCTTTTCTGCCCCCAGTAGATCTAGAATGCCGCCAGCAGAGCCCCCTTTATGTAACTCCCTCATCCAGTAGTGTCAAGAAAGTAGAAAAAAAGCACTTACCTCGCTCCTGTCCCATGCCGCCATCTGGATGTGTTGTCTGTGTACAGGCAGCACAATGATGTCATCTCGCCACCTAAAGAAACCCCCCCGAGGCCACATTGACCACGACCGCCCCCACAGACGTACTGCCTCATAGGCTTCAGGCCTATCAGAGAGAAAAGAACAGGGATGGGCGCTGTTGGCTCTGGTGCCCCAAAGCCTGAGGCGGTCTGGCCTGACAGGGGGCCCCATGCTATGATCAAGACCGCCACTGGGTGACACTGACCCCTAATACCACTGCTGTGTAGAAACAGAACCATGGACCGCACATCCACATGCATTATTCTATTGCAAACACATACAGGATGCACTTCGTATACGGTTTCATCTAAACTTACAGACCCACTCACCACATCAAGGTGACCTCTTTAATGTGGGTTCCTACTCTACATGAAAAGGGGAGCTTTTTGGACCTGTTCACACGGAGCAGTACTGCATGGTGGCTGCTGTTGCGGTGCCTGTTGGCTAATGGGGCCCAGTGCAGGGTGGCTAAGCCTGACCGCAGGGATGTTGTTGGTCTTGCCGCCTATATATTCTGTGTTGGATCAGCAGCGGTCACCATGTGGTGCTGCTCCAAAGTAGGGATCCACTGGAAGGAGGCCACCGTGACGTGGTGAGCGGGTCTATGCATTCAGATCACACCGTACACAAAATGCCTGACCCCTAATAACCGTATACCGTAATCATTACAGCGGTGCAGAGACAGGATAACACAAACTTTATTTATAATAAACAATCTACAAGAAGGGACATCTGCAGGGTGAGGGGCGCGTTACGAGCCCTCCATCTTATTTCTCAGTCCGTACAGAATCTCCATCTGCTTCCTCTTGGCTTTAGCACGGGTGACGGCCATTTTGAAGAGCTGGCAGTAGAGTTCCATGGCGGAGGGGCTGTCGTCATTTCCGGGGATGGGGTAGCTGATCAGACTGGGGTTGCAGTTGGTGTCCACTATCCCCACTGTCGGGATGTTCATTTTGGCTGCATCCCGGATGGCGACGTGCTGCTCAAACACGGTATTGAGAGTCCCCAGGAAGACGATGAGATCCGGGAGGCGGACGCCCTGGCCATATTGGATGCTGGCGTTGGTGAGCAGGCCGCCCCTCCAGAACCGTGTGTGGGCGTACTCCCCGCAGTCCTGCGCCAAAGTCTCCACCCTGTGACCAAACTGACGATTGCGGCAAATGAACAGGATGATTCCGTTGCGGTATGCGATGTGGGCGGTGAAGTTCAGCGCCAGCTGCAGGTGCTCCATCGTCTGATTCAGATCGATGATGTCTTGATCCAACCGGCAGCCGAAGATGTACGACTCCATCAGCCTGCGGGACAGGAAACAGCAGCAATAATGAGAAACAGTCCGCAACAACCTTGCTTCGTGTCAATGAATGGAAACTACGTTCAGCCGACACAGGTGCAGCACTTGTTACAGTGTATTGTGCTTTGTATACAGCAGGACTCAGATCTAGAACACCGCCACCATGTTGTTCTAATCCTGGATAATCTCCAGTATCGCCAATCATAGCAGACGGGTGACGCACCTGTGGCGACATCCTTTCTTGTGTCCCAGGTGAACGCGAGCATCAAACAGCGTCCGTACAGAGAGCAATTCCTTCACGTTAAAGAAATCCGGATGCTTCAGGGGCTCGGAGATCAGCCAGTCGGTGAAATCTAGGAGAGAAAAGGGTTAACACTGGGTCGTTCTGATAATTTCATACGTTAATACTGGGTTTCTGGTCACTGACCCGTCACGTTGGTCTCGACTGCAGGGGACGAGGCGCTTCCAAACGACCTGCTGCCCGGAACGAAGGACGACAAGAGCTGCGGTGAAGCTGCTGCGGGCAGGACGCGGCCGCCGAGTCCCGGGATCACTGAAATACAGGGGTTCACTGTGTAATGAGCAGGTAATAAGGGGACACAAGGGGTTAAAGGGGAATCTGATACCAATACCCAGGAGGGGCCAGAAACATGCTCAGTCTAAAAAGGGCGCGGTTAGAACGTCTCATTGATGTGTCACGGCCGGGACTGGGGGTCCGTCACACAGTGGAAACAAACCGCACTTCATCTGCAGGACCCTCAGACTTCTGCCACAGATCTGCGGTGTGACGCGTCCCCGTGCGGACTCCGTTCCGTCCGCTGCCAGTACGTGACACATCGCTTATTAATGAAAATGTCAAACCTGTACGGCGCACACACTGAAAATGGGTATGCCGGGCATCCAGCTGCCGGGGGTCTCATCACTCCTGCAGGGCTGAAAACCAGAGGCCGGAGAATGAGGATCCTCCTCCTGTGCAGCAGCCTCCATGAGGTCACTCACCTGCTGCTGGGGAGAGATGGATCCACTCCATTCACCGGAGCCAGGGCAGAGCGATTTATACAGGGGCCAACACTGCTGTGTGGGGGGCTCTAAGGGGGCATAACTGCTGTGTGGGGGGCTCTAAGGGGGCATAACTACTGTGTGGGGGGCTCTATGGGGGCATAACTGCTGTGGGGGCTCTATGGCGGCATAACTGCTGTGTGGGGGCTCTAAGGGGGCATAACTACTGTGTGGGGGGCTCTAAGGGGGCATAACTGCTGTGTGGGGGCTCTAAGGGGCATAACTGATGTGTGGGGGGCTCTAAGGGGGCATAATTACTGTGTGGGGGCTCTAAGGGGCATAATTACTGTGTGGGGGCTCTTAGGGGCATAACTACTGTGTGGGGGCTCTATGGGGGCATAACTGCTGTGTGGGGGGATCTAATGGGGGCATAACTGCTGTGTGGGGGGCTCTAAGGGGGCAAAACTGCTGTGGGGGGCATAACTACTGTGTGGGGGGTATCTAAGGGGGCAAATCTGCTGTGGGGGGCATAACTACTGTGTGGGGGCTCTAAGGGGGCAAAACTGCTGTGGGGGCATAACTACTGTGTGGGGGGCTCTAAAAGGGCATTCTACTGTGCAGGGGGCACTAAGGGGCTATAACTACTGTGTGGAGGGCGCTAAGAGAGCATAACTGCTGTGGGGGGGGGGGGCTCTAAGGGGGCATAATTACTGTGGGGGGCTCTAACTTCTAAGAGGGCATATTGTTATGGCGATCACTGGAGATCAGCGGTGCCGGTCCAGGCCGCCGCTTTTCCTGTGTAACAATAATGTATCCGCCACTATTAACCCTCCCGCTGCCGGGGGCCGCCACTCACCCGCCCTGAGGAGCCCGGCCAGTCCCGGGGAAGCCATGCCGTCTGCGGCCGGGGAAGGTCACAAGGAGCGGTACTTCCTCTCTCCGCGCCTCCTCTTCCAGAAGTGACGGCGCCGCAGCGACACCTGGTGGAGGAGCCGGGAACTGTCACCTTGTGCGGCACAAGTAAGCATAAGTGACGCTCCACCTGCCTCTGTATAAGGGACGCTCCACCACCTATAGCTGTATAAGTGTCGCTCCACCTGCCTCTGTATAAGTGACGCTCCACCTCCTCTGTATAAGTGACGCTCCACCTGCCTCTGTATAAGTGACGCTCCACCTGCCGCTGTATAAGGGACGCTCCACTACCTATAGCTGTATAAGTGACGCTCCACCTGCCGCTGTATAAGTGAGGCTCCACCTGCCTCTGTATAAGTGACGCTCCACCTGCCTCTGTATAAGTGACGCTCCACCTGCCTCTGTATAAGTGACGCTCCACCTGCCTCTGTATAAGTGACGCTCCACCTGCCGCTGTATAAGGGACGCTCCACCCGCCTCTGTATAAGGGACGCTCCACCTGCCGCTGTATAAGTGACGCTCCACCCGCCTCTGTATAGGGGACGCTCAACCCGCCTCTGTATAAGTGACGCTCCACCTGCCGCTGTATAAGTGACGCTCCACCCGCCGCTGTATAAGGGACGCTCCACCCGCCTCTGTATAAGGGACGCTCCACCTGCCGCTGTATAAGTGACGCTCCACCCGCCTCTGTATAAGTGACGCTCCACCTGACTCTGTATAAGGGACGCTCCACCTGCCGCTGTATAAGTGACGCTCCACCCGCCTCTGTATAAGTGACGCTCCACCCGCCGCTGTATAAGTGACGCTCCACCTGCCTCTGTATAAGTGACGCTCCACCTGCCTCTGTATAAGTGACGCTCCACCTGCCGCAGTATAAGTGACGCTCCACCTGCCGCTGTATAAGTGAGGCTCCACCTGCCTCTGTATAAGTGACGCTCCACCTGCCTCTGTATAAGTGACGCTCCACCTGCCGCTGTATAAGGGACGCTCCACCCGCCTCTGTATAAGTGACGCTCCACCTGCCGCTGTATAAGTGACGCTCCACCCGCCTCTGTATAGGGGACGCTCAACCCGCCTCTGTATAAGTGACGCTCCACCTGCCTCTGTATAAGTGACGCTCCACCTGCCTCTGTATAGGGGACGCTCCACCTGCCGCTGTATAAGTGAGGCTCCACCTGCCCCTGTATAAGTGACGCTCCACCTGCCTCTGTATAAGTGACGCTCCACCTGCCTCTGTATAAGTGACGCTCCACCTGCCGCTGTATAAGTGACGCTCCACCCGCCTCTGTATAAGTGACGCTCCACCCTCCTCTGTATAAGTGACGCTCCACCCGCCTCTGTATAAGTGACGCTCCCCCCGCCGCTGTATAAGTGACGCTCCACCCGCCGCTGTATAAGGGACGCTCCACCTGCCGCTGTATAAGGGACGCTCCACCTGCCGCAGTATAAGGGACGCTCCACCTGCCGCTGTATAAGGGAAGCTCCACCTGCCTCTGTATAAGTGACGCTCCACCTGCCTCTGTATAAGTGACGCTCCACCTGCCTCTGTATAAGTGACGCTCCACCTGCCGCTGTATAGGGGACGCTCCACCTGCCGCTGTATAAGTGAGGCTCCACCTGCCTCTGTATAAGTGACGCTCCACCTGCCTCTGTATAAGTGACGCTCCACCTGCCGCTGTATAAGGGACGCTCCACCTGCCTCTGTATAAGTGACGCTCCACCCGCCTCTGTATAAGTGACGCTCCACCCTCCTCTGTATAAGTGACGCTCCACCCGCCTCTGTAAAAGTGACGCTCCCCCCGCCGCTGTATAAGTGACGCTCCACCCGCCGCTGTATAAGGGACGCTCCACCTGCCGCTGTATAAGGGACGCTCCACCTGCCGCAGTATAAGGGACGCTCCACCTGCCGCTGTATAAGGGATGCTCCACCTGCCTCTGTATAAGTGACGCTCCACCTGCCTCTGTATAAGTGACGCTCCACCTGCCGCTGTATAAGGGACGCTCCACCTGCCGCTGTATAAGGGACGCTCTACCTGCCGCTGTATAAGGGACGCTCTATCTGCCTCTGTATAAGTGACGCTCCACCTGCCGCTGTATAAGTGACGTTCCACCTGCCTCTGTATAAGTGACGCTCCACCTGCCTCTGTATAAGTGACGCTCCACCTGCCTCTGTATAAGTGACGCTCCACCTGCCTCTGTATAAGTGACGCTCCACCTGCCTCTGTATAAGTGACACCCCACCTGCCGCTGTATAAGGGACGCTTCACCTGCCTCTGTATAAGTGATGCTCTACCTGCCGCTGTATAAGGGACGCTCTACCTGCCACTGTATAAGTGACGCTCCACCTGCCTCTGTATAAGGACGCTCTACCTGCCACTGTATAAGTGACACTCCACCTGCCTCTGTATAAGGGACGCTTCACCTGCCGCTGTATAAGGGACGCTCTACCTGCAACTGTATAAGTGACGCTCCACCTGCCGCTGTATAAGTGACGCTCCTTCTGCCGCTGTATAAGGGACGCTCCACCTGCCTCTGTATAAGTGACGCTCCACCTGCCGCTGTATAAGTGACGCTCCACCTGCCGCTGTATAAGGGATGCTCTACCTGCCTCTGTATAAGTGACGCTCCACCTGCTTCTGTATAAGTGACGCTCCACCTATAGCTGTATAAGTGATACTACACCTGCCGCTGTATAAGTGACGCTCCACCTGCTGCTGTAAAGGGACGCTCCACCTATAGCTGTATAATTGACGCTCCACCTGCCGCTGTATAAGGGACGCTCCACCTATAGCTGCATAAGTGACGCTCCACCTGCCGCTGTATAAGGGATGCTCCAACAGCTGCTGTATAAGTGACGCTCCACCTGCCTCTGTATAAGTGTCACTCCACCTGCCTCTGTATAAGTGATGCTCCACCTGCCTCTGTATGTGACGCTCCACCTGCCGCTGTATGTGACGCTCCACCTGCCGCTGTATAAGTGTCGCTCCACCACCTATAGCTGTATAAGTGTCGTTCCACCACCTATAGCTGTATAATTGACGCTCCACCTGCCTCTGTAAAAGTGACGCTCCCCCCGCCGCTGTATAAGTGACGCTCCACCCGCCGCTGTATAAGGGACGCTCCACCTGCCGCTGTATAAGGGACGCTCCACCTGCCGCAGTATAAGGGACGCTCCACCTGCCGCTGTATAAGGGATGCTCCACCTGCCTCTGTATAAGTGACGCTCCACCTGCCTCTGTATAAGTGACGCTCCACCTGCCGCTGTATAAGGGACGCTCCACCTGCCGCTGTATAAGGGACGCTCTACCTGCCGCTGTATAAGGGACGCTCTATCTGCCTCTGTATAAGTGACGCTCCACCTGCCGCTGTATAAGTGACGCTCCACCTGCCTCTGTATAAGTGATGCTCCACCTGCCTCTGTATAAGTGACGCTCCACCTGCCTCTGTATAAGTGATGCTCTACCTGCCGCTGTATAAGGGACGCTCCACCTGCCTCTGTATAAGGACGCTCTACCTGCCACTGTATAAGTGACACTCCACCTGCCTCTGTATAAGTGATGCTCCACCTGTCTCTGTATAAGTGACGCTCCACCTGCCTCTGTATAAGTGATGCTCTACCTGCCGCTGTATAAGGGACGCTCCACCTGCCTCTGTATAAGGACGCTCCACCTGCCTCTGTATAAGGACGCTCTACCTGCCACTGTATAAGTGACACTCCACCTGCCTCTGTATAAGGGACGCTTCACCTGCAACTGTATAAGTGACGCTCCACCTGCCGCTGTATAAGTGACGCTCCACCTGCCGCTGTATAAGTGACGCTCCTTCTGCCGCTGTATAAGGGACGCTCCACCTGCCTCTGTATAAGTGACGCTCCACCTGCCGCTGTATAAGTGACGCTCCACCTGCCGCTGTATAAGGGATGCTTTACCTGCCTCTGTATAAGTGACGCTCCACCTGCTTCTGTATAAGTGACGCTCCACCTATAGCTGTATAAGTGATACTACACCTGCCGCTGTATAAGTGACACTCCACCTGCTGCTGTAAAGGGACGCTCCACCTATAGCTGTATAATTGACGCTCCACCTGCCGCTGTATAAGGGACGCTCCACCTATAGCTGCATAAGTGACGCTACACCTGCCGCTGTATAAGGGACGCTCCACCTGCCGCTGTATAAGGGATGCTCCAACAGCTGCTGTATAAGTGACGCTCCACCTGCCTCTGTATAAGTGTCACTCCACCTGCCTCTGTATAAGTGATGCTCCACCTGCCTCTGTATAAGTGACGCTCCACCTGCCTCTGTATAAGTGACGCTCCACCTGCCGCTGTATAAGTGACGCTCCACCTGCCTCTGTATAAGTGACGCTCCACCTGCCGCTGTATGTGACGCTCCACCTGCCTCTGTATAAGTGACGCTCCACCTGCCGCTGTATAAGTGTCGCTCCACCACCTATAGCTGTATAAGTGTCGTTCCACCACCTATAGCTGTATAATTGACGCTCCACCTGCCTCTGTATAAGTGTCGCTCCACCTGCCTCTGTATAAGTGATGCTCCACCTGCCTCTGTATAAGTGACGCTCCACCTGCCTCTGTATAAGTAACGCTCCACCTGCCTCTGTATAAGTAACGCTCCACCCGCCTCTGTATAAGTGATGCTCCACCTGCCTCTTTATAAGTGACGCTCCACCTGCCGCTGTATAAGTGACACTCCACCTGCCTCTGTATAAGTGACGCTCCACCTGCCTATGTATAAATGACGCTCCACCTGCCTCTGTATAAGTGACGCTCCACCTGCCGCTGTATAAGTGATGCTCCACCTGCCTCTGTATAAGTGACGCTCCACCTGCCGCTGTATAAGTGACGCTCCACCTGCCTCTGTATAAGTGACGCTCCACCTGCCGCTGTATAAGTGATGCTCCACCTGCCTCTGTATAAGTGATGCTCCACCTGCCTCTGTATAAGTAACGCTCCACCCGCCTCTGTATAAGTGATGCTCCACCTGCCTCTGTATAAGTGATGCTCTACCTGCCGCTGTATAAGGGACGCTCCACCTGCCTCTGTATAAGGACGCTCTACCTGCCACTGTATAAGTGACACTCCACCTGCCTCTGTATAAGGGACGCTTCACCTGCCGCTGTATAAGGGACGCTCTACCTGCAACTGTATGTGACGCTCCACCTGCTGCTGTATAAGTGACGCTCCACCTGCCGCTGTATAAGTGACGCTCCTTCTGCCGCTGTATAAGGGACGCTCCACCTGCCTCTGTATAAGTGACGCTCCACCTGCCGCTGTATAAGTGACGCTCCACCTGCCGCTGTATAAGGGATGCTTTACCTGCCTCTGTATAAGTGACGCTCCACCTGCTTCTGTATAAGTGACGCTCCACCTATAGCTGTATAAGTGATACTACACCTGCCGCTGTATAAGGGACGCTCCACCTGCTGCTGTAAAGGGACGCTCCACCTATAGCTGTATAATTGACGCTCCACCTGCCGCTGTATAAGGGACGCTCCACCTATAGCTGCATAAGTGACGCTACACCTGCCGCTGTATAAGGGACGCTCCACCTGCCGCTGTATAAGGGATGCTCCAACAGCTGCTGTATAAGTGACGCTCCACCTGCCTCTGTATAAGTGTCACTCCACCTGCCTCTGTATAAGTGATGCTCCACCTGCCTCTGTATAAGTGACGCTCCACCTGCCGCTGTATGTGACGCTCCACCTGCCTCTGTATAAGTGACGCTCCACCTGCCTCTGTATAAGTAACGCTCCACCCGCCTCTGTATAAGTGATGCTCCACCTGCCTCTTTATAAGTGACGCTCCACCTGCCACTGTATAAGTGACACTCCACCTGCCTCTGTATAAGTAACGCTCCACCTGCCTATGTATAAATGACGCTCCACCTGCCTCTGTATAAGTGACGCTCCACCTGCCGCTGTATAAGTGACGCTCCTTCTGCCGCTGTATAAGGGACGCTCCACCTGCCTCTGTATAAGTGACGCTCCTTCTGCCGCTGTATAAGGGATGCTCCACCTGCCTCTGTATAAGTGACGCTCCACCTGCCGCTGTATAAGTGACGCTCCACCTGCCGCTGTATAAGGGATGCTTTACCTGCCTCTGTATAAGTGACGCTCCACCTGCTTCTGTATAAGTGACGCTCCACCTATAGCTGTATAAGTGATACTACACCTGCCGCTGTATAAGTGACGCTCCACCTGCTGCTGTAAAGGGACGCTCCACCTATAGCTGTATAATTGACGCTCCACCTGCCGCTGTATAAGGGACGCTCCACCTATAGCTGCATAAGTGACGCTACACCTGCCGCTGTATAAGGGACGCTCCACCTGCCGCTGTATAAGGGATGCTCCAACAGCTGCTGTATAAGTGACGCTCCACCTGCCTCTGTATAAGTGTCACTCCACCTGCCTCTGTATAAGTGATGCTCCACCTGCCTCTGTATAAGTGACGCTCCACCTGCCGCTGTATGTGACGCTCCACCTGCCTCTGTATAAGTGACGCTCCACCTGCCGCTGTATAAGTGTCGCTCCACCACCTATAGCTGTATAAGTGTCGTTCCACCACCTATAGCTGTATAATTGACGCTCCACCTGCCTCTGTATAAGTGTCGCTCCACCTGCCTCTGTATAAGTGACGCTCCACCTGCCTCTGTATAAGTGACGCTCCACCTGCCTCTGTATAAGTAACGCTCCACCCGCCTATGTATAAGTGATGCTCCACCTGCCTCTTTATAAGTGATGCTCCACCTGCCGCTGTATAAGTGACACTCCACCTGCCTCTGTATAAGTGACGCTCCACCTGCCTATGTATAAATGACGCTCCACCTGCCTCTGTATAAGTGACGCTCCACCTGCCGCTGTATAAGTGATGCTCCACCTGCCTCTGTATAAGTGACGCTCCACCTGCCGCTGTATAAGTGACGCTCCACCTGCCTCTGTATAAGTGACGCTCCACCTGCCGCTGTATAAGTGATGCTCCACCTGCCTCTGTATAAGTGATGCTCCACCTGCCTCTGTATAAGTAATGCTCCACCCGCCTCTGTATAAGTGATGCTCCACCTGCCTCTTTATAAGTGACGCTCCACCTGCCGCTGTATAAGTGACACTCCACCTGCCTCTGTATAAGTGACGCTCCACCTGCCTATGTATAAATGACGCTCCACCTGCTTCTGTATAAGTGACGCTCCACCTGCCTCTGTATAAGGGACGCTCCACCTGCCTCTGTATAAGTGACGCTCCACCTGCCGCTGTATAAGTGACGCTCCACCTGCCGCTGTATAAGTGACGCTCCACCTGCTTCTGTATAAGTGACGCTCCACCTGCCTCTGTATAAGGGACGCTCCACCTGCCTCTGTATAAGTGACGCTCCACCTGCCTCTGTATAAGTGACGCTCCACCTGCCGCTGTATAAGGGACGCTCCACCTGCCGCTGTATAAGTGACGCTCCACCTGCTTCTGTATAAGTGACGCTCCACCTGCCGCTGTATAAGTGACGCTCCACCTGCCGCTGTATAAGTGACGCTCCACCTGCTTCTGTATAAGTGACGCTCCACCTGCCTCTGTATAAGTGACGCTCCACCTGCCGCTGTATAAGTGACGCTCCACCTGCTTCTGTATAAGTGACGCTCCACCTGCCTCTGTATAAGGGACGCTCCACCTGCCTCTGTATAAGTGACGCTCCACCTGCCTCTGTATAAGTGACGCTCCACCTGCCGCTGTATAAGGGACGCTCCACCTGCCGCTGTATAAGTGACGCTCCACCTGCTTCTGTATAAGTGACGCTCCACCTGCCGCTGTATAAGTGACGCTCCACCTGCTTCTGTATAAGTGACGCTCCACCTGCCTCTGTATAAGGGACGCTCCACCTGCCGCTGTATAAGTGACGCTCCACCTGCCTCTGTATAAGTGACGCTCCACCTGCCTCTGTATAAGTGACGCTCCACCTGCCGCTGTATAAGTGACGCTCCACCTGCCACTGTGTGACTCTCTATTTTCTCTATCCTTGGTATTTGGTTTGGACTATAACCCCCATGTGAAGTGAATGGCGGCCATATTGGTGGTCACCCAGCTTTTCTAGAAGCAGAGACGATGCTCCGCCTCACCTGCCCTTATGTGTTAGGATATATATATGGGGCGGTTTACAGTCCCGCACTGCGGTTTTCCTGACCACTTCTGCCGGGAGAAGCATCGACTACTTTTTCTGCTTCTGTTCGTCTCTGATTTTGGACTCTGCCCCCTGTAAGGGTTTGGCTCACACCCCTCAGGCCACACAAGCAGCCGACGTGCAGGTAGAAGACGCAATGAATCTGCTGAGAACGACCTCCTTCCACCAGATCTGATAGAATCAGGGAAGATCCAGCCCACAATGGGTCACTGGATTCCCATGGATCTGTCCAGGGAGGGTCCGCCCCCAGGATCCGCCTGTTACACACTGACCACGCCTCCCATTGTATAGTTGATACTTTGTTTCCCGTTGGTGGTTTCCTAGCAACAGTCTCCAGGAAGCTTGTAAACAGCAGGATCCAGAGTGTGATCCCCGAGCAGCCTCCACCAGAGGACACAATGTCTGACACTGCACAACCCCAGGAGCCGACAACCCCCAAAACCAGCGACTACTACCGGGTGCAGCCCGACCTACCTGCCAGGTTCAATCAGCCGGAGACGTGGAGGGGAGGATACAGGTAGACGCTAACTTCCCACATCATATTCTGCACTTACCGCCTCAGGGCGGATTCACACATGGCAGTTTTATGCTCCATAACTCTGGGCGGGGGACATATATGGGACAGCCGCATAAATCTGCCCCATGTGTAAATAGAAGTCTCATTATCCGGTGCTCACACTCCTATTCAGCTGCTGCTTAGTTGTATCTTCCACTGGGAAAGCTGGGTGGCAAGCAATACGGCTGCCGGTGCAGCTTCTGCAGAGTCCTGAGACGGTCCCGCTTTCCTGACACCTCTGTACTGCGCTCTAGGAAAGGTGGCGGCCAAGTTGATTATAACCCATCTTTTCCAGAAACAGATATTCCAGCTGCATTGGATTGTGGGAGAAATAGAACCCCACGGGGGGCACATACTTATATAACAATGTATATACGCTCTCCACAGACATACTACGATCCTTGGCCCGGTGACGGCTTCTTCTTCTTATCATTTTTAGATCAAAACCGGGTAATCTGCTGTACAGGACGACAAACCAGACGTATGGGAGTAAACCGCCGACCGTCCACGAGATGCCGGTGAGATAGCGACAGCCGCCGCTGATCCCTCACAGCCCGTGTTATATGGAGGGGCCAAGCCCACATCCACTATAGTAGGAAGGGGCTCATGCTGGGACACCCCCCGTCCCCTTCTGTAACCGCCATATGGCCTTACAGATCATATACACACTGACCAGATGGGCCCCTTTCACCCATTGTGCCCTAATAGAGACACAATCCCACCTGTAGCTCTCAGGGCATGCTGGGAGTTATAGTTCTGCAACAGTTGTTAATCCACAAGTTGCTCTGTGGTTTGTGGCCCTTTTGTGTCCTACTTGTCCGTGTGTCCTACCGTCAGCTCCGCTGCACCCGCCAGTGTGTCCTACCCTAAGCTCCGCTGCACCTGCCCGTGTGTCCTACCCTCAGCCCTACTGCACCTCCCCATGTGTCCTACCCTAAGCTCCGCTGCACCTGCCCGTGTGTCCTACCCTCAGCCCTACTGCACCTCCCCATGTGTCCTACCCTAAGCGCCGCTGCACCCGCCCGTGTGTCCTACCCTCAGCTCTACTGAACCTGCCCGTGTGTCCTACCCTCAGCTCTGCTGCACCTCCCCATGTGTCCTACCCTCAGCCCTGCTGCACCTGCCCGTGTGTCCTACCCTCAGCCCTGCTGCAACCGCCCGTGTGTCCTACCCTCAGCCCTGCTGCACCTGCCCGTGTGTACTACCCTCAGCTCTACTGAACCTGCCCGTGTGTCCTACCCTCAGCTCTGCTGCACCTCCCCATGTGTCCTACCCTCAGCCCTGCTGCACCTGCCCGTGTGTCCTACCCTCATCCCTGCTGCAACCGCCCGTGTGTCCTACCCTCAGCCCTGCTGCACCTTCCTGTGTGTCCTACCCTCATCCCTGCTGCACCTGCCCGTGTGTCCTACCCTCAGCCCTGCTGCACCTCCCTGTGTGTCCTACCCTAAGCTCCG
Source organism: Bufotes viridis (assembly GCA_033119425.1). Classification (NCBI taxonomy): domain Eukaryota; kingdom Metazoa; phylum Chordata; class Amphibia; order Anura; family Bufonidae; genus Bufotes; species Bufotes viridis. Next base: position 154,255,602 of record CM065597.1, on the reverse strand, counting down.
CTGCACCTGCCCATGTTTCCTACCCTCAGCCCTGCTGCACCTGCCCGTGTGTCCTACCCTCATCCCTGCTGCACCTCCCCGTGTGTACTACCCTCAGCCCTGCTGCAACCGCCCGTGTGTCGTACCCTCAGCCCTGCTGAACCTGCCCGTGTGTCCTACCCTCAGCTCTGCTGCACCTCCCCATGTGTCCTACCCTCAGCCCTGCTGCATTTGCCCGTGTGTCCTACCCTAAGCTCCGCTGCACCTGCCCATGTTTCCTACCCTCAGCCCTGCTGCACCTGCCCGTGTGTCCTACCCTCATCCCTGCTGCACCTGCCCGTGTGTACTACCCTCAGCCCTGCTGCAACCGCCCTTGTGTCGTACCCTCAGCCCTGCTGCACCTCCCTGTGTGTTCTACCCTCAGCCCTGCTGCACCTGCCCGTGTGTCCTACCCTCAGCCCTGCCCGTGTGTCCTACCCTCGGCCCTGCTGCACCCGCCCGTGTGTCCTACCCTCAGCCCTGCTGCACCTCCCCGTGTGTCCTACCCTCAGCCCTGCTGCACCTCCCTGTGTGTCCCACCCTCAGCCCTACTGCACCTGCCCGTGTGTCCTACCCTAAGCTCCGCTGCACCTCCCCGTGTGTCCTACCCTCAGCCCTGCTGCACCTCCCCATGTGTCCCACCCTCAGTCCTGCTGCACCTCCCTGTGTGTCCTACCCTCAGTCCTGCTGCACCTCCCTGTGTGTCCTACCCTAAGCTCCGCTGCACCTGCCCGTGTGTCCTACCCTCAGCCCTGCTGCACCTGCCCGTGTGTCCTACCCTCAGCCCTGCTGCACCTCCCCGTGTGTCCTACCCTCGGCCCTGCTGAACCTCCCCGTGTGTCCTACCCTCAGTCCTGCTGCACCCGCCCGTGTGTCCTACCCTAAGCTCCGCTGCACCTGCCCGTGTGTCCTACCCTCAGCCCTGCTGCACCTGCCCGTGTGTCCTACCCTCAGCCCTGCTGCACCTCCCCGTGTGTCCTACCCTCAGCCCTGCGGCACCTGCCCGTGTGTCCTACCCTCAGCCCTGCTGCACCTGCCCATGTGTCCTACCCTCAGCCCTGCTGCACCTCCCTGTGTGTCCTACCCTCAGCCCTGCTGCACCTGCCCGTGTGTCCTACCCTCAGCCCTGCTGCAACCGCCCGTGTGTCCTACCCTCAGCCCTGCTGCACCTCCCTGTGTGTTCTACCCTCAGCCCTGCTGCACCTGCCCGTGTGTCCTACCCTCAGCCCTGCTGCACCTGCCCGTGTGTACTACCCTCAGCCCTGCTGCACCTCCCCGTGTGTCCTACCCTCAGCCCTGCTGCACCTGCCCGTGTGTCCTACCCTCAGCCCTGCTGCACCTCCCTGTGTGTCCTACCCTCAGCCCTGCTGCACCTGCCCTGTGTGTCCTACCCTCAGCCCTGCTGCACCGCCCGTGTGTCCTACCCTCAGCCCTGCTGCACCTCCCTGTGTGTCCTACCCTCAGCCCTGCTGCACCTGCCCGTGTGTCCTACCCTCAGCCCTGCTGCACCTGCCCGTGTGTCCTACCCTCAGCCCTGCTGCACCTCCCCGTGTGTCCTACCCTCAGCCCTGCTGCACCTGCCCGTGTGTCCTACCCTCAGCCCTGCTGCACCTGCCCGTGTGTCCTACCCTCAGCCCTGCTGCACCTCCCTGTGTGTTCTACCCTCAGCCCTGCTGCACCTCCCTGTGTTCTACCCTCAGCCCTGCTGCACCTCCCTGTGTGTCCTACCCTCAGCCCTGCTGCACCTGCCCGTGTGTCCTACCCTCAGCCCTGCTGCAACCGCCCGTGTGTCCTACCCTCAGCCCTGCTGCACCTCCCTGTGTGTTCTATCCTCAGCCCTGCTGCACCTGCCCGTGTGTCCTACCCTCAGCCCTGCTGCACCTGCCCGTGTGTCCTACCCTCAGCCCTGCTGCACCTCCCCGTGTGTCCTACCCTCAGCCCTGCGGCACCTGCCCGTGTGTCCTACCCTCAGCCCTGCTGCACCTCCCCGTGTGTCCTACCCTCAGCCCTGCCCGTGTGTCCTAGCCTCAGCCCTGCTGCACCTGCCCGTGTGTCCTACCCTCAGCCCTGCTGCACCTCCCTGTGTGCTTCCTTCAGCTCTGCTATATCTGATCCCTATGGATCGATTCCATGTCACTATTGATTATTTCTCTGCTTCCAGACCACATTTAACGGAGTATCAGACAAGTTTTCAGAAGCCGCAACCAAATGCGGAATGTACCGAAATAATGGACTGAACACGCACGTAGAGAAGAGCTTCGTGACCGGCCCCGACAACCTCATCACCGTCCACGACCGCCTCAACTTCCACAGGAGCTATAACATGAGGGGCCCGTCCCAGAGCGTGTGATCAGAGGCTACAGAAGCCTGCACACAGGACTGCATCAGTATAAACTGCCCTCACCGGACAACTACTTCTGACATCTCTACCCACACTGGACAACTACTCCTAACATCTCTACCCATGCTAGACAACTACTCCTAACATCTCTACCCATATTGGGCCATTGACTGCTCCTAATATCTCTACCCATGCTGGACAACTACTCCTAACATCCCTACCCATGCTGGACAACTACTCCTAACATCTTTACCCATGCTGGACAACTGACTGCTCCTAACATCCCTAGCCATGCTGGAAAACTACTCCTAACATCTCTAGCCATGCTGGACAACTACTCCTAACATCCCTACCTATGCTGGACAACTACTCCTAACATCTCTACCTATGCTGGACAACTATTCCTAACATCTCTACCCATGCTGGACAACTAGCCCCAGCATCTCCATGTGCATGAGTGTCTGTAAATTACAAGTAGAACAAACCTTTGTCCCCAATAAAAAGTAAAACTTCAAAAACAAAAGTGATGCTTTTTTTTTCAACACTTAAAGGAATTGAACACTTTTCTGCTGTTCCATTGGATACTTCGTTCCCTGGGAGATCTGTGATCGGCTGTTATCACTGGGGAACTGGAGCGTAATTTACAAGGCACCCAGTAATGTAATCCGTGCAAGGGGGTGTTCATGATTGGGGGATCCCCTCACACACCATCCTCAATGGTTAAATAGTGTCAGATAGAGGGGAGCAGAGGATAGAGGGGAGCAGAGGATAGAGGGGGCATGGGATAGAGGGGAGCAGGGGATAGAGGGGAGCAGAGGATAGACGGGAGCAGGGGATAGAGGGGAGCAGGGGATAGAGGGAGCAGGGGATAGAGGGGAGCAGGGGAAAGAGGGGAGCAGGGGAAAGAGGGGAGCAGGGGAAAGAGGGGAGCAGGGAAAAGAGGGGAGCAGGGGAAAGAGGGGAGCAGGGGATAGAGGGGAGCAGAGGATAGAGGGGAGCAGAGGATAGAGGGGAGCAGAGGATAGAGGGGAGCAGAGGATAGAGGGGAGCAGAGGATAAAGGGGAGCAGAGGATAGACGGGAGCAGGGGATAGAGGGGAGCAGAGGATAGAGGGGAGCAGGGGATAGAGGGGAGCAGAGGATAGAGGGGAGCAGAGGATAGAGGGGAGCAGAGGATAGAGGGGAGCAGAGGATAGAGGGGAGCAGAGGATAGAGGGGAGCAGAGGATAGAGGGGAGCAGAGGATAGAGGGGAGCAGGGGATAGACGGGAGCAGGGGATAGAGGGGAGCAGAGGATAGAGGGGAGCAGAGGATAGAGGGGAGCAGGGGATAGAGGGGAGCAGAGGATAGAGGGGGCAGGAGATAGAGGGGGGCAAAGGATAGAGGGGAGTAGGGGATAGAGGGGGGCAGGGGATAGATGGGGTCAAGAGACAGAGGGGGAGGCAGGGGATAGTGTAGAGCAGCGGATGGTGGGCCGTAGGTGATAGTGAACAGAAGGGGACAGAGGTTAGAAGGAGATAGCGGGGAGCAGGGGGCAGTGAGGAGCAGCAGCAACAGAGAGCAGATAGCGGGGAGCAGGGTATACAGGGGACAGTGAGGAACAGAGGATAGTGGGGAGCAGAGGATAGAGATAGTGGGGTGCAGGGGATAGAGGGGGGCAGGGCTCAGAACTCTCTGTAGGGTCTGATGTCCGTGTAATCTCGCTGCATACATCATCATGGTATATGTTGGATACACGGTATGTAAATAACTGAAATAAATGATTTCAGGTTCAGATTTAACAACTGGAAACTTTATTGAGGTGAAGAATGTTCCTGTATAGAACGAGTAGGAGGCTTTACAAACACAATGAAGACGTCGCCCCCACATTACAGGTACAGCATCTACACCATCCTCACCACCAACCTTAAAGGGGTTGTCAAATAAGGTATTACAGTTGGGGCCACAAATACTGAGGGGGCCCTAGTCTTCATTACGAGGCCACAGTCCATAAAATGACTCATGGAAACATCCCATGGTTGTCTAGGTTTGGCCCCTTCATCCTTGCAGTGGCCCCCGCCTATCATACCTGTGTGACCTGACACAATAACAACTAACAAAGAATCAAAAAGTATACCAACTAATCAGAAGCTCTCTTCTGATTGGTGGTTGTACAGAACCACAATGATACAATGTAACAGGATAACCTAGAGGTAGCCCCACCCTCATCTAATATACACTGTATTACAGCTCGCCCCCTGAACTGTATAGATAACCTGTCTGTGGGAACGGACTGGAAGCCCCTCTAAACACAGCGCCCCCCGGAGGTCAACACTACAACATTTATCAGAAAATGACAGTGGCCTCAGTGTTCAATTATGTAACCCTAGTAAACAAAATTATTAATGCCCTTAAAATCTACGGGAAACAGTCTTTTCATAGATTTTTGCATATCAGGGGTTTTGGCTTAAATAGCAACTCCCTAACATATCATTATAACTGGAACTGCTCGCCATGGCCGTACGAGGGTCCCAGGAAACCCAGATGTCCAGTGCTCATATCAAACCCAGCAACCTGGACTGAGATACAATCAGAGTTAGGGATCATGCACTAAAACGTGTGCCGGACAGCAAGTCCGAAATACTGGCGTCGGCCGTGTGCACATCGTTTCACGGATGCAGACCCATTCACTTGAATGGATCTGTAATCCGGACAATAAGGTGCAGAGGCACAGATCGGAAGGCCATAGAAGCACTATGGAGGGCTTCCGTGGCATTTCGGTCAGTGCCTCCGCACCAAAAAGAACAGAACATGCTCTATTTTTCGGTGCGGAAGAAACGCAGACCCTTTCAAGTTGAATGAGTCTGCATCCGGACGATGCATGTGCATTGGGGACTGCAATTTGCGATCCCCAATACAAGGCATGGGTGGCACATGTTCATGTGCATGAGCCATTACATCAAGCCTTACAGTCCACTCCCACCCAGAGCTGCATTCACAATTCTGCAAATCTCCTGTGAGCTCTCAGGTTATCTCTTACCCCGTGGATAGGAAATAACTTGATGTTACTGGAAAAGCCATATAGGAACAGATTGCTGCGGAGGAATTGATGGGGAGAAACTACTGCAGCTTTAGATGTAACCGTATTATTACACACAAAGTAACGTCAGAACTGGGGATTCAGCTACAGGTGTGACTGGAGTACAAGACATGATATCACTGAGTACAGGAATAGATTTAACCTACAAACAGGTTCAATGCTGCACGAGAGCAGCCCTGGATAGAAGACCTGATCCATGTATCTGTGAGACGTCATATGATCAGAAAACGAAAACCTCAAGCAAAAATGCAAAAAACGATTTCTTGTTCTTCGGAGAAGACAAAAGACGGAAGACATCTGCAATAATGAATGGATAGGATTTGAGGAGAACACAGCTTTTCGTCTACAGAACTTCCCTGAAAAAAAAAAGAAAACTATTCAAATAAAAAAGCAGAGGAGACGCCTGATGCACAGGAGAGCAACAACAGGGGGACGTGACACCAGCAGCGTAAACCTCTGTAGCTCCCTATTATCAGCCATTTCAGGGGAGAGGATGACTGTAGGACAGGAGAATACAGTCTATTGCCCCCTGTTATCAGCCATTTCAGGAGAGAGGATGACTGTAGGACAGGAGAATACAGTCTATTGCCCCCTGTTATCAGACATTTCAGGGGAGAGGATGACTGTAGGACAGGAGAATACAGTCTATTGCTCCCTGTTATCAGCCATTTCAGGGGAGAGGATGACTGTAGGACAGGAGAATACAGTCTATTGCCCCCTGTTATCAGCCATTTCAGTGGAGAGGATGACTGTAGGAGGGGAGAATACAGTCTATTGCTCCCTGTTATCAGCCATTTCAGGGGAGAGGATGACTCTAGGACAGGAGAATACAGTCTATTGCCCCCTGTTATCAGCCATTTCAGGGGAGAGGATGACTGTAGGACAGGAGAATACAGTCTATTGCCCCCTGTTATCAGCCATTTCAGGGGAGAGGATGACTGTAGGACAGGAGAATACAATCTATTGCCCCCTGTTATCAGCCATTTCAGGGGAGAGGATGACTGTAGGACAGGAGAATACAATCTATTGCCCCCTGTTATCAGCCATTTCAGGGGAGAGGATGACTGTAGGACAGGAGAATACAGTCTATTGCCCCTGTTATCAGCCATTTCAGGGAGAGGATGACTGTAGGACAGGAGAATACAGTCTATTCCCCTGTTATCAGCCATTTCAGGGGAGAGGATGACTGTAGGACAGGAGAATACAGTCTATTGCCCCCTGTTATCAGCCATTTCAGGGGAGAGGATGACTGTAGGACAGGAGAATACAGTCTATTGCCTCCTGTTATCAGCCATTTCAGGGGAGAGGATGACTGTAGGACAGGAGAATACAGTCTATTACCCCTGTTATCAGCCATTTCAGGGAGAGGATGACTGTAGGACAGGAGAATACAGTCTATTGCCCCTGTTATCAGCCATTTCAGGGGAGAGGATGACTGTAGGACAGGAGAATACAGTCTATTGCCCCCTGTTATCAGCCATTTCAGGGGAGAGGATGACTGTAGGACAGGAGAATACAATCTATTGCTCCCGGTTATCAGCCATCAGAGGAGAGGATGACAGTAGGACAGGGGAATACAGTCTATTGCTCCCTGTTATCAGCCATTTCAGGGGAGAGGATGACTGTAGGACAGGAGAATACAGTCTATTGCCCCCTGTTATCAGCCATTTTAGGGGAAAGGATGACTGTAGGACAGGAGAATACAATCTATTGCCCCCTGTTATCAGCCATTTCAGGGGGAGGATGACTGTAGGACAGGAGAATACAGTCTATGGCCCCTGTTATCAGCCATTTCAGGGGAGAGGATGACTGTAGGACAGGAGAATACAGTCTATTGCCCCCTGTTATCAGCCATTTCAGGGCAGAGGATGACTGTAGGACAGGAGAATACAGTCTATTGCCCCCTGTTATCAGCCATTTCAGGAGAGGATGACTGTTGGGGCCACAAATACTGAGGGGGCCCTAGTCTTCATTACGAGGCCACAGTCCATAAAATGACTCATGGAAACATCCCATGGTTGTCTAGGTTTGGCCCCTTCATCCTTGCAGTGGCCCCCGCCTATCATACCTGTGTGACCTGACACAATAACAACTAACAAAGAATCAAAAGTATACCAACTAATCAGAAGCTCTCTTCTGATTGGTGGTTGTACAGAACCACAATGATACAATGTAACAGGATAACCTAGAGGTAGCCCCACCCTCATCTAATATACACTGTATTACAGCTCGCCCCTGAACTGTATAGATAAACTGTCTGTGGGAACGGACTGGAAGCCCCTCTAAACACAGCGCCCCGGAGGTCAACACTACAACATTTATCAGAAAATGACAGTGGCCTCAGTGTTCAATTATGTAACCCTAGTAAACAAAATTATTAATGCCCTTAAAATCTACGGAAACAGTCTTTTCATAGATTTTTGCATATCAGGGGTTTTGGCTTAAATAGCAACTCCCTAACATATCATTATAACTGGAACTGCTCGCCATGGCCGTACTGAGGGTCCCAGGAAACCCAGATGTCCAGTGCTCATATCAAACCCAGCAACCTGGACTGAGATACAATCAGAGTTAGGGATCATGCACTAAAACGTGTGCCGGACAGCAAGTCCGAAATACTGGCGTCGGCCGTGTGCACATCGTTTCACGGATGCAGACCCATTCACTTGAATGGATCTGTAATCCGGACAATAAGGTGCAGAGGCACAGATCGGAAGGCCATAGAAGCACTATGGAGGGCTTCCGTGGCATTTCGGTCAGTGCCTCCGCACCAAAAAGAACAGAACATGCTCTATTTTTCGGTGCGGAAGAAACGCAGACCCTTTCAAGTTGAATGAGTCTGCATCCGGACGATGCATGTGCATTGGGGACTGCAATTTGCGATCCCCAATACAAGGCATGGGTGGCACATGTTCATGTGCATGAGCCATTACATCAAGCCTTACAGTCCACTCCCACCCAGAGCTGCATTCACAATTCTGCAAATCTCCTGTGAGCTCTCAGGTTATCTCTTACCCCGTGGATAGGAAATAACTTGATGTTACTGGAAAAGCCATATAGGAACAGATTGCTGCGGAGGAATTGATGGGGAGAAACTACTGCAGCTTTAGATGTAACCGTATTATTACACACAAAGTAACGTCAGAACTGGGGATTCAGCTACAGGTGTGACTGGAGTACAAGACATGATATCACTGAGTACAGGAATAGATTTAACCTACAAACAGGTTCAATGCTGCACGAGAGCAGCCCTGGATAGAAGACCTGATCCATGTATCTGTGAGACGTCATATGATCAGAAAACGAAAACCTCAAGCAAAAATGCAAAAAACGATTTCTTGTTCTTCGGAGAAGACAAAAGACGGAAGACATCTGCAATAATGAATGGATAGGATTTGAGGAGAACACAGCTTTTCGTCTACAGAACTTCCCTGAAAAAAAAAAGAAAACTATTCAAATAAAAAAGCAGAGGAGACGCCTGATGCACAGGAGAGCAACAACAGGGGGACGTGACACCAGCAGCGTAAACCTCTGTAGCTCCCTATTATCAGCCATTTCAGGGGAGAGGATGACTGTAGGACAGGAGAATACAGTCTATTGCCCCTGTTATCAGCCATTTCAGGAGAGAGGATGACTGTAGGACAGGAGAATACAGTCTATTGCCCCTGTTATCAGCCATTTCAGGGGAGAGGATGACTGTAGGACAGGAGAATACAGTCTATTGCTCCCTGTTATCAGCCATTTCAGGGAGAGGATGACTGTAGGACAGGAGAATACAGTCTATTGCTCCCTGTTATCAGCCATTTCAGGGGAGAGGATGACTGTAGGACAGGAGAATACAGTCTATTGCTCCCTGTTATCAGCCATTTCAGGGAGAGGATGACTGTAGGACAGGAGAATACAGTCTATTGCCCCTGTTATCAGCCATTTCAGGGAGAGGATGACTGTAGGACAGGAGAATACAGTCTATTGCCCCCTGTTATCAGCCATTTCAGGGGAGAGGATGACTGTAGGACAGGAGAATACAGTCTATTGCCCCTGTTATCAGCCATTTCAGGGGAGAGGATGACTGTAGGACAGGAGAATACAGTCTATTGCCCCTGTTATCAGCCATTTCAGGGGAGAGGATGACTGTAGGACAGGAGAATACAGTCTATTGCCCCTGTTATCAGCCATTTCAGGGAGAGGATGACTGTAGGACAGGAGAATACAGTCTATTGCCCCTGTTATCAGCCATTTCAGGGGAGAGGATGACTGTAGGACAGGAGAATACAGTCTATTGCCCCCTGTTATCAGCCATTTCAGGGGAGAGGATGACTGTAGGACAGGAGAATACAGTCTATTGCCTCCTGTTATCAGCCATTTCAGGGGAGAGGATGACTGTAGGACAGGAGAATACAGTCTATTGCCCCTGTTATCAGCCATTTCAGGGGAGAGGATGACTGTAGGACAGGAGAATACAGTCTATTGCCCCTGTTATCAGCCATTTCAGGGGAGAGGATGACTGTAGGACAGGAGAATACAGTCTATTGCTCCCTGTTATCAGCCATTTCAGGGAGAGGATGACTGTAGGACAGGAGAATACAGTCTATTGCCCCTGTTATCAGCCATTTCAGGGGAGAGGATGACTGTAGGACAGGAGAATACAGTCTATTGCCCCCTGTTATCAGCCATTTCAGGGGAGAGGATGACTGTAGGACAGGAGAATACAGTCTATTGCCCCTGTTATCAGCCATTTCAGGGGAGAGGATGACTGTAGGACAGGAGAATACAGTCTATTGCCCCTGTTATCAGCCATTTCAGGGCAGAGGATGACTGTAGGACAGGAGAATACAGTCTATTGCCCCTGTTATCAGCCATTTCAGGGAGAGGATGACTGTAGGACAGGAGAATACAGTCTATTGCCCCTGTTATCAGCCATTTCAGGGGAGAGGATGACTGTAGGACAGGAGAATACAGTCTATTGCTCCTGTTATCAGCCATTTCAGGGGAGAGGATGACTGTAGGACAGGAGAATACAGTCTATTGCCCCTGTTATCAGCCATTTCAGGGGAGAGGATGACTGTAGGACAGGAGAATACAGTCTATTGCCCCCTGTTATCAGCCATTTCAGGGAGAGGATGACTGTAGGACAGGAGAATACAGTCTATTGCCCCTGTTATCAGCCATTTCAGGGGAGAGGATGACTGTAGGACAGGAGAATACAGTCTATTGCCCCCTGTTATCAGCCATTTCAGGGGAGAGGATGACTGTAGGACAGGAGAATACAGTCTATTGCCCCCTGTTATCAGCCATTTCAGGGGAGAGGATGACTGTAGGACAGGAGAATACAGTCTATTGCCCCCTGTTATCAGCCATTTCAGGGAGAGGATGACTGTAGGACAGGAGAATACAGTCTATTGCTCCCTGTTATCAGCCATTTCAGGGGAGAGGATGACTGTAGGACAGGAGAATACAGTCTATTGCCCCTGTTATCAGCCATTTCAGGGGAGAGGATGACTGTAGGACAGGAGAATACAGTCTATTGCCCCTGTTATCAGCCATTTCAGGGAGAGGATGACTGTAGGACAGGAGAATACAATCTATTGCTCCCTGTTATCAGCCATTTCAGGGGAAAGGATGACTGTAGGACAGGAGAATACAATCTATTGCCCCCTGTTATCAGCCATTTCAGGGGGAGGATGACTGTAGGACAGGAGAATACAGTCTATGGCCCCTGTTATCAGCCATTTCAGGGGAGAGGATGACTGTAGGACAGGAGAATACAGTCTATTGCTCCCTGTTATCAGCCATTTCAGGGGAGAGGATGACTGTAGGACAGGAGAATACAGTCTATTGCCCCCTGTTATCAGCCATTTCAGAGGAGAGGATGACAGCAGCAGTCACATCAGCTTCCTCAGACATACATTCAACTTGTGACACTTGTTTTTCGGGCTCATAGATAGTTCTGATGAGGATTCTGCTCCTCTTTGACTGTATCTTCTATTTTCACCCTGAGCTCGACAGCTGTTCAAGGGCAACAAATTTCTTCACCATGACTTGGGGCCGTGGGAAACAGCTAGGAGCCTCTAACAAACCAAATAACCGTAAATTGCTCCGAGTAATATAATGAACAGATGTTCAGAGGAGCAGGGAAACTAAGGCACAACAACTGCTGCGAGGAAGAGGATTCACTTCAGAAAGGAGACTAACGATATTAAAAACGTATAAACGTCCCAAGACGAAGAAACCCAGAACAGTGCAGGCCTGACTGTATTCTCCTGCCCAGCCTGAAATGGCTGATAACAGGGGGCAATAGACTGTATTCTCCTGTCCTACAGTCATCCTCTCCCCTGAAATGGCTGATAACAGGGAGCAATAGACTGTATTCTCCTGTCCTACAGTCATCCTCTCCCCTGAAATGGCTGATAACAAGGGGCAATAGACTGTATTCTCCTGTCCTACAGTCATCCTCTCCCTGAAATGACTGATAACAGGGAGCAATAGACTGTATTCTCCTGTCCTACAGTCATCCTCTCCCCTGAAATGTCTGATAACAGGGGCAATAGACTGTATTCTCCTGTCCTACAGTCATCCTCTCCCTGAAATGGCTGATAACAGGGGGCAATAGACTGTATTCTCCTGTCCTACAGTCATCCTCTCCCCTGAAATGGCTGATAACAGGGGCAATAGACTGTATTCTCCTGTCCTACAGTCATCCTCTCCCTGAAATGACTGATAACAGGGAGCAATAGACTGTATTCTCCTGTCCTACAGTCATCCTCTCCCTGAAATGTCTGATAACAGGGGCAATAGACTGTATTCTCCTGTCCTACAGTCATCCTCTCCCTGAAATGGCTGATAACAGGGGCAATAGACTGTATTCTCCTGTCCTACAGTCATCCTCTCCCCTGAAATGGCTGATAACAGGGGCAATAGACTGTATTCTCCTGTCCTACAGTCATCCTCTCCCCTGAAATGGCTGATAACAGGGGGCAATAGACTGTATTCTCCTGTCCTACAGTCATCCTCTCCCTGAAATGGCTGATAACAGAGGGCAATAGACTGTATTCTCCTGTCCTACAGTCATCCTCTCCCCTGAAATGGCTGATAACAGGGGCAATAGACTGTATTCTCCTGTCCTACAGTCATCCTCTCCTCTGAAATGGCTGATAACAGGGAGCAATAGACTGTATTCTCCTGTCCTACAGTCATCCTCTCCCCTGAAATGGCTGATAACAGGGGGCAATAGATTGTATTCTCCTGTCCTACAGTCATCCTCTCCCCTGAAATGGCTGATAACAGGGAGCAATAGACTGTATTCTCCTGTCCTACAGTCATCCTCTCCCCTGAAATGGCTGATAACAGGGGCAATAGACTGTATTCTCCTGTCCTACAGTCATCCTCTCCCCTGAAATGGCTGATAACAGGGGGCAATAGACTGTATTCTCCTGTCCTACAGTCATCCTCTCCCCTGAAATGGCTGATAACAGGGGGCAATAGACTGTATTCTCCTGTCCTACAGTCATCCTCTCCCTGAAATGGCTGATAACAGGGAGCAATAGACTGTATTCTCCTGTCCTACAGTCATCCTCTCCCCTGAAATGGCTGATAACAGGGAGCAATAGACTGTATTCTCCTGTCCTACAGTCATCCTCTCCCTGAAATGGCTGATAACAGGGAGCAATAGACTGTATTCTCCTGTCCTACAGTCATCCTCTCCCCTGAAATGGCTGATAACAGGAGCAATAGACTGTATTCTCCTGTCCTACAGTCATCCTCTCCCCTGAAATGGCTGATAACAGGGGCAATAGACTGTATTCTCCTGTCCTACAGTCATCCTCTCCCCTGAAATGGCTGATAACAGGGGGCAATAGACTGTATTCTCCTGTCCTACAGTCATCCTCTCCCCTGAAATGGCTGATAACAGGGGCAATAGACTGTATTCTCCTGTCCTACAGTCATCCTCTCCCTGAAATGGCTGATAACAGGGGCAATAGACTGTATTCTCCTGTCCTACAGTCATCCTCTCCCTGAAATGGCTGATAACAGGGAGCAATAGACTGTATTCTCCTGTCCTACAGTCATCCTCTCCCCTGAAATGGCTGATAACAGGGGCAATAGACTGTATCCTCCTGTCCTACAGTCATCCTCTCCCCTGAAATGGCTGATAACAGGGGCAATAGACTGTATTCTCCTGTCCTACAGTCATCCTCTCCCTGAAATGGCTGATAACAGGGGCAATAGACTGTATTCTCCTGTCCTACAGTCATCCTCTCCCTGAAATGGCTGATAACAGGGGCAATAGACTGTATTCTCCTGTCCTACAGTCATCCTCTCCCCTGAAATGGCTGATAACAGAGGGCAATAGACTGTATTCTCCTGTCCTACAGTCATCCTCTCCCCTGAAATGGCTGATAACAGGGAGCAATAGACTGTATTCTCCTGTCCTACAGTCATCCTCTCCCCTGAAATGGCTGATAACAGGGGCAATAGACTGTATTCTCCTGTCCTACAGTCATCCTCTCCCCTGAAATGGCTGATAACAGGGGGCAATAGACTGTATTCTCCTGTCCTACAGTCATCCTCTCCCTGAAATGGCTGATAACAGAGGGCAATAGACTGTATTCTCCTGTCCTACAGTCATCCTCTCCCTGAAATGGCTGATAACAGGGAGCAATAGACTGTATTCTCCTGTCCTACAGTCATCCTCTCCCCTGAAATGGCTGATAACAGGGGCAATAGACTGTATTCTCCTGTCCTACAGTCATCCTCTCCCTGAAGTGGCTGATAACAGGGGCAATAGACTGTATTCTCCTGTCCTACAGTCATCCTCCCCTGGAATGGCTGATAACAGGGGGCAATAGACTGTATTCTCCTGTCCTACAGTCATCCTCTCCCCTGAAGTGGCTGATAACAGGGGCAATAGACTGTATTCTCCTGTCCTACAGTCATCCTCCCCTGAAATGACTGATAACAGGAGCAATAGACTGTATTCTCCTGTCCTACAGTCATCCTCTCCCTGAAGTGGCTGATAACAGGGGGCAATAGACTGTATTCTCCTGTCCTACAGTCATCCTCTCCCTGAAATGGCTGATAACAGGGGCAATAGACTGTATTCTCCTGTCCTACAGTCATCCTCTCCCTGAAATGGCTGATAACAGGGGGCAATAGACTGTATTCTCCTGTCCTACAGTCATCCTCTCCCCTGAAATGGCTGATAACAGGGGGCAATAGACTGTATTCTCCTGTCCTACAGTCATCCTCTCCCCTGAAATGGCTGATAACAGGGAGCAATAGACTGTATTCCTCCTGTCCTACAGTCATCCTCTCCCTGAAATGGCTGATAACAGGGGGCAATAGACTGTATTCTCCTGTCCTACAGTCATCCTCTCCCTGAAATGGCTGATAACAGGGGGCAATAGACTGTATTCTCCTGTCCTACAGTCATCCTCTCCCCTGAAATGGCTGATAACAGGGGGCAATAGACTGTATTCTCCTGTCCTACAGTCATCCTCTCCCCTGAAATGGCTGATAACAGGGAGCAATAGACTGTATTCTCCTGTCCTACAGTCATCCTCTCCCCTGAAATGGCTGATAACAGGGAGAAATAGACTGTATTCCCCTGTACAGACAATGTGTAATGTCCCTGTAAGTGTAACCTCACCTGTGTGATGTTGACGTTGTAATCGTGCGCAGTTGGATCCTTGTATGAAGATCTTTTACTTTATGAACCTAAAAAAAAAAAGATGGAACCAGAACTTTACCGCATGACAAGTGGCTCTAGAAGCATCGCAGTACGTATGGGCAGAGCAGTGGTCATATGTGTTCCGAGCACAATACTATTATATAGGGGTGTTGGGCCCCAATGGGTGATGAGTCCTTCGGGTTCCATATTTCTACACTACTTCTGTGGCTCTCTAACAGACTTTGTGCTTCAAATTCTCACTCTTTCAAACATCTTTGCTTGCTGTCAGTGAATGGATATGTTCTTGTTTACATCTAGAGGCTGAAAACCCATCCTGACCAAGTAGAGCTGAATGTTTGTTACAATATATCGGTGTACACAAACACAGCAGCAGCACAAATCTTTACTGTCCTGTCCTAGGCTGACACGTTGTAGCAAACATCAGCTGTGAGTATGATACTATTGGTTTAACATCAGGGCAGGATTTTTATTCACAGACATCAGAGATCTTACAAATGGTAATAAAGGATGGAAAACCAAAGTCTTTAGGACAGAATGGACTTAGGGGGTAAAACATATTATCATATTGCTCGGCGACTCGCTATACACAGACCGCTCACCATATATACCGCTATACCTGAGACATGATGCCATCCGCTCTTCTGCGCAGGTGTAAGCGCTTACAGATCTCATCGGGGGACAGGGATATATAGGGCCGTATCATACATCCTGGGTCTATGGAGCAGCTGGAGAGAATAAAGCAAAAGGTTAGAGGTCCGGCCATAGAAAGGGAAACCGAGTGTGGGCTTCGAGGCCCAGCTCTCTATCTAAATACTCTCTCTAGTGGTGACTGTATAATCTGTATCTAGTGAGCTCCCTCTAGTGGTGGCTGTATAATCTGTATGTAGTCAGCTCCGTCTAGTGGTGGCTGTATAATCTGTATGTAGTGAGCTCCCTCTAGTGGTGGCTGTATAATCTGTATGTAGTGAGCTCCCTCTAGTGGTGGCTGTATAATCTGTATATAGTGAGCTCCCTCTAGTGGTGGCTATATAATCTGTATGTAGTGAGCTCCCTCTAGTGGTGGCTGTATAATCTGTATGTAGTGAGCTCCCTCTAGTGGTGGCTGTATAATCTGTATATAGTGAGCTCCCTCTAGTGGTGGCTGTATAATCTGTATATAGTGAGCTCCCTCTAGTGGTGGTTGCATAATGTGTATGTAGTGAGCTCCCTCTAGTGGTGGCTGTATAATCTGTATGTAGTGAGCTCCCTCTAGTGGTGCCTGTATAATCTGTATGTAGTGAGCTCCCTCTAGTAATGGTTGTATAATCTGTATGTAGTGAGCTCACACTAGAGGTGGCTGTATAATCTGTATCTAGTGAGCTCCCTCTAGTGGTGGCTGTATAATCTGTATGTAGTGAGCTCCCCGTAGTGGTGGCTGTATAATCTGTATGTAGTGAGCTCCCTCTAGTGGTGACTGTATAATCTGTATGTAGTGAGCTCCCTCTAGTGGTGACTGTATAATCTGTATGTAGTGAGCTCCGTCTAGTGGTGGCTGTATAATCTGTATGTAGTGAGCTCCCTCTAGTGGTGACTGTATATTCTGTATGTAGTGAGCTCCCTCTAGTGGTGGCTGTATAATCTGTATATAGTGAGCTCCCTCTAGTGGTGGCTATATAATCTGTATGTAGTGAGCTCCCTCTAGTGGTGGCTGTATAATCTGTATGTAGTGAGCTTCCTCTAGTGGTGGCTGTATATTCTGTATGTAGTAAGCTCTCTCTAGTGGTGGCTGTATAATCTGTATATAGTGAGCTTCCTCTAGTGGTGGCTGTATATTCTGTATGTAGTAAGCTCTCTCTAGTGGTGGCTGTATAATCTGTATGTAGTGAGCTCCCTCTAGTGGCGGCTGTATAATCTGTATGTAGTGAGCTCTCTCTAGTGGTGGCTGTATAATCTGTATGTAGTGAGCTCCCTCTAGTGGCGGCTGTATAATCAGTATGTAGTGAGCTCCCTCTAGTGGTACCTGTATAATCTGTATGTATTGAGCTCCCTCTAGTGGTGGCTGTATAATCTGTATGTAGTGAGCTCCCTCTAGTGGTGGCTGTATAATCTGTATGTAGTGAGCTCCCTCTAGTGGTGACTGTATAATCTGTATGTAGTGAGCTCCCTCTAGTGGTGGCTGTATAATCTGTATATAGTGAGCTCCCTCTAGTGGTGGCTGTATAATCTGTATGTAGTGAGCTTCCCTTAGTGGTGATTGTATAATCTGTATGTAGTGAGCTCCCTCTAGTGGTGGCTGTATAATCTGTATGTAGTGAGCTCCCTCTAGTGATGTCTGTATAATCTGTATGTAGTGAGCTCCCTCTAGTGGTGGCTGTATAATCTGTATATAGTGAGCTCCCTCTAGTGGTGGCTGTATAATCTGTATTATTGAGCTCCCTCTAGTGGTGGTTGTATAATGTGTATGTAGTGAGCTCCCTCTAGTGGTGGCTGTATAATCTGTATGTAGTGAGCTCCCTCTAGTAATGGTTGTATAATCTGTATGTAGTGAGCTCCCTCTAGAGGTGGCTGTATAATCTGTATGTAGTGAGCTCCCTCTAGTGGTGACTTTATAATCTGTATGTAGTGAGCTCCCTCTAGTGGTGGCTGTATAATCAGTATGTAGTGAGCTCCCTCTAGTGGTGATTGTATAATCTGTATATAGTGAGCTTCCTCTAGTGGTGGCTGTATAATCTGTATTTAGTGAGCTCCCTCTAGTGGTGGCTGTATAATCTGTATATAGTGAGCTTCCTCTAGTGGTGGCTGTATATTCTGTATGTAGTAAGCTCTCTCTAGTGGTGGCTGTATAATCTGTATGTAGTGAGCTCCCTCTAGTGGCGGCTGTATAATCTGTATGTAGTGAGCTCTCTCTAGTGGTGGCTGTATAATCTGTATGTAGTGAGCTCCCTCTAGTGGTGGCTGTATAACCTGTATGTAGTGAGCTCTCTCTAGTGGTGGCTGTATAATCTGTATGTAGTGAGCTCCATCTAGTGGCGGCTGTATAATCTGTATGTAGTGAGCTCCCTCTAGTAATGGTTGTATAATCTGTATGTAGTGAGCTCCCTCTAGTGGTGGCTGTATAATCTGTATGTAGTGAGCTCCCTCTAGTGGTGGCTGTATAATCTGTATGTAGTGAGCTCCCTCTAGTGGTGGCTGTATAATCAGTATGTAGTGAGCTCCCTCTAGTGGTGACTGTATAATCTGTATATAGTGAGCTCCCTCTAGTGGTGGCTGTATAATCTGTATGTAGTGAGCTCCCTCTAGTGGTGGCTGTATAATCTGTATGTAGTGAGCTCCCTCTAGTGGTGGCTGTATAATCTGTATGTAGTGAGCTCCCTCTAGTGGTGGCTGTATAATCTGTATGTAGTGAGCTCCCTCTAGTGGTGGCTGTATAATCTGTATGTAGTGAGCTCCCTCTAGTGGTGGCTGTATAATCTGTATGTAGTGAGCTCCCTCTAGTGGTGGCTGTATAACCTGTATGTAGTGAGCTCCCTCTAGTGGTGGCTGTATAATCTGTATGTAGTGAGCTCCATCTAGTGGTGGCTGTATAATCTGTATGTAGTGAGCTGTCCTCTAGTGGCTGGCTGTATAATCTGTATGTAGTGAGCTCCCTCTAGTGGTGGCTGTATAATCTGTATGTAGTGAGCTCCCTCTAGTGGTGGCTGTATAATCTGTATCTAGTGAGCTCCCTCTAGTGGTGGCTGTATAATCTGTATGTAGTGAGCTCCCTCATAGTGGTGGCTGTATAATCTGAATGTAGTGAGCTCCCTCTAGTGGTGACTGTATAATCTGTATGTAGTGAGCTCCCTCTAGTGGTGGCTGTATAATCAGTATGTAGTGAGCTCCCTCTAATGGTGACTGTATAATCAGTATGTAGTGAGCTCCCTCTAGTGGTGGCTGTATAATCAGTATGTAGTAAACTCCCTCTAGTGGTGGCTGTATAATCTGTATGTAGTGAGCTCCCTCTAGTGGTGGCTGTATAATCTGTATGTAGTGAGCTCCCTCTAGTGGTGGCTGTATAATCTGTATGTAGTGAGCTCCCCCTAGTGGTGACTGTATAATCTGTATGTAGTGAGCTCCCTCTAGTGGTGGCTGTATAATCTGTATTTAGTGAGCTCCCTCTAGTGGTGGCTGTATAATCTGTATATAGTGAGCTTCCTCTAGTGGTGGCTGTATATTCTGTATGTAGTAAGCTCTCTCTAGTGGTGGCTGTATAATCTGTATGTAGTGAGCTCCCTCTAGTGGTGGCTGTATAATCTGTATGTAGTGAGCTCTCTCTAGTGGTGGCTGTATAATCTGTATGTAGTGAGCTCCCTCTAGTGGTGGCTGTATAACCTGTATGTAGTGAGCTCTCTCTAGTGGTGGCTGTATAATCTGTATGTAGTGAGCTCCATCTAGTGGCGGCTGTATAATCTGTATGTAGTGAGCTGTCCCTAGTGGCTGCTGTATAATCTGTATGTAGTGAGCTCCCTCTAGTGGTGGCTGTATAATCTGTATGTAGTGAGCTCCCTCTAGTGGTGGCTGTATAATCTGTATCTAGTGAGCTCCCTCTAGTGCTGGCTGTATTATCTGTATGTAGTGCGCTCCCCATAGTGGTGGCTGTATAATCAGAATGTAGTAAGCTCCCTCTAGTGGTGACTGTATAATCTGTATGTAGTGAGCTCCCTCTAGTGGTGGCTGTATAATCATTATGTAGTGAGCTCCCTCTAATGGTGACTGTATAATCTGTATGTAGTGAGCTCCCTCTAGTGGTGGCTGTATAATCAGTATGTAGTGAGCTCCCTCTAGTGGTGGCTGTATAATCAGTATGTAGTGAGCTCCCTCTAGTGGTGGCTGTATAATCTGTATGTAGTGAGCTCCCTCTAGTGGTGGCTGTATAATCTGTATGTAGTGAGCTCCCTCTAGTGGTGGCTGTATAATCTGTATGTAGTGAGCTCCCCCTAGTGGTGACTGTATAATCTGTATGTAGTGAGCTCCCTCTAGTGGTGGCTGTATAATCAGTATGTAGTGAGCTCCCTCTAGTGGTACCTGTATAATCTGTATGTAGTGAGCTCCCTCTAGTGGTGGCTGTATAATCTGTATGTAGTGAGCTCCCTCTAGTGTTGGCTGTATAATCTGTATGTAGTGAGCTCCCTCTAGTGGTGACTGTATAATCTGTATGTAGTGATCTCCCTCTAGTGGTGACTATATAATCTGTATGTAGTGAGCTCCCTCTAGTAGTGGCTGTACAATCTGTATATAGTGAGCTCCCTCTAGTGGTGGCTGTATAATCTGTATGTAGTGAGCTCCCTCTAGTGGTGGCTGTATAATCTGTATGTAGTGAGCTCCCCCTAGTGGTGGCTGTATAATCAGTATGTAGTAAGCTCCCTCTAGTGGTGGCTGTATAATCTGTATATAGGGAGCTCCCTCTAGTGGTGGCTATATAATCTGTATGTAGTGAGCTCCCTCTAGTAGTGGCTGTACAATCTGTATATAGTGAGCTCCCTCTAGTGGTGGCTGTATAATCTGTATGTACTGAGCTCCCTCTAGTGGTGGCTGTATAATCTGTATGTAGTAAGCTCCCCCTAGTGGTGGCTGTATAATCAGTATGTAGTAAGCTCCCTCTAGTGGTGGCTGTATAATCTGTATATAGTGAGCTCCCTCTAGTGGTGGCTGTATAATCTGTATGTAGTGAGCTTCCCCTAGTGGTGGCTGTATAACCTGTATGTAGTGAGCTCCCCCTAGTGGTGACTGTATAATCTGTATGCAGTGAGCTCCCTCTAGTGGTGGCTGTATAATCTATATGTAGTGAGCTCCCTCTAGTGGTGGCTGTATGATCTGTTTGTAGTGAGCTCCCCCTATTGGAGGCTGTATAATGTGTATGTGGGGAGCTCCCTCTAGTGGTGGCTGTATAATCTGTATGTAGTGAGCTCCCTCTAGTGGTGGCTGTATAATCTGTATATAGTGAGCTCCCTCTAGTGGTGGCTGTATAATCTGTATGTAGTGAGCTCCCCTAGTGGTGGCTGTATAATCTGTATGTAGTGAGCTCCATCTAGTGGTGACTGTATAATCTGTATGTAGTGAGCTCCCTCTAGTGATGTCTGTATAATCTGTATGTAGTGAGCTCCCTCTAGTGGTGGCTGTAGTCGCAAACACGAGGTTTGTGACTTTTTTACATCAGAAAGCTGGCGTAGCGAGAAAATGATAAATTCCCCCCTTTTGTCTGCAACCAAAAAAACTGTGAGTCGGTGTAGTTTGTCACAAATGCATTCAGGCCCTGCCCCCTCGCCAGGCAAGGCATAAAAAAACTTTGACAAGTGTGGTAGGTAAATGTGGTGTAAAGCATGTATGGTGCAAAATGACACAAAAACGGGCACATTCTCAATAGTAGATCTGCCCCATTGTGTTCAGAATGTCCTATTCACAATATATGTGTAAAGCTGTTTCATTTTTATCTTTCTGGAATCATTAATATATTATCTACATCTATATAATGTACTTCATGTATGACACATACAAGACACGTGTCAAGCAGTAGGTGCCATTACACCCATTA
Organism: Bufotes viridis; assembly: GCA_033119425.1. Classification (NCBI taxonomy): domain Eukaryota; kingdom Metazoa; phylum Chordata; class Amphibia; order Anura; family Bufonidae; genus Bufotes; species Bufotes viridis. Next base: position 154,233,928 of record CM065597.1, on the reverse strand, counting down.
CACAAGGGAAGACCGCAGCATCTACTACCAGTGACTTGTGCGGAAAACCCAGTGAAAGGTTCTCTATCGTCCCGGCTTCAGTCAGTCGCAGATTGTTTAAGGGTCAGGCCTTCTCTCCATTGAAAAACCCAGAAATTAATGAAACGCTCCAGTCATTACATAGGACTGCTGACGCCCCCCGGGGACAATGTACTATTTTGCATCACAATCTGTTTTAGGCCTCATGCACACGACCGTTGTTTGATTCCGTGTCCGTTGCTCCGTTTTTCTTGATTTTCTCCGGACCCATTGGTTTTCAATGGGTCCGTGGAAACCTCGGCAAATGCACCGTTTGTCCTCCGCGTCCGTGATTCCAGTCCGTCAAAAAAATATAACCTGTCCTATTCTTGTCCGTGAAAAACGGTTCACGGACCCATTCAAGTCAATGGGTCCGTGAAAAATGCGGATGGCCATCCGTGTGTCATCCGCGTTCCGTGTCCGTTTTTTTTGCGGATCCCTTGGCAGGCACTTGGGAAACATTGTCAGCCTGTCTTTTGGTAAAATCTTTTGGGTCATGTCCGCTAAAAAAAACGGAAGTCACACGGAAACACGACACGGCAAAAACGGACACGGATCACTGAACAACGGAACCCCTTTTTGCGGACAGCATAAAAAAACGGTCGTGTGCATGAGGCCTTAAAGTAAGGCACCGAATATTTAAGAGTCAGACACGTGTTCTGTCCCATCATCAGATTTATCATCCAGCCGGCTAAATTTATGCCATTAGCAAATCTGGAGCTGGTCTAGAGGCCGGGCTAACCTTACACCTTCTATAGGATTAGTAAATCTGGGGCAGGTCTAGAGGCCGGGCTAACCTTACACCTTCTATAGGATTAGTAAATCTGGAGCAGGTCTAGAGGCCGGGCTAAGCTTACACCGTCTATAGGATTAGTAAATCTGGAGCAGGTCTAGAGGCCGGCTAACCTTACACCATCTATAGGATTAGTAAATCTGGGGCAGGTCTAGAGGCCGGGCTAACCTTACACCGTCTATAGGATTAGTATATCTGGAGCAGGTCTAGAGGCCGGGCTAAGCTTACACCTTCTATAGGATTAGTAAATCTGGAGCAGGTCTGGAGGCCGGGCTAAGCTTACACCATCTATAGGATTAGTAAATCTGAGGCAGGTCTAGAGGTCGGGCTAAGCTTACACCGTCTATAGGATTAGTAAATCTGGAGCCGGTCTAGAGGCCGGGCTAAGCTTACATCGTCTATAGGATTAGTAAATCTAGAGCAGGTCTAGAGGCCGGGCTAAACTTACACCGTCTATAGGATTAGTAAATCTGGAGCAGGTCTAGAGGCCGGGCTAAGCTTACACCATCTACAGTATTAGCAAATCTGGGGCAGGTCTAGAGGCCGGGCTAACCTTACACTGCCTATAGGATTAGTAAATCTGGAGGAGGTCTAGAGGCCGGGCTAAGCTTACACCGTCTATAGGATTAGTAAATCTGGAGCAGGTCTAGAGGCCGGGCTAAGCTTACACCGTCTATAGGATTAGTAAATCTGGAGCAGGTCTAGAGGCCGGGCTAAGCTTACACCGTCTATAGGATTAGTAAATATGGAGCAGGTCTAGGGGCCGGGCTAAGCTTACACCGTCTATAGGATTAGTAAATCTGGGGCAGGTCTGGAGGCCGGGCTAAGCTTACACCGTCTATAGGATTAGTAAATCTGGGGCAGGTCTAGAGGCCGGGCTAAGCTTACACCGTCTATAGGATTAGTAAATCTGGAGCTGGTCTAGAGGCCGGGCTGAGCTTACACCGTCTATAGGATTAGTAAATATGGAGCAGGTCTAGAGGCCGGGCTAAGCTTACACCATCTATAGGATTAGTAAATCTGGACCAGGTCTAGAGGCCGGGCTAACCTTACACCGTCTATAGGATTAGTAAATCTGGAGCAGGTCTAGAGGCCGGGCTAAGCTTACACCGTCTATAGGATTAGTAAATCTGGAGCAGGTCTGGAGGCCGGGCTAACCTTACACTGTCTATAGGATTAGTAAATCTGGAGCAGGTCTAGAGGCCGGGCTAAGCATATACCATCTATAGAATTAGCAAATCTGGGGCAGGTCTAGAGGCCGGGCTAACCTTACACTGTCTATAGGATTAGTAAATCTGGAGGAGGTCTAGAGGTCGGGCTAAGCTTACACCGTCTATAGGATTAGTAAATATGGAGCAGGTCTAGGGGCCGGGCTAAGCTTACACCGTCTATAGGATTAGTAAATCTGGGGCAGGTCTAGAGACCGGGCTGAGCTTACACCGTCTATAGGATTAGTAAATCTGGGGCAGGTCTAGAGGCCGGGCTGAGCTTACACCGTCTATAGGATTAGTAAATCTGGAGCTGGTCTAGAGGCCGGGCTGAGCTTACACCGTCTATAGGATTAGTAAATATGGAGCAGGTCTAGAGGCCAGGCTAAGCTTACACCGTCTATAGGAATAGTAAGTCTGGAGCTGGTCTAGAGGCCGGGCTAAGATTACACCATCTATAGGATTAGTAAATCTGGAGCGGATCTAGAGGCTGGGCTAAGCTTACACCGTCTATAGGATTAGTAAATCTGGACCAGGTCTAGAGGCCGGGCTAACCTTACACCGTCTATAGGATTAGTAAATCTGGAGCAGGTCTGGAGGCCGGGCTAACTTTACACCGTCTATAGGATTAGTAAATCTGGAGCAGGTCTAGAGGCCGGGCTAAGCTTACACGGTCTATAGGATTAGTAAATCTGGAGCAGGTCTGGAGGCCGGGCTAAGCTTACACCGTCTATAGGATTAGTAATCTGGAGCAGGTCTGGAGGCCGGGCTAAGCATATACCATCTATAGAATTAGTAAATCTGGGGCAGGTCTGGAGGCCGGGCTAAGCTTACACCATCTATAGGATTAGTAAATCTGGAGGAGGTCTGGAGGCCGGGCTAAGCTTACACCATCTATAGGATTAGTAAATCTGGAGCAGGTCTAGAGGTAGGGCTAAGCCTACATCGTCTATAGGATTAGTAAATATGGAGCAGGTCTAGAGGCCGGGCTAAGCTTACATCGTCTATAGGATTAGTAAATATGGAGCAGGTCTAGAGGCCGGGCTAAGCTTACACCATCTACAGTATTAGCAAATCTGGAGCTGGTCTAGAGGCCGGGCTAAGCTTACACTGTCTATAGGATTAGTAAATCTGGGCTGGTCTAGAGGCCGGGCTAAGCTTACACCGTCTATAGGATTATTAAACTGGAGCCAGTCTAGAGGCCGGGCTAAGCTTACACCATCTACAGTATTAGAAAATCTGGAGCAGGTCTAGAGGCCGGGCTAAGCTTACACTATCTATAGGATTAGTAAATCTGGAGCAGGTCTAGAGGCCGGGCTAAGCTTACACTATCTATAGGATTAGTAAATATGGAGCAGGTCTAGAGGCCGGGCTAAGCTTACACCGTCTATAGGATTAGTAAATCTGGAGCAGGTCTAGAGGCCGGGCTAAGCTTACACGGTCTATAGGATTAGTAAATCTGGAGCAGGTCTGGAGGCCGGGCTAAGCTTACACTATCTATAGGATTAGTACATCTGGAGCAGGTCTAGAGGCCGGGCTAAGCTTCCACCATCTATAGGATTAGTAAATATGGAGCAGGTCTAGAGGCCGGGCTAAGCTTACACCATCTATAGGATTAGTAAATCTGGAGCAGGTCTAGAGGCTGGGCTAACCTTACATCGTTCATAGGATTAGTAAATCTGGAGCAGGTGTAGAGGCCGGGCTAACCTTACATCGTTCATAGGATTAGTAAATCTGGAGCAGGTGTAGAGGCCGGGCTAAGCTTACACCATCTATAGGATTAGTAAATATGGAGCAGGTCTAGAGGCCGGGATAAGCTTACACCTTCTATAGGATTAGTAAATATGGAGCAGGTCTAGAGGCCGGGCTAAGCTTACACCGTCTATAGGAATAGTAAATCTGGAGCAGGTCTAGAGGCTGGGCTAAGCTTACACCATCTATAGGATTAGTAAATATGGAGCAGGTCTAGAGGCCGGGATAAGCTTACACCTTCTATAGGATTAGTAAATCTGGAGCAGGTCTAGAGGCCGGGATAAGCTTACACCTTCTATAGGATTAGTAAATATGGAGCAGGTCTAGAGGCCGGGATAAGCTTACACCTTCTATAGGATTAGTAAATATGGAGCAGGTCTAGAGGCCGGGCTAAGCTCACACCATCTATAGGATTAGTAAATCTGGAGCAGGTCTAGAGGCCGGGCTAAGCTTACACCGTCTATAGGAATAGTAAATCTGGAGCAGGTCTAGAGGCTGGGCTAAGCTTACACCATCTATAGGATTAGTAAATATGGAGCAGGTCTAGAGGCCGGGATAAGCTTACACCTTCTATAGGATTAGTAAATCTGGAGCAGGTCTAGAGGCCGGGCTAAGCTTACACCGTCTATAGGAATAGTAAATCTGGAGCAGGTCTAGAGGCTGGGCTAAGCTTACACCATCTATAGGATTAGTAAATATGGAGCAGGTCTAGAGGCCGGGATAAGCTTACACCTTCTATAGGATTAGTAAATCTGGAGCAGGTCTAAAGGCCGGGCTAAACTTACACCATCTATAGGATTAGTAAATATGGAGCAGGTCTAGAGGCCGGGCTAAGCTTACACCTTCTATAGGATTAGTAAATCTGGGGCAGGTCTAGAGGCCGGGCTAAGCTCACACCATCTATAGGATTAGTAAATCTGGAGCAGGTCTAGAGGCCAGGCTAAGCTTACATCATATATAGCAGGCATGTCCAAACTCTGGCCCTCCAGGTGTTGCAGAACTACAACTCCCATCATGCCTTTCTGTAGGTTGATAGCTGTAGGTTGTCCAGGAATGATGTGAGTTGTAGTTTTGCAACATCTGGAGGGCCGAAGTTTGGACATGCCTGATCTATAGGATTAGTAAACGTGGGCCAGATTCATTCAGATTACTGACAAAATGTAGTAAATCCTGAAAATGTACGACTCCAGACAAGTAAAGTGCCCACCATATTGGGTATGTTCACACATGGCAGCTACTCTGCTGATGCAGATTTACATGTGGCACATCCGCAGTGCATTGTTCTATGACAGTTTTATGTTGCAGAAAAGTTGCAAACTGGACACTGCTGCTCTTGCAGGAAAACAGGGCATTATACTGATTTATAATGCTGTGTGTCCCTGCATGAACTTACTGCTACAGGATCATAGTAATAGAAAGCCATCACCATGATCCTGTAGCAGTAAGGTCATGCAGAGACACACAGCATTATACTCAGGAAGTCCAAATTTGCATAAAAAATTAAACTCTTGTTTTCTTTGAAACAGTAAAACAGATTTCGCCATCCAGGTGTCTGTAACCAGCAGGATCAACCCTAGCAGGCAGTATGCCTGATTTACTTGGGCACGTAGTGATGAGGGGGCACTAGACAGAAGACTTCCCATCAGGTTTTGCTCCACTTTATAAAAAGCTTCAATGTCTTACATTTTGGGACCTGGGAGAAAAACGTCAGCTCTTTGGTTAGGCCACATGCACACGACCGTGTGTGTTCTGTGAATCCGCAAAACACGGAAGCCGTGTGCCTTCTGCAATTTACGGAACGGGCGGCTCGTTATAGAGATGCCTATTCTTGTCCGCAAAACAGACAAGAAAAGGACATGCTCTATTTTTTTTGGCGGGGCCACGGAACGGAGGATGTCCGCATCTTTTGCAGCCCCGTTGAAGTGGACCAAACATACGGTCGTGTGCATGTAGCCTTAAAGAGGCGGACAATTTTTTTTTAACTTTAATCGAGTGGAGCATATGGTGTTTCAGTGGAGGAGACATGATGACACGCGCCTCCATCTGCAGCCATTTTACATACAGAAGCGTCCTGAGCGGATGAGGGGGGTTGTTGTGTCTTCAATTATCATCAAAACAGCCTGAAGTTACAATAAAAATGTAGGAGTGAGCAGAATACCACAAGATATGAGGAGTCTTCGTCAGTGTGCCCGATCGCACCGCTCAGCGCCGCTCCCCCTATTCTTGCGGATGAGGAAGGACCTTTCTTTTGAGGAAGTAAGAAATATACAGAGCGGTATCCGTATTTTGCAGACTGACATATGGCCCGGGCCACGTGCATGAGGCCGTAGACTGACCAGCTTAAAGTTGTTTCAAGTCATGCCCCTTTAAAGTAAATCAACAGCAGGAAATTCACTATTACACCGGGCACCTCAGCGATCCATTGATCCTCTCTGGAGAAAAACTCTTTTTTGCAGTCTCTGGCACCACCCTCAGTGCACTTAAAGGGTTTTCTGTGACCCCAACCCAGCCGCCGTTTTAGAAGTCATCGGTCCTCCTGTGAGCACCCCACATTGTATAGTGGCCGTGCTTGGTATTGCGCTCAGCCCTAATCACTTCTATGGGGCTGAGCTGCTCCAGAGCTATTACGAGCGCCGATGCCTTCTCAAACAGCTGACTGGCGGGGGTCCCGGGTGTCAGACCCCACCCATCAGATACAGATGACCCATCCTGAGGATAGGTCATCAGTATAAAAATCTCAGCAAACCTCTTTAACTGCTCATTTGCATATGGACTAATCTCCAGAATTCCGTAAACCCCCATTCACACGTCAGTGTTCTCCGCCGACAGCACACGTCCCCATTCATTTTCATGTGTGTATTCAGACATCAGTGTTTCAGTACAGTCCGTTTTTGCACGGTTGCATGCTCTATTCTGTCCCTCACGCCCATTATAGTCTATGGGTCCATGAAAACCATGGATGCCATCTTTGTTTCATGGATCATTAGGAAGAGATGCTGTTCAGTGTCTGTGAAACAGGGATGAGACACAGGCAGCAAAAAAACGGACCCAACATGGAGGCATAACTGACCGCCTTTTCACGGCTTTAAGCTTGGACGTGTGAATGAGGCTTCACGGATTGCTAAGTGAGGTTGAGGTGAGCTAGCGCTCCAAGACGTTGCGCCCGGTGGAAGTAATTTTCTGCTCAGAGATTTCCTCTTAAAGGAACATGCTCATAGTAACCGTACAACACACCGATGCAGCTATTCTGTGGGCGGAGTCAACCAGCAGTGTTCCTCCGGAGCTGTACTTCTATCGTGTAATGTGTCACCTGCAAATCAAAGCCCTGACAACCCGACTGACCTAATTGAAGTCTCGCCTCAGCCGACACCTGTCACCAAAACAAAGTGTCTCGTGAGGGAAGAGTCCGGCTTCTGAAACCTGCCCTCCGCCCGCAGAGCAGCTTTCTAGCATTTTGTGCGTTTTTTAACGTTTCCGTTGTATAAATTACCTTTTTCCTGATTCCTGTTTTGCATTCATATATGGTGTAATTCAGCCCCCACTGTCTCCTGTCCCTTCCAGCGTCATCATTTGTACTGCGCAGACGCTGGAGGAGGCATCCTGTGAATGCTTCGTCTACTCCTGCTCCACTTCTTCCCATGTCGGATTGTGCGGACTCCTGCTGAGGCCTTCTGCGCATGCGCTGTCTAAGCTCCCTCCTGCGCACTCTTATCACTGTGTTTTCACATAGATGCAGAATTATAAAGCAGAGTGCGCTGGACGCAGGAGGGAGCTTAGACAGCGCATGCGCAGAACACTTCAGCAGGAGTCTGCACATCAGACATGGGAAAAAGTGGAGCAGGAGTAGGCGAAGCATGCGCAGGACGCCTCCTCCAGTGTCTGCACAGTACAAGTGATGACGCAGGAAAGGACAGGAGAAAGTGAGGCTGAAATACACTGAGCATGTGCAGGACACGGCCAGAGAGTCTGCGCGGTATAACTGGAGCGTGCAATGGCGAGTGAAGCTAGGCATCCACTATATGACGTCATAAGAACATGCCACGACCAGCGCTCAGCCACTGTTTATAGCTGGAGGTGGGATCATAAAACAGGAAAAAGGTAATTTATACAATAGAAACATAAAATAACATACAGCAAGGACACACAACAACACCTTTACGTCCTATTCTCCAGTCACATCCAGAGCTGCATTCACAAATCTGCTACTTTCTTTTGGCATGTACAGGACATACTTTTACCTGGTGCTATAGCCTCGCATGGACCAGCTAGCCGGCGCTAGGGAAGGTCACTGGGCAGACTGGGCTGCGGATGCAGCTTTAGATGTGATTAGAGTGATGACCAGATACGGAGTGGATCTAAACGCTATCCCGCTCCAGCACCAGTGATGCAAAACCTCGTTCACACACCACGTTTTGAGGAGTTCTTGTTTGCGCCGTTTCCGTGCTTTCATTCTCCTGGGTGACGGCTATAAGACACTTTAACCCATTGACTTCACAGCTCCGAGATGGCGTCTGGACGTGGAAACGTGACGAAGAAAACGCCTCAACGGCCAATATGTGCAGTAGTGGTGAACTTTTCACAATCGCTGTGTGTGAACAAGGTCTTTACTAATCACACTTGATAAACGACACTTCAGAGGGCAACCCCAACAGCCGGGCGCGGAAATGATGTCGCCTGGGGTCCAAAGCACAAAGCAGTGGCAGGCGGGTTATGTGAATATGAAGCTTCCCGAGCTGTGTGGCTGCTGGGGCTACCCCCGGCAATGTGCACCGTGTAACCTGCAGGTGGCGCTGCGGACAAGCTTCATGTATGCAGACTCGCTATTTGTAGGCATTACGGATGAGCGAATTTCACCGCACGCGGGTTCATGTTGTGATATTTACTAAATTACCACGGACCATAACGCAATTCCATGATGGAATGCCTTAAGACGCATTCCGTTATTCATTCCGTCATAATAGAAGTCTATGGCCAGCATAACGGATCCGTCCGGTTTACGTTATGCTGGAGTCCTCTAAAGGCGTTCCGTCATGGAATTGCGGTAAGGTCTGTGGTAACGGAATCCATAACGCAATTCAGTAAATAAAACAACACGAACTTCAAAATATGAAATTCGCTCGTCCCTAGTAGCTATGTTTAAATGACTGTACTCCAGATGAACAGCGCACAGAACCCCCCCAAATATGGTTTCCGGAGCGGAACTTACATCATAAAACCATGGGATGGGGGGTTCTAGGTGTTCCACTCCTGAATGAGGCCTAGCAGCCAGCGCCACCTGCAGGCCAGAAAAACATGAAAAGCACTGGAATTAAATTCTGCCTTCCACGAGGATAGGAAATTCCACTTTATGTAAAAACACAGAACTGGATTAACAAAAGCGACACAATCTCCAGTAATCTGAACGCCAAGGCTGGTCGTGTTTCCGTGATTTTTTTTTTTTCACGTAAAAGAGAAAAGTCTTTACATCATTTACAAAATCTACAGAAAAGAACAGGATGAGACCGCAGGATGCAAACAGAATGCGAGACAGAGACCCAAAATGAAAAGTTTAAAAAGCAGCAAAGAAATCTAAATCCAAGAACATAAAAAAGTATAAAAAAAAAAAAAAAAAAAAGTGCAAATAAATCCTTCAAGTGCCAAACGGGCTTAAAATCTACACGATGTTCAATGTAAAAACTCTAAAATTAGGCAGAAATAAGAATATTTACATTGTAGCAAGTTTCACATACGAATATTGTGGAATGTTCTCGGGATTTCCAGGATCTATGAGAGGGATATGGAGGACTAGAGGCCCCCCGACCAGTTATGGGGGCCCTCTGCAGACTGATACCCTGTGGGATAGCACGGCAGGACTAATACCGGGGGCAGGCAGATACAAGGCACTAGCACCTACCATCATCGGACGTTTCCCGTCCTGGAGTGTTATTACTGGACATAGGCTTTTGTCTGAAGCTTACCGCTAGTATGGGGGCACCCAGCTGATATACCGGATCTGCATTATCCGGTAACCCCTAATATTGTCATGTAGCAGAGCTCCGCCGTCAGGGGTGGCACATGAAATGGTCACCGCTGCCGGCAGACTCAGATTATTACATGTAGAGAAGAAAACAGGATAATGCAGTTCCCTGATATAATCACCTACGCACCGCCAAAGGGAACACCGCACTGCAAGACGCTATTGGTAACGTTGACGTATACCAGGGGTCAGGACCTCCAGCTGTTGTAAAAACTACAATTCCCAACATGACCCTTTTATTTCTGAGAACAGCAGAGCAAGTATGCATGCTGGGAGTTGTAGTTGCACACCAGCTAGAGTGTTGGAATTTACTAACCCCGGACGTATAAAATCCCTCCTTCATATATACAGGCAAAGAGTGGACGTCGGGTCGGTGTGACCCAAGCAGCCTGGATTCATTTATGGGAGACTAGTACATACCCCCTAAAAAGGGGCGAGTGCCCAGGTTGGGCGAGTCCTCTCTATACAGTGGACCTATACAGCGACAGGAGACTATGGTACTTACACCTGGTCTTTCTGCACCATACTAGCTCCTGCCTCTACATCGTCTGCTGCTCTCCCAGTAACGTTAGCACTTTCTCCATCTAGCAGCCCTGACGGCGTCTTGTTTGCTCTTGCTTTGGTAATGAGGGGGGGGATCTCTCCTGCCTTGCCGGGGGTAACGGCCATGGTCTCGCTGTTCTGGGTTGGCTGAAAGGAGAAGGGGGCAGTGCATGCTGATGCGCGAGACGCTACCTGACCGGGACAGTACTGAATGCTCATTAAGTTCAGGCCGGGGTCGTAGGTCGCCGTGTTTATGGGGAGACACAAAGAGGCCGACGTTTCTTGCACCACTTTGGTGGTTACGACATACAGTGCGGGGCGGACCATGGGGGTGCCGAGAGAGAAGGCGGGGGCCTGGACAACCTTAGGCTGTTCTAAAATGAATGTTTTTTTCTGACAACTCCCCAGCGGTGCGATGGTTCCTGCAGGATTGTAGAAGTCGGTGGCCAGCCTGGCCGTCCCGGTCTTCCCCACGTTTAGGAGAAGCTGTTGTTCAGTTCCTGAAATGTATTTGAGACCGGCGACAAAGTTCCCCGAGATCGGGATGTTCCTTTGAGAACCGTTAACACCAGTTTTCACAACTACTCTGTCGGGGGTGGCAGGAAGAGTTTTCTCAGTCGGCCTCACAACCCTCTTCTGATCTACAATGCAGTCTCTCTTGACAATGACGCTATGCAAAGGAGTGGTCGCCGGGGCTATACCTGTGGGTTGCTGCAACCTTGCTACAGGAGGTAAGTTGTCTTTATAACCGTACAGGCGCTGTATGATGGCAGGCGGTGGGCCTGGCTGGGTGGAGCGATCTTTCTCGCGGACTTTCTGGAGAATGGTCTCAGTCACGGAACTCGATAAGACACCAGGTTCCTTCTTTACAAGTGCAGGACTAAGTGTGCAGGCTCCGGGTTCCTTCCTTACGGGTGCAGGAGTACTTGTGGAGGCTCCGGGTTCCTTCCTTATGGGTGCAGGAGTACTTGTGGAGGCTCCAGGCTCCTTCTTTATTGTTGAAGGACTAACTGTGCAGGCTCCGGGTTCCTTCCTTATGGGTGCAGGAGTACTTGTGGAGGCTCCAGATTCCTTCCTTATGGGTGCAAGAGTACTTGTGGAGGTTTCGGGTTCCTTCTTTATGGTTGCAGGACTAACTGTGCAGGCTCCGGGTTCCTTCTTTATGGTTGCAGGACTAACTGTGCAGGCTCCAGGTTGATTTCTTATAGGTGCAGGACTAACTGTGCAGGTTCCGGGTTCCTTCCTTACGGGTGAAAGAGTACTGGTGGAGGTTTCGGGTTCCTTCTTTATGGTTGCAGGATTAACTGTGCAGGCTCCGGGTTCCTTCCTTATGGGTGCAGGACTACTGGTGCAGGTTCTGGGGTCCTTCCTTATGGGTGCAGGACTACTGGTGCAGGTTCTGGGGTCCTTCCTTATGGGTGCAGGACTACTGGTGCAGGTTCTGGGGTCCTTCCTTATGGGTGCAGGACTACTGGTGCAGGCTGGAGCAGGCTCAGTCTTGATGACGGTCAGAGCGGTCACTGGAGCAGTTGTCTTTGGCGTTGCAGACAGTTCTGCAGACTCCCGTGCTCGGTCCGCCAGGAATTTCCTTATTTCTTGCTCTATGCTATCATCGCTGTCCACAGAGCTGCTGTCCTGGGTATCAGACAAGGCACTACTTATCTTTATGGACTTGTTGGAGGCACAAGCTGGTTTAGACTCGACCGGTTTGCTAACATGAGACAGCTCTGTATTTCCCACTGCGATCTTTTTCTCCTCTTTTAGTTTCAAGTTCGGCTTTGACCTCTTGAAGGAATTTTCTTTTAAATCACTGGAAATTACAAGGTAGCTTTTGACAAAGGGTCTGGGATTGCAATCCTTCTGCTCCGTTCCACCCACTGATTCCAACAGTCTGGTAGTGGTTTCTCCAAATCGGACCTTCTTCTTACACGGAGGTCTACCATCCTTTGGTCTCTTTTTGCATTTTCTTTTGGACCTCAGCAGGTCCTTGATAGCAGAGTCCAAGTCTTCATCACTGTCCAAGGAGCTACTCTTATCTCCGCTGCAGTTACCTCTCACTTTCATGTACATCTTCCTCTTACCAGCACTTGCTCTTGGAGAAGACTCAAGAGTTTCCATAGCCTGGATAATGTGATGCTTGGCGTCCTCTGCTTGGCAGTGAGCTTCAGGACAAGTCTGCGGACTTTTACCTATTAAGTTTTGACTGAAGGCTACGACTGCATTTACTGCGCAGCTATCCACATTCACAGAGTCTTTCCCAGGAGAGCCCTTCAGTATAACCTTGCTGTCATTTACTTTGCCTTTACTCGTCCCAGCAGCCTTGTTATTGGGAAGTGACGGCTGTTTTTGGGGTTCAGGCCATTGCCCGTTTGGGGACTGTTTGGATGAGGTTGCACCGAGACTCTCAGCTTGAGCTTTACGAGCCAAAAATGTTCTTATCTCTTGCTCTATGCTGTCATCGCTGTCAACCGAGCTGTCGCTGGAACATGAGGATGCAGCAGGAGCTGATGGCTTGTCCTGCAACACTGGACAAGAGCTTTCAGGTTGTGAAGGTAATATCGCCTTGGAGATGTCCAGTATGGCTTCCGCGCACATCAGCTCAGCTGCGGTCTCTGCCCTCCTTGTCACTGCGAGCTCAGGTTTGTGTTCTAGACTCCGCTCATCCCCCAAATGAAATGCCCTCTTACTGGTGAAGCCTTGAAATGCGGCTGGTTTGACGTTAGGCAGCTTTCTCTTCCTGTAGTCTGCTGTCTTCTGGAATTCAGGAGGAAAGCCCTTCATCTGGCACTGACCAATGTCCGATATTGCGTTCCTTGTGCTTTTCCCATCTTTCTCCTGAGAGGTCCAGGGAGCGGAGCTAAGATTTCCTTCTAATCTACTCTTTTCCAACTGGAACTGTTGAATGGCTTCCTCAATCCCATCATCACTGCTGGAGTCGGAGAGCTCGATACACGGAGCAGGAGGAGGGGGCAGTGGTCTTAAGGCGGTCGGCTTACCCGAGCCGGACACAGTCTTGAGGCGGACACTGGGTTTGAGAGTCTTAGCCTGTAGACTGAGGCTTTCAGGGGCCGATTTCAATGTCGGCACCTTCATCCCTTGCTTGGAGCCTGGTTTTTCTGCAGCCTTGATGGGTTTTAGTTTCAGTTTGCCTCCAGGGTGACTGGCTGCAGCTTTCTTACTGATGCTGGACTCGCTCGCATTGTTCTGCAGCTTCTTCTCAATCAGAAATTGCTCGATTTCCTCCTTGATGCTTTGCTCAAAGGAGTCATCGCTCCCCACGCTGTCTGGTGAGGAGCATCGGGACAGGCCCTGCACGGTGAAGGAGTCGCACATGTTAGGTGACGTCACCATTTTGATGGGAGACCTCCGAGCTGGGACATTAAACTGAACGGCTTTCACCTTGTCGCCATCATTATTGGGAATGTTTGGGCTTTTAGGGCTTGGTGCACAGGGAAGGGGGGCAGCGCTGCCCTTATTCTTCAGGTATTCCTGGATAGCTTCTTCAATGTCTCTGTCTACAGAATCATCGCTGTCCGAGTCCAGAGCAAGAGCCTCGAAATCTGCGCCCTCCTCTTTAACGTCTTTGAACTGCGCCGGGACGATGAGCAAAGCCTTTTCTCTCACGTGGCCTTTGAAGAGGGAAGAAGCGGGTCTCAGTCCTCTGTCGATATTAATCTCCCCCTTTCTGTTCTTCTGCATAATCCGCTCATATTCAAGGTTCACAGTCAGAGAAGACTCCTCGCTCTGCGGACTGTCTAGAGCACCGTCAACATCTGAGGCGGCGACCTGCGCAGGCTGAGGAAGCGCTGTGGGTACTCTACAGGGTGCGTTACAGCCAAACGGTGCCCACTGTGTCTGAAAAGCTGCCAGAGGAGGGGCATTCAGAAGGAACATTCTAGCTGCGGGCGCGATGTCTGCAAAAGCAAACCCTCTGGAAGATCTCACAACCTAGGAAAGAAAGAAGGAGAAGTCAAAGATCTTCACATGGCTCCAGAATGCAAACCAGTGCACATTATAAAGACCCCAATACTATCACAGGGAAGAAGTCGGGGTGATGCCTTAATACTCGTACTCCATACATCTACACCCCACCCGAGGACATCACGTGATTCCAGCCGACAGCTCGGAAAAGGATCACATCATGCCAATCTGAGTATCAGCCTGAGTATTATACTCCAAACTGCACACACAAATCTGCTGGTTGTTATTGGAAACAGTCAGCCTGCAGCGGAGGACGGGCCCTCTGGGGGTCGCCTGCAGCGGAGGACGGGCCCTCTGGGGGTCGCCTGCAGCGGAGGACGGGCCCTCTGGGGGTCGCCTGCAGCGGAGGACGGGCCCTCTGGGGGTCGCCTGCAGCGAGGCGGGCCTCTGGGGTCGCCTGCAGCGGAGGACGGGCCCTCTGGGGTCGCCTGCAGCGGAGGACGGGCCCTCTGGGGTCGCCTGCAGCGGAGGACGGGCCCTCTGGGGGTCGCCTGCAGCGGGAGGACGGGCCCTCTGGGGGTCGCCTGCAGCGGAGGGCGGGCCCTCTGGGGGTCGCCTGCAGCGGAGGACGGGCCCTCTGGGGGTCGCCTGCAGCGGAGGACGGGCCCTCTGGGGGTCGCCTGCAGCGGAGGACGGGCCCTCTGGGGGTCGCCTGCAGCGGAGGACGGGCCCTCTGGGGGTCGCCTGCAGCGGAGGACGGGCCCTCTGGGGTCGCCTGCAGCGGAGGCACGGGCCCTCTGGGGGTCGCCTGCAGCGGAGGACGGGCCCTCTGAGGGTCGCCTGCAGCGGAGGACGGGCCCTCTGGGGGTCGCCTGCAGCGGAGGACGGGCCCTCTGGGGTCGCCTGCAGCGGAGGACGGGCCCTCTGGGGGTCGCCTGCAGCGGAGGACGGGCCCTCTGGGGGTCGCCTGCAGCGGAGGACGGGCCCTCTGGGGGTCGCCTGCAGCGGAGGACGGGCCCTCTGGGGTCGCCTGCAGCGGAGGACGGGGCCCCTCTGGGGTCGCCTGCAGCGGAGGAGCGGGCCCTCTGGGGAGTCGCCTGCAGCGGAGGACGGGCCCTCTGGGGGTCGCCTGCAGCGGAGGACGGGCCCTCTGGGGGTCGCCTGCAGCGGATGACGGGCCCTCTGGGGTCACCTGCAGCGGATGACGGGCCCTCTGGGGTCACCTGCAGCGGATGACGGGCCCTCTGGGGTCACCTGCAGCGGATGACGGGCCCTCTGGGGTGACCTGCAGCGGATAACGGGCCCTCTGGAGTGACCAGCAGCAGATGACGGGCCCTCTGGGGTGACCTGCAGCGGATGACGGGCCCTCTGGGGTGACCTGCAGCGGATGACGGGCTCTGTAGTGTCACCTGCAGTGGATGACGGGCTCTGTAGTGTCACCTGCAGTGGATGATGGGCTCTATAGTGTCACCTGCAGTGGATGATGGGCACTGTAGTGTCACCTGCAGTGGTTGATGGGCTCTGTAGTGTCACCTGCAGTGGATGATGGGCTCTGTAGTGTCACTAGCAGTGGATGATGGGCTCTGTAGTGTCACCAGCAGTGGATGATGGGCTCTGTAGTGTCACCTGTGGCGAATGATGGGCTGCGTAGTGCTCGGGCCCTGGTTGCGGCCTCCATCCGCCTGCAGCCAGCTCAGCCCCGCTCTTTTCTCCCCGCCCTCTCCTTCTCTCCAGCTCCCGGACCTCTGCTCCCAGCACTGGCTGCTCCAGCAGCTGCCGCCTCCCCCTGCCCTCCGCACCCAGGCCCGGCCGCTCCCTGCCCCGCGCCCTCACTCACCTCCCGGGCCGCTCCGGCCCTAGGACAGTACGGAAACAGAGGTCTCTACTCATCCTGGAACAGCCGCCGCCACAGAGTTCACCGGCAGACGAAGCCCGAACCTCCACAGACACAGCACGGCAAGCGGGAGCGCGCACGTACAGGAGCGCGCAGACGTACATGGCGGCCGTGCGTCCTCCTCCTCTGTAACCATGGCGACGCGTCCAGGCCTCACAACTGCGAGTAGGATGATTGTAAACAAGACGGCCCTCCGGTGGGAACTACGACTCACAGCATGCTCTTATTATCATCCGTGAGAAGATGCTGAGAGTGGTGGCTTCATACAGATGACTCAGCGCCGTCCTGTAGAAAATGTGCTGTTGCCCATAGCAACCGGTCATGTGACACCTGTCATTTCTGTGAAGCTTTCCTGTGATTGGTTTAGAGGGGCTATGTCCAGGAAACTGCTTAGCAACAGAGTGCTATCTACAGACCCCCATAGACAGTCACCGGGACCCCCATAAACAGTCACCGGGACCCCCATAAACTTCAGCGGGACCCCCATAAACAATCACTGGGACCCCCATAGACAGTCACTGGGACCCCCATAAACAGTCACCGGGACCCGCATAAACTTCAGCGGGACCCCCATAAATAGTCAACGGGACCCCCATAAACAGTCAACGGGACCCCCATAAACAGTCACCGGGACCCCCATAAACAGTCACCTGGACCCCCATAAACAATCACCGGGACCCCCATAAACAGTCAAAGGGACACCCATAAACTTCAGCAGGACCCCCATAAATAGTCAACGGGACCCCCATAAACTTCAGCAGGACCCCCATAAATAGTCAACGGGACCCCCATAAACAGTCAACGGGACCCCCATAAACAGTCACCGGGACCCCCATAAACAGTCACCTGGACCCCCATAAACAGTCAAAGGGACACCCATAAACTTCAGCGGGACCCCCATAAATAGTCAACGGGACCCCCATAAACAGTCAACGGGACCCCCATAAACAGTCACAGGGACCCCCATAAACAGTCACAGGGACCCCCATAAACAGTCACAGGGACCCCCATAAACTTCAGCGGGACCCCCATAAACAGTCAACGGGACCCCCATAAACTTCAGCGGGACCCCCATAAACAGTCAACGGGACCCCCATAAACTTCAGCGGGACCCTCATAAACAGTCACCGGGACCCCCATAAACAGTCACCGGGACCCCCATAAACAGTCACCTGGACCCCCATAAACAATCACCGGGACCCCCATAAACAGTCAACGGGACACCCATAAACTTCAGTGGGACCCCCATAAATAGTCAACGGGACCCCCATAAACAGTCAACGGGACCCTCATAAACAGTCACCGGGACCCCCATAAACTTCAGCGGGATCCCCATAAACAGTCAACGGGACCCCCATAAACTTCAGCGGGACCCCCATGAACAGTCACCGGGACCCCCATAAACAGTCACCGGGACCCCATAAACAGACCCCAGGACCCCCATAAACAGTCAACGGGACCCCAAAAACAAACCCCAGGACCCCCATAAACAGTCACTGGGACCCCGATAAACAGTCAGTGCAACCATTAACAGGCAGTGCCCCCATAAATATATTGCAGCCGTTAACACCCAGTGCCCCCATAAACAGATGCTGTAACCATTAACACCCAGTGCCCCCATAAACAGATGCTGAAACCATTAACACCCAGTGCCCCATAAACACATGCTGTAACCATTAACACCCAGTGCCCCCATAAACAGATGCTGTAACCATTAACACCCAGTGCCCCCATAAACAGATGCTGTAACCATTAACACCCAGTGCCCCCATAAACAGATACTGTAACCATTAACACCCAGTGCCCCATAAACAGATACTGTAACCATTAACACCCAGTGCCCCCATAAACAGATACTGTAACCATTAACACCCAGTGCCCCCATAAACAGATGCTGTAACCATTAACACCCAGTGCCCCCATAAACAGATACTGTAACCATTAACACCCAGTGCCCCCATAAACAGATACTGTAACCATTAACACCCAGTGCCCCCATAAACAGATGCTGTAACCATTAACACCCAGTGCCCCCATAAACAGATACTGTAACCATTAACAACCAGTGCCCCCATAAACAGATACTGTAACCATTAACACCCAGTGCCCCATAAACAGATGCTGTACCCATTAACACCCAGTGCCCCATAAACAGATACTGTAACCATTAACACCCAGTGCCCCCATAAACAGATACTGTAACCATTAACACCCAGTGCCCCCATAAACAGATACTGTAACCATTAACACCCAGTGCCCCCATAAACAGATGCTGTAACCATTAACACCCAGTGCCCCATAAACAGATACTGTAACCATTAACACCCAGTGCCCCCATAAACAGATACTGTAACCATTAACACCCAGTGCCCCCATAAACAGATGCTGTAACCATTAACACCCAGTGCCCCCATAAACAGATGCTGTAACCATTAACACCCAGTGCCCCCATAAACAGATGCTGTAACCATTAACACCCAGTGCCCCCATAAACAGATACTGTAACCATTAACACCCAGTGCCCCCATAAACAGATGCTGTAACCATTAACACCCAGTGCCCCCATAAACAGATGCTGTAACCATTAACACCCAGTGCCCCCATAAACAGATGCTGTAACCATTAACACCCAGTGCCCCCATAAACAGATACTGTAACCATTAACACCCAGTGCCCCCATAAACAGATGCTGTAACCATTAACACCCAGTGCCCCCATAAACAGATACTGTAACCATTAACACCCAGTGCCCCCATAAACAGATACTGTAACCATTAACACCCAGTGCCCCCATAAACAGATGCTGTAACCATTAACACCCAGTGCCCCCATAAACAGATGCTGTAACCATTAACACCCAGTGCCCCCATAAACAGATACTGTAACCATTAACACCCAGTGCCCCCATAAACAGATACTGTAACCATTAACACCCAGTGCCCCCATAAACAGATACTGTAACCATTAACACCCAGTGCCCCCATAAACAGATACTGTAACCATTAACACCCAGTGCCCCCATAAACAGATACTGTAACCATTAACACCCAGTGCCCCCATAAACAGATGCTGTAACCATTAACACCCAGTGCCCCCATAAACAGATACTGTAACCATTAACACCCAGTGCCCCCATAAACAGATACTGTAACCATTAACACCCAGTGCCCCCATAAACAGATACTGTAACCATTAACACCCAGTGCCCCCATAAACAGATACTGTAACCATTAACACCCAGTGCCCCCATAAACAGATACTGTAACCATTAACACCCAGTGCCCCCATAAACAGATACTGTAACCATTAACACCCAGTGCCCCCATAAACAGATGCTGTAACCATTAACACCCAGTGCCCCCATAAACAGATACTGTAACCATTAACACCCAGTGCCCCCATAAACAGATACTGTAACCATTAACACCCAGTGCCCCCATAAACAGATACTGTAACCATTAACACCCAGTGCCCCCATAAACAGATACTGTAACCATTAACACCCAGTGCCCCCATAAACAGATACTGTAACCATTAACACCCAGTGCCCCCATAAACAGATACTGTAACCATTAACACCCAGTGCCCCCATAAACAGATACTGTAACCATTAACACCCAGTGCCCCCATAAACAGATACTGTAACCATTAACACCCAGTGCCCCCATAAACAGATACTGTAACCATTAACACCCAGTGCCCCCATAAACAGATACTGTAACCATTAACACCCAGTGCCCCCATAAACAGATACTGTAACCATTAACACCCAGTGCCCCATAAACAGATGCTGTACCCATTAACACCCAGTGCCCCATAAACAGATGCTGTACCCATTAACACCCAGTGCCCCCATAAACACATGCTGTAACCATTAACACCCAGTGCCCCCATAAACAGATACTGTAACCATTAACACCCAGTGCCCCCATAAACAGATACTGTAACCATTAACACCCAGTGCCCCCATAAACAGATACTGTAACCATTAACACCCAGTGCCCCCATAAACAGATGCTGTAACCATTAACACCCAGTGTCCCCATAAACAGATACTGTAACCATTAACACCCAGTGCCCCATAAACAGATACTGTAACCATTAACACCCAGTGCCCCCATAAACAGATGCTGTAACCATTAACACCCAGTGCCCCCATAAACAGATGCTGTAACCATTAACACCCAGTGCCCCCATAAACAGATGCTGTAACCATTAACACCCAGTGCCCCCATAAACAGATGCTGTAACCATTAACACCCAGTGCCCCCATAAACAGATACTGTAACCATTAACACCCAGTGCCCCCATAAACAGATACTGTAACCATTAACACCCAGTGCCCCCATAAACAGATACTGTAACCATTAACACCCAGTGCCCCCATAAACAGATACTGTAACCATTAACACCCAGTGCCCCCATAAACAGATACTGTAACCATTAACACCCAGTGCCCCCATAAACAGATACTGTAACCATTAACACCCAGTGCCCCATAAACAGATACTGTAACCATTAACACCCAGTGCCCCCATAAACAGATACTGTAACCATTAACACCCAGTGCCCCCATAAACAGATACTGTAACCATTAACACCCAGTGCCCCCATAAACAGATACTGTAACCATTAACACCCAGTGCCCCCATAAACAGATACTGTAACCATTAACACCCAGTGCCCCATAAACAGATACTGTAACCATTAACACCCAGTGCCCCCATAAACAGATACTGTAACCATTAACACCCAGTGCCCCCATAAACAGATACTGTAACCATTAACACCCAGTGCCCCATAAACAGATACTGTAACCATTAACACCCAGTGCCCCCATAAACAGATACTGTAACCATTAACACCCAGTGCCCCCATAAACAGATACTGTAACCATTAACACCCAGTGCCCCCATAAACAGATACTGTAACCATTAACACCCAGTGCCCCCATAAACAGATACTGTAACCATTAACACCCAGTGCCCCCATAAACAGATACTGTAACCATTAACACCCAGTGCCCCCATAAACAGATACTGTAACCATTAACACCCAGTGCCCCCATAAACAGATGCTGTAACCATTAACACCCAGTGCCCCCATAAACAGATACTGTAACCATTAACACCCAGTGCCCCCATAAACAGATGCTGTAACCATTAACACCCAGTGCCCCCATAAACAGATGCTGTAACCATTAACACCCAGTGCCCCCATAAACAGATACTGTAACCATTAACACCCAGTGCCCCCATAAACAGATACTGTAACCATTAACACCCAGTGCCCCCATAAACAGATACTGTAACCATTAACACCCAGTGCCCCCATAAACAGATACTGTAACCATTAACACCCAGTGCCCCCATAAACAGATACTGTAACCATTAACACCCAGTGCCCCCATAAACAGATGCTGTAACCATTAACACCCAGTGCCCCCATAAACAGATACTGTAACCATTAACACCCAGTGCCCCCATAAACAGATACTGTAACCATTAACACCCAGTGCCCCATAAACAGATACTGTAACCATTAACACCCAGTGCCCCCATAAACAGATACTGTAACCATTAACACCCAGTGCCCCCATAAACAGATACTGTAACCATTAACACCCAGTGCCCCATAAACAGATACTGTAACCATTAACACCCAGTGCCCCCATAAACAGATACTGTAACCATTAACACCCAGTGCCCCCATAAACAGATACTGTAACCATTAACACCCAGTGCCCCCATAAACAGATACTGTAACCATTAACACCCAGTGCCCCATAAACAGATGCTGTAACCATTAACACCCAGTGTCCCCATAAACAGATACTGTAACCATTAACACCCAGTGCCCCATAAACAGATGCTGTAACCATTAACACCCAGTGCCCCCATAAACAGATGCTGTAACCATTAACACCCAGTGCCCCCATAAACAGATGCTGTAACCATTAACACCCAGTGCCCCCATAATTTTTCCATTCACATATCCATATGGGGGCATATTTTTTGCAGGAGTTTTACATTCTAAGCCACCATTTAATATGGCATACAATGTGGTGGGGACCGGGGAATAAAATTACAAATGGGGTGGAATGGGAAAAAAAGCACAATTCCTCCACCTTTTTACGGGTTTTGTCATGGCAGTATGTGGCCTTGTGTGGATCCAGAACATTGCGCTGTGTGGATCCAGAACATGTAATTGTGTGGATCCAGAACATAGCGTTGTGTGGATCCAGAACATGGCGTTGTGTGGATCCAGAACATGGCACCATGTGAATCCAGAACATGGCGTTGTGTGGATCCAGAACATGGCGTTGTGTGGATCCAGAACATGGCACCATGTGAATCCAGAACATGGCGTTGTGTGGATCCAGAACATGGCGTTGTGTGGATCCAGAACATGGCGTTGTGTGGATCCAGAACATGGTGTCGTCTGGATCCAGAACATGGTGTTGTGTGGATTCCGAACATGGTGTTGTGTTGACTGTGGATCCAGAACATTGCGTTGTCTTGACTGTGGATCCAGAACATGGCGTTGTGTTGACTGTGGATCCAGAACATGGCGTTGTGTTGATCCAGAACATGATGTTGTGTTGATCCAGAACATGGCGTTGTGTTGACTGTGGATCCAGAACATGGCGTTGTGTTGACTGTGGATCCAGAACATGGCAATGTGTGGATCCAGAACATGGTGTTGTGTTGATCCAGAACATGGCGTTGTTTTGACTGTGGATCCAGAACATGGCGTTGTGTTGACTGTGGATCCAGAACATAGTATTGTGTGGATCCAGAACATGGTGTTGTGTTGATCCAGAACATGGCAATGTGTGGATCCAGAACATGGTGTTGTGTTGATCCAGAACATGGCGTTGTGTTGACTGTGGATCCAGAACATAGTATTGTGTGGATCCAGAACATGGTGTTGTGTTGATCCAGAACATGGCAATGTGTGGATCCAGAACATGGTGTTGTGTTGATCCAGAACATGGCGTTGTGTTGACTGTGGATCCAGAACATAGCATTGTGTGGATCCAGAACATAGCATTGTGTGGATCCAGAACATGACAATGTGTGGATCCAGAATATGACGTTGTGTGGGTCCAGAACATAGCGTTGTGTGGATCCAGAAGATGGCGTTGTATCCCCTGCGAGCCTCTGATTTGTTTGTGGCTGCAGTTCTCCGGTATATTCACACGCAAACTGTAATGCCTCATGCACACGTCAGTGTCAGTTTAGGATCAGTGGTAACACGGACAGTGTTCAATCCGTGTTTCCCGTGACAGATCCGTGTTGGGTCCGTGGGTCCGTTTTTGATGACTGTGTGCCATCCGTTTTTCACTGACACTGAGCAGCTGGAAAATAATTTTCAAACAATCTCTTTTTAATGATGGCATCCGTGTTGCATCCGTGGTATTTACGGACTCATTGACTCTAATGGGCGCGAGGGATCCGGGAATACGGACAAGATAGGACATGCATCCGTGCTGAAAACACGGACCCACGGACCGTGCTAAAACACTGATTTGTGAATACATACATTCAAATGAATGGGGACGTGTGCTGTCCGCGGAGGACACGAACAGCACGCGTCCGGGAAACACTGATGTGTGAATGAGGCATAAGAATGAAGATTGTGGGGCGGATTTATCATTAAAATACACCACTTTTTAAACATCACTTGGGCAAAAGTTTTTGCACTATGGGTGTCTCTCCGCCTGTCTCATCACTTTCACGAAAAGGGGGCATGGTGGGGTCTGGAAGGCGGCAGAGCCAGTGCCCCCACCACATTTATCATCTTTTATGCCAGTGTTCAGGCATAAGAAACTCAGCCGGGCGCTGGGACTGCCAGATGCTGCGCCTGATTTATGACAAGGCGTATGCCGCCGGTCTATGATAAATCTGGCCATGTGTGTTCCCTCAGATGCCATATTACACAGCACCTCAAGGGGGCACCATTATTAAAGTGGTTGGCCCATCCTGATTCTGGGACCATCTCCTATGTCCAGAACGAGGCCCCCAAAGTAATCTCCATTCATTGCTATTGGGGTTTCGAAAATAGCCAAGCGAGCACAAGCGCGGCTGCTCTCTGCGCAGGACTGCACCTATCTGACATTGCAGCCATATGCCACCAATGTGTGAGATAAGCCAAACCTTTACTACTTGAAGACTGTGATGTCCCGGAGGTCCACATGTGACCGGTCCTGAGCATGCTCTGCAGGAGCAGGCAGCCGCTTGTTAGTGACTGCCGGGGTCCCTGATTCATTACCTCTCTGCCTTCCCATCCGCCGTATACACATCTCTCAGTAAGCGTGGTGTACATAGTGCATGATGAGTAACTGCATGAGCTGCCAGGTCTTAGCGGACCCGGATCAGCTCTTTCTGTAACAAAAATGCATCAGTTGTGAGGTATTCTCTTTACTCCATCACAATGGTGATTATTATGTATAGGGATGTGCCCGTCCGCCTGCGGAGGAGGTCACACATGCTTAGTTCCATCCTTCAGCTGCTATCAGGCATATCTACAATTAGAAGGTCTGACAGTCGCAGGGAGGAGAGCAGCAGAAGAAAGAACATCCCCCCGAGAAAGGACACACCCCTCTGAGCTTTGATAAGGAGAGAAATGCAGCAGAAAGGACTCCCCCCAGCTGTGGCAGAAGGAGCTGGTGTAGTAGAGAGCACGTGCCCCCTGAGAGGTGACAGGAAGAGCTGCTGTAGCAGAAAGGAAACATCCCCTGATCTGTCAGCCCGAAATAAATCTAGCAGAAGAATTGGAGCAGTGAATGCGGAGATCTTTGGACCCATGTGAGGCACGGGGCTGGTTCTAGATTTGGTAGAAAGCAGTTACCATGTACAGTCCGTTGCAAAAGTATTCTTCCCCCCTTGACTTTTTTCGCGTTTTGTTGCAATAAAGCCTTAAATTCAATGTTTTGTTAATATGAATTTTATGTGATGCATCAGAACACAATAGTCTAGGGGTTCTCTCACACTTGCGGTTTTGTTTTCCGACAAGGATTTCCGTCATCGGGTCTCTATGCCGGAAGAATACTGATCAGGATTATCCCCATGCATTCTGAATGGAGAGAAATCTGTTCAGGATGCATCATGATGTCTTACGTTCAGTATGTGAACTTTTTTTGTACGGAGAAAATACCGCAGCATGCTGCGGTTTTCTTTCCGTCCTGGGATGCGGAGCAAAACGTCATGACTCCCAATGTAAGTCAATGGGGACGGATCCATTTTCTCTGGCACATTCTGTGGTATCTGGTTTTGCTGGGGCAGTATATTGTGCTGCACTGTGGTATCTGGTTCTGCTGGGGCAGTATATTGTGCTGCACTGTGGTATCTGGTTCTGCTGGGGCAGTATATTGTGCTGCACTGTGGTATCTGGTTCTGCTGGGGCAGTATATTGTGCTGCACTGTGGTATCTGGTTCTGCTGGGGCAGTATATTGTGCTGCACTGTGGTATCTGGTTCTGCTGGGGCAGTATATTGTGCTGCACTGTGGTATCTGGTTCTGCTGGGGCAGTATATTGTGCTGCACTGTGGTATCTGGTTCTGCTGGGGCAGTATATTGTGCTGCACTGTGGTATCTGGTTCTGCTGGGGCAGTATATTGTGCTGCACTGTGGTATCTGGTTCTGCTGGGGCAGTATATTGTGCTGCACTGTGGTATCTGGTTCTGCTGGGGCAGTATATTGTGCTGCACTGTGGTATCTGGTTCTGCTGGGGCAGTATATTGTGCTGCACTGTGGTATCTGGTTCTGCTGGGGCAGTATATTGTGCTGCACTGTGGTATCTGGTTCTGCTGGGGCAGTATATTGTGCTGCACTGTGGTATCTAGTTCTGCTGGGGCGGTATATTGTGCTGCACTGTGGTATCTGGTTCTGCTGGGGCAGTATATTGTGCTGCACTGTGGTATCTGGTTCTGCTGGGGCAGTATATTGTACTGCACTGTGGTATCTGGTTCTGCTGGGGCGGTATATTGTGCTGCACTGTGGTATCTAGTTCTGCTGGGGCAGTATATTGTGCTGCCCTGTGGTATCTGGTTCTGCTGGGGCAGTATATTTTGCTGCCCTGTGGTATCTGGTTCTGCTGGGGCGGTATATTGTGCTGCACTGTGGTATCTTGTTCTGCTGGGGCGGTATATTGTGCTGCACTGTGGTATCTGGTTCTGCTGGGGCGGTATATTGTGCTGCACTGTGGTATCTGGTTCTGCTGGGGCGGTATATTGTGCTGCCCTGTGGTATCTGGTTCTGCTGGGGCAGTATATTGTACTGCACTGTGGTATCTGGTTCTGCTGGGGTGGTATATTGTGCTGCCCTGTGGTACTGCTGGCCCCGTCTACTTCTGTTTTTCCACCTTCTCTCTATTTGGACCCGCCTACAACATGGGGCCATTTTAAGTTTTTTTGCAGGACCCCTATAAAGGGGTTGTGGGACATATCCCCATTTTTACCCAGGCAGCCCCCTGACTTGAGCATCGCTCCGATGCTCTCGACAAAGGTATTTTGTGGAGTTCCAATGTAAAACTGCTAGGGCAGCGCTAAAGCCGGCCCATCAGAGTCGGTGATGTCACCGAACACACTCCGCCCCCGCCCGGCAGTGCGTTATCTATGTATATAAAAAAGGACGTATGTATGTATGTGCCGCAAAAACACAACCATCCTGGTCAACGACACTTGGTATACACATCGCTTTCTACCAGGAAAGAAATCGTGTGGGGTCTCAGCTCTCTAGGACGCACCATTCCCGAGATATTCCCAAAAAATGACCTGCATTATCCAATAGAAGCCTTTCACTTAAATCCTAACTGCCATCCACACGGTCACATGTCCCTTATCAGCCAATAGAAGCTCGCAGGTCCTTCTCCAGGTTGCCATAACAACTGATCACAGCTTTTACCAGTTCTTTTCGCAGGTCCTGAAATATTCAGTCATAAGACGTATGACGGCACAACTACATGCATGGGGGGCCGGGGCCACTATTAAATGGACGGGCGCTGTGGAGTTTACTGTTAAAGGGGCGGTCACTGTTAAAGGGGCAGCCACTGTGAAAGTCACTGTTAAAGGGGCAGTCACCTTAAAGGGGCGTCCACTGTGAAAGTTACTGTTAAAGGGTCGGTCACTGTTAAATTGGCGGTCACTGTGAAAGTTACTGTTAAAGGGTCGGTCACTGTTAAATTGGCGGTCACTGTGAAAGTCACCGCTAAAGGGGCAGCCACTGTGAAAGTTACTGTTAATAAATATAAAATTGCAATAAATAAATACCCGAGCAACGCCGGGTCATCAGCTCTGGTAAATAAGAGCCCTTGCCCTGCGCGATCCTAACATCAGGGGGAAATATGGGTATGTCCGGGTTCACCTCTGAACCCGGACATCCCCTTTAAGTTCCCTGTTTGCCCTGCACACTACGTTTTTTTATCTGCTTTAAAAAAGCAGTTTGAAAAATGCTGTATGTTTTTGTGTTTTTTTTTTTTTAGATGTATTTAAAGGGGTTCTCAGGGCTTTTACTATTGATGACCTATCGATATCAGATTGGTGGGGGTCCGTCACACTGCGCACACTGCCTCCTTATACAGATGATTAGCAGGGGTCCCGGTTGTTGGACCCCCTCCTGAGAATAGGTCAACAATAGTAAAAGCCTGGAGAACCCCTTTAGGCCCCTTTCACACGAGCGTGATTTCCGCGCGGGTGCAATGCGTGATGTGAACGCATTGCACCCGCACTGAATCCTGACCCATTCATTTCTATGGGGCTGTGTACATGAGCGTTTTTTTTCACGCATCACTTCTGCAACGCGTGTAAATCGCAGCATGCTCTATATTCTGCGTTTTTCACGCATCCGCAGCCCCATAGAAGTGAATGGGGCTGCGTTAACGCATGTGCATCCGCAAGCAAAGTGCGGGTGCGTTGCGTTTTCACTGATGGTTGCTAGGAGATGTTGTTTGTAAACCTTCAGTTTTTATCACGGCGTGAAAAACGCATCAAAACGCATTGCACCCGCGCGGAAAAAACTGAACAACTGAACGCAATCGCAGGCAAAACTGAATGGCTTTGCCTGTGAAAACGCTCAGTTTTCACTGAACGCATCCGCAACGCATCCGCAACGCATCCGGACACGCTCGTGTGAACCCAGCCTTAATCCTAAATATCGTGTGAAACCACCCCGGCAGGCCTGACTTGCCACTGCAGCACCATTTTCACCATTGTTTTTATAGTGCAATGTTAATAATATCATTTCCTGATTGTAATTAATAAAACACAAGAGTCCCCGGCAGACGGGTGAGAAGAAGCCTCAGCTCCGTCTTAGTCCTGTGCAGCTACAAGCAGTTACCACCAGAGGGCGCTCCGTACCACTCTCCTCTGGTAGTGACGTCACATGGGAAGGCGGGAAAGTTCAGTGCCCGCGAAAAAATCTCCTGTGAGCAGCCCGCCGCCCGGGACAAGGTGGGTCAGTGAGGCGGCCATATACCTGAAATGTCACACAGAGTCTCTAATGCAGGCTATACGCGTAAGTCTGTGGAACAACAAATCCCAGCAGTCAGGGGTCGTGTGTGTAACTGTAGCAGGTGGAACAACAACTCTCAGCGTGTCCTGTTTGCTCTCCCTCAGTCACAACCCCTCTCACTGTTGTGGTGCAGCATTGAGGACATGCTGCTCACTGAAAATCTACTGGTTATAATTCACTTGTAGCACTACAAGCCCCAGAATTGTCTCACAATATCATACCTGACACCGTTTGTAGTGCGCTACCAGTGTTTCCCAACCAGTGTGCCTCCAGCTGTTGCGAGACTACAACTCCCAGCATGCGGGACAGCCTTTGGCTGTGCAGGCATGCTGGGAGTTGTAGTTTCGCAACAGCTGGAGGCACACTGGTTGGGAAACACAGCGCTACACCATGAGCGCGGCAGTATCGTCATGTGACTAAAATAGTCAATTTATACATTATCATGTCTCAACGGTTTCCTGTCAGGACGTATAATTACTGCACCGTTCCTGTGACGTATTCTCTCCTGTCAGGACGTATAATTACTGCACCGTTCCTGTGACGTATTCTCTCCTGTCAGGACGTATAATTACCGCACCGTTCCTGTGACGTATTCTCTCCTGTCAGGACGTATAATTACTGCACCGTTCCTGTGACGTATTCTCTCCTGTCAGGACGTATAATTACTGCACCGTTCCTGTGAGCGTATTCTCTCCTGTCAGGACGTATAATTACCGCACCGTTCCTGTGGCGTATTCTCTCCTGTCAGGACGTATAATTACTGCACCGTTCCTGTGACGTATTCTCTCCTGTCAGGACGTATAATTACTGCACCGTTCCTGTGACGTATTCTCTCCTGTCAGGACGTATAATTACCGCACCGTTCCTGTGACGTATTCTCTCCTGTCAGGACGTATAATTACCGCACCGCTCCTGTGACGTATTCTCTCCTGTCAGGACGTATAATTACCGCACCGTTCCTGTGACGTATTCTCTCCTGTCAGGACGTATAATTACCGCACCGTTCCTGTGACGTATCTCTCCTGTCAGGACGTATAATTACCGCACCGTTCCTGTGACGTATTCTCTCCTGTCAGGACGTATAATTACCGCACCGTTCCTGTGACGTATTCTCTCCTGTCAGGACGTATAATTACTGCACCGTTCCTGTGACGTATTCTCTCCTGTCAGGACGTATAATTACTGCACCGTTCCTGTGACGTATTCTCTCCTGTCAGGACGTATAATTACTGCACCGTTCCTGTGACGTATTCTCTCCTGTCAGGACGTATAATTACTGCACCGTTCCTGTGACGTATTCTCTCCTGTCAGGACGTATAATTACTGCACCGTTCCTGTGACGTATTCTCTCCTGTCAGGACGTATAATTACTGCACCGTTCCTGTGACGTATTCTCTCCTGTCAGGACGTATAATTACTGCACCGTTCCTGTGACGTATTCTCTCCTGTCAGGACGTATAATTACTGCACCGCTCCTGTGACGTATTCTCTCCTGTCAGGACGTATAATTACTGCACCGTTCCTGTGACGTATTCTCTCCTGTCAGGACGTATAATTACTGCACCGTTCCTGTGACGTATTCTCTCCTGTCAGGACGTATAATTACTGCACCGCTCCTGTGACGTATTCTCTCCTGTCAGGACGTATAATTACTGCACCGTTCCTGTGACGTATTCTCTCCTGTCAGGACGTATAATTACTGCACCGTTCCTGTGACGTATTCTCTCCTGTCAGGACGTATAATTACTGCACCGTTCCTGTGACGTATTCTCTCCTGTCAGGACGTATAATTACCGCACCGTTCCTGTGACGTATAATTACTGCACCGTTCCTGTGACGTATTCTCTCCTGTCATTGGAAACCGTTTACATCAGCGCGGTCCGCGTGCTGGACGACCTGACCACACCACCAGGCACAGGCGTCAGCGTCTTGTATGGACCAGGGGGCTTCTACGCTGGACGAGGGACCTGCGGCCTCAGCGCTGTTCACTGATGAAAGTCCATTCACGCTGAGCAGAAATGATGGCCGCCAACGATGTCGGAGACGTCCAGGAGAGCGCTCTGCATCAGCCACTGTGGTCCCCAGACGAGCCTTTGGTGGTGGCGGTGTCAGTGTGTCTCGTCAGTACTGGACTGCCCTACACTGTGAATGGTCCTGAAGACCATCATTACTCCGGTCATTGTGCCTCTGCAGGAACAGCACCGGCCTGATGTCCTCTTCATGGAGGACAATGCGCCGGCTCATCGAGGTCACCATTAGGCCCCTTTCACACTGTGTGACGTGAACGCACAGCACCCGCACTGAATCCCGACCCATTCATTTTAATGGGTCTGTGCACATGAGCGTTTATTATTTCACACATCACTTCTGCGTTGCCTGAAAAATGCCGCATGTTCTATATTCTACGTTTTTCACGCAGCCCTGGCCCCATAGAAGAGAATGGGGCCTCAGTGAAAAACGCATCGCATCCGGAAGCAGGTGTAGATGCGATGCGTTTTTCACTGATGGTTGCTAAAAGATGTTATTTGTTAGGGTATATTTACACTTGCATTATTCTTTTCCGGCATAGAGTTACGTCAAAAGGGCTCTATGCCGGAAAAGAACTGATCAGGCCGATCCCCATGCAATCTGAATGGATAGAAATCCGTTCAGTCTGCATCAGTATGCCTTCCGTTCAGTCACTGTCAGGCGATTTGCAGCATGCTGCGGTATTATGTCCGTCCAAAATGCCTGCTCAGTCGCCATTGACTTGCATTAGTGCCGGATCCGGCATTGTGAAACAACTGAAGTACGGATCCGTCCCATGCGCAGACCGGGAAAACTAACAAAGACTGTAAGACGGATCCATCCATCCGAATGACAAGCAGAGGGACGGATCCGTTCTTGCAATGCATTTGTAGACGGATCCGCACCCGGATCCGTCTATAAATGCTGTCAGTCGTCACACTGAATAGCGGATCCGTCAGGTAGCTCCGACGACGGAACTGCCTGCCGGATCACACTAACGCAAGTGTGAAAGTACCCTAAACCTTCAGTTTCTTATCATGCGCATGAAAAACGCATCAAAGCGGATTGCACTTGTGCAGAAAAAACTAAACGCAATTTCAGACAAAACTGATTGAACTTGCTTGCAAAATGGTGCGAGTTTCACTGAACGCATCCGGATCTAATCCGTCACGCTCGTGTGAAAGAGTCCTTAAGGAAAAGGCTGGTGGAGACTGGGGGACCTCACATGGAGCGGCTGCACGTTCTCCAGATCTGATTCCCATTGAAAACCTATGGGATCAGCTGAGTCGCCGTGTAGAGGCTCATAACTCTGTACCCCAGAACCTCAATGACCTGAGGGCCGCCCTTCAAGAAGAGTGGGATGCCATGCCGCAGAGGACATTAAGGCCTTATTCACACGTCCGTAGTGTTTATGGATTCGCAAATCGCGAATCCATAAACACACCTGGCCAGTAGCCCCATAGAAATGTCTATTCTTGTCCGCAATTCCGGGCAAGAATAGGACATGCTCTACTTTTTTGCGGAGCTGCGGCCGTAAGATCGGCGGCACGCTCCGCAAAAACTGATGCAGAGAGCACAGTGTGTGCTCTCCGCATCGTTCTGTGCCCCATTCACAGTCAATGGGTCCGCATGTATTCCGCAGAATTGCGGAATACATGCGGACGACATTGCTGATGTGTGAATAGGGCCTAAGGCGTCTTGTGAACAGCAGGAGACGTCGTTGTCAAGCTGGAATTGATGCTCAAGGCCACAGGACAGGTTCCTGAGATGCTGACATTTTGGGGGGGTCGGTTAGACGCTGATATTTTGTGGGGGTATACCCAGCACTGGGGTCGGTAAGACCCTGACATGACTGAGGATCGGTCCTCAATATGAAACTCCTGGAAAACCCCTTTAAGCCTCATTCATTCATAGACCATAAGGCTGGGTACACACGTTGCGGGTGCATCACGGGCAAAATATGTTTTTGTTTGTTTTGTTTTGTGGATTTCACAATCATGGCAAAGCTGCAGTGTTTTTGCCGTGATTTTGGAAAGCTGTAAAAGAATGCACTCTTTCCTTACAGTTAGCTCTTTGACCAGCAGGGGGAGCTCTTCAACCACGTAAATCCCGGCGCTCCTGCTGCTGCGCACATCCAGGGACCAGTCATTTATTAAAGGAAGTTTGGAATTATTACCACAGAGCAGCAATTAAAGTGCTGGGGACATTTTGCCCTCTGTCACTGTACATGTTATGGTTTTAAGACTCCTCATTTTAATTATAATTATTTCATCTTTCACGCAGGAAAATCCATTACAGCTCTTAAACGACAAAATAGGAAATGCAAGAACAATAATAGCGTTGTAATAACTGTGGTGACCCCTTCACACGGTGCACGGGCCTTACTGATTTTATGCATGTGCTGCCTCAATGGCTATAACTAAAAGTTTTGGTGTAGCCAGTGAAGTCCCACGCTAGGCTTTATCCTTGTGTCCTCCATTATTAACTCTTTGGGGGTCATTTACCAACATTTTTACTCCAGTTTTTGGTTTAAAAATAACCACAAGACCCCTTTTTTGCGACTTTTTAAATGGTCATATTTTATTGCATTAACATTTTTACGCCATCCTGGCGACTTCGGTGTGGCAAGGGACTTCGTCTCCGACATATTTACTATCTTTTATGTCTGAAAACAGTTGTAATAGAGGAGTAAAGACTGCTCCAGTCAGGATCTACCGTTCAGAGGTTAGTTTTGACTCCAGGCGCATGGACCGCTGGGGATGCGCCACACACCTCGTCATAAATTGGGCGAATCTTCCGGCAGCACAGAGATGAAACGAAGACCATATATAAAAGACGGTGTTTGTAAATGACCCCCTTTATATTCACATATAACATAATCTGATTTGGCCTCATGCACACACGGGAGGGGGGGATCATTAATGTTTTTATGCCAGTTTTTGGAGTAAAAAGAGTCACAGGACCCCTTTTTGTGACTTTTTAAATGCCTGTGCAATAGGCCTGCACAATATATCGCGAAAGCAATCGCAATCGCAATTAATCGCCATATCGCAATCGCAATTTGCTGACCCAAAAATGCTGCAATTATATTACCGTATTTTTCGCTTTATAAGACAAACTTTTTCCCCCCCAAAAGTGGGGGGGGAATGGCAGTGCGTCTTATAGAGCGATGGTTGACTTTCTACGTGACACTGACACGGTATCTCCGGCCGCTATGCTGCTCAGCGCGGCCAGCGATACATCAGTTACAGTGCGGGGAGGGGGGAAGGGCTGGTGGAAAGTCGTTATTTTAATGAACACATGTTCTTATATCTATTTTATTTATCTGTTCTGTGCAGCGCTATTAAGAAAATGGCAAGTTTAGTATTTTGTACTTTTGCAGTAATGCAAATATGTATTTTATTTTGAAAAACACTGCGCATTTCAGTTCTTGAGTTCAGCATAACTACATTTCAGCATTATCAGTCATCTGTGTGTGCTTTTAACTCGAAAATCCAAGCAGATAGACCTCTAGCACAATTCCCTTAAAATATCGCATCGCATATCGTTATCGCAATTTTTAGGGCCCTAATCGCAATCGCACAAAATTCCCATATCGTGCAGCCCTACTGTGCAACAATATTTTGCTGCAAGGGTGTTTTTACACAGTCCTCGCCATATGGGAGGGATGGGGACTGGGCCGACACATTTAGTAACATCATTTACACCTGGAAACAGACGAAAAGCCGCATCATTTGGCAGCACATCCTTTAGTAATGCCGGTCTTTGTAAATTACCACCACTATTTTTGACAGCATTTTTGCATAGTTTTTTTGCTTTTGCTAAAGGGGTTCTGCACTTTGTTTAGATCATCAGCATCTGATCGGCGGGGGTCCGACACCCGGGACCCCCGCCGATCAGCTGTTTGAGAAGGTAGCCGCGCTCCTGGAGCGCCATGGCCTTCTCACTGTTTACTGCCGGCCCAGTGACGTCACGACTAGTATCAGTTGGCCTGGGCGGGGATAAGCTCCATTGAAGTGAACAGAGCGCCCAGGTCAGTGATACTAGTCGTGACGTCACTGGGCTGGCAGTAAACTCTTGGAGCGCCGCTGCCTACTCAAACAGCTGATCGGCGGGGGTCCCGGGTGTCGGACTCCTGCTGATCCAGAGGATAGATCATCAGTTTAAACAAAGTGCAGAGCCCCTTTAAACTAGTGTATTTGGTGCTTGCTGCATTTAGGGAAAAAAAAAACATACGGCAAAGCAAAAAGTAAGGCTTCTCTCACACATCAGTGAATCATGGACGCGTGCTTTGTGTTATCACACTTCAGTGGTTTCTCTTGGACTGCGGGTCCTTGGTGACACCACGGAGGCATGGCGTTTTGGTCTGTGATTACAGATTCCTCAAGCACATTACAGACTGTGAAAAACCACAAACACAAAATGGAAGCAATCTGGGTTTGGTCGATGTTTTCACAGTTTGTTGCTAGAAAAAGCTCTGAAAATTAATTTTCAGCTTGCGAACGCCATGGAATATGGATGATACATGGAGAGCAAAAAACGGACACCTAAGGGCACATTTGTGTCTGCGCCTTTTTTTTAGCCAAAAAAAGGCTGTTTTAGACACTTGTAGTCGTATTTACTACTGAAATTCCACCTGTTTTGGAGGCTTTGGTGCCTCATTCGCCTATTTTGATTTTTTAAAACGAATTCAGAAGTTTTCTAACTTTTGCGACTTTTTTCCGATCTGTTTATGTAGGTGTGCCTTTTTTGTGTCTGAATTTGTCACAAAAACAGTCTCATTTTTACTCCACCCCAGGGCTGGCCTACTTTTCTTCTTATGTTTTGAGTGATGAAGTGCAACTTGTTTTTGTATTAAAAGCCGCACTTTCCTGGAGACATGCAACCTTTCTCCGCAGAGATGTGACTTTTTTCTTGCTCAAATACATTAGACCAGTCTTAGTGAATATGAACCTGTTGTATTGAAAAACAACCAACAGAGGGCAGACCAATAGCAATACGCCGAGTCTAATTCATACACCGACTTTTTATAAATACCCGGCAAAAGAAAAACGATGGACGAATCTAACTGTACGCCTAAAAACAGGCGAGCTTGATAAACGTGCCCCACGGTCAGTTCCTGTCTGATTGCGGGTCTAATGTACTGTGCTCACATCATCATGTATACAATAAACCTGGGATCAGATAGCAGCTGACTGTATCGTAAATATCTATGATGCGGTCAGTGCTGGTCAGGGGAGCCGCGGTCAGTCTGAGGAGATGTGGCCGACACACACAAATCAGCCCTTAAACTACTTATACTCACACACTTTTTTGTTGCTTTGTTTCCTGAAGTAATTTACTGAAGTGGCCAAATATGCCTCTGTATTGAATTGAGGTTTCAAAAATCCCATTCAGTCAGTGCTGTTTTTGGGCACACTGCATTTTATTACATTTGGGGAAACTGCTTATAACACTACAGCCGTCATGTGTACGTTCATCTTCTGTGCGGACACACTGCAGTTCTCTGCCCCACCACTAGTGTGTGCAGTGGACAGGTCCCTGTGACTTTCCTGCCATGTGCACTGGAATAAACTAGATGCAATGAGATGTCTCTATGCGTTCAGGGCGATGCATTCCCTCCCTGGCATTTTGCCAGCACTATGAGGGAAGCTTTTCTGTACATTGGGGACACATCCATTTCACTCCCGAAGTGTCAAAAATTCTCATTACCTCGGAGGCCTGGTTTTGTTGCCGTATGGTTTGGTGTCTCTGGAGCCCTGGCCTTTTCTTCTAAAGTTCAAGCTTTTTTATTCCTTCCAATTGTTAGACCGTTTTGTACAGAAAAAACAACAGGCGACGCTCTGCATTAAAAATGTAATTATTTGTAGAGATTCCTTGATGGATGACCGAATGTTCAGTCACTTGGTAGCGAGAGCCTGTAAGACGTCTCCAGAATGCTAACCTTCTGGAAGAATGTTCCTCCTTTATTGCTGGATTTGTTTTTTGCACTTTGGTTTCTAACAACTGTTTTTGTAGTTTTTGGGGGTAATATAGTAACATTTTTACGTCAGTTTTTGGCTTACAAAGTTGACTCCTCATTTCCTTCCTTATAACCTGCACAGGGGCACGCATCGCTGACTATTTCTGTCTGCATTCATTTTTTGCATGAAACTAAATTCATGACTTTATTGAAGAGCAGTAGCAATCATTTTCTAGTGTGGAGCGTGCAGGGGCTTATTTGCTGGTGCAGGGCATGCTAAAAGTTGTAGTTTTGCAACTGCTGGAAAGCCACAGGTTGAAGACCTCTTCGTGGGCTCATTCACACGACTGTTACTCGGCCGTTCCGTGCATTGGGGACAGCAATTCACAGTTGCCCAATGCACAGGCAACATCCGTGCAATTCCGCAAATGGATCCAGAACCATTCAACTTGAATGGGTCCGTGATCCATCCGCACCACAAAAAAATAAAATGTTCTATTTTTTTATGGTGCAGAGTCATGGACAGAAACCCCATGGAAGCACTCCGTAGTATTTCTATGGGGTTCCATGCCTCTGTTCCTTCCAGATTGGGCCACACTGCAGGCACTGCCGAGCAACGCCCATGTGCATGAGCCCTTATGATACGTTATGTTGCTGCAGTTTGTGTTTGTGATTCGCCACCAATTGCCGGCTGCACCGGACCTGGCCATAGCTCCATGTAGCAAATCCAGGTGCGTCCTGGCAAGAAGCTGTAAATCGCAAGTGCTACCAGCAGCGTCTAATGGCCGTGTTATAGCACCCTAAGGCCAGACTCAGATGAGCGCATTCAATGCGAATAATTTGCTGCGTGTGTAAGAGGGATTTCCCGTTGTGACCTCTGCTCCTCTAACAGGATCACACCACATTACAATAATTTACAATGCTGTGAGTCCCTGCCAGACTCTGCCTCTACTAAATTACACTGCCATCATTATGTCAGAACAATTCAGTAGGTTCGAGTTCTGGCAGGGACACACAGCATTGTAACCCTAACCTGTCAGAGGAGCAGAGGTCAGAAAGGGAAATCATGCTTACACAATCAGCACATTTCTCGCATTGAACTCGCTCATCTGAAACTAGCCTAAGGGTACGGCCACACGGTCAGGTTTCTGCTTAACGTTTTGGAAGCCAAAATCAGGAGTGGATCATAGAAGAAAAAAAAGTATAAGGCCTCATGCACACGACCGTTGTTTGATTCCGTGTCCGTTGCTCCGTTTTTCGTGATTTTCTGCGGACCCATTGGTTTTCAATGGGTCCGTGGAAACCTCGGCAAATGCACCGTTTGTCCTCCGCGTCCGTGGTCCGTGATTCCAGTCCGTCAAAAAAATATAACCTGTCCTATTCTTGTCCGTGAAAAACGGTTCACGGACCCATTCAAGTCAATGGGTCCGTGAAAAAATGCGGATGGCCATCCGTGTGTCATCCGCGTTCCGTGTCCGTTTTTTTGCGGATTCCTTGGCAGGCACTTGGGAAAAATTGTCAGCCTGTCTTTTGGTAAAATCTTTTGGGTCATGTCTGCTAAAAAAAACGGAAGACACACGGAAACACAACGGAAGGCAAAAATGGACACGGATCACTGAACAACGGAACCCCTTTTTGCGGACAGCATAAAAAAACGGTCGTGTGCATGAGGCCTAAAGGACAGGTATGACTTCTCTTTTCTGAACTCACTCCTGGTTTTGGATTCAAAAACTGCATCAGGAAACCTGACCGTGTGGCCATATCATAAGGGTGCCTGCACATGAGCGCTGGCGAATGCAATAACATCTGCATGAATTTCAGCGTGGATTTATGTGCGTTTCTGCACCGATTTCAACAGCGTTTTTTTGGTGCGGATTTGATGCTCTTTTGCCGCAGATCTCAATCTTCATTGGCAAAGGGTGAAATCCGCAGCTAAAACCGTAAACATAACTGACATGCTGCAGATTTGGAAATCCACGCGGCGGGTCAATTTCTGCACGGAAAAATCCACAAAGTGTCCTTGAGATTAGTGTAATCTTTTACGCTTTGCTGCTACTGTCGTACGCTGCGGTTTTTCCGTAGGAAATTGGCGAGGAAAAAATGTAGGTACTCTACAAAGTGTGCAGATGGCTTAAGGCCGTATTCACACTTTAGTGCTCGATCAGTGATTTCTATCAGTGATTGTGAGCCAAAACCAGGAGTGGAGGCTACACAGAGATAGGGGGGCACATTTATCAGGCTCGCCTTTTTTCGGAGTAAAATAAAAAGGAACAGCTGTGTTGTCTTTAATTTGTGATTCCCACCTGTTCTGTCTTTGGAGCCGCATCTGTTTTTGGCTCACAATCACTGATGGAGATCACTGACCAAACACTGGGGCGCATTTACTATAGCGTCTGTGCCTGTTTCTAGGTGTAAAAATACTGTTTTACTACGGAAAATTCACCTGTTTTGGAGGATTTTGCACCTTGTTAGTTTAGATTTTTTATACCAATACCAGAAATTTCCAAATTTTGCGCCTTTAAATTTCTACCCCGCTGCAGGGCCAGTGTACCTTTCTTCGTCAGTTGTGAGTTGTGGCACTTTCATGGAAGCGTGCTCCTATTTTCAGCTCACTGCTGCAATATTTTCATGTGCACTTATTATACCAGTCTTAGTGAATATGAACCTGTTGTACTGAAAAACCAGCACCAGAGGTCAGTCCAATAGCAATACGCCTGAGTCTAATTCATAAAGTGCTGTGGGACTTTTTATAAATGCTAGGCAAAAGAAAGACAGATGACGCAAATACGCCTGTCTAATTAGTTTTCAAAAGGAGCTCTGAAAAATGTAAGGTGGAATCTTATTGGCTGCTGTTGGTAACTCAACACCACACGATGATAGGAATATCTGGCGCAGTAATGGCGAACCTATGGCACGGGTGGTGGAGGCGGCACTTAGAGCCCTCCCTGCGGGCACCCGCTCCCTGGAAAAAGTCTATGGTGTACCATATGCTTAAGGCCTCATGCACACAGCCGTTGTTTGGGTCCGCATCCGAGCCGCATAATTTGCGGCTCGGGCGCGGACCCATTCACTTCAATGGGGCCGCAAAAGATGCGGACTTCACTCCGTGTGCTGTCTGCATCCGTTGCTCCGTTCCGTGCCCCCGCAAAAAAAATAGAGCATGTCCTATTTTTGTCCGTTTTGCGGACAAGAATAGGCATTTCTATAATGGGCCGCGTTCCGTCCCGTAAATTGTGGAACGGAACACGAAGCAGCTTCCGTGTTTTGCGGATCCGCAAAACACCAACGGCCGTGTGCATGTAGCCTAAGAGTTTTCCTGCATTCCTATGTACGGCGCAGGCAGGATATTATAGCTAATGATAAAGTACATGTACTATACCGGACTGTAGTACTCGGGCTAAGTCGCCGTGTTGGCACTTTACTATAAATAAGGGTTTTGGGTTGCAGTTAGGGCACTCGGTCTCTATAAGGTTCGCCTCCCCTGGTCTAGGGGGTCTGATGTACGGATGAATTGCATTGCTGCAGTGTATAATGGCAGAAACCTCATTGAACCACAATCATGTATTCCTTCTTCTTTCCTCACATTTGGCAGTGAAAATGGGTCAGGTCATTGCAGTCCCATCCTGTAAAGTGACTAATGATGCTGCGCGTATTGTCAGGTGCAGGCTGCCACGATAAATAATTAACGGCGAATGCTCAGCATGGACGCAGGAGGCACCTGTGCCATAAATAATGCATCCTATGTACAATATGTAGACTGCAGGAGCGGGGGTGGGCATACTGCATGCGACCTTTGCAGGGCTCAGACCCCTGTAGTGCAGAATGCTCCGAGAGGTTTGATGCTTTTCATAGTATTTACAGGGTTATTATTCATTATGTAAAGGGGCTGGAAAAAGCAGGAGCCGGGTCATGTGTACACGTAGCAGATTAACTCCGCGTGCGAAATCCACACCAAATGGCGGTCACTTACTTACAGCACTATGCCAGTTTTTGGGGTAAAAAAAAACTTGCAAGACCATGTTTTGCGATGTTTTTACACCATCCTCACCACTGGGGAGTGCTGGGAGCTAGCCATTCGGCCCCGGCATGTTCACAGACGCGCCATTTCCAGATGTAAAGGGAGGGGAGCAGAATTTCACTCCAGGCGCACACTGCTGGAGAATGCACCTAATTAATGACGATAATTCCTCTATTATTCATGCTAGAAATGTATAAATAAAGGTAAAACAAGGTGTTACCAGGCTAGGGTGCTCTACTGCAAAGTCGGATTGTCCAATCAGTGCTTCCAGTAGCATCCTATACAAATAATTACTAAAACAGACACGCCAGGGAAGGTAACATCTCTTCAAGAAGGCTCCGAGGTTGACAACCTACCTGTTGACCGTTGCCATTCTACAATAACTGCAATGTGTGGTTTGTCTGTGACTTGACAGGGGCAGAGGCGACAGGGGCAGAGGCGACAGGGGCAGAGGCGACAGGGGCAGAGGCGACAGGGGCAGAGGCGACAGGGGCAGAGGCGACGGGGGCAGAGGCGACGGGGGCAGAGGCGACGGGGGCAGACGCGACACGGGCGAGTTGCACCTGTATTTTTCCTCCGTGTGCTATCCAGGTATTTTGCAGACGGCACAGTGAACCACTCTTTCCTATGGGGCCACGCACGTTGTCTGCGGATGGCTGTTCTGCATATACATCTCTGGCCCGTTTTGTTTTGTTTTGCAGATGGGAATAGTAATTACAATTGATGAGAGAGATATAATTGTGGAATGCACATGGAAGGTATCCATATTTTGTGGATCTGTGGTTTATGACCCAAAATATGGATAATGTCTTCTAGATGAGGCCTTAAATTGAGGTCTGCGCTGGCGAAGTCATGGGAAACTTGCAACCAAAAATCCAGCAGGTTTGGGTTATTTGCAACTGTTACGCTCATGTTCTGTCACCCCCTGACCACATTGACAGTTATGATGTCACACGACCAAAGCCAGCATGTCCTTTTAGGTGTATACTTGCACACGAACGTATTTTGCATCCATGTCCAATCTGCATTTTTTGAGAATTGCACGCGGTCCCATTCATTTTTATGGGTGTGCAAAATAGATGTTTCTAGAGATTGCACACGGGTGTCCATGTGAATGAGGCCTTTATCAGCAGATAGCTGTGGGCCCAAGAGCGGAAATGTCCTGGAACCCCAGTAGCTCACCTCATTCTCCATGCATCCTGCCTGATTGCTTTGCTTTGATCCTCAAGCTGATCGCGGACGTGAGGTCAGAAGAGTCAGTAAAAGATTTGTCTGGAAACAGAAATAATGAAGATCTCCCTGCGGCTCATTTCCAGGCAGTCCCGCAAGAAGTGGGATCCTCCGCCGGCGGCTGATGACTCTCATTATTCTTCTTTAATTAACAAAGTGCTAACTTGGCTTCAGATTTTCAGACTTGCAAAAAATATCTCACGTCCTAATTAATAGCAATTAGTGACTTTACTGGATCTGCCCATAACCGATACAGGAGAGGTCTTTTTATACCATCTGCAATGTGCAAAGCTGCCTTTTTGGAGTCCTTCACAAGTCAGAGGGGCTGCCTGGGTGAAAATGGGGATATGTCCGGGTTCAGCTCTGAACCCGGACAATCCCTTTAATATTTCTTTGTTCTTTTTTTTCTAGTAAAAAAAGGCAGTATTCCTCAATTACGAATGTCAGTGCACTTAGATTGTGGCATAAATGGCTCCTAAATGTATCAAAGCCTCTTCCTAATGGTTGGGGCC
This sequence comes from Bufotes viridis, assembly GCA_033119425.1. NCBI lineage: Eukaryota > Metazoa > Chordata > Amphibia > Anura > Bufonidae > Bufotes > Bufotes viridis. The sequence goes on along the minus strand of CM065597.1, from coordinate 154,191,503 downwards.
TGTTTCAGGGCAATGGTCTTTATCTGAAAGTAACTTTGGATTCCTGCTGATCACCTCGTCAGTGCATTCTGCCGGAGGCGGGAGGCTTCTTCGCGCTCCTCCTACGTGCTCCTAACACTGAACATTTTAGCACAGTATTTTCATACTGAAGTTCACAGTGACAAGATTTCCTGGGAAAACATGATCCTATTGGGGTTCAGATGAGAAATGTGCAAGAATGTGGTGTTTTTAGAAATCAGGAGAGAAAGAGTCACAGGACTTTGTTTAACCTCTAATCCTGCTAATATATGTTAGAAATGTTTCCACATTCTGTGTCTACTGTATGTGCGCTCCATCCTCTGCCTACTGTATGTGCGCTCCATCCTCTGTCTACTTTATGTGCCCTCTGTCTACTTTATGTGCCCTCTGTCTACTGTGTGTGCGCTCCATCCTCTGTCTACTGTATGTGCGCTCCATCCTCTGTTTACTGTATGTGCGCTCCATCCTCTGTCTACTTTATGTGCCCTCTGTCTACTGTATGTGCGCTCCACCTCTGTCTACTGTGTGTGCGCTCCATCCTCTGTCTACTGTATGTGCGCTCCATCCTCTGTCTACTTTATGTGCCCTCTGTCTACTGTGTGTGCGCTCCATCCTCTGTCTACTGTATGTGCGCTCCATCCTCTGTTTACTGTATGTGCGCTCCATCCTCTGTCTACTTTATGTGCCCTCTGTCTACTGTATGTGCGCTCCACCTCTGTCTACTGTATGTGCGCTCCATCCTCTGTCTACTGTATGTGCGCTCCATCCTCTGTTTACTGTATGTGCGCTCCATCCTCTGTCTACTGTATGTGCCCTCCATCCTCTGTCTACTGTATGTGCCCTCCATCCTCTGCCTACGGTTTGTGCGCTCCATCCTCTGCCTACTGTATGTGCGCTCCATCCTCTGCCTACTGTATGTGCGCTCCATCCTGTCTACTGTATGTGCGCTCCATCCTCTGTCTACTGTATGTGCGCTCCATCCTCTGTCTACTGTATGTGCGCTCCATCCTCTGTCTACTGTATGTGCGCTCCATCCTCTGTCTACTGTATGTGCGCTCCATCCTCTGTCTACTGTATGTGCGCTCCATCCTCTGTCTACTGTATGTGCGCTCCATCCTCTGCCTACTGTATGTGCGCTCCATCCTCTGCCTACTGTATGTGCGCTCCATCCTCTGCCTACTGTATGTGCGCTCCATCCTCTGCCTACTGTATGTGCGCTCCATCCTCTGCCTACTGTATGTGCGCTCCATCCTCTGTCTACTGTATGTGCGCTCCATCCTCTGCCTACTGTATGTGCGCTCCATCCTCTGTCTACTGTATGTGCGCTCCATCCTCTGTCTACTGTATGTGCGCTCCATCCTCTGTCTACTGTATGTGCGCTCCATCCTCTGCCTACTGTATGTGCGCTCCATCCTCTGTCTACTGTATGTGCGCTCCATCCTCTGCCTACTGTATGTGCGCTCCATCCTCTGTCTACTGTATGTGCGCTCCATCCTCTGTCTACTGTATGTGCGCTCCATCCTCTGTCTACTGTATGTGCGCTCCATCCTCTGTCTACTGTATGTGCGCTCCATCCTCTGTCTACTGTATGTGCGCTCCATCCTCTGTCTACTGTATGTGAGCTCCATCCTCTGTCTACTGTATGTGCGCTCCATCCTCTGTCTACTGTATGTGCGCTCCATCCTCTGTCTACTGTATGTGCGCTCCATCCTCTGCCTACTGTATGTGCGCTCCATCCTCTGCCTACTGTATGTGCGCTCCATCCTCTGCCTACTGTATGTGCGCTCCATCCTCTGCCTACTGTATGTGCGCTCCATCCTCTGCCTACTGTATGTGCGCTCCATCCTCTGCCTACTGTATGTGCGCTCCATCCTCTGCCTACTGTATGTGCGCTCCATCCTCTGCCTACTGTATGTGCGCTCCATCCTCTGTCTACTGTATGTGCGCTCCATCCTCTGCCTACTGTATGTGCGCTCCATCCTCTGCCTACTGTATGTGCGCTCCATCCTCTGCCTACTGTATGTGCGCTCCATCCTCTGCCTACTGTATGTGCGCTCCATCCTCTGCCTACTGTATGTGCGCTCCATCCTGTGTCTACTGTATGTGCGCTCCATCCTGTGTCTACTGTATGTGCCCTCCATCCTCTGTCTACTGTATGTGAGCTCCATCCTCTGTCTACTGTATGTGCGCTCCATCCTCTGCCTACTGTATGTGCGCTCCATCCTCTGTCTACTGTATGTGCGCTCCATCCTCTGTCTACTGTATGTGCCTCCATCCTCTGTCTACTGTATGTGAGCTCCATCCTCTGCCTACTGTATGTGCGCTCCATCCTCTGCCTACTGTATGTGCGCTCCATCCTCTGTCTACTGTATGTGCGCTCCATCCTCTGTCTACTGTATGTGCGCTCCATCCTCTGCCTACTGTATGTGCGCTCCATCCTCTGCCTACTGTATGTGCGCTCCATCCTCTGCCTACTGTATGTGCGCTCCATCCTCTGCCTACTGTATGTGCGCTCCATCCTCTGCCTACTGTATGTGCGCTCCATCCTCTGTCTACTGTATGTGCGCTCCATCCTCTGCCTACTGTATGTGCGCTCCATCCTCTGCCTACTGTATGTGCGCTCCATCCTCTGCCTACTGTATGTGCGCTCCATCCTCTGCCTACTGTATGTGCGCTCCATCCTCTGCCTACTGTATGTGCGCTCCATCCTCTGTCTACTGTATGTGCGCTCCATCCTCTGCCTACTGTATGTGCGCTCCATCCTCTGCCTACTGTATGTGCGCTCCATCCTCTGTCTACTGTGTGTGCGCTCCATCCTCTGTCTACTGTATGTGCGCTCCATCCTCTGTCTACTGTATGTGCGCTCCATCCTCTGTCTACTGTATGTGCGCTCCATCCTCTGTCTTCTGTATGTGCGCTCCATCCTCTGTCTACTGTATGTGCGCTCCATCCTCTGTCTACTGTATGTGCGCTCCATCCTCTGTCTACTGTATGTGCGCTCCATCCTCTGTCTACTGTATGTGCGCTCCATCCTCTGTCTACTGTATGTGCGCTCCATCCTCTTCCTACTGTATGTGCGCTCCATCCTCTGTCTACTGTATGTGCGCTCCATCCTCTGTCTACTGTATGTGCCCTCCATCCTCTGTCTACTGTATGTGCGCTCCATCCTCTGCCTACTGTATGTGCGCTCCATCCTCTGTCTACTGTATGTGCGCTCCATCCTCTGCCTACTGTATGTGCCCTCCATCCTCTGCCTACTGTATGTGCGCTCCATCCTCTGTCTACTGTATGTGCGCTCCACCTCTGTCTACTGTATGTGAGCTCCATCCTCTGTCTACTGTATGTGCGCTCCATCCTGTCTACTGTATGTGCGCTCCATCCTCTTCCTACTGTATGTGCGCTCCATCCTCTGTCTACTGTATGTGCGCTCCATCCTCTGCCTACTGTATGTGCGCTCCATCCTCTGTCTACTGTATGTGCGCTCCATCCTCTGCCTACTGTATGTGCGCTCCATCCTCTGCCTACTGTGTGTGCGCTCCATCCTCTGCCTACTGTATGTGCGCTCCATCCTCTGCCTACTGTGTGTGCGCTCCATCCTCTGTCTACTGTATGTGCGCTCCATCCTCTGTCTACTGTATGTGCGCTCCATCCTCTGTCTACTGTATGTGCGCTCCATCCTCTGTCTACTGTATGTGCGCTCCATCCTCTGCCTACTGTATGTGCGCTCCATCCTCTGCCTACTGTGTGTGCGCTCCATCCTCTGTCTACTGTATGTGCGCTCCATCCTGTGTCTACTGTATGTGCGCTCCATCCTCTGTCTACTGTATGTGCGCTCCATCCTCTGTCTACTGTATGTGCGCTCCATCCTCTGTCTACTGTATGTGCGCTCCATCCTCTGTCTACTGTATGTGCGCTCCATCCTCTGTCTACTGTATGTGCGCTCCATCCTCTGTCTACTGTATGTGCGCTCCATCCTCTGTCTACTGTATGTGCGCTCCATCCTCTGTCTACTGTATGTGCGCTCCATCCTCTGTCTACTGTATGTGCGCTCCATCCTCTGTCTACTGTATGTGCGCTCCATCCTCTGTCTACTGTATGTGCGCTCCATCCTCTGTCTACTGTATGTGCGCTCCATCCTCTGTCTACTGTATGTGCGCTCCATCCTCTGCTCTACTGTATGTGCGCTCCATCCTCTGTCTACTGTATGTGCGCTCCATCCTCTGTCTACTGTATGTGCGCTCCATCCTCTGTCTACTGTATGTGCGCTCCATCCTCTGTCTACTGTATGTGCCCACCTCTGTCTACTGTATGTGCGCTCCATCCTCTGTCTACTGTATGTGCGCTCCATCCTCTGTCTACTGTATGTGCGCTCCATCCTCTGTCTACTGTATGTGCGCTCCATCCTCTGCCTACTGTATGTGCGCTCCATCCTCTGCCTACTGTATGTGCGCTCCATCCTCTGCCTACTGTATGTGCGCTCCATCCTCTGCCTACTGTATGTGCGCTCCATCCTCTGTCTACTGTATGTGCGCTCCATCCTCTGTCTACTGTATGTGCGCTCCATCCTCTGTCTACTGTATGTGCGCTCCATCCTCTGTCTACTGTATGTGCGCTCCATCCTCTGTCTACTGTATGTGCGCCCATCCTCTGTCTACTGTATGTGCGCTCCATCCTCTGCCTACTGTATGTGCGCTCCATCCTCTGCCTACTGTATGTGCGCTCCATCCTCTGCCTACTGTATGTGCGCTCCATCCTCTGCCTACTGTATGTGCGCTCCATCCTCTGCCTACTGTATGTGCGCTCCATCCTCTGCCTACTGTATGTGCGCTCCATCCTCTGCCTACTGTATGTGCGCTCCATCCTCTGCCTACTGTGTGTGCGCTCCATCCTCTGCCTACTGTATGTGCGCTCCATCCTCTGCCTACTGTATGTGCGCTCCATCCTCTGCCTACTGTATGTGCGCTCCATTCTCTGTCTACTGTATGTGCCCTCCATCCTGTCTACTGTATGTGCGCTCCATCCTGTCTACTGTATGTGCGCTCCATCCTGTCTACTGTATGTGCGCTCCATCTTCTGTCTACTGTATGTGCGCTCCATCCTCTGCCTACTGTATGTGCGCTCCATCCTCTGTCTACTGTATGTGCGCTCCATCCTCTGCCTACTGTATGTGCGCTCCATCCTCTGCCTACTGTATGTGCGCTCCATCCTCTGCCTACTGTATGTGCGCTCCATCCTCTGCCTACTGTATGTGCGCTCCATCCTCTGCCTACTGTATGTGCGCTCCATCCTCTGTCTACTGTATGTGCGCTCCATCCTCTGTCTACTGTATGTGCGCTCCATCCTCTGTCTACTGTATGTGCGCTCCATCTCTGTCTACTGTATGTGCGCTCCATCCTCTGTCTACTGTATGTGCGCTCCATCCTCTGTCTACTGTATGTGCGCTCCATCCTCTGCTCTACTGTATGTGCGCTCCATCCTCTGTCTACTGTATGTGCGCTCCATCCTCTGCCTACTGTATGTGCGCTCCATCCTCTGTCTACTGTATGTGCGCTCCATCCTCTGTCTACTGTATGTGCGCTCCATCCTCTGTCTACTGTATGTGCGCTCCATCCTCTGCCTACTGTATGTGCGCTCCATCCTCTGTCTACTGTATGTGCGCTCCATCCTCTGCCTACTGTATGTGCGCTCCATCCTCTGCCTACTGTGTGTGCGCTCCATCCTCTGCCTACTGTATGTGCGCTCCATCCTCTGTCTACTGTGTGTGCGCTCCATCCTCTGTCTACTGTATGTGCGCTCCATCCTCTGTCTACTGTATGTGAGCTCCATCCTCTGTCTACTGTATGTGCGCTCCATCCTCTGTCTACTGTATGTGAGCTCCATCCTCTGTCTACTGTATGTGCGCTCCATCCTCTGCCTACTGTATGTGCGCTCCATCCTCTGCCTACTGTATGTGCGCTCCATCCTCTGCCTACTGTGTGTGCGCTCCATCCTGTGTCTACTGTATGTGCGCTCCATCCTCTGTCTTCTGTATGTGAGCTCCATCCTCTGTCTTCTGTATGTGAGCTCCATCCTCTGCCTACTGTATGTGCGCTCCATCCTCTGTCTACTGTATGTGCGCTCCATCCTCTGTCTACTGTATGTGCGCTCCATCCTCTGCCTACTGTATGTGCGCTCCATCCTCTGTCTACTGTATGTGCGCTCCATCCTCTGTCTACTGTATGTGCCCTCCATCCTCTGCCTACTGTATGTGCGCTCCATCACTGTAGAAAATGTACTAATGCTACGTTATAAATGTGAGATTGTTGGTGAATGCATTTTGTATAAGAGTATTTGTGGCTGTCCGCCAGCGGCAAGGCGTTCTCTTTAGGACAGGAACCTACACTGAATACTACCTCCTCTGGTGCCGGCCTTTATTACATTCAGGGAATGCAGGTCCCACATGCATGCTGGGCCCACACTGTATGATACCTGTCCTGGTACCACAATGGCCTCCAATAAATGCAGGGAGAGCGGCTTATGGGACAGACAGGCCCGGTAGGAGAGCACGACCAATGGAGTCATCTCCAATGCAGACTGCAAAGAGAGGAATGTGGGTTAGTCAGCACATCCCACTGCGCAGGTGCACGTCACCATGGCTGACAGCGCACTGCATACATTAACATCTGACACATGTACGGCGTTTCCGGTAATGGTGCATCGGTGTTGGGGGTCTTGTTCGGTGATGTGAACCCAGCCTTATTTTAATGGGAAGTATTTCTCTCCCAGTATCCTGTTTGTCCTGGCAGATCACCATAACGTTACCTGACAGGCTTGTCTCCCTTTATTGGGTGTTCTGTAAGTAAGAGTTTAGATTATGTTGTGTCATTTGATTTTCCTTAAGTTTTATCAGATTTCTACTTTAAATCATGTACAAGTAATGTCTTGTCAGAGTTCCTTCGAGTGTTGGTGATAGACACATAATATTCTCAGCAGTGACTACCTGTTGATGCATTAATATGGAGAACAGTCCTTTCTCCCACACCGGACACTGGATGTGTTTCATCAGCCTGTCATCTAGATGGTATAACATTCTAAAACATCATTATCATCTGGGAAATGCTGCGTGCAGGTTTCTGCAGGTGGTGTGCTTGATGGCAACGTGCGGACGTGTCTTTAAGTACATATTCTGGCTGTGGGCACGCTCTGCAGTGGACTCTGGTTATTTTGCAGTTGTGCTTAAATTGGCGTGTCGGGTTTGCACACATTTTAGAAAACTGTGATATTAGCACCTTGCTTTGTGTTATTCATCCTGCCCAGTTCAATCACTAAGGCCTCTTTCACACGGCCGTGATTTCCGCGCGGGTGCAATGCGTGAGGTGAACGCATTGCACCCGCACTGAATCCGGACCCATTCATTTTAATGGGGCTGTCTTTTTTTTGCGTTGCGTGAAAATCCCAGCATGTTCTATATTCTGCGTTTTTCACGCAACACAGGCCCCATAGAAGTGAATGGGGCTGCGGGAAAATCGCAAGCAAGTGCGGATGCGGTGCGATTTTCCCGCATGGTTGCTAGGAGACGATCGGGACGGGGACCCTATCTTTATTATTTTACCTTATAACATGGTTATAAAGGAAAATAATATCATTCTAAATACAGAATGCAAAGTAAAAAGGGCGACTGAGGGCTAAAAATTTTAAAAAAATTAACTCACCTCCTCCAATTGAGCGCGTAGCTGCCGGTCTCCTGTTCTGTCTTCAGCTGGGGGTGGAACCTGCACTCCCTAAATTTTATGGTGGCCGTTATGGCACATAACAGGAAGCACTTATTGTTAGGTTCCTGTCTTACAGGGATCGCCTTGACGTGGGGCAGGTGGCCGTTTTTGGTCACCTTGCCCCATAAAGTGTAATAATGAATGATCAAAAAATTTATGTACCCAAAAATGTTACCAATAAAAACATCAACTCTTCCTGCAAAAAACGAGCCTCTGCTCAAGACGATCGGTAGAAAATTTAAAAAAATATGGTGCTCAGAAAACGGACAAACAAAAACATACATTTTTTTCAAAAATGCTTTATTATGTAAAAATGAAACAAACAAAGTAGACATATTTGATATCATTATATAATGCAGGTTGAGTCGGGCACTCGCAGTCTGGAGCTACGGCAGAAGCAGAAGATTCACCGTATGCAATATTATGTATATAAAACCACAATTTATTGAGAATAAAGGAAGAAAATAAAATAAAAATGTAAAGATAAAAAACGTCAGGAACAAAAAATCCCAAACCATGCAGGATACAAATAAAAAAGAGCCCTTTCAGGTTCCGGTCTTGTCCTGTTGCCTCCTCTCCTTGTAATGACCATGGCTCTGTTCCTGACCTTGCTGCTGCTGCCTATCCATGGATATTTTACCGACTCTAACCCGGGGATCTTTCTGCAGCAAAGTCATCACTTTCTTACTGGGGTTAGCACTGAAAACGTAGGGATCCCTCACCCAGCCAAGCCACTGCCAACAGATTGTGTCTTTGAGAATCCACATCTCTGACTATAGCAGTGATGCTGCTCTATATGTGGAGGCCATATTGTTGTGACCACCATTATACATTGCAGAAATTTGCACACTTATTTCCCACCATTACTGCATTACTGGGCTGTCTGGCATGGGAAAGATGGCAGGAATTAGCGTGAGCCATGTAGGTTGTCACCAAGCTAAAAACAAATTTATAAAAATGTACTGAATGGACCTGTTAACCATTTAACAGATGGGGACGAGTCATGGACTTTACCTGGAATTTTCTACATTAATATAAAATACTCTTTAATATGGAGTCCATTGGGAATTTGCGGGGCCCGCAGTGTTTCTGCCGTTACGTATTCTAGTAATGAAGTCGGCATGGAAGAACCTTTGAAAGTGCTTTTATCTCATTTGCCCAATATCCACTAAATGGCGTTCCTGTTCATAGTGGGGCCACTTCTCCTCAACACTTGAACATAATCATCCTAAAATGACCTCATCCAAATTAAAGATTTAGTGTGCCGCTTCATACTTGTGTTCTGTGCTCATTAAATATGACTCTGTGTTGCTTTTAGAACAGGGGATGTATCCGAGATGAGGCCTTTACACTAATTAAGGCGAAGGCGCAGCGGCTTCTTCAGTGTGGATATTATAAAGGAGAAAACCCTGACAACAGAGTGGCGTTCAACGTTACAGGTGAGGGCTCAGAAAATGTGCTTAAGAAAACCTTTTTTTGGTTTGTGTTTTTGGTATTTTTTCCCCCCCCATCTAGTGTGTTTTAGCACCTTGCCTTGTGTTTTTATATAGAGGAGAGGACAGTATGTACCCACGTAATGTAAAGTCGCTTCCTTTGTAGAGCAGTATGGAAAAAAATGCATCGGTAAAAAAACATGCAAAATACAACAGTACTTGTGGTTTCTTCTCAAGCAGGACAAAAAATGTAAAAAAACGGAATCCTATGGGTTAAAAATGCCAAGATATTATGGAAAACATGTCACACCCAGAGCATGATGCGATTTAAAAAACACAATTTACCCAAAAATGCACCTCAAGTGGAAAAACAAACAAACAAAAAACACTACTACTGCTGATTTCTCTTGTGGAAGCCATGGCCATCCAGACAGAGGCGGGCAATGGTAAATAATAAACCACAGATGTCTTAAATAATTACTAACTTTTTGCATAAATTAACAGTACAGATGAATATAAGCAACTACCGTATGTAAAATATGCCTCTTCCTCCACTGATCAGTCCCCCTCCTAAACAATATGCTGTGTCTTGAGAGAGTGAGGCAGTCTGTCCGCTCACCCCTCCTTCCCTGTCTGCCCGCTCACCCCTCCTTCCCTGTCTGCCCGCTCACCACTCCTTCCCTGTCTGTCCGCTCACCACTCCTTCCCTGTCTGTCCGCTCACCACTCCTTCCCTGTCTGTCCGCTCACCACTCCTTCCCTGTCTGTCCGCTCACCCCTCCTTCCCTGTCTGTCCGCTCACCCCTCCTTCCCTGTCTGTCCGCTCACCCCTCCTTCCCTGTCTGTCCGCTCACCACTCCTTCCCTGTCTGTCCGCTCACCACTCCTTCCCTGTCTGTCCGCTCACCACTCCTTCCCTGTCTGTCCGCTCACCACTCCTTCCCTGTCTGTCCGCTCACCACTCCTTCCCTGTCTGTCCGCTCACCACTCCTTCCCTGTCTGTCCGCTCACCACTCCTTCCCTGTCTGTCCGCTCACCACTCCTTCCCTGTCTGTCCGCTCACCACTCCTTCCCTGTCTGTCCGCTCACCACTCCTTCCCTGTCTGTCCGCTCACCACTCCTTCCCTGTCTGTCCGCTCACCACTCCTTCCCTGTCTGTCCTGCGCTCTGGAGAATGAGATCATTTGGGGGTAGCGGGGGTGCTGTTAAGTGGATAGAGAGGCATTTTATATATAAGAATATTACTAATATATTGCAAAGCTTCTTACAGCCGTGCACTGTTGATTTATTGAAAGCTCGGTGACTCTGTAAGCTTTGTTCACATTGGCATTTTCTCTCATTCCACCAAGGCGCTCGTGTTTTGGAGAGGACGAATAGCGCCGTCTGCAGCTTTATTCTTGCCGTCAAAAACATCAGTCAGTGGGAATAATTAGAATCCTTTTAGGAATGGAAGTCATGATGGGTGTGTGAACAGAGCCCAGTACTCCAGGGTCCGTAGATCCATAATATGCAGTCGGATGGCGCACGCCCCAGCAGGAAAGTCCCTCTGTGCTCCTCAGTATGGAACCTGTGCCGTCCATACCCATAGGGGGGGATTTACTAAGACTGGTGTTTATGACTCGCTGCAGTACGATGCAGTGGACCACAGGCATAGCTTTAAATGTTTTGGTCTTTCTATAATTTTTTCCCCAAATTGCATGAAATGAGACCTTTTCTTTGTACCTCCTCTGATCTATAGCATACATTTTCTCTGACGCGTCTGAAGCACTTCAGACATTGTCTTATATTGCAGACTTGTTTGTGAAAAGGGCAGGGTCTTTAATCTGTGCGCAGAAGAAACCCTGAAACATCGCTGTCTCCCGAGTATTGATTTCCGTGTAGAAGTGACGGCTCCTCTTGGTTTTTATAACCTCCGAGATGCTGTGATGTCCCCATCCATAGTGTTTCCAATCAGAAAATAAGAGGGATGGCGAAGAGATTGTATCAGTGTGGTTCAGTCTGAAATCAGGAGCGTTACTGCAAAGTCACAAATGTATTGGCAGCAAGAAACGCGCTAGTTACTGTATTACCCCGGCTGATGATACGTGGCGTCATCTGTCTGTGTAGTTTGCTGTATTAGATTGTTTGAATAGTCATCCCACCTTTCTTAAATTTAATATGAATAAAGCAGATCTCCAGTCCCCTTCCCCATGTTAGGGGGCGTTCCCCTCCTCTATCTGCAGCAGTATCTTCTTTTTCTCTCTGGGGTTTTAGCTGCCTGAATGTTCTGATCTTTCTCACCTTTCTGTAGTGTGAAACCACCCTCCCTGCAGCCACTCATGTGCTGGTGAGCTTGGGTTCAACCCCAGTATCTTATCTGACGGATCAGCGCTGCAGTATAAAACATGGAGAGAGGAAGCAGCAACCGGTGAGACAGGAAAGGGGTTTGAGACTACCCCCGGCTGCACTAGACAACACTGGTAAGTACTGGCAGCTTTCCTCTAATAGGGCAGAGCTATGCCAAGCAGGCTAGGTAGACATACAACGGCCACATTCGCTATATCTTATGCCAGTTTAAGAATGGAGAAAATTAGAGTGATTTGTAATAAATGTATTAAAAGGCGCACTCCACCTAATAAATGTATTGCATTGGAGAAAATGAAATCTGTGCCTTCTATAAGCGGGTCTGGATTTCCACCAGAATCTGCGCTCTAATAAATCTGTCTAAAACTAGGAGGCCACCAATGCACGGGCTTCTTCACCCTCCTCAGTTATGGGTCACGTCAACCTTATTATAATGATACTAATGACTAAAATACTATGTGACGAAAATATTATCTTCTGCATCCCATTCTCCAAAAAATCAGCTCCCTTCTCCTGACCTTTGGTGTATATTGTGTAAACCCCAGGGACCATGGAAGATGGCGGTCCCTGATGTCCACCTGTATTATCCCAGAAGATACAAGCACTGGTGACTGATGACTTGCCCCATTACCTAATTGACCCTGGATATGCAGCACTAATCAAAAAGGAGCATCTTCTCTTCCCCTAATCCTAAATCAAGTCAGAGAGATTTGGGCAAAGGTCACGTTCCACTGCAGCGATCCTTCGTTCCATGCAAACACCCAGTAACCAGCTACCTGAATGTTATGTATCCCCGACCCTGCCGTGTGGCATACATTCAGTATATGCCGTGATATTTAGGTCAAACGCTATCCCTCTCAGGGCTTGAATAATCTCAGACTCTGAAGGAAGCCTTTCCTCTTCTGAAGCACATGCTGTTTTTCTGCGGCCCTCAAGCCCTGGAATAGAGTTCTCTATACTGTCTCTTATCATGAAAGGTAGCCTTGAAGGTAGTATCTCTGTTATACCTTCTCTTCTGCCAGGATAATGTAGTTGCACACAGCAAATCTGGAGGGGTAAATGCGCTAAAAATGATTGGGAAGATGCATTTGTCTCCAAAAGGGCGTCTCCCAGATGTCCCGAAAGAGCCGATCAGTTATACATCGAGCATCCCTAACCACAGCTACATGAACGCTCTTCAGGTAGAGGGGACGTCTGCCCAAGTGTCAACTGGAATCGGGGTCTCTTTACCAATTAATGTGACTGCTCATAGAGTCAGGGATACTGAGCCCAAATCATTGGGATTTTACATGATAATGTGAGAGTCCCTACCCCTGTGACCCCCCATAGATTCCCATCAGTTATCACCATCACAATGCCAGTTGCTGCAGGAATTTCTTTTCTTTTGGCTTGGAAACTGATTTCCTGTAATTGGATGATGGAACCCATTCCAGGTGGATGAAGGGCCCCATCCCAACTGGATAAAGGGCCTCTGTCCTATTAAAAAAAGATCATTTAGAGACGGGCGACCCGCAGACGATCATTTAGAGACGGGCGACCCGCAGACGATCATTTAGAGACGGGCGACCCGCAGACGATCATTTAGAGACGGGCGACCCGCAGACGATCATTTAGAGACGGGCGACCCGCAGACGATCATTTAGAGACGGGCGACCCGCAGACGATCATTTAGAGACGGGCGACCCGCAGACGATCATTTAGAGACGGGCGACCCGCAGACGATCATTTAGAGACGGGCGACCGCAGAGCGATCATTTAGAGACGGGCGACCCGCAGGCGATCATTTAGAGGCGGGCGACCCGCAGAGCGATCATTTAGAGACGGGCGACCCGCAGAGCGATCATTTAGAGGCGGGCGACCCGCAGGCGATCATTTAGAGACGGGCGACCCGCAGACGATCATTTAGAGACGGGCGACCCGCAGACTATCATTTAGAGACGGGCGACCCGCAGACGATCATTTAGAGACGGGCGACCCGCAGACGATCATTTAGAGACGGGCGACCCGCAGACGATCATTTAGAGACGGGCGACCCGCAGACGATCATTTCCACGGTGCTCTTGATAAAGATGCCGTATTTCGGAGGAGGAGACACAGGTTTATTTGCGCTCGCTCCCCTCTTCACCTCCACCGATGGTTATGATTTGTGGTTCTGTAGTTTGAAATCTAAATAAGATAAAAGATGTATGTGGTGTCTGTGTCCGATCGTTAACGACCTCCGAGTAGCCCGTGTAATTGGGGAGGCTCATAAATCATTCTGACCGAATCTGTCCCTGCACATGTTTATTATTTCTATTTAGTGACACAGATGGCAGCCCTCAGTAAATTGGTTGCAGGCCTTTTCTCTTAGAATATTACCGCCGTCTAGGATTATAATGATCGGGGAGTTGGGCAGGTCCCTTGTATAGAGAAGGTTAGGGAGAGGCGAGATGAATGGTGGTCTATCAGGATGGCAGGACTGTGACCTGCACTGGAGATCTGTCCAGTTTACCCGGCCTATCGAGCTAGAATAGTGAGCAGATCGGGATTCTGGGGATCCAACGGAGCCATTCACATGGTGTCTGCCATTCTTTTCAGCGGGAGGCACCGCTGTTGTTTAAATCCGCGACATGTCCCTTGTCTTGTGGACAGCCGCTGGATTAACTAGCGCTTAAAGGCTTTACAATGCGGACAGTCGCGCAGTATATGTGGCAGATTTTGATGGCGTCAAAATCCGCCATGTGAACAGGCCCTACATGTCATTGCTGTCACTTTGCAATAGTTTTCTGGTTCATGTTCATTGAAATGAATGTTGTTTAGGCCGAGCACCGTATTTATGAAGCCCCCCATATTTTGACATTAGAGGGTATGTCTCCATGAGGTAGACGGTGACATTTACCGGCTAAAGGCCACTGCTGCCGCTTCCTTACATGAGCAGACCCGTGTATTCAGCATGGAGAAGGCATGTTAATGTGGAGGTGATCCCATGTGCAGGGTGGCAGTAAATGATATGCAGTTTCCTTCCCTATTATTTCATACAGGTAGCGGAGAACATGCCCCTGGAGGATTGGTTCTTCCTAAATTCCCCTTTCACTCAGACACTTGTGTGACTGCAATTATTCAGCTCCCATTCATGAAATGTCATCTCTTCCCTCTTTTAATTATTTTCTTCTGGGCTGGACGGGTTCTGCTGCTTTGTGCAAGCTCTGTACCTTTTTGTATGTGCGCCGGCTGCTTATTACGGAATGATCTCTGCATAAACAGTTCATTTCCTGCAGGGGAACTGAGAATTTATTAGGTAGGATATTCCAAATTAGGCCATTAGGATGTTATGTCTTCCAGCAGCTATTAATGACTTGAAGCTGCTTGTTTTTTTCCAGGTAAAGTAGGACAATGGAAGATGTTGAAATATATCATCAAGAGCCTATAATTCCTGTCTGCTAACCCCAGAAAACAGCCCCTGACTTTGCCTGGAGTAGGCTAGAAGACTGCTCTGAAAGTAAATGAGTGTCTGAAGTGGCCTATTTGTTTTGGTCACAAGCATGAAAAGCATCAAGTCCAGAATCTAGCGTCTAATTGTTGGCAGTTAATATGCACTTCAGGGCTCTTCTCTCTGAAATATTATCCATTACAAGCCGCAGAGAGCGGATCTTATTATAGCTCACATCTCCTCCAATCGGGGTTTTTTTTTCTTACCTTGCAAAGGATTATAGTCTAAGAGGCAGTAAGGAGGACTGGGTGTTGCTAATAGGGACAGTCATTAGCGTCTCGCAGATCTCAACCGTGTTTTGCTCTTTCGATTGCTGCTATTTTCAGCAACCTGTCCAATAAATTTAGATTTAATAAAAAGCACCGTTACGTGCCTTTCTTTGTAAAAATGCCTTTCTGAGCTTTTTGCAGATGTATTGGAAGGGAGTCCCAATTCTTGAGAAAGTAGTAAAGGTGCTCTGCAGATCCGTCACCATGGCCTTTTACTTTAAAACTGTCATTGAATGGAATGACATTAACGTAGCGGGCGCAATCTTCCATTCTGATCTCTTAGATCTCACAGTGAAGGGAGATGCATGCAAGTAAACTGTGTGCGTCCGGCTGCTGCCCCAGAAGGATCACTTCACAGGTTCTTGCGTCCATTATGTTTATTGGGCTCATTGATAGTGGGGACGCTCTTGTATCCACCAGGTCAATGTTATTACGCAGCTTTATCACCCTCTTCCGTCAACTTCATAGCAATTCCTCTCAGTTTCCTATTAGCTCTATCTCTTTTATTGGAAAGCAGGCGGCAAGCAGTAAGTAGCCACCAATCCCGTCGCCCAGATCTCCCATACGTCTCTGCAGTCAGCATTGCAGAGGTTTGGACCTCACGCCGGTAAACATATGTATATATATTATTTGTGACGGCAATAAATGTCATGTATTTATCTAGCGCACTTCTGTACATTTCTCAGACTCATGGTTTATTCATGTGTTCTGCTCCTGACCCAGCCTTGCTGACGGTCGATTTTAGGAACCGCATCAACCAACAACCAAGATTTTCAGCTCATTAGTCGGGTGATCGGCTCCGCGTTTTCACAGGTCAATTATAGGGAACAAGTGTTCATAGCAATGTTCGTTCCTTGTCATCACTTTTCCGGAGGCTAGCTTGTCAGAGAAGATGGCCACCAGCATTAAATTGATCAAGACTTTGCAAATGTTACCTGACCACAACTACAACCAGCGTGCCCCAATGGGAGTTATAGTCTTGTAAAAGGTGGAGGGGGCAACAGGCTGCGAGTCAGAGCCATAGAGAATCGCTTCACTCCCATGTTTATTTCATAGGGAATGAAAAAGTTAAAGATTCTCTTTAAAGGTGTACTTCTGTATGGAAAGAGCGCTCTGCGGGGTTCGTGGCTTGGAATCGTCTTTGCTGCTGTGGTAGAGTCTTCATTTACCTCATGTGTCTACTCATTCCCCACATCAAAACAACCTGCCAGGTGGGTGGTCATGGCAGAATCTCAGGCTATTGATGGTTGTCCATGGTGGGTATCATCTAGCAAAACAGTCATGTCAAAATGCAAGCGCAGGCTGGAAAAATAAGCTCCAGCAGGATCGAAAAGTAGCATTGATGAAGCTTTTCTCGGTAAAGTAAGATTTTATATTAATTTTTTTTAAATACAGCATCAAGACACAATGGGGGTCATTTATCAAACACTGGCTTTTTACGCTGCTCTTTGAAAGTCCCTTCTCTGCCGGAGGAAGTGCCCAATTTACGATGAGGCATAGTCATAAATTAGGAGCGCCGTAAATGTTAGTAAATTTGCTGAAGCCGAAGTCCTGGCCCAGCCCCCGTCACTCCCTTACTACTTCCAAGTGGCGAGGACAGCATAAAAACATTCAAGAAAAATCTTAAATAGGGGTGTGACTTTTTTTTACGCCATTCTACCTTTAGTAAATGACCCCAAAGTGTCTGCCAGATTTAAACAAAGCCAGAAGGAAATCCCAATGGGAAGAAAAATGGGGTAGAAACTCTATTTAACCGCTCCTTACTAAGCATCAAGCACCTCAAAAACTGTACGAACCTGACTTTAGGGCACATTCACACAGTGCTAAATCTGCAATCTGACAGCGGTAGATTACCCACCGTATCCAGTACAGCCCATAGATTTCTATGAGGTCCTTGTCATATTGGTCCTATATATGGTTTGTGTGCAAGAGGCCAAACATGGTGGAAGGAGACGCCCTTTTGCGTAAGTTGCCCCTTAGAAACCTATGGGACCGTGAGGGTATAGAGACAGATTTACGGCAGCACATGCTGTTCTATCTGATATGCCATTGAACAATTAGCTGCCGCTCTATATTTTTACGTTACTTTCAGGGAAACTCACTTAATCCCACATAAGAAAATCCTTAAAAGGGTTTGAAAGTTCCATATCCGTGAAAATGTTATGTAACCGCCTGGAAGAGAACAGAGGAGTGAAGATCCCATTACAGTAATTACACAACATATGCAAATAATGCTTTTATAAGTGATGTTCCTGTTGAAAGAGGTTAACAAAACATATTCAGCAATTTCAGCCGCTACAAGGTAATTGATGCAAAACACTCAACCTTTGGAAGCTCCGAGAAGGGTCACACGGAATCGAAATGAAAGTGTATTTAAAAAATGAATTGCGAGCATGCAGATGCAGCTGCTTGGAGGTGGCCTCCGGCCTGATGATAAATGCATCTGTCAGACACACAAAGCACTCTGCAGAGGAGAGTGGAAAAGTCAGGACAATACCTACAATTATGGAAATACCTCTTCTCCGGTAGCATAAATTAAGGTGTGAAAATCTAGAAAACAGGAAAAGGTGAAATTCGACATCGTGATGCGTCGGCGGAACTTGTGATTGAAATGTTTTTCACATTCGTGTTTGTGTTGTGTCGTGTCACGCTAATTAATTATAGTATATTTTAAGAAGTGCAATCAACACTTCAGTAACCTCCACGGTAAACGATTCAGGATTAATATAACATCCCCTTCCTGCTCTTCTGCAGTCCTTTTCTATTGTAAGTGTGTTAATGTAAGCCGACCTGGTACCTGCAGAAATGCTGTGCTTAAGGCCAGGTTCACACCGTGTTTTTGCATCATGGTTACAAATGTATTAGTAAGGAGGGATGCAAAAAAAGACAAAACTGATGCAGGCTGCCAGGTCTGCAGATGGATCCTGTTTTTTGTACAATGGACACCAGTCACTTCAGGATGCAGCGAGCTTTTTAAAGCCATCTTTTGTCTTAATCTTGAAATGAAGCAGTACCTACATCAACAGGATGCAAAACTAAACTGCCACTGACACCACTGATTGGACAGTGTCATCTGGACCTTTAAGGGGTTCTCCAGGAATTAAGAAAATGAAAATACTTAAATATTACTTTATTGTAAATATATTCCCAAATACATTATTTATAATAATTTGCTTCATTCATAAAGGGGAGGAGTAGGCAGGCGGGGAGGAGGCGCATGGCGGAGGAAGAGATGTTAAGCTCAAGCTTAACGCCGGCGAGTCTGCATGCCACCGTAGTTAGTAAGTGCTACAGCAGGGTTTGGGCTACTTATAATAGAATACGGTATACTTTACAGCTGTGTGGGGGGCCGGTGTATTCGGGTAGAGTCACTGCACAGGCCCCGCCGCGAGTGTCCCCGCATCCTCTCTCCTCTGGCCGTCCACGGTTTATTCATCAGGGAGGCCTGAAGGACTGTGGTAGTAATGAGCATTTGGTTTAGCCCCCTGTTGTTGTATCCTGATGCAGAGCTGTCATTTTGGGTACAATAATAGTGCCTTGTTAATGGGCGCATACCCTAATTATACTCCATTTTTGGCATGGATGATGTATTATATCCTGTCGCTTTTGGAGAGATCAGTCCGGATTCTGCGTAGGTCATTAAGTTCTTCAGTGCCGCTGGTGAAGGACGTACTTACCCTCTTGAGGTGTGAATGTTTATTGGGACAAGAGGCCCTTCTTTTCGTGTTTACTCCCTGGTGTAGTCCCAGGGATAAGATGTGGAAAAGCTTTCATGAATAGTTTTTAATTAGGCGTGAAACTTTGATGAATTCTCGCAGTGTGAGGCATTTTCTGTGCCCTCTCCCCTTGTAGTGACATGAAAAAGACCATAATCAAAATAACATTTCTATGTAATGAGAGAACACGGAGTTCTGAATACTGATGTTTCCGGGATGAATTCTCCCAGAACTTCAAGCGAAGAAATAATGCATTCATGCTCATGTTTTTATTTTAATTGCAAATAATTACCCTACAAATGTGATTTACTTCTTCTCTTCTCCAAATTTGTTCATTTTTGATGCCTTTCCTGATTTACATAGCATCCCACACTTGGAAAATAAAAAATAATCTTCCACTCTGCTGGAGCCTGCCGATCTGGTGAATTTAGTGCTGTGGAAAATCTTTAGTGACTGCACCCTAAAAATGACCTTACAAGGCCTATAGGTGACTTTTAGGTTAGTGTCTACTCCCCAATGATCTTTAGGATATTGCCCTGGTGACTGCTAGGATGGTGTCCACTTCCTGGTGACTGCTAGGATGGTGTCCACTCCCTGGTGACTGCTAGGATGGTGTCCACTCCTGGTGACTGCTAGGATGGTGTCCACTCCCTGGTGACTGCTAGGATGGTGTCCACCCCTTGGTGACTGCTAGGATGGTGTCCACTTCCTGGTGACTGCTAGGATGGTGTCCACTTCCTGGTGACTGCTAGGATCGTGTCCACTCCCTGGTGACTGCTAGGATGGTGTCCACTCCCTGGTGACTGCTAGGATGATGTCCACTCCCTGTTGACTGCTAGGATGATGTCCACTCCCTGTTGACTGCTAGGATGGTGTCCACTCCCACGTGACTGCTAGGATGGTGTCCACTCGCTGGTGACTGCTAGGATGATGTCCACTCTATGGTGACTGCTAGGATGGTGTCCACTTCTTGGTGACTGCTAGGATGGTGTCCACTTCTTGGTGACTGCTAGGATGGTGTCCACTCCCTGGTGACTGCTAGGATGGTGTCCACTCCCTGGTGACTGCTAGGATGGTGTCCACTTCCTGGTGACTGCTAGGATGGTGTCCACTCCCTGGTGACTGCTAGGGTGGTGTCCACTTCCTGGTGACTGCTAGGATGGTGTCCACTCCCTGGTGACTGCTAGGATGGTGTCCACTCCCTGGTGACTGCTAGGATGGTGTCCACTCCCTGGTGACGGCTAGGATGGTGTCCACTCGCTGGTGACTGCTAGGATGATGTCCACTCCCTGGTGACTGCTAGGATGATGTCCACTCCCTGGTGACTGCTAGGATGGTGTCCACTCACTGGTGACTGCTAGGATGGTGTCCACTCACTGGTGACTGCTAGGATGGTGTCCACTCCCTGGTGACTGCTAGGATGGTGTCCACTCGCTGGTGACTGCTAGGATGGTGTCCACTCCCTGGTGACTGCTTAGATGATGTTCACTCCCTGGTGACTGCTAGGATGGTGTCCACTCCCTGGTGACTGCTAGGATGATGTCCACTCCCTGGTGACTGCTAGGATGATGTCCACTCCCTGGTGACTGCTAGGATGGTGTCCACTCACTGGTGACTGCTAGGATGGTGTCTACTCCCTGGTGACTGCTAGGATGGTGTCCACTCACTGGTGACTGCTAGGATGGTGTTCACTCCCTGGTGACTGCTAGGATGGTGTCCACTCCCAGGTGACTGCTAGGATGGTGTCCACTCCCTGGTGACTGCTAGGATGGTGTCCACTCCCTGGTGACTGCTAGGATGGTGTCCACTCCCTGGTGACTGCTAGGATGGTGTCCACTCCCTGGTGACTGCTAGGATGGTGTCCACTCCCTGGTGACTGCTAGGATGGTGTCCACTCCCTGGTGACTGTTCTGGTTCAGCTTCTCGTCTGTGTGTTCTGTGTCCATTTGTACGTCCTATAACCTGTCAGAATCTGTCGCCTTGTGACCCCTGTGGGTCTTTGTAACCTAAATCTTTCCAGCTCTTCCAAGCTCTCTGACTACCTATGGGGAGCTCAACAACCCAAAGTTGTGTGTCATAGATGGCGAGCTCGAAAGATCTGTTCACACCTCTTCACCGTGGGAAATGAGTGCAGTGAGTAAATACTAGCACAATAATGAAGTGATTTTTAAGACAATCTGCACATATCGCCAGCGTAAACATGGAGGATATTGTATTTGAATAAATGGGGATTTAGGCTACTTTATCAGTGGACTCATTTCCAATTATATCCTGCTAATGAGCACCCATCTGGTAATCAAGGACTCCTCCAGGGCTGAAGGGAGATTCATTTAATTTTAATTATTTCTTCTTCTCTCTCGCACTGCTCTAATCCTTTCCAGCTTCTCACCCATCTCACCCTTGGCAGAGACTTTTGAGCTACAAATTGCGTTTTGTTTATATCCCCTTGATCCTTCGTGACCCTCTTATCTCTGCCGAGAGATTGTAGAGACTCTTCATTCCAACGTCTTTCCAGATCAGGCACCATAGTCAGAAATGTCTTATGTTCCTATGTGTAATGTGGTTGAGAAAGAAATATTCTGTAGACTGATGAAGGATGTGGGACTACTCCATAGGTGCATAGGGACATCAGTAGAATACTGCCCAAAATGTTACGTGTCTGGAGCAAACATGGCGGTGCATTCACCATCTGGCTTCTAGTATCTGCCGATAGACCTTTATAGTAATGAGAGCCACCTGGACTTGGACAAGCTGAGTGTCCGGAAACAATATTCCGATTATAAGACCATAGGAAGGTCATGTAATCTGGTGAGACGCTTTCTACTGACCTCTTCTCCTGAGCTCTTTGCGGGTCATTAGAACAGAAGTCACACTTTATAAGGGTTGTCATGTTTTATAATGTCATAGCAGTCTGTGCAATGTCTAATATGGCGATTCTGGGCCTCTTCTGCACCGCCGGTCCCACTATTTTGTCTGCAGTCACATCATGTTCTGTGGCTGCATCTTTCAGTGGCTGCTGTGGGTTGTCACAACCAGTCATAATGCCAAATGGAGTAGTAGTGCCGTCCAGAGACCAGGATTAGGCCTCATGCACACGGCCGTGTCCCTATTCCTGTCCGCAAACCAGGGATCTGTAAAATATGGATATCTTCTAATGTACTCTCATTACTAGAAATGACTGAATGCGGACATACGGATGCGGATAACACCCATGTGCTGTCTGGGTTTTTTTTTGTGTTTTTTTGCGTTCTGTGCACAATCTGCAAAAAATGTGGGTCAGACTTGGATGCAAAATATGGTCGCGTGCATGAGGCCCAAATCTGATTGCTTTTGTATCAGAATGGAAAAAAATACTTTTCAAGGGCTATTCCCGGTAAAATTATTTTTATTAAGTGCCCACAGCCTGCCCCCTGAAATATAAGAGTCATACTTACCTGCCCCCTGAAATATAAGAGTCATACTTACCTGCCCCCTGAAATATAAGAGTCATACTTACCTGCCCCCTGAAATATAAGAGTCATACTTACCTGCCCCCTGAAATATAAGAGTCATACTTACCTGCCCCCTGAAATATAAGAGTCATACTTACCTGCCCCCTGAAATATAAGAGTCATACTTACCTGCCCCTGAAATATAAGAGTCATACTTACCTGCCCCCTGAAATATAAGAGTCATACTTACCTGCCCCCTGAAATATAAGAGTCATACTTACCTGCCCCCTGAAATATAAGAGTCATACTTACCTGCCCCCTGAAATATAAGAGTCATACTTACCTGCCCCTGAAATATAAGAGTCATACTTACCTGCCCCTGAAATATAAGAGTCATACTTACCTGCCCCCTGAAATATAAGAGTCATACTTACCTGCCCCCTGAAATATAAGAGTCATACTTACCTGCCCCCTGAAATATAAGAGTCATACCTCCCCCTGAAATATGAGTCATACCTGCCCCCTGAAATATAAGAGTCATACTTACCTGCCCCCTGAAATATAAGAGTCATACTTACCTGCCCCCTGAAATATAAGAGTCATACTTACCTGCCCCCTGAAATATAAGAGTCATACTTACCTGCCCCCTGAAATATAAGAGTCATACTTACCTGCCCCCTGAAATATAAGAGTCATACTTACCTGCCCCCTGAAATATAAGAGTCATACTTACCTGCCCCCTGAAATATAAGAGTCATACTTACCTGCCCCCTGAAATATAAGAGTCATACTTACCTGCCCCTGAAATATAAGAGTCATACTTACCTGCCCCCTGAAATATAAGAGTCATACTTACCTGCCCCCTGAAATATAAGAGTCATACTTACCTGCCCCCTGAAATATAGAGTCATACTTACCTGCCCCTGAAATATAAGAGTCATACTTACCTGCCCCCTGAAATATAAGAGTCATACTTACCTGCCCCCTGAAATATAAGAGTCATACTTACCTGCCCCCTGAAATATAAGAGTCATACTTACCTGCCCCCTGAAATATAAGAGTCATACTTACCTGCCCCTGAAATATAAGAGTCATACTTACCTGCCCCTGAAATATAAGAGTCATACTTACCTGCCCCTGAAATATAAGAGTCATACTTACCTGCCCCCTGAAATATAAGAGTCATACTTACCTGCCCCCTGAAATATAAGAGTCATACTTACCTGCCCCCTGAAATATAAGAGTCATACTTACCTGCCCCCTGAAATATAAGAGTCATACTTACCTGCCCCCTGAAATATAAGAGTCATACTTACCTGCCCCTGAAATATAAGAGTCATACTTACCTGCCCCTGAAATATAAGAGTCATACTTACCTGCCCCCTGAAATATAAGAGTCATACTTACCTGCCCCCTGAAATATAAGAGTCATACTTACCTGCCCCCTGAAATATAAGAGTCATACTTACCTGCCCCTGAAATATAAGAGTCATACTTACCTGCCCCCTGAAATATAGAGTCATACTTACCTGCCCCTGAAATATAAGAGTCATACTTACCTGCCCCCTGAAATATAAGAGTCATACTTACCTGCCCCCTGAAATATAAGAGTCATACTTACCTGCCCCCTGAAATATAGAGTCATACTTACCTGCCCCCTGAAATATAAGAGTCATACTTACCTGCCCCCTGAAAATATGAGTCATACTTACCTGCCCCCTGAAATATAAGAGTCATACTTACCTGCCCCCTGAAATGAGTCATACCTGCCCTGAAATATGAGTCATACTTACCTGCCCCCTGAAATATAAGATGTCATACTTACCTGCCCCTGAAATATAAGAGTCATACTTACCTGCCCCTGAAATATAAGTCATACTTACCTGCCCCCTGAAATATAAGAGTCATACTTACCTGCCCCCTGAAATATAGAGTCATACTTACCTGCCCCTGAAATATAAGAGTCATACTTACCTGCCCCCTGAAATATAAGAGTCATACTTACCTGCCCCCTGAAATATAAGAGTCATACTTACCTGCCCCTGAAATATAAGAGTCATACTTACCTGCCCCCTGAAATATAAGAGTCATACTTACCTGCCCCTGAAATATGAGTCATACTTACCTGCCCCTGAAATATAAGAGTCATACTTACCTGCCCCTGAAATATAAGAGTCATACTTACCTGCCCCTGAAATATAAGAGTCTTACTTACCTGCCCCTGAAATATAAGAGTCATACTTACCTGCCCCCTGAAATATAAGAGTCATACTTACCTGCCCCCTGAAATATAAGAGTCATACTTACCTGCCCCTGAAATATAAGAGTCATACTTACCTGCCCCCTGAAATATAAGAGTCATACTTACCTGCCCCCTGAAATATAAGAGTCATACTTACCTGCCCCTGAAATATAAGAGTCATACTTACCTGCCCCTGAAATATAAGAGTCATACTTACCTGCCCCCTGAAATATAAGAGTCATACTTACCTGCCCCCTGAAATATAAGAGTCATACTTACCTGCCCCCTGAAATATAAGAGTCATACTTACCTGCCCCCTGAAATATAAGAGTCATACTTACCTGCCCCCTGAAATATAAGAGTCATACTTACCTGCCCCTGAAATATAAGAGTCATACTTACCTGCCCCCTGAAATATAAGAGTCATACTTACCTGCCCCCTGAAATATGAGTCATACTTACCTGCCCCCTGAAATATAAGAGTCATACTTACCTGCCCCCTAAAATATGAGTCCTACTTACCTGCCCCCTGAAATATAAGAGTCATACTTACCTGCCCCCTGAAATATGAGTCATACTTACCTGCCCCCTGAAATATGAGTCTTACTTACCTGCCCCCTGAAATATAAGTCATACTTACGGCCTGCACGCTGATGGCGCCGGTCGCTTAGCTCTTCCACTCCGGACCACACCTGACAAAAGCGGCTCACAGCGTTGACCTGAGACCCTGTTGATCAGCTAACTACAGCATTGCCTCTGCCTGCAGGCATGGGAAAGGTCCGCAGACGCCCAGCTCCGGTGAAACTTACCGAATTCTTCGGCAAACAGAGTCCTGCTCTGACGGGCCTACATGGCGCCACTCCGCCCTCGTCCTCGCCTGGTTCCAGCACAGCCGCGCCAGCGATCTCCCCTGTATATCGGAGGGAGCCGTCAGCAACAGCCAAGTCAGCGCTCTCCCTGCACAGCTCACTGAGGAGGTAATGAGATCCCTACTTGATAATCTGCGCTCCTCTATGAGAGATGATATGTTGGGCCTCTTGAGAGAGTTAAAGAAAGATATCAGAGACATAGGAGACCGCACGGCACATATTGAAAACAAGATGGCCGAATTTGCTGCGTCCCATAACTCCCTGATAGAAGCTCATGAAGCCACAGAGGAGGACATAGGCAGAATATATGCGAAACTCCAGGACATGGAGGACCGTCACAGACGGAATAATGTGCGGATAAGAGGCATAGCGGAAACAGTGGATAATGTGAGCCTGGAGCCACTTCTTAAACAGATGCTGCAAGCAACGCTGCCCACCTGCTCAGACAGGGACTTGATTATAGACAGGATTCATCGGATCCCAAAGCCCAGAGGTTTGGATGCCGCTATCCCCAGAGATGTTATTGCCCGGATCCATTTTTACACGGTGAAGGACTCCTTCTTGCGGGCCCTGAGTCGAAATCCTCAACCATCGGCCTTATTCCAGGGTATCTCGGTCTATGCGGATCTGTCTGCTGCCACGCTGGCTAGGAGGCGGGAGTTCAGGCCAGTCACCAAAGTCCTGAGGGACCAACAAGTGAAATACCGGTGGGGCTTCCTGTAAAGCTACTGGTCTCTTATGAAGGGGCCATGCATGTTCTACGCAGTCCACAGGAGGCCGCCCGGATGTTGCTGAAATGGGATCTCATCTCTGAGGAACTGCAGCTGTCTAAAGAAGTCGCAGCGCCCAGGGAAGCTGATCCAAGATTGGGACGTTGCCTGATGAAGTTCTACTGGGGACTCTAGGTCTCGTCTGACATGCTCAGGTTTTTCGGGTGTGGGTCGGGGATGTTTGGAGCTCTTTGTTTCCCCCACCTGGTTAATCTTCCTTTTCCGAGGATGGAAAAGCTGTTCTTCTATATGTTGGCCCATAAGGCCGGTTCATGTGCTACCAGTTTGTGTGTATTTCTTATGTCCTTTTTATTTTTCATGTACTCAGCACTTATGATTTTGAATTTTCACTTATTCTCCTAAGTTTATTATGTGGTGACAATGCGGGTCCTATATCATATAGACAATCCCTTGCTACTCAACAGGTGCCCTCGCGCCCAAATGTGTGTGATGCTTATATATTCAGCTTTTTTATTATTGCAATGTTATGGGTATTAAGGTTTACTCTCTGAATGTGAGGGGGCTGAACTCCCCGCTCCGCCGTAGGCAGCTCTGGTCGGACATTCTCCACTCTAAATGTGATATAGCTCTAATTCAGGAGTCACACTTGTTGGAAAAGGATATGCATAGATGTTCACACAGATTGTTCCCTCATATATTCCACTCCTGCGCAGTTAAAAAGAGAAAGGCCGGGGTCTTTGTATGCGTTCGAGCTTCAGTTCCTTTCTCACTTATTAACTGTATCACTGACACTAAGGGTCGCTATGTCATTCTGTTGTGTAGGATAGGGGATAGGCCGTTTACGCTGATAGCCGTGTATGCTCCCAATGTCAGACAACTGTCCTTCTGCAGAAAACTGTTCCGTAAAGTTCAGAGGGTTGCGCAGGGTGACGTCATAATTGGGGGATTTTAACATCCCTGTCGATTCTGACTTGGATTTTGTATCTGCTCATCGTACTGCTAGAGAAGATCTGAGAGGTCTGCTACGGGAATTTCCGTATCATGACATATGGAGATACCAACATGGCGGAGAGAGGGACTTTACCTTTATCTCAGCAGTACACCTATCGCAATCCAGAATTGACTATTTTTGGTGTCTAATAGTTTGCTGTCTGGTGTGGAGCGGTCTGACATTGGGAGCGCCTCCTGGTCGGATCATGCGCCTATTAGCATAGTATTGGCAGATGTGGTGCCTACTTCCCCACCCCCACAGTGGCGTATGAATGCTTACTTGCTTAAATGCCCGGAAAGAGTGCAGGCTCTGTCAGATACATTGCAAGAGTTTTTACTTAACAATGATAAGCCGGACATCAGTACTGAGTTGCTCTGGCGCACACATAAGGCTTACATGAGGGGAATGCTATTGCAAATGTCGTCCAGGTTAAAGAAGCGAAGAGAAAGGGAAATACACGAAGCCACGATTCAGCTGGAAGAGGCGGAGAGGAATCATAAGCATACTATGACATCTGACACTTTGGGAAGACTGCAAAAGTGCAGATCACAGTTGAGATCCCTTTTGCTTTACCGCCAAGAAATAGGCTTACAGAGATTTAAATCCCAATTCTATCACACGGGAGATAGAGCAGGAGCTATGTTAGCTAGGAGGTTAAAGAAGAGACAGGCAGCAACCAAGATAGATAAACTCCATTATGCAGACTCGGTACACACCCACCCTCAAGACATAGCGGACGCATTTGCTTCCTACTATGCCTCTCTGTATAATTTGAAACTGGACGCCACCACTGCACAGCCTACCCCATCCTGTATAACGGCCTTTCTTGATTCGATACGCCTACCTTCTTTATCTGAGGAGGACGTGCGCACCTTGAATCAACCAATCACGGAGGTAGAGATCCAAAAATTATTAAATCCACTCCGGTTAACAAAGCCCCAGGCCCGGATGGGTTCCCTATTGAATATTATAGGTCCTTCAGCAAGGAGCTATTACCAATTATGGGAAAGTTATACACTGCTTTTATGACATCTGGGGTCATCCCTGCAGAGATGCTCTGTGCCACAATAGTAACCTTGCCAAAGCCAGGTAAGCCTCCTACGGCCCCGGAGAACTTCAGGCCTATCTCTCTGCTGAATGCAGATTTAAAAGTGTTTGCCAAATTGTTGGCTGCTCGTATTAATAAATTTCTCCCTCTTTGATTGCTAATGATCAAGTGGGATTTGTCCCAGGCAGACAATGCAGGGATGGCACCAGGCGTAATGATCAATTTATTACAAATAGCGGAATGGTCCAGGGCCCCCACGATCTTTGTTTCCCTTGACGCTGAAAAAGCTTTTGACAGAGTTCATTGGGGGTTCCTGGACCAGGTCCTAAGGAAATTTGGTTTTCAGGGGCAGATCTTGCAGGCTATTTCAGGACTTTATTCGGATCCGTCTGCTAGGGTGCTGGCCTCGGGCTTTATGTCTAAGCCGCTCGGAATTACCAACGGGACCAGACAGGGTGCCCGCTGTCCCCCTCATATTCACAATGGTTATGGAACCACTGGCGGAGAAGCTGAGGACTTGTGGAGGGGTAGCGGGGATCCGGATAGGGGACCAGGAACATATTATTGGTCTATACGCGGACGATGTCATATTGACACTGACGGACCCCCAACGGTCACTAACAGTGGTAAATGAGGTCATAACCTTATTCTCTCAGGCTTCTTACTATAAGCTAAATGTCACAAAAACCAATGTCCTTTCAATTAATGTCCCAGATGGGTTAAAGAATGAGTTGTGCAATAATTTTCAGTACTCTTGGAAAGAAGACTCTATCACATATTTAGGAATAGAACTCGCCACTCCTATCAGCAAACTAGTATCCCTGAACCTCGCTGCATTGCGGTCTGAACTTCTAAAAGATTATGAGAAATATGCCCAGGTTCAACTTTCTTGGATTGCAAAAATTAACACATCCAAGATGATGATCCTTCCAAAAATCCTGTATGTTTTTAGCTGCATCCCTCTTACCATACCCAGATCCAAAATAATGCAACTTCAATCTGACATGCTCCGCTTTATATGGGGAAATTCCCGTCCCAGAGTGGCCAAACAGGCATTACATCCTCCTATTCGATGTGGGGATTGGGGTTCCAGATCTCTGGAATTATTTCCTAGCAAACCTACTTAATCAGGCTGTGGAGTGGTGGTGTCCAGGGGCTCAGCACCGGTGGCTGTCTATTGAGGAACATTTTGTAAATAGGAGGCAACTGCGAGTGGCCTTAGCTGCATATGTAATAAAACCGTACTCTCCTTCCTTTAAACTGGGGACTATGCAAGGTGCCTTCACGGCATGGGTCTACTTCTTTAAGCAAAAGGATCAAATTTATATGAATGTTAAGGACCTCCCGCTAGCATCTCTGGAGCCTCACATCCCGTGGCTTAACCTCTCGCATTGGATAACTCATGGTATCACCACAATAGGTTGTCTATTTGCAGACTCTGTAATGGTAGATTTTGCACATCTTCATGCTACTTATGCACTGCCTAATGTTCACTTTCATCAGTTTTTGCAGGTCCGTCACCTCCTGAGTGGTGTGACTCCTACGGCTGTCTCGGCTCCGGACGATCCCATAGTCAAAATACTAAACACCGGCACCCCTCACCTTTCCCGTTTATCCATATGGTACTCTACACTTCTTACGCGAAGTGGAATCAGTAAGCAACCCTTTATGTCAAGGTGGGAGACTGAATTGGGACGCGAATTCTCGCAACTAACTTGGAGAGAGGCTATGTATTGGTCGGTTAAAAGCTCTAAATGTATTAACCACACAGAGCAAAGTAGAAAAATACAACTTCGCTGGTATTTGACCCCGGACAGGCTCTCCCACCTTGTACCAGGTTATTCCCCCTCTGTTGGAGAGGTTGCGGACACGTAGGTACCCCTTTACACATGTGGTGGCACTGTCCATCTGTAGCCCCTCTTGGACGCGGGTGTCTGGGCTGCTGAGGGAGGTGACGGACATGCGGATTGATCTGCAGCCAGAACTGGCTGTATTGGGTATAGGGCTAAAAGATGTGCCACTACCAAATCGATGGATCGTTGCTCACATTTTATTTGCGACTAAAAAGCAATAGCACGCCATTGGAAACAGGCATTGACTCCCCTATGACAGAAATTATGCAGTTAGTTAACCATCAAATGCATTGTGAACTGGTATTCTCTCCGTCAATGGGTGATAGAATTAGAACACATAATAGGTGGTTGGGATGGCTGTCCAGTATACATGCTACACCCCTTCCTTTTTGTATCCTCTAATGCTCCTCCCCCACCTGCTCGCACGTCAGAGTATTCAGAGTATTTGTCTATAGCTGCAAGCGCGGAAAAATGTTGTAAGATTCTATGCTCACAGGATTCCTAATGAAGAATGAGGTATATGGTGAATCCGCATTGTTTACAGTCCCATTGCTTCACCACTGTTTTCTTTTACCCTTTTTCTTTTTTCTTTTCCTTTGTCTCTTTTGTATGTCTTGTTGTTCTTTTATTGTACACGAACTAAGGCATGCGGGGGTTTTCGTTGCCCATGGGACGCTATGTGACACCGGTTACATTCTGTAGTCAGGTTGGCAGCATCCGTGCGGATGCCCTGACATACGGTAACAGCGAATGTTTCCATACTTTCCGGTACATCTCACTTGTATTCTTTAAGTTAAGTATATACCATAGTGGCTGCGTCCACGCTGTCTTATCACTTGCTTTGTTGCAAATGTGCATACCATATTGCTGTACATCTGTAAATTCTACTTTGAAAACGAATAAAAATTTATTGATGTAAAAAAAAAAAAAAAATAAGTCATACTTACCTGCCCCCTGAAATATAAGAGTCTTACTTACCTGCCCCCTGAAATATAAGTCATACTTACCTGCCCCCTGAAATATAAGTCATACTTACCTGCCCCCTGAAATATAAGAGTCATACTTACCTGCCCCCTGAAATATAAGAGTCCTACTTACCTGCCCCCTGAAATATAAGAGTCATACTTACCTGCCCCCTGAAATATAAGAGTCATACTTACCTGCCCCCTGAAATATGAGTCATACTTACCTGCCCCCTGAAATATAAGAGTCTTACTTACCTGCCCCCTGAAATATAAGTCATACTTACCTGCCCCCTGAAATATAAGAGTCTTACTTACCTGCCCCCTGAAATATAAGAGTCATACTTACCTGCCCCCTGAAATATAAGAGTCTTACTTACCTGCCCCCTGAAATATAAGAGTCTTACTTACCTGCCCCCTGAAATATAAGAGTCTTACTTACCTGCCCCCTGAAATATAAGAGTCATACTTACCTGCCCCCTGAAATATAAGATGCATACTTACCAGTCAGAGCTTTGTTCCTGTCACTGTGGACGAATGCAGGAAGAAACGCACCCTCCAGAATGCAATGCAGCTGACTTGTATTAGTCTCTAAAGCAGGAATGCCCACCCTGCGCCCCCCAGCTGTAGCAAAATCTCAACTCCCAGCATACCCAGACAGCCTACAGCTATCATCGTACAGCAGGGAATGGTGGGAGTTGTAGTTTTACACCTGGAGGGCTGCAAGTTGGGCATTCCTGCTCTAACGTAAAGGACTTTAATAAAAGGGTTGTCCCCCAAAAAATATATATATATAATTAAAGGGAACCTGTCATGCCGAGAACCAACATCACAATCATTGCAGACTGGGCCTGGAAGAGTCCCGGCCACCTGAGAAGAGCCCCAACCACCTGAGAAGAGCCCCAACCACCTGAGAAGAGCCCCAACCACCTGAGAAGAGCCCCGGCCACCTGAGAAGAGCCCCGGCCACCTGGGAAGAGCCCCAACCACCTGAGAAGAGCCCCGGCCACCTGGGAAGAGCCCCGGCCACCTGGGAAGAGCCCCGGCCACCTGGGAAGAGCCCCGGCCACCTGGGAAGAGCCCCGGCCACCTGGGAAGAGCCCCGGCCACCTGGGAGGAGCCCCGGCCACCTGAGAAGAGCCCTTAAAGGGCTTGAAATCTGCAGTATACTTAGTACCAGCTAAGAGGATAAAATTCCCAGAACGTCATGTCCATGCTGTGTGAATTTACCTGCAGTGCGGATTTTGAAATCTGCAGGATGCCAATTGTTTGTGCGGATTTCCAGTGCAGATTTCCTTCTTTACTATGAAAGGGTGAGATCTCTGACAAATCCACATCTGAATCCACATGTCACACATACCACATACAAAACCCTCACAAAAGTCCGGGCAGAAGGTCTTCTGTGTGCAGGTTCCCTTACTGGTGGACACAGAAGGCGGTCGTAGAAATGGCAGGTGGCTTTATTCTAATATTGGAGACCTGCTTTCGACCTATGGGTTGGTTAATGATGTCCATAGACGTTGAGTACAGGTCTGATTAAACAAGTGGATTGCATCATCTGTTTTCCGGCGTGGATTCTTTTTTATGGGATTCACCTTCGGGGAGAACATTGCTGTCTGAGCATAGAGTGCCCTAATCTGGCTGAGAGGAGGGCTGGTAACCTTACGTCTATGGCCAGCGGGAGTATCTGGAGACACTTTTCCTCACAGTAAATAAATACTTTTAATTTTGTCTTCCTTGCTTTAAGGTATCTTGTCTCGCTGCAGTTCTTGTGAAAACTTACTTTACTCTGCCTGTGTTGGGAGCGAGAGTTCCACAGTATGAGGCATAAAACGGGGGTAATTGTGCAGAAGAAAGCACAGACAAGTTCGCGGTAATCTGGTTTTCTTTATTTGTTCTTCATGTGGTGCAGAAACCATGATTGCACTTCAGATCTTTGGCAGAAAGCTCAATTTGCTAATGTTTTTACATCAGAAAAGTTCAGAAGGATTGACACAGCGGATGTTTGGTAAGATCTTCCACTGGAACCGCTCCAGTGCTGGATCCCCGATCCTTCTATGTAGAGAAAGTATTGGCTCATCACAGCCAGTCCCTTTAATATATTAACCACTGTCGACTGTAGGTTCAGCTCCCAGTAGTCCCGTCATATAGGCTTTTCAGCCGGGGAAGAGGGTGGCTGTTTACATGAACCCATGTAATATATGGACAGCGTCAGTAGCGATGACCGACCTCCTCTCCAAGGGAGACCCAGGAGCGGCGAGTGTGGTGGGAATGACTTCTCATTTTTAGACATTCCGGCCCTTGCAGACAGACGACTATTAACTACATTGCTGTATCGTTGGGTGATCGGTGATACATTTACACAGGGCAATCATCAGGAACGAGAGTTTGAGTATAAAAATAGGTTCCAGGTAATTGGCCCAATAATCTGCTTATGTAAATGGGCCCTTATGGAAACGCAAAGAATCGTCAGCTTCTAAATGTAAGAGGCTATTATGGGTCCAGTGTAAAGGGTCCGTTCTGTGCAGTGGATTGGTGAGAATTGGGCTAGGGCTACGACATTTCAGATATTGGATTACAATGTTGTTGCAATGCAACAGTCGCCAAAAATCCATCCACGTTGGATGTCGTGGCATGTCGTGGCTTGGTGTCCCGTGACTTTTCTGTGGCTTGCTGTAGCCTTATTGCTGGCAGGGGTGCGTCCTCACCTACAGGTCAGCATCTCCAGTTATTACCGGTCACAGGTCAGCTCTGCTTATATATGGCATGCTGCCAGTGCATTAGGAAATCAGAGAGCAAGGACATTCTTCTTTCTTACTGCAGCTTGTACGTACACCGCCAGTACCGCCAAACACGTTGGGGTAGATATAATACTGCAAGTCTAACAAAGTTCTGGCTCCAGTCTTACTTATCAAGGTGGAGGAAAGGGGCATATGCGTAAGATGCACTAACATTTCACCGAACTCCTGTGCTAAACCCGGTAATCTGCACGACATCAGGACCATCGTATGAGCCGTGATTACAAGACTCCATCCATTATGTGTCCGACATGTCATCAGCACCCGGCCTGACACAAGCCGTATTGATGGCGTCCGTCCATACTGAATGCACAAGCCCGTCTTACACTATTGCAGATCACTTGGTGGCTGGGACTGTATAATCAGGTCTGGTGCCCCCATCATACATCTGGAGGTTTCCATTACACCTTGATATCATTTCCGGCTGCTCAGATCTGTTCTCAGCCAGCACAAGATAATGTGAGCTGTCGTGCCGAGAAGGGAATCCATCATTTCTCCGCTGCTCGTCTAATCTGCCCGAGGTCTGACTTCAAGTAGAAAAATGATGAAGGCAAGCTCAATTCTTGCTCGTATCCCCTCACATTTAACCTTCCAGTTTCACCAATTTTCTTCAGTTCATTGAGGCGCAGCTGTTGAGAAGCGCAGTTTCCCGTCCCTCCAGCAGGTGGAGTAAGCGCTATATCAAACGGCGCATCCTGGGCATTCAGCATTTCTGTAGCTGGATCACAAGCTTGCACCAGGGATGTGATGGAAAGCGAATGCAGATCACGAGGAAGGGGAGAAAAGAAATGAATTGTTTAAGAATGAAAGTAACTATTCCGACCTCATAAATTCCGCAGTCTTTGCATTTTAATGTTATTATAATAGCAACAAGATTGTTCATAAATGTGACTAACACATGGAACGAGATCGCCATACTTTATGTTTCCAGGCAAGATATTAACTAATCATGGAAGCGGCAAAGTAAATTTATTCTATAAAATATATTAATATAAATGACAGGTCAGATGTTTTCTGCAATGCAGCAATTAAAGGGGAGGTATCAATAAGAATGCAAATTGGGGGTCATTTATCAAAGGCCAGCTTTTTACGCCAGTGATTGATGTTCTATCTCATTTATAATTACTCCTTGACTGTAGTAGTTTTTCTCTAATATTTACACCGGTTTTCAGTGAATATTTCCGGCCTGTTGGTCCCACCACTCCCCAGTAGTGAGGACGGTGTAGAGATGCTGTGTGCAAAAAATTATTGTTCCTTGGGCATTTAAAATCGCAAAAAAGGGGTTTTGCAACCTTTTTTTTTTTTTTTTTAACGCCAAAATGATTACCCCTATTGTCTCCAGGTCAGAAAGACACTGCCGAGGACGACACCCTGCTTATCTGCAGGAATTACTGAAGCATCTGTCTGATGTGACACACATTGGGGTCATCTACACACATTTTGTTGCAAGTGCCATTTTCAGACAAAATTTGTGACTTTTTTCCAACACTCTTGTCACTTTTTAAAACGGCGGGTGGGCCGTGGGCATGAGCTCCGTGGTCTGACTCATCTGACAACATGTGCACCAGATAACAGATGCACCTTACGCCACACATGTCCTCCAGTTCCTGGCTGGGGTAGACTTCAGATCTGGTGCATGGGCAGCAGAGGATGTGAAGTGCGCACCTTTTAATAAATTGGTTTCGCCAGTGGGGTTTTTACGTGTGAAAGGACGTCCTTTAATAAATATCCCCCATAGTGTGTGTACAGCGATCTGCGACCACAGCTGTGTGAGAGCAGATGCTGCATCCAGATGCCATATTATCCCAGTAGTGGTAAATACACGGCCTCCATGCAGAGTACACTGGCATAATATGGGCACGGTCTGCAGGGAGATGAGGTGAGTGTGGATCAGCTGCTCGTGTCGGGAATACTGCTCCTAGTCTAAAAGCTCATTCTGGTTTATGTAAATGATGCCTAATTATTTTGTAATGAAACGTCCCATTTATGAGGCTTTGTTCCTTATGTCGGACAGTATGGACCGTGCCTCCTGGTCGGACCAAGCCGTAAATATGACGTTTCTCGGGAGCTCCCGAAGCTCGGAGGGACATCGGTTCTGGACATCTGCCCAGCTATTTCACAGTAAGGAGCATATCTAATAAATTTTGCGCTCTACAGATCTCAGTGGTTCGTGTAGCATCCTCGCTGTTTGCTTTGTGCACGTCCACAAAATAACCGCAGTAAGTGATAATTGAGACCAATTTCATTCTTTTGTCTCCATGTTCATTCAGTGAATCCAATAATTGGTGTTATTAGAACATGAATTATTCAGCTGGCCTTGTGTGTGGGTGTAGATGTTATTACTGGGCAGCAGTAATGTGGACAAGTCGGGTGAAAATGTGCTGTTCCCATGCTTCAGTCATCAGCATGCCTGAAATACTCTGTGCTGCTGGGGCTGTGCTCATCTATGTCTGTGAGCTGATATCAGCTTCTATCTATTCACAAATCTCCATGCTGCTAAGGTGAACCTTCTCCTTCAGCTATGGAGCTGTGATTGTGTGACCTCTCTCCGAAATTAAGTGAGAGGCAGAGGATCAGCAGACGCCCTCTCATAGGCGGGCAGCTCCCTGCCGAGAGAGAACATCCGGGATCTGGAAACCCATATAGAACAGAACCCATAAAGTCTCACGGTTGTGTCCTGCCCTATTCTGCCTGTATAGAGCTTTCTGCATCGGTCTCTCCAGTTCTCGTCATTTACTAAGGGCGCCACACATCTTTTTGGCATAAAAAAAAATCACAAGTTCCCATTTTGCAACTTTTTTAACTCCAGTGCAATAATATTTTGTCACACGGCTGTTTTTGCAAAGTCCTCACCACTTTGAAGTTGGCGTGGACGGGACTTTGGCTCTGACATATTTACCATCTTCTACACCTAGGAACAGGCATAAAACTTCTCCGGTCAGAGAAGCAGTTTTCACTGCAGGCGCACCGACTGCCGAGACTCACACCTCGTCATAAATTAGCCGAATCCTGTGTAAAACTCTGTGTCATGTCCTTGGCACATTGGTAGCTGGTGGCTCAATAAAGGTAGATTTAGACTGTCCAATTTCCGGCAGATTATTGAGAGCGACCGTTCTTGTGAACACTTGTCCCCGACAATCTGCCCGTCTGAATGTGCTGCCAATCACCCAATAAACGAGCAAAGCGCTTGTTCACCGGGTGATCCTGTTGTTCGTGCAGGCCAATCGCTGTTTCTGGGCAGCAGATCGTGCTGTCTAATCAGCCAAGAAACAATGATTCTGTATGGGGATGAGGGATCGCAGTATCCGTCCTTTATCCTCATACTGTGGAGGTGATCGCTGCATGTAAATGTGTCTCCTCCACTGAACGAGCAGCCGACTGTCGGGAAGGAAGGCTGTAACATCGTGCAGTGTGATCTCGCCTTTAGATCTCCCTCTCAGCAGAGACCATTAATAAGGTTAATGCTGAGAGGCGTCCCTTACACCGGGGCTCGTGGATTCAGCACCGTTCTGCATCCCTTCCCCTCCGCGCAGAGTACTCCGAGTTCCTACTGACAAGTGAAGGCCTGTAAGTGCCAACCAACAAGTATTTGAAGGGTAGGCTCACACGACGGATTTTGGCCTTGTCAAAATCCACTGCGTATCCCACGGCAGAAGCCACTACAGTTTCGGCTGTGGGCTTTCATTTTGAATGGTGCTGAACAGCAAGCAGGCTCCCGCTTTGGCTTTCTGAGGTGTCCACACGGTAACCGCGCTGACAATGGACACGTACGTTCTTTGCATGGCCTGGAAAAACGCTTGCGCCAAATCCTGGGCCGAATTAACTGCACAATGGAAGGTGGTTTCAATGCGTTTTTAGAAGCCGAATCCACACTG
This sequence comes from Bufotes viridis, assembly GCA_033119425.1. Classification (NCBI taxonomy): domain Eukaryota; kingdom Metazoa; phylum Chordata; class Amphibia; order Anura; family Bufonidae; genus Bufotes; species Bufotes viridis. Next base: position 154,153,706 of record CM065597.1, on the reverse strand, counting down.
AAACCTGGGCCAAAAATCCCTTGTGTGAACCCTGCCCTAAGGCCTCTTTCACACCAGCGATGCAGAACCCATGTGAGGTCTATTACTGATAGACCGAAAGCGTTTCCCTTCAGTTTGCTTCAGTGTTTTCTGCAAATGGGATAAGTTCTTTTGAGTTCTTGTGATTTCATGTGGATGCAGTCTGTTTTGATGTGTTTTTCACGTGTGAAGAAAAGCTGAAAAATAACGCTCAACGGGGTCATTTACAAAGACCAGCCTTCCCTTTTGTGCTGGCTTTACTGGAAGAAGATGTGCCTAATTTATGACCAGGCATGCACCTCATCAGAAACTGGGCACACCTTTAGCAGTCTGTGCGCCTGGCAGAAAATCTAGACCAGCCCCTGCCAAATTTACCCCGTGTCCTGGCCCAAATGTTGGTAAATCCTATGTGTCAGGCGCTGCACAAAAAGGCCTGTGCGTCAAAATATTGTCGCTCGGGGCTTCCAAAAGGGCGTCATGTGACAGAAACTGATGACCCCCAACATCTCCTAGAAACCATCGGAGAAAAACGCGTTGCTTCTGGATGCCTTCAGTTTTTCATTTGTTTCTGTGGGGTCGGGTTTCAGTTCACATGCTGTCCGTTCGCAAAACGTATCCTGTCCGGACAGAAAACTCACTCTTGTGTGTGAGAGGCCTACGGGCGCTGGCACACACTGCCGTTCTGACATGCATTCAGAATGCAGTTTTTAATTGTAGCTAGCTGAAATTAAATGATTCCCACAATGCAGAACACCAGGGGTTAATGAGGCTGCTAAAGCGGCTAAATTGAAAACTGCATCCTGAATGCATGTCTGAACTGCACTGTGTGCCGGCGGCCTAAGGATTGGCCCAATCTTCATGTCTTCTGAAGGTCCTGGAAGCCAATATCAGATGGGGATCATAACAGGGGAGAAAGTATAAAGAAGAGAGTCAACGTTTCTTCTGTTTTTCAATCTACTCTTGGTTTTGGCTTAAAAACATTTGGCCGTACCCCAAGGCTGTGGGTGGGGGAGCGGGTAGGCAGGAGAGAACTAGACGAATAGAATGAAAATACTTTCTCCAAGGTTCAGTTCCCTTCTCACTCTGTAGCTTTTAGATGATCCAGGATTTATCAGGAAGCAGCAAGTTTGGATGCGTTCTTGAGTCAATTTTCTGGGTCTGTTTTTGGAAAAATCACTGTAAAAGCTACAGTGACATGTAAATGCAGCCCCCATGATGGCAAAATCATAAGTATGGTCCTATATCGATCGTGGTCATAAATGATGCATTGTGACTTCAGGGAGCATATGTGCTAATTTACTATTGTCGATATTGGACTAAAATGTATGATTTTTTTCCTGTGTCAGCCTTGGTGTCATTTTTTCAGTAAATCTTTCACTTTTGAGTGGCAATTGTTTTTTGTCCCCTAGTTTTCAATAATTCTTTGTAGCGGGCAGAGGTCTGAGAGCTCCCATTGCCCTGTGTAGACAGATGGCAAGATTCAGGCTTCCTGCAGCCCCTGCTAGGGGAGGCTTAGGAGGACACTAAATATTGTGTGAGAATGTCATGTAGTAAGTGTTGAAGCCGCTCTGTTGGCTGCTGGAGAGAGGGGGCTTTATAGTATGACCAATAATCCTGCACTAATAAAGGATATTTTTTGCCTGCAGGCTTTACATCAGGAAGAAATATGAACCCAGGGACAAGGACGTGCATGGCAGGCGGCAGGTGAGAGACTCGTACACGTATGCTGCATCTGTGACCTGGATTGTCAGACCTACACATTGATTAATTGCACAACGCCTACAGATTTCAGAACTTTGGTGCAGTGGAGTAATACTTATCAGTTTCAAAATCCCTCTATACCCTGAAGTACACAGAACGGTATCATACAGCCATCGCCCGTACACAATCCTGAATAACTTGCATTGCCTGGCTGTAATGATCCTGTCACTGCCTGCCCCGTCTGCAGTCACAATTCTGCTATTTGCTGTTAACAGTCCGTAAGCTTGTCCGCAGACACCACCCTAAGGTTACAGGCATGCATGGTGTAAATGCTGTGGACTCTTTGCAGCAGAATTGCTTGTGGAAAATATGCAGCATTTACAGTACCAGCAAAGTGGATGAGATTTCAGAAATTTCATTTGCGCACTGCGGAAAAAAAGCTGCTGTGGAAACTGACTTGTGCAGCTTTTTAGGTTGAAAGGAGAGAAAGACCCGCTGTGATTCTGCCAACAATCCCACCGCAAAAAAGCCTTTTTTGGGCAGTTTTTGCAGAGGCAGATTTTTAGCAAGATCTGCTTCAGATTTTTTGATGTAATTGTACCCCTCCAGCTTAGTTAAAGGGCTATTCCCATCTTGGGCATTTATGGAATATCCACAGGGTGCAGGTAGCACTTCCGGGACCCGCCAACATGAGTGCACTAGCATATTGGCTGTCAACATAAGTGCGCTAGCTTATTGGCTGTCAAAGTGGGTGCTCTAGCTTATTGGCTGCCAACATGGGTGCTCTAGCTTATTGGCTGTCAACGTGGGTGCGCTATCTTATTGGCTGCCAACATGGGTGCTCTAGCATATTGGCTGCCAACATGGGTGCTCTAGCTTATTGGCTGTCAACGTGGGTGCGCTATCTTATTGGCTGCCAACATGGGTGCTCTAGCATATTGGCTGTCAACGTGGGTGCGCTATCTTATTGGCTGCCAACATGGGTGCTCTAGCTTATTGCCTGTCAACATGGGTGCTCTAGCTTCTTGGCTGTCAACATGGGTGCTCTAGCATATTGGCTGCCAACATGGGTGCTCTAGCATATTGGCTGTCAACGTGGGTGCGCTATCTTATTGGCTGCCAACATGGGTGCTCTAGCATATTGGCTGCCAACATGGGTGCTCTAGCTTATTGGCTGTCAACGTGGGTGCGCTATCTTATTGGCTGCCAACATGGGTGCTCTAGCATATTGGCTGTCAACATGGGTGCTCTAGCTTATTGGCTGCCAACATGGGTGCTCTAGCATATTGGCTGCCAACATGGGTGCTCTAGCTTATTGGCTGTCAACGTGGGTGCGCTATCTTATTGGCTGCCAACATGGGTGCTCTAGCATATTGGCTGCCAACATGGGTGCTCTAGCTTATTGGCTGTCAATATGGGTGCGCTAGCTTATTGGCTGTCAACATGGGTGCTCTAGCTTATTGGCTGTCAACATGGGTGCTCTAGCTTATTGGCTGCCAACATGGGTGCTCTAGCTTATTGGCTGCCAACATGAGTGCACTAGCTTATTGGCTGCCAACATGAGTGCGCTAGCTTATTGGCTGTCAACATGGATGCTGTAGCTTATTGGCTGCCAACATGGGTGCTCTATCTTATTGGCTGTCAACATGGGTGCGCTAGCTTATTGGCTGTCAACATGGGTGCTGTAGCTTATTGGCTGCCAACATGGGTGCTCTAGCTTATTGGCTGTCAACATGAGTGCACTAGCTTATTGGCTGCCAACATGAGTGCGCTAGCTTATTGGCTGCCAACATGAGTGCGCTAGCTTATTGGCTGCGAATGAAAAGGAAGCAAAGGGCAAACATCTGGTTGGGACCCGAGCAGGAGAGCCTGCCACCTGTGTGTGCGCAGGGAAGATGGCGGCATCAGTGAAGCGAGGAACCAGGTAAGTATTAGCTAAATTATCTTTCTTGCACAGGACAGTATGTGGGACTGATTTCCTAAAATGCCCAGAGAACCCCTTCAAATCACAGATGTGTGCGCTGCAGATTTTCTAATTGGTAAATCTTGCTGCTATTCGCATTGGATAAAAGCAATCACTGTGTAAAATGGATGTAAGTCTCTGGAAATAGACACAAATGCGTTTTCTTTCTACTCTCAGCGCGCGGTCATCCTCATGAAGACTTCTGCAGATAAAGCGCCCTTATGTTAGACAAATGGCACAATTAGGACACGCTGGATTGCACCATACTGCCCGCCCTGTAATGCTCTGCATGTCAGGCACTCAGGTGCTCCATAAGTCTCTAATAAATGGGCTCTACCTGTATGTGTTGACGGCCGATGCTGGCAGTATTTTCATTATTCTTCTGGAATGGACCAGATAAAAGCTTGAATTTATGAGATGTACCAGTGTTGATGTACTGTAAATGCATCTAATGGCTCGGATCAGTTTTCCTAGCACTTTCTCCTAATATATAGCTAAGCCTGTGGAGATTGTTAGGTAACTCACCCAGGACCGCTTACTGCATGGTATCTCTAGCAACTGCCATGGTTTAAGCCTCTGTATTCTGAGTGCAGTCAGCCCAGGCGTCCCCTGTGTCTGTCAGTTCTCATACAGATATATTCACTTGTGTATCGGGTTATTATAAATGTAAGGCTTTGCCGTGTACGCTTCCCCTTAACCCTTATTTTTAATTCAGTGGTGAATAAGGATTTACTTGTGAGCAGTTCAGTGCTGTCTGCCGCTTAAAATTTTCATAAACCACTGTACGCACGTGGTATATAGCGTTCACTGGGGGGAGTTGGCGGAACAAGCTCTGATTGACAGAGGCAGCCATTGTCTGGTGCTGTGTTCTAGGCTGGCCATGAAGTTCTACAAAAGTTCCTAAAATTTCTTTATGGATTTTTTTGCATCTGCTTAGTGCATCTGAAATAAAGCAGAGCTATGTGTTTCCATGGTTACAAACACCACCCAAACCCTATGCACTTTATTCCTAAAATCATCCTCTGTCTCATCTGTCCCTAACCTGCCCCAGGGTATGACTACAGGATCAAACTACACGGGGTTGTTTGTAGTCTTTAACCATGGAGTCTCATAGGTCATACAGAATAGTAGCACCGGCAGTGTACGGTCATATACAGAATAGGAGGGTCGGCAGTGTAGGGTCATATACAGAATAGGAGGGCCGGCAGTGTACAGTCATATACAGAATAGGAGGGCTGGCAGTGTACAGTCATATACAGAATAGGAGGGCCGGCAGTGTAGGGTCATATACAGAATAGGAGGGCCAGCAGTGTAGGGTCATATACAGAATAGGAGGGCCGGCAGTGTACGGTCATATACAGAATAGGAGGGCCGGCAGTGTACGGTCAGATACAGAATAGGAGGGCCGGCAGTGTACGGTCAGATACAGAATAGGAGGGCCGGTAGTGTACGGTCAGATACAGAATAGGAGGGCTGGCAGTGTACGGTCATACAGAATAGGAGGGCCGGCAGTGTACGGTCAGATACAGAATAGGAGGGCCGGCAGTGTACGGTCATATACAGAATAGGAGGGCTGGCAGTGTACGGTCAGATACAGAATAGGAGGGCCGGCAGTGTACGGTCATATACAGAATAGGAGGGCTGGCAGTGTACGGTCAGATACAGAATAGGAGGGCCGGCAGTGTACGGTCATATACAGAATAGGAGGGCCGGCAGTGTACGGTCAGATACAGAATAGGAGGGCCGGCAGTGTACGGTCATATACAGAATAGGAGGGCTGGCAGTGTACGGTCATACAGAATAGGAGGGCTGGCAGTGTACGGTCATACAGAATAGGTGGGCCGGCAGTGTACGGTCAGATACAGAATAGGAGGGCCGGCAGTGTACGGTCATATACAGAATAGGAGGGCCGGCAGTGTACAGTCAGATACAGAATAGGAGGGCCGGCAGTGTACGGTCATATACAGAATAGGAGGGCCGGCAGTGTACGGTCAGATACAGAATAGGAGGGCCGGCAGTGTACAGTCATATACAGAATAGGAGGGCTGGCAGTGTACAGTCATATACAGAATAGGAGGGCCGGCAGTGTAGGGTCATATACAGAATAGGAGGGCCGGCAGTGTAGGGTCATATACAGAATAGGAGGGCCGGCAGTGTACGGTCATATACAGAATAGGAGGGCCGGCAGTGTACGGTCAGATACAGAATAGGAGGGCCGGCAGTGTACGGTCAGATACAGAATAGGAGGGCCGGCAGTGTACGGTCAGATACAGAATAGGAGGGCCGGCAGTGTACGGTCATATACAGAATAGGAGGGCCGGCAGTGTACGGTCATATACAGAATAGGAGGGCTGGCAGTGTACGGTCAGATACAGAATAGGAGGGCTGGCAGTGTACGGTCATATACAGAATAGGAGGGCCGGCAGTGTACGGTCAGATACAGAATAGGAGGGCCGGCAGTGTACGGTCAGATACAGAATAGGAGGGCCGGCAGTGTACGGTCATATACAGAATAGGAGGGCCGGCAGTGTAGGGTCATATACAGAATAGGAGGGCCGGCAGTGTAGAGTCAGATACAGAATAGGAGGGCCGGCAGTGTACGGTCAGATACAGAATAGGAGGGCCGGCAGTGTACGGTCATATACAGAATAGGAGGGCCGGCAGTGTACGGTCAGATACAGAATAGGAGGGCCGGCAGTGTACGGTCAGATACAGAATAGGAGGGCCGGTAGTGTACGGTCAGATACAGAATAGGAGGGCTGGCAGTGTACGGTCATACAGAATAGGAGGGCCGGCAGTGTACGGTCAGATACAGAATAGGAGGGCCGGCAGTGTACGGTCATATACAGAATAGGAGGGCTGGCAGTGTACGGTCAGATACAGAATAGGAGGGCCGGCAGTGTACGGTCATATACAGAATAGGAGGGCTGGCAGTGTACGGTCAGATACAGAATAGGAGGGCCGGCAGTGTACGGTCATATACAGAATAGGAGGGCCGGCAGTGTACGGTCAGATACAGAATAGGAGGGCCGGCAGTGTACGGTCATATACAGAATAGGAGGGCTGGCAGTGTACGGTCATACAGAATAGGAGGGCTGGCAGTGTACGGTCATACAGAATAGGAGGGCCGGCAGTGTACGGTCAGATACAGAATAGGAGGGCCGGCAGTGTACGGTCATATACAGAATAGGAGGGCCGGCAGTGTACAGTCAGATACAGAATAGGAGGGCCGGCAGTGTACGGTCATATACAGAATAGGAGGGCCGGCAGTGTACGGTCATATACAGAATAGGAGGGCCGGCAGTGTACGGTCAGATACAGAATAGGAGGGCCGGCAGTGTACGGTCATATACAGAATAGGAGGGCTGGCAGTGTACGGTCATACAGAATAGGAGGGCCGGCAGTGTACGGTCAGATACAGAATAGGAGGGCCGGCAGTGTACGGTCATATACAGAATAGAAGGGCTCGTAGTGTCCCAGTTATTCCATTAGTACAGCAAAATTGTTTTTGCTTTCTCTCTAGAAGCTTTTATAGGAGAACAGAAATTTATGTACGGCATGAAAATATGATGGTGCTTCTGTCATGCATCATGTTATCTACCTCTATACTTTACAGTGCTGCTGTTCTCCTACATGAATTATGAGGCCAGGACATCTGCAGACTTCCTTCCTTCACTTTGCTATTGACTACAACCAAACAACTATATAACGTCTGACTGTAAGAAGTCATTTTTTACTACTTTCTTTAAAATTGGGTTTCTCTACCGTTATTAAAATGATTATTTTTAGTGAAACGCTAGGGAGCAGCCGATCGGAGAGAACATTGTCTTTTCTCTGATAGGAAAAATACAAGGCAAAAGAGAGCAATATGGAATTGTGCCATTTGAAAAAGATGGTAATTGCTAGGTTTTCTCGATCTCTTTATGATGCGGCTGTTGTGTGCCTGTGCCGTACAGGTCAGCGGTGCATCAGGGGAGTCGGACAACCCCTAGCAGGCACTGAGTATGGTGGGAGTGCACGCTGTACCGCTTCCTTGGAAAATATGTGCAATAGTAATTTTATCAGAAGTTACAAAAAGCAGGTTTATAAATATTAAAAGGAGCGCGGGAGCTTCTTCTGTGCGCCAAGCACTTAGCAGCAGTAAAATCTGTGTTTGTTGGGAACATTTTGGCTTTTGGGAAGACGGCAACTTTTTTTTTTTGTGGTGGAAAAAATAGTTCTGTTCTGATTCTGTTCGGTGTTCCTTCATGTAGAATACCGCCAGACCCTGCTTCTGCTATACCCTTCCCAGACATCTCTTCCATCAATCCGGTTATATGAGCCGCCGCCGCCACTCCTGGACACTTATAAATAGGCAGCTCAGGGAGCGTGTAACTGGGACAATCATCTGCCAGGCTTCTAGCGGTATGAAATCTGTGTGATGACAGCCCCCCCGCTCTCTGCACAGAGACTGCTGGCTAATAATACAGACCTGGAGTTAATGGCTGCATGGGCTTTAGTTGCAGCTGTAGCTATAAACAGCTTTTATGTTTCCACCAAATATAGTTCGGCAGTTCTGTGTAATGTCCATTTGCACAAAAAGTTAGAACGTCTAGTGAGGCCTGAGCACGGGCTGCGACACGTGGATGCTCGTTGTGTTTAGGGGGCATAGCGCTAGGATATGCCCCGACCGTCTAATAGCTGCGCCTCAGCCCTAATAAAGCGTCTAATGCCTTCCTAATGGAGACGTGTTGGTCCCCGGCTTTTAAGAGCATGCGGAAAATCTGCATTGTTTATTTATTAAGGGTGAAATTACTGTAAAAATGGCCGCGTTCATCTCGGAAAGCAGAAGAAAACCTAGAATAACACTTAAAAGCAGCCTGCATTATTTAGAAGATATGGAAGACGAAGAGCAGATCCCACAGTAACTTCTGTGTAAGTGCATACCGTCCTATACGTGCCTGTATGTGGTTAATGGTGTCATTATTTCCACGGCCTTCAATGCAAATAAGGAGGCAGCCCCAGCGGACCCCCTGCCTGTTATACATTTATAATAGTCCTTAAAGGGGCCATGGATGTAAAGATTTCCCCGGAGGGTGGCCATCTTTATTATCCACACATTTATCTGAAGCCTTCACATGCTCCGAGATATTTTGCTGCAAACGAGATGGTTTTCGAATGGAAAAATTATTAAGACTGTTGCAGAAATCAATAAGATTTAATACACGCCGTGCATTGTGGGAAATTCTTAGCTAATTGTTTTCCATCTGCACAGTAAGAATGTGGAGTCGTGTGTAATGGATGCACTGACCGGTGGAGCAGAAGCCATCTTGTCCGAGTCACATGGCAATTACCAGGCAGACCCGTCAAAGTATCATCATCTGTACGACCATTGTAACGGATACTGCGATATGGACGTGCGGACCCGGATGCTTGCAGCATGCATTTCTGAAAAAGCGCTTTCCGCAATCAAGGCTCGATTGCCCCAGTGTGTGTGCAGCAGTTTCCTAAAACCTCTAGTTTATTATGGAAATCTGCTCTCCATGCACTGGAAATGCGCTGATTTCCTCTTCAGTTTGCTTATACACAGCAGCAAATATGAAAAGGCAGAGCTGCAGTATAAAGCATTTTGGGACAATAGCAGTCCGAGCCACTGAAGAGACCAGATGTGGATTTCTGACAGATATGGCATATAAGCTAATTCTTTTAGAAACGACATTTCTGATGATTTCTGAAGGTAATTGAATTGCAGTCAGTGATTGCAGCCTTTAGACCTGTTGTCGTCAGTGCAGGTCTCCTCTCCTGCAGACTTGTTTGAGATGAACCTGCGTATGCAAAAAATATATCTGCAAGATATTAAACTGAAATGCCCCATGGCCTGGCTTGTCATTCAACACATGGAGACGCGTAGTCCGGCCCGGAGTAAATTACCACAGGCGCTCTCACTTTGTGCGCAGCACTGGCATCAATCTTATCTGCTAATATTTCAGGGTATAGGACATTCAGGCGCCTGTCTGTGCAGAAAATAACATGTTTTTTTGTAGTAGGATCTTTGGGCAGTGTAATTGAGCTGTCTGTGAGTTTCCATGCAGCAGGAGAGCCGCGGCTCAGGTATAATATACAGTCACCAGTTTAAATTGTAGCACCAGAGGTCAGTGAAGACTCGGCTAGAGAAAACTCTTCCTCTGGGAATCCTGCAATACGCCAAAGCTGACACAAGCCACGCAAGTGAAGAATAGAGCGAGACATTTTTATTAAGGGGGGAAAAATAGTATTTGGCTGCTGGAGAGAGGCCTGGAAAGTGAGATTTGTATTGGTTTTCTGGTGACAGGCTGCTTCCTGAGCGACGACAAACAAAGGGGAATAAAGCAGCGAGCGCAGCAGATTTTTACTGATCAGGATTAAGCAATAACACTTTTACTATTACACCGCGTCTCGGGAACAGAGCACTTTACAGAGGTGTAATGAGAGAGCAAATGGCTGACTAACAAATGTGCTGTGAGAGCCAATGGAGATAAAAGACCCAGAAGATAGCCTCCGAACAGCAACAGCGTCTTCTCAGAAATCCTTCAGTGCCGCACAATAATAATCAGCAAGTGCAAAAGAGAATGTGCAACCAATAGGAAGCTCAGATATTCATATTGGCCCTCGCTGTAAGCCGCCTAATAGCGATTACAAGTCGGCTATCCATCAAATGATTCATGTTTATGTACCACAACGCCAGAACAATCCGTTTTTATGTTTGCATGATCGATGAGCTCCGTATCGCCTATTTACCTAGCTGCAGGCCCGCTCATTGGCATTCTAATCTTGCATTTACAAATGCATCTTTGGTTAAATGCTTAAGTAGAAATTCTATATAGTAACGGCACTATGGAATGATGGATTTTCTGCAGTTTTTTGTCTGGGTCTGTGAACAGCAGTGTGTAGTCCGCTGATTGATTGTGGTCATTTACACCTCTCCCTGTTGCCTTTCTGTAGTTTTGGATCGCTCTCATCACTAAGGAGCTGTTTCATTAACACACTATATTGCTATTTAAGCAGTTCATTATTCTCTGGAAAGTCAAGCTGCACTTTGAGACACCTTTAATTAATGATTTACATGTGCTTTGGACAAAAAAAAATATGGCAGTTTGGCTCCTGCAGCTTGTACACTACACAGTACATAGCAGCTGCAGAATGCTGTTCTGTGATAAATCTGTCGGATCCAGCCTTTCTCTGACGTCTCCTGAACAAACCTCTAAGGTGATTGCTGCACCAAATCTGCCATCATAGTGCAACTGTCAAACTCCTGATTACCTTCTTGCTTTATGGACCATAGCAATTGTGATATAGCAACATTTCTGGCCTGCCGTATCCTTAGAGAGTGCTAAGAAATGGTTAAAAGTGTGAATAAATCTGATTATTAATGCCGAGTGATGTCTCGCTCCTTCTGTGCTATGAGTTGCTCTGTACACGTCTGACCGTCTGGTTGCTTGGGGTCTACAGCCTTTTATATGGGGTCACCTGGCCAATAGCAGCTAAATTGCTCAAGTTCTCGGTTCCAAGGCAGGCTGAAGGTCGGGAAGGCTACGAGCCGTGTCAGGACACCTCCCATTCTACTTCTTTTGCTGCTGTAGTAATCAGATTTTTTTAAAATAATTGCTAAGATAAGGCTCCCTTTAAACGGGCCAGATGATATAGCAAGCCGATCTGCACTTGTTGTGAAGGATCTTTTATGCTGGGTTATAATCAGACATGAATGTTTGCGTGAAGCCTGTCTCCATTACAAGCAACATGCTGCTGAAAAGCAATTGTTTTTATGGTTTCAAAAAAGATGCAATCTCTGTCAATCAAATTAATGGTTGTTCGTTATTTGAGCGCTGGACAATCGTTGGGGCAGCAGATGCCCCTGTAAGAGGCCTTTCCCTCAGCCCTTGGCTGCAGTGCTTGTCGCTGTCATGTATGCCCCCTGTAAGAGGCCTTTCCCCCAGCCCTTGGCTGCAGTGCTTGTCGGTGTCATGTATGCCCCCTGTAAGAGGCCTTTCCCTCAGCCCTTGGCTGCAGTGCTTGTCGCTGTCATTTATGCCCCTGTAAGAGGCCTTTCCCTCAGCCCTTGGCTGCAGTGCTTGTCGCTGTCATTTATGCCCCCTGTAAGAGGCCTTTCCCTCAGCCCTTGGCTGCAGTGCTTGTCGGTGTCATTTATGCCCCCTGTAAGAGGCCTTTCCCTCAGCCCTTGGCTGCAGTGCTTGTCGCTGTCATGTATGCCCCTGTAAGAGGCCTTTCCCTCAGCCCTTGGCTGCAGTGCTTGTCGCTGTCATTTATGCCCCTGTAAGAGGCCTTTCCCTCAGCCCTTGGCTGCAGTGCTTGTCGCTGTCATTTATGCCCCTGTAAGAGGCCTTTCCCTCAGCCCTTGGCTGCAGTGCTTGTCGCTGTCATTTATGCCCCTGTAAGAGGCCTTTCCCTCAGCCCTTGGCTGCAGTGCTTGTCGCTGTCATTTATGCCCCTGTAAGAGGCCTTTCCCTCAGCCCTTGGCTGCAGTGCTTGTCGCTGTCATTTATGCCCCTGTAAGAGGCCTTTCCCTCAGCCCTTGGCTGCAGTGCTTGTCGCTGTCATTTATGCCCCTGTAAGAGGCCTTTCCCTCAGCCCTTGGCTGCAGTGCTTGTCGCTGTCATTTATGCCCCTGTAAGAGGCCTTTCCCTCAGCCCTTGGCTGCAGTGCTTGTCGCTGTCATTTATGCCCCTGTAAGAGGCCTTTCCCTCAGCCCTTGGCTGCAGTGCTTGTCGCTGTCATTTATGCCCCTGTAAGAGGCCTTTCCCTCAGCCCTTGGATGCAGTGCTTGTCGCTGTCATTTATGCCCCCTGTAAGAGGCCTTTCCCTCAGCCCTTGGCTGCAGTGCATGTCGCTGTCATTTATGCCCCTGTAAGAGGCCTTTCCCTCAGCCCTTGGCTGCAGTGCTTGTCGCTGTCATTTATGCCCCTGTAAGAGGCCTTTCCCTCAGCCCTTGGCTGCAGTGCTTGTCGCTGTCATTTATGCCCCTGTAAGAGGCCTTTCCCTCAGCCCTTGGCTGCAGTGCTTGTCGCTGTCATTTATGCCCCCTGTAAGAGGCCTTTCCCTCAGCCCTTGGCTGCAGTGCTTGTCGCTGTCATGTATGCCCCCTGTAAGAGGCCTTTCCCCCAGCCCTTGGCTGCAGTGCTTGTCGGTGTCATGTATGCCCCCTGTAAGAGGCCTTTCCCTCAGCCCTTGGCTGCAGTGCTTGTCGGTGTCATGTATGCCCCTGTAAGAGGCCTTTCCCTCAGCCCTTGGCTGCAGTGCTTGTCGCTGTCATGTATGCCCCCTGTAAGAGGCCTTTCCCTCAGCCCTTGGCTGCAGTGCTTGTCGCTGTCATTTATGCCCCTGTAAGAGGCCTTTCCCTCAGCCCTTGGCTGCAGTGCTTGTCGCTGTCATTTATGCCCCTGTAAGAGGCCTTTCCCTCAGCCCTTGGCTGCAGTGCTTGTCGCTGTCATTTATGCCCCTGTAAGAGGCCTTTCCCTCAGCCCTTGGCTGCAGTGCTTGTCGCTGTCATTTATGCCCCTGTAAGAGGCCTTTCCCTCAGCCCTTGGCTGCAGTGCTTGTCGCTGTCATTTATGCCCCTGTAAGAGGCCTTTCCCTCAGCCCTTGGCTGCAGTGCTTGTCGCTGTCATTTATGCCCCTGTAAGAGGCCTTTCCCCCAGCCCTTGGCTGCAGTGCTTGTCGCTGTCATGTATGCCCCCTGTAAGAGGCCTTTCCCCCAGCCCTTGGCTGCAGTGCTTGTCGGTGTCATGTATGCCCCCTGTAAGAGGCCTTTCCCTCAGCCCTTGGCTGCAGTGCATGTCGCTGTCATTTATGCCCCTGTAAGAGGCCTTTCCCCCAGCCCTTGGCTGCAGTGCTTGTCGGTGTCATGTATGCCCCCTGTAAGAGGCCTTTCCCTCAGCCCTTGGCTGCAGTGCTTGTCGCTGTCATTTTTGCCCCTGTAAGAGGCCTTTCCCTCAGCCCTTGGCTGCAGTGCTTGTCGGTGTCATTTATGCCCCCTGTAAGAGGCCTTTCCCTCAGCCCTTGGCTGCAGTGCATGTCGCTGTCATTTATGCCCCCTGTAAGAGGCCTTTCCCCCAGCCCTTGGCTGCAGTGCATGTCGATGTCATTTATGCCCCTGTAAGAGGCCTTTCCCCCAGCCCTTGGCTGCAGTGCTTGTCGCTGTCATTTATGCCCCTGTAAGAGGCCTTTCCCTCAGCCCTTGGCTGCAGTGCTTGTCGCTGTCATTTATGTCCCCTGTAAGAGGCCTTTCCCTCAGCCCTTGGCTGCAGTGCTTGTCGCTGTCATTTTCTGCTTGATCTCTGTGCAGTTGAGGTGATGAGAGCAGAATTCGGACGCGCCGATGCCCGTGCAGCATGATGTTGTAAATCAGCATTCAGCCTCTTCACCTTCTCCCCAATCGGCTCATTTAATTGCCGCCTCGTCCCAGATGCTTTATTTTTTCTATGTCATTTAGGAACAGATGAAGAACTTTGCTAAGTTAGAACTTTTAGCTTTAACTGTGTTTTTATGCCTTAGCGTTTGTCGATAAAGGCTGGCCATATGTCTCTCGTGCTCCGGATTTCCATTACATGACATTTTAATTCTGCAGCCATCCTGTGAACCTGAGGCAGAGACGGCAATGTTTACAAACTATGCGGACCGTCCCCGCGGAATATTAAGACGTTTCTCGGAGGTCTCGATAGGGAATGGATCTGACAAGTCTGCCTGGCTAGGCTTGGTGGTATGCTGTCCATAAGGCTGCACTTCTGTGAGTCTTTAATGCACAATTCCCCGAGCTTTCCTACCGAGCATTGAACACAGACAGACACCAGATGGGGTTCAGTCACCTCGTGAATTCCACCCAAAGATTTGAGTTTTGAAATAGGTTTATATTGATCAAAAATATAAAATTATTAAAGGTACATTTGCTGCCTTGACATTTGTTTTTCCAGTTTTTTTTTTTTTTTTTTGCACACACTTTAACCCTATACAGACTGCCTTACATAAATTTACGTTGGTGGTCATGTATTTACAGACATTTTATGTTGCTCGCACACATTTAATCACTCAGGTCAAATGCGACTATGGCATCAGTGAGGTCAAAAACCAGGAGCGTGCTCTCCTGGCCGTGCATCCCCCCTAGCGAGGATGGTGTGTGCGGCAGCCTCGGGCCTCCATAGGAACGCAGTAAAATTCTCACAGGCTCCAATGCTAATGCCCCAAAATGGTATCCATGAAAAGTACAGATCGCCCCACAAAAAATGAGCCCTCGCACAGCTCTGTACACATATAATTAAAATATCGTGTTTATTTTTTTCAGTATTAGCACGCAAGAAACACTACACATGGGGCATTGCTGTAATTGTACTGACCCAGAGAATGAAAGCCAATGGTCAGTTTTACTGCATAGGAAACGCTGCATAAACACAATACAGTATAATAATAGGAGGACTTGCAGTTTTCACTTATCTGCTGTGCAGTAATTTTTGCAAAATGTTCACAATACCCTTTGATAAATTCTGTGAGCGGTGTGGTTTCTAAAATGGGGTCGATTCTTGGAGGTTTCTGTTTTTTATTTAAGCTCGGAGCCTCTGCAGTTGTCAGCCAGTGCTGTATAAAGTACCAATCTAGGCCTCAAGCCATGTGTCGCGAGAAAGCCTTCTCAGAATTAGTTGGAGAAGAAAAAGCGTAGCATAGTTATTACAACATAAAGTGACACACGTCAGATTTGCAAATATAGGATCCATCAGGAAGGCGAGAACTGACTGGAAGGGGTTAAACACCGCACCACAAGTCAGTTTGTGCTGCAGGTCTATGTTTTTCTTTTTGCACAGTGTGGATGAGATTTATTAGTTTATTTACTCTCTCATCCACTTTTCTGACAATATAAAACACTGGATTTGCAGCATTTAAATCAGCCTTGTTTCAGTGTGGGCTTACCCTTAGGGCCCCATGAGATTGGCATATTTAGGCTACATTCACACAACCGTGATTGTGTCCGCATCCGTTTCGCAATTCTGCGGAACGGGTGCGGACCCATTCACTGTCTATGGGGCCGGACGAGGTGCAGAGAGCACACTATGTGCTATCCGCTTCCTCATTTGCGGAGCGCGGCCCCGAACTTCTGGTGCGCAGCTCCGCAAAAGATAGAACATGTCCTATTCTTGTCTGCAGCTTGCGGACAAGAATAGGCATTTCTATGGGTGGTGCGGCTGGGTGTATTGCGGATCCGCAATACACTACGGTCGTGTGAATGTAGCCTTAGTCTGTGGCTGCTGGGTGTAGTTGTCCTGGTATACATTTCTGGATTGATGCAGCCTCCTGCACCTCGTTACTGTGATTTCTTTGCGCTCTGTGCATCGATGTGACAAATGCTCTTTGGCTTGTAAACACGTGAGATGATATTCTGATTGAAGCTTTCTATTAAAGCCTGTTATTACCTATAAATATTTCGGCAAAAGGTGACACGTTGCAGTCCATTTTCCAGCTAGACCAAATGTTGTCTTCCATCAAAACTCTCCCAACTCCTCTTTTCCACTGATTGCCAGACAGATTCTCCAATTAGTAACACGTTGCGGTGCCAGAAGTAAGATTCCCCTTTAATATTTTCATTGGAGAATCCAGGATTTTAATTAAACAACTACAACTATGGAGAAATGTTGGAGCGGTCGGTGCAGTGAGCTCAGGTTCTCCCCCAAATCCCTGTATATCTTTGTCTGCCAGCGCCGGTTGCGTGCCATGTACTGCGTTGGAGGTGCATCTGCTTAGTAACTTGGCGGGACAAGCTGGATCATTTTGGTTGTTGTCCCGTCACTCATTTATTAGCAGTCATGGCATAATCCATTGTGCGCGGTATTACTGTAGGCATGCCGTGGGGGACTCCATGCCGCAGCATCCAGAAATGTTCCTGTTTTTAAAAGGCATGTCATTAAAGTGATGCGGCAAGTGTAATCAGGGACGAAGAAAGTGTCCAGCACAACAGCTTACAGTCTTATTCCATGCTATATTTCCCTCCACCCAACAACTGGTTAAACAGCACATGCTATAGTGTTTCTCCTCAATACACCAGCCTGGCTTGAATTCAATGTGAAGCTTCTCAGCAATCAGGGGTGAACTGACACTTTAAATGTGAAGTCCTTGTTCAAAACAGTTAACAATCCTTGTGACATAAACAGCAAACATAACTAACTAACTACAGGCCTGGTCTCAGTCTCTAGGATACTAGGCACCAAAACTGTATGCAATGCATGCACGATCAGTCTTACCGACCCGGGTCTGCTTTGTGTAAGCTGGTGACTGTGGCTGGAACAAGGGTTTCTCCAACCAGCATGCGGTACCACAGTGTCTGTGGCTTTACTCCTCAGCTTCCATCTGTGTTCCAGGAGCAGTTCCCCTTCCTCTGGGCAAGATCAGGGTAATGGACACGATCATCTCTCCTTGGCTGCAGCTCTGGTCCCTGGAGGATGCTCTCACGCTTGGATGTCGAGGGATTCTCCTCACACAGCTCCTGGATGCCTCTTCCAAGCTCACCCTAAGATGGCTGCTCCATCCCTTCCTCCCCAGGCTTTGTAACTCCACCCCAAGAGTTTTCAACATCAGATGAATATAGAAATGCAGCCCTTTTTAGCTATGCTTAGGAAACAGCGGCCTCTTGGGGCCAAACAGCAGAACGTCAGGCAAAATTATTTAACTCTATTTACACCAGGCATGTCCAAACTGTGGCCCTCCAGCTGTTGCAAAACTACAACTCCCAGCATGCATGGATAGCCTACCGCTATTAGGGCATGCTGGGAGTTGTAGTTTTGCAACAGCTGGAGGACCGCAGTTTGGACATGCCTGATTTAGGCCTCTTTCAGACGGGCGTTGCGGGTGCACTCCGTCAAACAGTGCGGGTGCGTTGCGGGAATCGCCGCGATTTTTCCCTGCGAGTGCAAAGCGCTGTCATGCGTTTTGCACGCTGAGAAAAATCGGCACTTTTGGTACCCAGACCCGAACCTGCACTTCTTCACAGAAGTGCATGTTTGGATCAGAAATGATCCCGCTGGTATTATTTCACATTATAACATAGTTATAATGTAAAATAATACCCTTGGCCATCTTCCTAATGTTGAACCCGGTGCTGAATGGGTTAAAAATAATAAACTAATCATAACTTACCTGGTCCATTTGATCGCGAAGCCCGGCCTCCTCTCCATTAGCTTGCTACTAGGTAAAGGACCTGTGATGATGTCACAGCATCACATGGCCCAATCACATGCTCCATCACCATAGTGATGGAGCATGTGATTGAGCCATGTGATGTGACGTCATCACAGGTCCTTTAGATCATAGATGCTGCAGGAAAGAGAGGACAGATCGCGACTACGCGATCAAGTGGCTAAGGTAAGTTAACTTTATTATTTTTAACCCTTCCTCTTCATTTTACAATGCATTCTTTATTAAGAATGCTATTATTTCCCTTATAACCATGTTATAAGGGAAATAATAGAGATTGGGTCCCGTTGCTAAGCAACAATGTGGGAAAATCGCAACGCATCCGCACTTGGTTGCGGATGCTTGCGATTTTCCCGCAGCCCCATTCACTTCTATGGGGCCTGCGTTGCGTGAAAAACGCAGAATATAGAACATGCTGCGATTTTCACGCAGCGCAGAAGTGATGCGTGAAAATCACCGCTCATGTGCACAGCCCCATAGAAATGAATGGGTCCGGATTCAGTGCGGGTGCAATGCGTCCTCCTCACGCATTGCACCCGCGCGGAAAACTCGCCCGTGTGAAAGGGGCCTTACACAAATGCAATGTCTAGACAATGAGAGCTGTTTCCTCATCTCACAAAAGCAGGATGGTGAGAGAAACAGCCCTGCGTCCCTCTACGATGTCAGTCTTAGGACCAGAGCCTGTACGTTCGCTAACCACCAGTGATAGCAGCCATTGCAGCGCCCCCAGGGCTTGTCAGCCAACTTTCACACTCTGAATAGATGGCAGCTTTATTCAAAAAATCACAGCGAGACAATAAACTATTAGGTTGTGATGTTAAAAATACAATGACCTGTGTGTATCGTTATATAATTATCATACCCCTGATGTGAAATATAGGGCTGGGGCTACATGATGGGGCAGAGATGGCAGTATAGCACTGACTGCATGGCAGCTAACTAACATGAACAACCTGCAAGAAGCACTGGCACCCTGGCACATTGCAAGAACCAAATCTGCAGTTGTGGCAACTTACAAGACACTGTACGGCCCCACTTACTGTCATTAGCCGAGATCCTGGCAGCGCTACACTGTAAAATATGGCTGTGGGATGTGTCATGGCTCACGTCACCTTGAAGTCCTAGCCTAAAGGGCGCTGTCTACCCCTGTGTATGGAGGCCCACATTTTCTGTGATTTAAGATGGCGGCTGTCACGTGATTCATCCACATGACCGCTTCCTCATCGCTGCCTCTGATACTAAGCGGGTGATGCTGAGTGTGTTTAGCGCATGCACAGATCCAGTCAGCAGAATCTTGCGCAGGTGGCATCGGCCTGGGACAGCTGCGGAAGCAGTGACATGGACGACGAGATTGTGGGTCTCCGGTGTATACACAGCATATAGATGGACAGCTAGGGACCTATATCTCGGGGTGCAATATCAGTTTATTGCCTGTTTGGATTTCACCGGTTATTTGCCTCCAGTTCTTCCTGGCCTTCCCTCTGGATAACCGAGGTTTATAGCTTTAATACTGTTTTATATACTGATCTACCGTACTCCCACCATAAAGCAGCCATGCAGGTAGCACGCCTGACGGGATGGGAACTGGGCCCCCTGCATTTTGATAAACGCTGCAGGTATTTTATCTCCTGTCAGCAAAAAGTCGATGGTTCCCATTAGGAGGATTCTAAAATGTGTGCACCCTGGATTCACGTTCTCATTTTATTCTACCTGCTGAGCCAACACATGCTCCAAAAATAACATAAAATATTGAAGAGGACTAGAAGCCCATTACAGAGTACATGGCGTCTGCGACAGGGAGCCTTACCGTTCTGCACACTGCAGGTAATTGCCTTTCAGATGCCATTTAATGGCCTCGCTTATGAAACCCTTCTCCATATAATGTATGCACAGAAAACGTAAAACCCTCTCTAATATGGATGGGCCACATGAGAGGTTAGCGTGGGACCCCCTTTTATAAATTAGGCCTATTATTATTGTGGCAACTGACATCTTCATTGATCATTACCAAAAGAAGTCGCATCCACATGAACATGACTGATACAGACCTGCCTTATCCATGTCCTGAGACACGTGCGGTAATAGCCCTCGCTTTGGGGGGCTGCTCTAAAGGTAATTGATGGTCTTACCGTCCCTACTGGCAGATATTGGGCTCAGAGATATAGACCACGACAGGTTGGCCTTTTCTATGTGGCTCTGACATTCTGGGTTAATGTTGGGATAATTTACTGTACACCATTATTTCCTAACCAGGGTTTCGCTCTGTGATCTGTGGTACCAGACCCACCAAGCCGCCTGGTATAAGGATGTTGTGTCCTGCATCTGGTGCAAGGTCCAGAAGCTGCCTGGCATGTGCGCAGGCGAGGACCATGAAGAAAAATGCTGAGTGAGGAGCAAATACACTTGCTTTTTTCCCGTCTAGTCTGTCATTTGATTAATGTTGGTGTCTGATTTAGAGGGCCGGGATAAGATTTAGACGTCTGGTTTAATTCAGGGGGCTGATCTGGGGTCAGAACCATTAGGGGTCTGAATTTAATCATGGGGCTGGTCTAGGGTCAGAATAAATTTAAAGGTCTGCTGTGGGATCTGAATTTATTTAAGGGTCTTCTATAAATTAGGGGAAAGAGGAACTTAATCGGTCATCTACTTTGGTGTCTGAATTCTTTTTTTTTTTTTTTTTTTAGAGATCTGGGGTTTGAGTTAATTTAGTGGGCTGTTCTGTGATCTGAATTTAGTGGTCTGATCTGGGGTCTGAAATTATTTAGTGGTCTGATCTGGGGTCTGAAATTATTTAGTGGTCTGATCTGGGGTCTGAAATTATTTAGTGGTCTGATCTGGGGTCTGACATTATTTAGGGGTGTTCTCTGGTGTCTGAATTACTTTAGAGCTCTGAATTTAAGGGTCTGGCCTGTAATCTGAATTTATTTAGGGTCTGCTGTGGGGTCTGAAGTACTTTAGAGGTCTGATCTAGGGTCTGAATTTAATGGTCTGGTCTGTGATCAGAATTTATTTGGGGCTCTGCTCTGGGGTCTGAATTAATTTAGAGGTCTGATCTGAGGTCTTAATTTACTGAAGGGTCTGATTTGCGGTCTGAATTTTTTTAGGTGACTGCTGTGGGGTCTAAATTGCTTTAGAGGTCTGATCTAGGGTCTGAATTTAACGGTTTGGTCCATGATCTGAATTTATAAATCTTGAGGAAACAGTCTGAGTGGCACTGCTATCCTTCCCGCTATTTAATGCCGGTGATCGCCACTATTAATATACTGGATGTAGAAAATGTGCTACCTGGTGGTGCTCTGCCCTATAGTATTACAATGTCAGCAAGTAAAAAGAAAATATTCAGGCGGCACTCAATGATCTGAATTTATTTAGGGTCTGCTGTGGGGTCTATAGTACTTTAGAGGTCTGATCTAGGGTCTGAAATTAATTGTCTGGTCTGTGATCAGAATTTATTTAGAGGTCTGATCTGGAGTCTGAAGTGGTTTAGAGATCTGCTTTTGGCTCAGAATTGATTTGGTTTCCCCAATGCTATAAAGGTTAGGAGATTGCCATAGACAGTAACATAATTCTTACCGGACATCCATGATCTTTCCCCTAGATTTCTATTTACATTATTCTTTTCTCCGCTTTGCACCCCATTTACGTTTATTTGTGTACAGGGCAGCTGCACATTCATACACAATCCTTGAATTGTACCCCTAGTTCCTGGAGCCAAACAATCAGAGGTTGGCATGTAGGGGACATGTTCTGTCCGGAGCAGCGCTCCTTTAGCAGCAATCAACCCACGTTAGCCCGGTTGAGGGTGATTTTTCCCCCAGAAAATGGAGCTGGATTCGTCAGCCGGATCTCACCAACTGTATTGTTCCCTTTAAGACGCGATTTTTCAGAGCTGCTGCTTCTAAGTAATTAAGAGTTCATAGCACTAAATTATTTATTTGTGAAACTACATGCCACGTTCATTGGGGCGGCAAGAAGTGTTAGAGATTGCCTGACACACAGTGATGAGCGCAAATGGGAGCAAGTGAGAAACCAAGTACATTAGGAAGGAAAGGAAAGGGTTTTATGTTTTCTGAGACTCGTGTCTTGTATTCTGCCAACATAAAGTATGTCTCAGGGAAGTAATGCGTGACTTACCTCTGAAGCCCAATTCAGACGCCATATTAATGTAAAGCCGTAGTGCAGGTTTCTGATATCAGAGATGACTGACTCACTAGTGCAGATTTATTAAGAGCAGTTTCCTCCTGATGCTCCTTGAAGTAATTCACCCTGATTTTTTGAGAATTTTAGTGGCAGCATAAGAGTCGGTATTTACCACTCCCAGGGTAACTCAGAGTCTTACCCTTGCCCATTTTCGGCTAAATGCTACTTTTCTCAGAATTGAGAAAGCTCGTTGGAAGAAGAGTGAAACGTTTTAAGAAATCTACAGCGAGTCCTGCATAAACGAGAACCTTCACAGACATACTTATCTCATGACTCTGTACAATGTCCCTTCTCTTGTCCCAGCCACTGAATGACTGACATGTAGTACTCTTTACTTATGAAGAAGTTCTGCAGCAGCTGCAGTGTACGTTGTGTGGTAGCTGCACAGCATCTGCCATGTTCTCGTCAGAAAGTGGTTCAGCAGCAGCTTAGGAGCGTATTATAAAGAACGACATCCGTCCTGTAAACCATAAAGAATATCGTCTGTGTCCTGTATAAATGTTCTCCGCCTGCAGACTCCTGATTTTCGACTGATGATTTACAGTAGCAGTGTTCCCATGTAAACCATGTGCCCGCAGCATCACACGTATACTGAGTCTGATCAATCAAGCTGCCAATTAAAGCGAGGACAGGAGCGGTTCTGACATATACAGCACTTCTATTGGTTCTGGTGGTCATGTGACCCAGCCCAACAGGACTGATCACCCCTATACTGGGACTGCGCTGGTAAATGTATGGGTACAAAAAAAGTCCTTTAATATTCTTTTTTGCTATTTTTTTTACATTTGAGTGGCAGAACATAAAACAAAAAAAAAAGTAAAAATATTAAAAATCATAAAATATCAAAAGAAACCTCCATTGGCCATTAAAAAAAGCTGCAAAAATCACAGTAATGCCCGAACAGATAAAAAAGGTTAAGCCTTTAATCTCCTAACAGTCACATTAAAATTGGACAAAACATCTAAAAAATGTCACTTTTTTATTGTACATTTTTAATGTATGTCTGCAGTAAATATTGTTGGCGCACAACTCGGGGGACACAATTGCATTTAACCCCCTTAGTGACATAACTAACCCATTATGGGGTATATATAGTAAAGTAAATAACTTATTATTTTATTTTTAAGGTGAGAGATAACAAAAAAAAACATAAATTTTAATATCTTGTTGAATTTATTTACAGAGTTCACTGCGTGGTAAAAATAACATATCTTTATTATGTGGGCACTACAGTGATAACGCCACATTACTATATATTTTATAATTTTTCCTTTCTTTCTGCAGCCAGTTTGCTCCCCTAATGCCCCCCTCCCCCAAATTGGTGTGTGTGTGTGGTGGTGGTGGGGGGTCTTTAGATGCTCATATGTCTGGTTTGGTAGCAGCTAGAGATATCTGCTGGCTTTCCAAGCTTTCAAACAATACCAGAATGACAGCAATATCTTCACTACATGGGAAGATATCACTGTTAAAAATCGGGATGCAGTGAATGCAGCTGAAAGTAAAAGCAGGTTTTACCGCGAGTATTCCCGATTCGATATCTAACAGTGATATCTCCTGCTTATCTTGGGCTAATGTCAGTTTTCAAACAAGACCAGGCCCATGCTTTGTGCTACCAATCAGGAAATATCAGCAGCTAAAGCAGCCCCCCACCTGAACCATTAAGTACTTTTCCCATAGCCGGAGCTGAGCTTGGACAAAACAGTTGGCTGGTTAAAGTAAAAATGGCTGAATTGTATCTGGTCCTTATTACCACAAATACCCCGGGCTGAATCGGTTAAAGAACCATTTAAATCTGTCAGCAGAATGCAGGCCTGTTTAGGGAGCATTTTCTTTCACACTAATATGGCAGTAATGGATAGAGAATGGCAAACATTCCTGATGAGCCTTATATCCACACGTATGTAAGGGGGCACACAATAATCAAATATAGGAATGCAACAGTGGTCAGAAACACCATAATCTAAAAATCCACGACCACAAGAGAGTCAAGATGACCACTATAAACATGCACATCCACCAGATACTTAACATAAAACTAGAGTTTATTGTATCAAAAAGACAAAAACATACAAACACTTTAAAAATTGTCTACAATAAGACCGGAGTGTCAGTGTGGAATCAGAAATGGTTGCTTGGCATTGTGTTCCTAGCGAGTATTCAGACAGGCCCGTTGTGTCATGTAGTGGCAGCTAATCCATCTCCATCTTCAGAGGTTTCATTCCGTCCTCCTGCTATCAGGATTGCTGGTCTTATCAGGTGCAGCTGAGCCGTCCTCTGGACCATTAGACGTAGGTTAGCCGTCTAGGTCCCATCACTTGTGCTTTCTAAATGTCCTGTCATGAAACATGATCTGAGATTAAGACCCAGGACAAATGACCATCTCCAGATTACTTTTCCCACTGTATGCTGAGTCCAGGTGTGGAGTCCATTGGAAACCTTAGAAGCCTTTGTCTGTGGCCCTGATATATAATGGTCGCACAGTGTGGCCCTCGGCAGGTGCTCAGGATGTGGAATCCCCTTACCTGTCCTGTGTGAGCTCCAGGACCAGGTCCGACCACATTCATCGGTTGCACTGTGCTCTCAGCACCATCACTCCAGTTCAGGAAAGTGCCTGACGGCGGCGGCTGCGGATACTTACCGAGAGGTCACTTACCTTACATGAATGGCTGTAAATGTAGTCATGACAATTCAATTCCTCACCAAACAGGATCATACATCTGTTGTTAGACCGCCATGATTTCACCTGGATATTGGATCATTAGTTCTGCTCATTGTCCTCATTATGTCGGATTCAGTGCAAAATCCACTGTTAAACTCGTCATGTGTGATACCGCTGAGCCGCTGTATCTTATCATGTGTGATAGGGTCTGCTAAGCTGTGTATCTAATCCTATCATGTGTGATACTGTCTGCTGAGCTGTGTATCTAATCCTATCATGTGTGATAGGGTCTGCTAAGCTGTGTATCTAATCCTATAATGTGTGATACTGTCTGCTGAGCTGTGTATCTAATCCTATCATGTGTGATACTGTCTGCTGAGCTGTGTATCTAATCCTATCATGTGTGATAGGGTCTGCTAAGCTGTGTATCTAATCCTATCATGTGTGATACTGTCTGCTGAGCTGTGTATCTAATCCTATCATGTGTGATAGGGTCTGCTAAGCTGTGTATCTAATCCTATAATGTGTGATACTGTCTGCTGAGCTGTGTATCTAATCCTATCATGTGTGATACTGTCTGCTGAGCTGTGTATCTAATCCTATCATGTGTGATACTGTCTGCTGAGCTGTGTATCTAATCCTATCCTGTGTGATACTGTCTGCTGAGCTGTGTATCTAATCCTATCCTGTGTGATACTGTCTGCTGAGCTGTGTATCTAATCCTATCCTGTGTGATACTGTCCGCTGAGCTGTGTATCTAATCCTATCCTGTGTGATACTGTCTGCTGAGCCGCTTTATCTTATCATGTGTGATAGGGTCTGCTAAGCTGTGTATCTAATCCTATAATGTGTGATACTGTCTGCTGAGCTGTGTATCTAATCCTATAATGTGTGATACTGTCCGCTGAGCTGTGTATCTAATCCTATCCTGTGTGATACTGTCTGCTGAGCCGCTTTATCTTATCATGTGTGATAGGGTCTGCTAAGCTGTGTATCTAATCCTATAATGTGTGATACTGTCTGCTGAGCTGTGTATCTAATCCTATAATGTGTGATACTGTCTGCTGAGCTGTGTATCTAATCCTATCATGTGTGATACTGTCTGCTGAGCCGCTGTATCTTATCATGTGTGATAGGGTCTGCTAAGCTGTGTATCTAATCCTATAATGTGTGATACTGTCTGCTGAGCTGTGTATCTAATCCTATCCTGGGTGATACTGTCTGCTGAGCTGTGTATCTAATCCTATCCTGTGTGATACTGTCTGCTGAGCTGTGTATCTAATCCTATCCTGTGTGATACTGTCTGCTGAGCTGTGTATCTAATCCTATCCTGTGTGATACTGTCTGCTCAGCTGTGTATCTAATCCTATCCTGTGTGATACTGTCTGCTGAGCTGTGTATCTAATCCTATCCTGTGTGATACTGTCTGCTCAGCTGTGTATCTAATCCTATCCTGTGTGATACTGTCTGCTGAGCTGTGTTTCTAATCCTGTCATGTGTGATACAGTCTGCTGAGCTGTGTATCTAATCCTATCCTGTGTGATACTGTCTGCTGAGCTGTGTATCTAATCCTATCCTGTGTGATACTGTCTGCTGAGCTGTGTATCTAATCCTATCCTGGGTGATACTGTCTGCTGAGCGGTGTATCTAATCCTCTCCTGTGTGATACTGTCTGCTGAGTGGTGTTTCTAATCCTCTTATGTGTGATACTGTCTGCTGAGCTGTGTATCTAATCCTATCATGTGTGATACTGTCTGCTGAGCTGTGTATCTAATCCTATCCTGTGTGATACTGTCTGCTGAGCTGTGTATCTAATCCTATCATGTGTGATACTGTCTGCTGATCCCCTTTATCTAATCCTCTCCTGTGTGATACTGTCTGCTGAGCTGTGTATCTAATCCTATCCTGTGTGATACTGTCTGCTGAGCTGTGTATCTAATCCTATCATGTGTGATACTGTCTGCTGAGCTGTGTATCTAATTCTACCATGTGTGATACTGTCTGCTGAGCTGTGTTTCTAATCCTGTCATGTGTGATACTGCCTGCTGAGCTATGTATCTAATCCTGTCCTGTGTGATACTGTCTGCTGAGCTGTGTATCTAATCCTATCCTATGTGATACTGTCTGCTGAGCTGTGTATCTAATTCCACCCTGTGTGATACTGTCTGCTGAGCTGTGTTTCTAATCCTGTCATGTGTGATACTGTCTGCTAAGCTGTGTATCTCATCCTATCCTGTGTGATACTGTCTGCTGAGCTGGGTATCTAATCCTATTAGGTGTGATACTGTCTGCTGAGCTGCTGTATCTAAGTCTGCCCCTTCTTGTGGGTAGCTCTCATTTCGGCATGATATTACATTTCTGCTCTGCAGGCAGTATGGTGAGGTCGCCGCCTGCATTTTTATGCATCTTTGCTTTTCGTAAATCAGCAGAATTAGATGTCATCAGAACTGAATCTCCAGCAGCATTTTCTATAGCCTTGTGTTAAAATTAAATTATGGTAGACATCATGGCCGCTCGCTCCCCCCGCCGCTCATGGCTTGTCAGCAGGAGACAGAATGGATGGGATTGTGTATTCAGTGGTAGAAGGGCTGTGTGCTGAGCGGGGCAGGCTGTAACCGTGGTGCCTGCATCTAACGCTACCCTAGGAGGGTACATCCAGTCATTGATCATGTAACCGTGCCCTGGTGTGCTTCATAGGAGTGACTCTGCAGATACCAGCAATTCCCTTCATACCGGTGACTCTGCAGATACCAGTGACTCTGCAGATACCAGTGACTCTGCAGATACCAGTGACTCTGCAGATACCAGTGACTCTGCAGATACCAGTGACTCTGCAGATACCAGTGACTCTGCAGATACCAGTGACTCTGCAGATACCAGTGACTCTGCAGATACCAGTGACTCTGCAGATACCAGTGACTCTGCAGATACCAGTGACTCTGCAGATACCAGCAATTCTCTTCATATCAGTGACTCTGCAGATACCAGCAATTCTATTCATATCAGTGACTCTGCAGATGCCAGTGACTCTGCAGATACCAGCAATTCTCTTCATATCAGTGACTCTGCAGATACCAGTGACTCTGCAGATACCAGCAATTCTATTCATATCAGTGACTCTGCAGATACCAGTGACTCTGCAGATACCAGTGACTCTGCAGATGCCAGTGACTCTGCAGATGCCAGTGACTCTGCAGATGCCAGTGACTCTGCAGATGCCAGTGACTCTGCAGATGCCAGTGACTCTTGCAGATGCCAGTGACTCTGCAGATGCCAGTGACTCTGCAGATGCCAGTGACTGCAGATGCCAGTGACTGCAGATGCCAGTGACTCTGCAGATGCCAGTGACTCTGCAGATACCAGTGACTCTCATCATATCAGATACCTGACTCTCTAGATACCAGTGACTCTCTTCATATCAGTGACCCTCCAGATACCAGTGACCCTCCAGATACCAGTGACCCTCCAGATACCAGTGAGACTCCAGATACCAGTGACCCTCTAGATACCAGTGACCCTCCAGATACCAGTGACCCTCCAGATACCAGTGACCCTCCAGATACCAGTGACCCTCCAGATACCAGTGACCCTCCAGATACCAGTGACCCTCCAGATACCAGTGACTCTCCAGATACCAGTGACTCTCCAGATACCTGTGACCCTCCAGATACCAGTGACCCTCCAGATACCAGTGACTCTCCAGATACCAGTGACTCTCCAGATACCAGTGACCCTCCAGATACCTGTGACCCTCCAGATACCAGTGACCCTCCAGATACCAGTGACCCTCCAGATACCAGTGACCCTCCAGATACCAGTGACCCTCCAGATACCAGTGACTCTCCAGATACCAGTGACTCTCCAGATACCTGTGACCCTCCAGATACCAGTGACCCTCCAGATACCAGTGACCCTCCAGATACCAGTGACCCTCCAGATACCAGTGACCCTCCAGATACCAGTGACCCTCCAGATACCTGTGACCCTCCAGATACCTGTGACCCTCCAGATACCAGTGACCCTCCAGATACCAGTGACCCTCCAGATACCAGTGACCCTCCAGATACCAGTGACCCTCCAGATACCAGTGACCCTCCAGATACCAGTGACCCTCCAGATACCAGTGACCCTCCAGATACCTGTGACCCTCCAGATACCTGTGACCCTCCAGATACCTGTGACTCTCCAAGCCATCATTTCATGTCAGAGAACAGGAAGCCATGAGCATTGGGCAGCAGTTATTATCACGGGATGATGATCACACTTATATGAAGAAATTGCCATTTTAGTGATAACCTATTTTAATATTTTTGCTGCGGGTAAAGAATAGCCATTCCCGGGCGGTTAGCATTACAGACATGTATGGAGGCGTTATTGCGTGCAGAAGCCACGCCGCCATCTAGAGTGAATGCATCAGTTTCACAACCACAGATTTTACTAATTAGGATAATCCGACTGAATGTGACGCCTCTGCTCTGCAGTTACTGGAGGGTGTTAGGAAAAGGTATGCTGCAAATTAACTGTAAAGAGGCAGGACATATATATATATATAGGTGCTGTGTGTATCGGAGCAGAATACTAATGGACTCCATAAGCATTAGATTCCAGCTCATCTGGCCCGGCTTCCCCCTGACCAGTATAACGTGTTCTGCGTGATGATGACTGAGCGCCTAGAATTAATAACCTCTGCCATGGAAATCGGAGAACCCACACGACCCCAGCTCAAAGGGGTCATCTGGGGTTAGAAACATGGGGTGTTATTATTCTGGGAACAGCGCCACTGCTATCCGTGGGTTGTGCCTGGTACTGCAGCTCCGCTCTCTTCACTTGAATCAGGTTGAGCTTTAATACCAGGCACGGCCCATAGACCGTAGGGGCGCAGCAACTGAATAATAAAGGCAGAGCCTTCTTTTATTATCCTGCACAACTTGTCTGACAGTTATTCCTCCTGCACCCACCCCCCATACCGGCTTGGCCAAGCATGCATGTGTTCTCAGTAGGGAAATGGAAGTAAGCTGCTGCCGAACCCCTCTGGTGGCAGTTTATTTGTTGCGCAAGCAAAGGATCAGGCATGTGGAAATCCAACATGCCCAACGCGTCTTTCCACCCAAAGTCAGGTCACCACCGTACATGTTACACGGTCACCTGTGAGCACCAAAAATGGTAGATCTCTTGTGTTTGGCCACCATTACTGACGTCTTCTCGTCTCCCCTGATCTTACAGCGTCCACTGCATAATAGGGATGCGGTTTCTGGTGGAGGGAAGTAGCTGCACGTGGACTCTTGTCCGTTACCGTCTGTGCCATCCATTCCAATAGAGGGCGATTCTGTACACAGATGACACAGGAACCTTGGGATCGCCGCGGTACAAAACTCTCAGGTCCTAAAAGCTACTTGTAAAAAACATGTGGACTCCATCCCTATTGTACGTGCCTCCCTCCCTGCCTTTATCCGTGTCATCCTGGAGAGTTAGTATTATTTTATTATTATCACATGATTTATATTACAATACCAAACACAATCCATAGCTTACACACATTCCCATAAAATTGTTTATTTCCATAAATACAATAAAAAATACCAATAAAATATGATAGGAAAAATCGAGAATTCCTACCCTCAGACATCAGATGAATTGCAGCCTCTGAAAAGCACAATATACTGTATATTATTATAACCTAGATCTGCGGCATGTAATAACTAACACTATTGCACTATAATCTATGTATAATACTACACGTGTAAGCTATGGACGGCGTTTGGTATTATAGAACAGTTTAGGGCAGCGGTTGAAGATGGAGAATACTGGTTGTGATTTTACTATTGTATTATTTTTTCTTCAGTAGAGAAGAGCGATGTTCATTCTTCCTCCACGGTGCTGCTGTGATCACCTGTGTCCTGTAGGGGGCAGTAGGTCTCTAGGTGAGGCGCACAGCAGGGCTTCATCTGGCGGCGGCGCCTCCTGCACCGGAGCGACAGGCGCCCCTTTCCCCCTTCCACCTCTGCTTGTCTAAAGCTCACTTCAATCCCTGGCTGTCACACTGAGTAATTTTCGGTGCCATCTCCACAATTTATTTATCACACAATCAATACGCTATTTCACTTTTTTTTCTTTTCAGTCACTTTGAAAGAATGAATTAAAGGCCATTTCTTCGCTGAAATAGTAGATTGTTCATGAATATTAGATTTCACTCGTCTCTGGATAAATTTAATTAAAGATCCTGGGCTCTAATAAGAGGGCTGTGTTGGTCAGGACTTTCGGTGTCCCTTGTGCTAATCTCATGTATTGTACTGCATAGAGGACGTATTCTTCCATGTCTAGCCCCTACCCCAGCCATACTCGGAGGAAGTGCGGCTATACGCCTGGATCCGGTCCCTCGAGTCGAGCTCTGCGTGATGCTAATAACAGCCTCGCCTGTGAAATAACTCGAGTATATCACTCAATTCGATGCATGCAAGGCTTATAGCTACTTACCATTCATCCCCTGATTGACTAGGATCTCCACAGTCTTCTGGGCTTTGTCCCACCATTAACCCCATTCGTGACCACCTATCCGCCTTTTTATGGTGGTCCCTGAGGGGCCGCTTGTTTACAGCAGCCCAGTCTAGGCTCTGCACGAATCTCCCGTAGACCGAGGACTCCACTGTCACACGAGAGCCGGGCTCCTGCTGTAACGGCCCAGGCTGTTTAACCCCTTAGATGCCGCAGTCATTAGCGACCTCCGCCTCCCACTGGCACCCCACAGATAAGATTGTGACATGGAAGAAGATGTTGCCGCATGGCAGCCTAGGGCCAAATCAAACAATGCAGTTGTATTACAGAAGCGATCAAAATATGAAAGTCCTCTTGTGCTACTAGTAATTAGTTTAAAAAATTTAAAATGTTTTATTAAATAAAAAAATCAAGTAAAAAAATGCACCTTTTTCCATAAAAAAAAAGTTATTTCCATGGAAAAAATTGCTAAAATAAAATCCCCTCCACATATTTGATATCACTGCATCCATAATGACCCGCACTACACAATTATCATGCCAGAATCGCTGTTTTTGCTTATTCGCCAACAACAAAAACTAAAATCAAAAAGTGTTAGCTACTTTTTTTTTTTTTTAAAGGGTTTTTATTGTGCAAAAGTATTAAAACATTTTTTTTTTTTTTTTAAAAGCCACCACCTCGTGTTCATTTACACACCATATTTTTCGCCCCCATAAGACCCCCCCCCCCAAAGTGGTGGGGAAAATGTCACTGCGTCTTATGGGGTGAATACTAATGAGTGCTTGGTCCTCTGCCGTCGGCTGTGACTGTGCCCAATGTGTGTGACCTCACACTGTGCGTGGCAGGAAGAAGAGGAGAGCCGGATCCTCGGAGCCTGCTG
The DNA here is from genome assembly GCA_033119425.1 of Bufotes viridis. NCBI lineage: Eukaryota > Metazoa > Chordata > Amphibia > Anura > Bufonidae > Bufotes > Bufotes viridis. The sequence goes on along the minus strand of CM065597.1, from coordinate 154,121,588 downwards.
CGTCCGGACAGGAGAGGTAAGTTGTTGTTGTTTTTTTGGTCCTCTGATGCATGGGGTTCTCATCTGAGTTATCTGAGATATGGGGGTCTCATCTGAGTTATCTGAGATATGGGGTTCTCATCTGAGTTATCTGAGATATGGGGTTCTCATCTGAGTTATCTGAGATATGGGGGTCTCATCTGAGTTATCTGAGATATGGGGTCTCATCTGAGTTATCTGAGATATGGGGGTCTCATCTGAGTTATCTGAGATATGGGGTTCTCATCTGAGTTATCTGAGATATGGGGGTCTCATCTGAGTTATCTGAGATATGGGGTTCTCATCTGAGTTATCTGAGATATGGGGGTCTCATCTGAGTTATCTGAGATATGGGGTTCTCATCTGAGTTATCTGAGATATGGGGTTCTCATCTGAGTTATCTGAGATATGGGGGTCTCATCTGAGTTATCTGAGATATGGGGTTCTCATCTGAGTTATCTGAGATATGGGGTCTCATCTGAGTTATCTGAGATATGGGGGTCTCATCTGAGTTATCTGAGATATGGGGTTCTCATCTGAGTTATCTGAGATATGGGGTTCTCATCTGAGTTATCTGAGATATGGGGTTCTCATCTGAGTTATCTGAGATATGGGGGTCTCATCTGAGTTATCTGAGATATGGGGGTCTCATCTGAGTTATCTGAGATATGGGGTTCTCATCTGAGTTATCTGAGATATGGGGTTCTCATCTGAGTTATCTGAGATATGGGGTCTCATCTGAGTTATCTGAGATATGGGGGTCTCATCTGAGTTATCTGAGATATGGGGGTCTCATCTGAGTTATCTGAGATATGGGGTTCTCATCTGAGTTATCTGAGATATGGGGTTCTCATCTGAGTTATCTGAGATATGGGGGTCTCATCTGAGTTATCTGAGATATGGGGTTCTCATCTGAGTTATCTGAGATATGGGGTTCTCATCTGAGTTATCTGAGATATGGGGGTCTCATCTGAGTTATCTGAGATATGGGGTTCTCATCTGAGTTATCTGAGATATGGGGTTCTCATCTGAGTTATCTGAGATATGGGGTTCTCATCTGAGTTATCTGAGATATGGGGTTCTCATCTGAGTTATCTGAGATATGGGGGTCTCATCTGAGTTATCTGAGATATGGGGGTCTCATCTGAGTTATCTGAGATATGGGGGTCTCATCTGAGTTATCTGAGATATGGGGTCTCATCTGAGTTATCTGAGATATGGGGTTCTCATCTGAGTTATCTGAGATATGGGGTTCTCATCTGAGTTATCTGAGATATGGGGTTCTCATCTGAGTTATCTGAGATATGGGGGTCTCATCTGAGTTATCTGAGATATGGGGGTCTCATCTGAGTTATCTGAGATATGGGGGTCTCATCTGAGTTATCTGAGATATGGGGGTCTCATCTGAGTTATCTGAGATATGGGGGTCTCATCTGAGTTATCTGAGATATGGGTTCTCATCTGAGGTCTGAATGGGGGGTCTTATTTATATTGGAGCTGTTATTTGTAGTCTGATTCACATTGGAGTCTGAGCTGAGATCTGATTGAGGGTCTGATCTGAGGTCTTATTGGGGTCTTATTAACATTGGGGGTCTGATTGCTGGTGTGATCTGAGGTCTAATGAAAAATATATTTTTCTTATTGTCCTCCTCTAAAACCTAAGTACGTCTTATAGGGCGAAAAAAAAGTCACAAAGTATGGCGCCACCTGGTGCAGAGACCTGGGTGTGGGGAGTGACTGAGCGTGTGCGTCCACCAGCACTCGGCTCACTAGGTGGAAGTGCACATTCATGTATCACCAGATGGCGACATACTATGATAGTAGTTGAGCACCCGGTGGCAACAGCTTATACAATTGAAAGCATTACTCCTGTATGATCTGTGCAATGAATATGACATGTATTTGTGTCACTTCGAAGGGAAATCCCTCATGGGCAGCCTTAGGCTTTGGACCTGATGTAATCTAAAGCTGCTTGTCTTTACTCTGAATTGGGCAGTATAGTTGTGTCCTCTATGCTGCTGGCATTGTACACGCCCTTTATATAGCCAAATGAGCTGCCCCTGCAGCAGATGTTCAGATTCTGGGCCCATTCACACGACCGTGTCTGTTTTTGTGGACCCGCAAACTGATACTTTGCCGATCAGAGTGTCCTTTTCATATGATAGAAATACCTATTCTTGTCTGCAAAAACAGACAATAATAGGACATGTTTTATCTTTTTTGCGGGGCCCCGGAACAGACTTACGGATGACGACAGCACACCATATGCTGTCCGCATCTTTTGCGGCCCCATTGAATTTGCAGAACTGATCTGGACAGAATAATACGGTCGTGTGAATAGGCCCTATAACTGAGGAAAAGCTTGCTGACTGTTTCCAGTAACAACCAGCAGAATTTTAATTGCAGCTCTTGAGTACAATACAGGCTACCTCTCGTAGTGCGTATTACAGGGATATATGAAATGTAATGTGGCGCACAGGTGGACACCCCTTTATGTCAGTCTTTCTGAAATTGATTTACTTTCTATTTTAATTACAGACCCGCTGGCTCATTTTTGCAGCCAGAATGAAGCTCCAAAGGGGAAAATCTCTTTCTTCTGATCTCGCAGGCTTTTGTGTGGGTTGTTTCCGTGCTGGCATGTTAGTGTCCTGCTGCCGTGTGCACCGGTGAACGCTGAGCACCGACCTAATTCCAGGCATCCCCACAGACCCCTGCTAAAATGCAAGCGCCTCATCAATCCCAAAGCCACCAGGCCGACGCCGGGCGGGAATAAGGAATTTTCCTTCTAAGCTCACCACGGTGTTTTTTCTTCTTCTCGGCAAGCCTTTATCACGTCCTCCACAGCCTTAAAAGTAAAGTCTTTTCAAAGGTCTAAAGAATATTCACCTGTGTGGAAGCTTTTGGTGTTGTCAGAAAGGAGCGTACCTGCCCCTGGATATCAAAGAACGGCTGCCGGAGGCGCAGAACAAGAGAATACTTGTTAAAATTAGGCCCCTGGACGTGGAATGGAAGCTGGGAAGGCTTATTACAGCCTGTATTAAATGTGCTGCCTTTTTTGGAGGTTGTTTGACAACTTTATGTGAAAGCCTCGTGCCCCGGGATTAGCGGCAGCCGCTGGAGAAAGGTTTCTGATTGCATTGTCGAAGGCCTCGTACAGTTTTACACAGCCTTTATTCGCTCCCTTTATGTATTTGCTGGCTGGTTCTTTTTTCCTCCCAATGTTTCGGCTGCACGGTTTGCTTCCATCGTGTCCACCCGAAGGCGTCCAGCACCTCAGGGTACCCATTGTGTGATGTCATTACCGCTAATAACCCGCATCGTTATCATTCGGAGGAAAAAGGGTTTTTTTTCTTCCTCTTTCTGTGTAATTTCTTGACAGTCACAGTTCTAGTTTTTAGCTGGCTTTTTTTTTACTTCCCCATAGGCAGCTTGTACTAATAAGCATCAGACCAGCGGACTATTACTCGGCTCCAAAATGAGTGCTGTAGGGGAGCCTGCCCTTTATTAATATTACTAATGATCCGTCAGGTGTTCAGATGAAAGCAGGATATTGTTCTCTGTTATCAGCCACTGGTAGGACAAGTCAATGCAATCTATTGCTCTGGAGATGGCTGCCCTGAGCGGGTCAAATCATTTCTGATTGTAGCTCGGTGGAATGTTCTTGGAGAATACTTATCTGTGCCAGGCGTCATGTTATTGATGGCTGAGTTATGGATGGATCTTATCTCACATTTGCTCTCATCATGATTCTTCTAGAAATACCAACAACGGAGCTCTGGCTGACAACCACTGGTGGCTGCTATTAGGGTACAAGCGATGAGGCTAGCCGCACAGAGCAGGTCACGTCCACCTGCAGCAGCCAGTCGCTGCATGATCTTCAGATGACTGGACCTTGTAGAAATCCATGCACTTACCGCCAAAACCACCTCATCCAGATAAATGGAGCTTGTAGAAATCCATGCACTTAATGCCAAAACCACCTCATCCAGATGACTGGAGCTTGTAGAAATCCATGCACTTAATGCCAAAACCACCTCATCCAGATGACTGGAGCTTGTAGAAAACCATGCACTTACCGCCAAAACCACCTCATCCAGATGACTGGAGCTTGTAGAAATCCATGCACTTACCGCCAAAACCACCTCATCCAGATGACTGGAGCTTGTAGAAATCCATGCACTTCCCCCTAAAACCACCTCATCCAGATGACTGGAGCTTGTAGAAATCCATGCACTTCCCCCTAAAACCACCTCATCCAGATGACTGGAGCTTGTAGAAAACCATGCACTTACCGCCAAAACCACCTCATCCAGATGACTGGAGCTTGTAGAAATCCATGCACTTACCGCCAAAACTGCCTCATCCAGATGACTGGAGCTTGTAGAAATCCATGCACTTACCGCCAAAACCACCTCATCCAGATGACTGGAGCTTGTAGAAATCCATGCACTTACCGCCAAAACCTCCTCATCCAGATGACTGGAGCTTGTAGAAAACCATGCACTTACCGCCAAAACCACCTCATCCAGATGACTGGAGCTTGTAGAAATCCATGCACTTACCGCCAAAACCTCCTCATCCAGATGACTGGAGCTTGTAGAAATCCATGCACTTACTGCCAAAACCACCTGATCCAGATGACTGGAGCTTGTAGAAATCCATGCACTTACCGCCAAAACCAACTGATCCAGATGACTGGAGCTTGTAGAAATCCATGCACTTACCGCCAAAACCACCTCATCCAGATGACTGGAGCTTGTAGAAATCCATGCACTTAATGCCAAAACCACCTCATCCAGATGACTGGAGCTTGTAGAAATCCATGCACTTAATGCCAAAACCACCTCATCCAGATGACTGGAGCTTGTAGAAATCCATGCACTTACCGCCAAAACCACCTGATCCAGATGACTGGAGCTTGTAGAAATCCATGCACTTAATGCCAAAACCACCTCATCCAGATGACTGGAGCTTGTAGAAATCCATGCACTTAATGCCAAAACCGCCTCATCCAGATGACTGGAGCTTGTAGAAATCCATGCACTTACCGCCAAAACCTCCTCATCCAGATGACTGGAGCTTGTAGAAATCCATGCACTTACTGCCAAAACCACCTGATCCAGATGACTGGAGCTTGTAGAAATCCATGCACTTACCGCCAAAACCACCTCATCCAGATAACTGGAGCTTGTAGAAAACCATGCACTTACCGCCAAAACCACCTCATCCAGATAACTGGAGCTTGTAGAAATCCATGCACTTACCGCCAAAACCGCCTCATCCAGATGACTGGAGCTTGTAGAAATCCATGCACTTACCGCCAAAACCGCCTCATCCAGATGACTGGAGCTTGTAGAAATCCATGCACTTACCGCCAAAACCACCTCATCCAGATGACTGGAGCTTGTAGAAATCCATGCACTTACCGTCAAAACCGCCTCATCCAGATGACTGGAGCTTGTAGAAATCCATGCACTTACCGCCAAAACCTCCTCATCCAGATGAATGGAGCTTGTAGAAATCCATGCACTTACCGCCAAAACCACCTCATCCAGATGACTGGAGCTTGTAGAAATCCATGCACTTACCGTCAAAACCGCCTCATCCAGATGACTGGAGCTTGTAGAAATCCATGCACTTACCGCCAAAACCTCCTCATCCAGATGAATGGAGCTTGTAGAAATCCATGCACTTACCGCCAAAACCGCCTCATCCAGATAACTGGAGCTTGTAGAAATCCATGCACTTACCGCCAAAACCACCTGATCCAGATGACTGGAGCGGACTTTCATTCTCAGAGGTTTCTGCCACAGATCTGCTGCCCGTGAATTCGCCCAGGGTGTAAAACCCCTGGGGTTTTGTAGACCCTGTGTATAATAAATAGTTGTAAAAGTTTCCCACCTTCATTCAAGGACGATTTCGGAACTGCCTCTAAAATATCTTCCCATTGTTCCTGCGTTAGTTCTCCTATATCTTTCTCCCAGGCTTTCATTCTGCAGCGCTCGATATATTGTGGATATTATTCCCCTCTTGTCACCTCCCGAGATCATTAGGTTCAAGGTGGCATCGCTCACGGCTCCCGCAGTCCCATTTGTAATCATAGAGTTGTATGCATGGCTTATCTGTAGGCACTGGTAGAATCTACCCCCTGTATATTATCAAATGTTCTAAACACCCCTTTATCCATTAAGTCCCCTACTCTGATCACTCCTTCAGTTTCCCAACTTCGAAACCCCTTGAAGGTTAAAAACTCAGGAATCATACGATTATTCCATAAGGGGGAGTGTTCAGTAAGACCTGTAACGCCCCTCAGTTGTTTGGCCTTTTCCCATGTTTTCCGCATGAGTCTTACGAGCGGATTCCGTACATCTGCCATTGGTATTCCCGAGCCTTCGAGAACCCACATTATGTTTTTACCGCCTCGTTTTTGGCACAGAATCCTACCATATCACTCATGTTAGGGTGTATCCAACCCCTGAAATGTTGGCATTGTGCCGCCAAGTAGTAAATCCACGGGTTAGGTAGAGCTAGACCGCCCTCCGCTTTTGCATATTGTAGAGTTTCCAGTTTAATTCTGGGGTGTCCTCTCCGCCATACCAGAGCTTATGAGTTTTAGTGGATCGTGCCCGAAGTCGGGAAGAGGCTTAGCTTATTATTATTTATTAGTGTTTTAATTGGCTTTTAATCCGTTCTGAGTAATTCGGCCTTTGTATTTTTATGCATTCCTCTCTGGAGATCAATGTTCTGCATCAAACTTTCTCCAGAAAACTCTCGACATTGAATAAAAATGACAAGTGAAGTTTTACCTAAGAAGACCAATTAAAGGAAAATAATGAAATCATTAGGAGAGAATTTACAGCGCTGCAGAAATCCGTGGTGTGATGCGGCCGGCTATCGATCCCAATCATCCTCACCAAACCTGTTTACGGTACTTTAGACGGTGCTGACGATCCCGTCGGGTGCAGGAGGTCAATACATTTACTCGCCTCTTAGATCCTCTTTTTTCATTTTTTTATTTTATCTGCAGAGATTTCACTTGAGCTTGGAGTACAATTAAGGAAATGTCTCCTCCCCGTAGTCACATTACCTCTGTTCTTCTGTGATTAGCAGCTCAGCCCAATTACTCTGTTCTTCCTTTTCCACCTCAAATGTCCGTTGATAATTACACCATCATTATCATGGAATAATCAAAGTAGAGAGACTTCAGGACCTTCTGACAATTGTGAAAGGAATAATAGGGATTTTGTTTAGTGTGATTACTGTAATGCAGCATCATGTCCTTCAGATTTTTATGTGTATGAAGAAAATGCATACAAGACCTCCTTACCCTTGAACAACACTGATATATTCTGCATAAATGTATGTATCCTGTATTATACTCCAGAGCTGCACTCACTATTCTGCTGGTGCAGTCACTATGTACATACATTACTTATCCTGTACTGATGCTGAGTTACATCCTTATTATACTCCAGAGCTGCACTTACTATTCTGCTGGTGCAGTCACTGTGTACATACTGATCCTGAGTTACATCCTGTATTATACTCCAGAGCTGCACTCACTATTCTGCTGGTGCAGTCACTATGTACATACATTACTTATCCTGTTCTGATCCTGAGTTACATCCTGTATTATACTCCAGAGCTGCACTCACTATTCTGCTGGTGCAGTCACTGTGTACATACATTACTTATCCTGTACTGATCCTGAGTTACATCCAGTATTATACCCCAGGGCTGCACTCACTATTCTGCTGGTGCAGTCGCTGTGTACATACATTAATTATCCTGTACTGACCCTGAGTTACATCCTGTATTATACTCCAGAGCTGCACTCACTGTTCTGCTGGTTGTTATTGGAAACAATTGACAAGCTTGTAGCGGTCACACCCTTATTCGCTTAGCTGAGCCTGTGTACTGCAGTGACCTCTAGATATATTCAGAAGACGATCTGAATAAATGAGGCGTCGGATCCAGTGAGTAAAGTCAGACTCTTTTCTTTATTCTGAAATATGCATCTGACCTTCTCCCGGGCAGCCTGCCGTCCGCTGGGCTCGTGTATATGCTTTAAATGCATGTTTTGGAGTAAAGAGAAGAATGGGATTTCTCTCTCTGGGTTCGATGCTTTGTTTGGATTTTCTGCAAGGTGTGAGCAGTGAGGGGTCCGTGTTGAGAGCTGCGCACACGGCCTCTTACCTCACTGTACAGCAGACCCTCTCACCTCCTAGATCTTTATTCAACCACTTCTTACTGGTGTTTGTAGTGTTTTCTCCATACATTGACCTAAACCGGGTGCATATTTGGTGGAAAAGGTGGAAGAACTTTTTTTTTTGTAGAGTAATAATGTCACCATCTGTACGGGTACGGTGCAGCAGGAGCTGCCGAAGCTGTTAGCTCAGTAACTTGCAGAATTCTGAATGCAGCTCTGCATCAAATGGAATTTACGGTAATCGGCATTCCGAAGGTGACCATTAACCTTTCACCATTAATGCTTGTTCGCCCAAAAACGTAATCCTCCTACGTCCCCGTGGCTGCTGTAGGGGAAGCGTCAGACACCCCCGTACACGTAACGATGGTTGCAGGTTTAGCCGAAGACGATATAAGTATGGCCATCTTAACTCCAATAAATAAAATGAAGCAAAGTATATGGAAAGTGCGTTTATGTGGCCTTCAGAACATTTTATTTGTTGTCCGTGAGTTGTTTTTTTGCCTGTGTGAGACGAGTACGCCATGATCTTCAGGAGCCACGGGAGCCTCTCGTGCTGATGGAGGTCTGAGGTGGTTACACTGCGGTAATGTCCATGGTTAGGCTCATCGACCGGCATTAGTTGTATTGTGCATCAGAACGGAGGCGAGATTCATTTTATCTTCATAAGGGACGGCCTGATGTAAATGTGAGGAGCTCCATCTGAGCCTCGTACTGCTGGAGCAGACGTCATGCATGGAGGCGAAAGCCACTGTGTGCCATCTGTAAGAGAGTCCAGACTTCTCCATAGGGGATGCTTCCAGGAACACTGCCACCATCAGGTGACACTCAGTAATTGCAGCATGTGTGGTATTACTATGCATAATAGAATACTTACATATAGTTGCAAATATGTATACATTAAAGCATCATTTTTCTCAGCAATGTGGGCACATATGAACATGGGACCAACACAGACACCTTCAGAGGCCGAGCGCACATATAACAGGTCAGCCGGTGTCAGAGGGACAGAACTGCTGACAGATGCCCTTCGAAGCACCTTCTCCCAATAGATATGTATACTCTTCCGGATGTAAAGCTTTGATTCCTGCAATCACGTTAATCGGAAGGTGAAATATTGACCAGAGAGACACATTTCATGCGCATGGTTGGAAAAACTTATTAACCAGCAGAAATTGCATTTGGGATATCATTGGCTCCCCGCCTGCTTTAAATATGCATTAGATCAGTGACATGTGCCAATGATGATTAATCGTATTAACCCACCTGGCACCAATGCCCGGCCTTGCGTGTTCCATGGAGTAAGGGAGGGACACGTCTCCCTCAGCAGGGTTACTGCCGTTCTCACCATTACATCTTAGATTTCACATTCTGAATAATAAACTATAAATTTTTCTTTTCTGTGTTACAAAATACAAATCAGTTTCCCTGGGGGGCTGGAGGCATTTCTACTTCTCATACTGCGGCTGTATAGTCACTATTTGTGACCCTGAGGCTGGCATTTGCTTTTCCCCTCTCCCCAAGCAACTTTTGGCCGAGCGTGCATGTTTAATGGGCGGTCGATGGCGATACTGTAGCTGAGCAGCATACCATGCTGATAAATCCTAGGAGTGCTGGCCGATATCTTATGGCTCTGTAAGGGTTAAAGGCTGCCGTATACCCAGTCCTGCGGTTCTGATATTTACACACAGCATACAGTTTATCATTTCCGGCAATTGTGGATTCATATCAGCCACAAGCGAGATCTGCTCCTTCTCGCACAGCGCTCCTCCAAGTGCACTGATTCAATTCCATCTCCCGGTCCCAGAAGGATTCTGCGGTCCCGTATCACAGCGGAGTTTTTATTAAAGCCATAATTGAACATTTCATACACCAGATGCAGATAATACAGACACCGTCATCTCCTGCGCTCTGATCAGTAATACAAGTTCTCTCAGGACGACAATCAGAACGTGTTCACCAGAGCCTGAATCTGCAGCTCAAGTGTCCGAGCTTCAAGACTGGAGGATGAGGGGAAATGAAATATCTTAATAATAAAGATAGAGGCTGCACGTACCACCGGGAAAACCCCCTGTGGAGCTACTACTACTCCTATGATCTGACCAGTGCTGTGCGGCTGATAGTCGTCCACTCTTATCAAGGCTGCTGACACTGGGGAGATGGACATCACCTCTAGACTGTTATATGTCAGTAATAAAGATAGACTCTGCAGGTACCACTGGCAAAACCTCCTGTAGAACTACTACTACTCCTATGATCTGACCAGTGCTGTGCGGCTGATAGTGGTCCACCCTTACCAACACATAGGGGAGATGGACATCACCTCTAGACTGTTATATGTCAGTAATAAAGATAGACTCTGCACGTACCACCGGGAAAACCCCCTGTAGAGCTACTACTACTCCTATGATCTGACCAGTGCTGTGCGGCTGATAGTCGTCCACTCTTATCAAGGCTGCTGACACTGGGGAAGATGGACATCACCTCTAGACTGTTATATGTCAGTAATAAAGATAGACTCTGCACGTACCACCGGGAAAACCCCCTGTAGAGCTACTACAACTCCAATTATCTGACCAGCGATGTGCGGCTGATAGTGGTCCACCCTTACCAACACATAGGGGAGATGGACATCACCTCTAGACTGTTATATGTCAGTAATAAAGATAGACTCTGCACGTACCACCGGCAAAACCTCCTGTAGAACTACTACTACTCCTATGATCTGACTATTGCTGTGCGGCTGATAGTGGTCCACCCTTACCAACACATAGGGGAGATGGACATCACCTCTAGACTGTTATAAGGGGTAGCAGGGAAATTATAGGGAGTCAGAAATCGCCTTTGCTGCATCGCTGTGCTTTCCATCATTCAGCAGCTTACCTCAGCTCTTATAATAATGTAGTAAAGCTCATCTCCCGGATTACTGTCTTAGAGCCTCGTTTTTCATCAGTTACTGCACAGTCTGCACTGTCACCAGTCTTTCACAGATGGAGCAGTTCTAAACTTTAGTGCGAAATCATGTCACCAAAGCAATTGAAAAAGTCAATTAAAGGTTTCTTGCTATAATTGCTTTGTGTTTGCTGTACGGTAATTTAAATCGGTTCTCTATGTACTGACGTAATGCAGAGCTTGTGCTTATTTACAGAAGCCAGTCTGAATAAGCAGAGCTGCAATGTAAAGCATGGGAGACAGCAGCATCCTGTGCCTCTGATGAGGCCGAGGTGACTCTGGCACAAGGTCAGAGACCACACTTTACCCAAAGGCTCTTTTTGCAATTGTCAGATTTAACACCATCTTCTATCTGGAACCCTTTGCTGAAATCTAAGTCGCATCTAATGACACATCCCTTATATTGTGACTGAGGTTTCCGCGGATTTTACGCCACAGAGAATTTTACTGCGTGTTTTCACCTGTGCTGCGGAAGTAAATAGCGGAGCCGTGATTCCTGCAGATTCTGGAGGACCAGCCGAGGACTGTGCACACTGAATGACAGTGAGACTAATCCTTGTGCGGATCCATGGCAGTGTAAACTGCAAATCTGCCGCAGAAAGCCGAGCGTCAGCCTCCAGTTTCTGGCAGAGGATCTTCTGGTGTGAACATGGGCGTAGCTATAGGGGGTGCCGAGGTAGTAGTCGCTACTGGGCCCAGGAGCCTGAGGGGGCCCAAAGACCCTTGTGCCACATGAGGAGACACACAAAGCACTAAGTATTACCGGCCCCGAGATTTAATGATCGGCTGTCCTGGAGACCTTTCCTGCGAATATCCGAGCGTTTTTTTTTAATCTCCACAGTTTTGGCTGTCAGATCTGGTGTGAAGATATAATCTGTAATATTCTGCGTTCAGGAGCAGAAAGCTGACGATGGAAATGATAATTGCAGAGAAGTAATTGCCCCTGCGAAACGTAGCAATGGTCCAAAAAAACGTGGTCTTTAGTTTGTGTGGTAGAACTACTACCCCCATGCTCTTCAGCTTGTTGTATAGAATCATATAGCTATGGAGAGCAATTACAATAGCATCGTACGATGGAAGTGCTATGTAAGCAAGGACTCTAGCTTTACTATAACCGGAGGTCTGCAGCCGTATGCGAGGAACGTCCTTGCAGCAGATTGCCCCGCGCCCTCCTCATCTGTTCCGGGCAGAAGTTACTGGAAAGGTAGTGACAGGTGGAACGGCCTATTAATGAAATGTAGCGTCCCCCTCCCTGCCCGAATATCACTTTAATGTCAGCTTTTGACTTGACAGTCGATATTCGCTATACTATCTACCAGAGAAAGTGCAGACATGTCCTCCGTTCTGATGAACCTTTGGTTCTTATTGCATGGTCGGAAAAATCAATGCTAAAAAAGTTATAAAAGGCTGCGTGTGAAGAAAGCTGACAGAAGACGGGGACGCGGCCATATTACCATCACCGGGTATTATTGAGGTGCCAGGCTGCAGGTTAGATGGATGAGGCCGAGCGCTGCTTTATTACTTCCCAGGGGTAATGGGGAAGGGGGTGATCAGCCTCTAAGAAGCACAGTTTATGTATGAAAAGCGTAAAGTCTGCATTACTGTACTGTAATATAGGAAATAAGGCCCAAAAAATCCGAGGGGTCGGCCCCTTCACTATTGTCCCGACTCACACGTGGCTGAGGCCAGCTGTTTGTGTGGATCAGACCCTATTGATGGAGACCCCTCTAATTATCAGCCAGTTCCTACACAGGTTGGAGGAGGTGTATCCCGGGCGCAGCTTTCATTTTCCAAGCATGAGAAGTGAGACCAGAAGGGGTACCAAGGGCAACTGCTGCATTCTTGATAAACCTCCCCCGATGGCTGAAGGCCTTTTAGATCCAATGTTAACTTTATATACTTTACTTTTATCGCTTTTGGCAAAAGTGAACGGGACTGAGGGCTTATGCACACGACTGTTGTTGGCCAGTGCCTGTATTGTGGACTTGTTCTATTTGGAACGTGGGTGCGGACGGATCACGGACCCATTCAAGTGGAATTGGTCTGCATCTGTCTGCGCCAGCACTCGGACGGTGCCTGTGCATTGGGGAATGCACGGAACGGGCGGCACATGTTCGTGTATTTAAGCCCTTAGAGCAGCTTCCTGACACCTAACAGATTGAATTTTATTTGCAATTCATATTATTTAGTATTACTAACACCACACACTGCAGCGTCCAGAAGATGTGCCGGATTTATTGATATTAATAATTATTAAATTTATCTGACTCCAACATACTTAGGGCCCTTGCACACGACCGTATGCCCTCTGATCTTATGAGTGCCGACGGGCACAGCTTCATTGTAATCTATGATTCTGTACACTCCCGTGCGCACGACCGATGCCGCTCCGGGACATATGGCCCGATCACAGACCGTATATCTCGGAGGGCATACGGTCGTGTGCAAGAGTAAGATTGGTGTTAGAGATGAGCGGATTTCATATTTTGAAATTCGTTTAAGCTTCGTCTGGTGGTAAAAGGTGAATTGCGTTATGAATTCAGTTACCACGGACCATAACGCAATTCTATGACAAATACATAACGGAATGCCTTTAGGGTTAGGGTTCCGTTATTCATTCCGTCATAATAGAAGTCCATGGGCTGCATAGCGGATCTGTACGGTTTACGTTATGCAGGGGAGTCCTCTCCTGATCCTGAGTCGTCTCCTGCATAACGGAAACAGGACGGATCCGTTTTGCAGCCCATAGACTTCTATTATGACAGAATGAATAACGGAATGCCTCCGGTCATAGAATTGTGGAAGCCATAACGCAATTCACCTTTTACCACCATCTGCTCTGTTTCTGTGCACAGAGCCGGCTCCTCGCTCGTCCTCTGTTCTTTCACTTTTTTTGAACTCTCCGATGTAGGATTTGCCGCTGCGGTTCTCTGTGGACGTATTTCCCATTTTAGTTTAATTTAAAAGTCATAACCCTTTTGCTTTGCTGCAGAAATCTTATTTTCTGGAAGAGTGTTTGGCTTGTCTTCCCATATAACGGCAGAAATTCCACGGCTCAGTCAGTATTCATGTGTATCGTCATCTATGTAGGGGATGCTCCGCTATATAGAGGTCCACAGATGCCGCGCTGTGGGGACCACTTCAGGTCGTCTGTAATTACACACATTTCCGTCATTGTTTTGCACCTCGCTCCCAGAGGACGTCCGTGCATCCGTCTGCTGTAGTGATAATGTGGGCAGAGTTCTGTATGAAACATCGTCTAGAGCAGGGTTTCCCAACCAGCGGCCCTCCAGCTGTTGCAAAACTACAACTTCCAGCATGCCCACAAAGCCAAAGGATGTCCGGGAATGCTGGGAGTTGTAGTTTTGCAACGGCTGGAGGCACGCTGGTTGGGAAACACTGGTCTAGAGCAGCCATTCCTGTCAGCTTTAGGGGTCATTCAGACAGCCATATGCTGGCCGCAAAAATGCTGATCCGTTTTTTTGCTGACCCATAGACTTCAATGTGGCCATGTCCTCATTTTCACTGACAAGTATAGGACATGTTTTATTTGTTTTGCTGAGCCGTGCAGTGGAAGAAAAGGCCCCATAGAAGTGAATGGGACAGCATCTAATCCGCAAAAAGCGGATCCACATTTTTGCGGACAGCATACGGCCGTCTGAGTGAGCCCTAATGCAGTGTTTTTCATCCAACATGCCGTCATAGGGATGCAGTCTTGACAAACCTCCTGACGCGCCGGTCAGCCGTTCTGGCCTCACATCTGTCGGTTCAGCCTTAGTAATGACAGACTGGTTGCTAGGAAGCCTTCTCCCTAGCAACCAGCCTGTCAGACAGGAGTGCCCCGCCATCCAGCAGACTTACCTCACCGATGTCATATTTCATATCTAGTAAAACATCTGTTTGCATTTACAGAGTGGGATCATTGAAGAGCCTCAGACGCTGGGATCGGAGAGAGGTGAAGGTAAGAGGAAAAGCCACGCGTGGCCTGCAGGAATGCATCATATAGGTTGTGTGCTCTGTGGGTAATTTCATATAAAGGGGTATTCCCACCCCAACATTCATGGCACATCGCTAGGGTAAGCCATCAGCATCAGATAGGTGCGGGTCCCACCTCCGCACCCCAGAGTCTTCTTTTGGCTTCTCATTTATAGGAAATGCTGATAGGATTTCTTACATCAGGGGTCATTAAAGGGGTCCTCTCACCTCAGTAAGTGGCATTTATCATGTAGAGAAAGTTAATACCAGGCACTTACTAATGTATTCTGATTCTCCATATTGCCTCCTTTTTCCATCTCATTATACACGGCTCGTTTCCATGGTAACGACCACCTTACAATCCATCAGTGGTCGTGCTTGCACACTGTAGGAGAAAGCACCAGCCTATGTGCACTCCAGCGGTCCTGGCTGACGCTTTTTCCTATACTGTGCAAGCACGACCACCACCGATGGATTACAGGGTGGTCGTAACCATGGAAACGAGCCGTGTATAATGGGATGGAAAAATTAATCCAACCAGCAAAGGAAGAATCCCAATACATTAGTAAGTGCCTGGTATTAACTTTTTCTACATGATAAATGCCACTTACTGAAGTGAGAGGACCCCTTTAATGCATCCCCAGTCATTAGGAAATCAACAGCTCCCAAATTCACACAGATTTTCTTCCAGGAGTCTGTTCACACTCAATGTCTTCAATCTTCATAAAGCAGACACCAAGATGGCATGTCTCGTAGTCATGGATCTCGTAGGAATATCACTGAAGCTTTTACAAATGATTGTAGTGTATTGTACATATATCTGTAATATAGTGACTACAGTCAGCCCGCCGGGCGCCTCCACAGACCGCCGATGAGGCAGCGCGGCGCTCCCCCACTGCTGCCGCAGTCTTTGGACTCTCACCTGCGGCTCCGATCCATTATCTGAGCAATGTCTGCTCCCTACATTGTACTTTTATTTTATGACAGTTGTGCAGCCACATCACACCTCATGGCCAGGTTTTTTTTAACTTGATTTCAAGTCATTTTCACAATTTTCAAGACATGCTTGCTGTCAGTGTATGGAAATGTTTACCGGTTTATTTAGAGGCTGAAATATCTCCGCAGTTTATTCCAGTTGGTTTCAATCTAGACGATCCCCAACTCTAGAGCGGTACATTTTACCTGCTCTGATACATTGTAGCAAACTGGACAGTTGGGACCTCTCCGGCTGTGTGCAGTTGTAATACATTTATAGTATTACCTCACGGGAAGAAAATATGATTGTTTCCATTGAATGAAAGCAAGCGGAGATTTTGGAAATTAAGCAAAAAATATAGTAGGAACTCATTAAGGGTCATTTACAAAGATCGTCTCTGATTCCCCGCTGCGCCGATGAAGGATGCGCCTCGTTTATGACGGGGCATGTGTCCGGTGTAGACAGCACTCCAACGCCCGACGAGTCGTTTCTCACCAATATCTACATCTGGCACAAATGTTGGTAAATTTTCTGGCATTGTTCTGGCCCAGCCGCTG
Organism: Bufotes viridis; assembly: GCA_033119425.1. Taxonomy (NCBI): domain Eukaryota; kingdom Metazoa; phylum Chordata; class Amphibia; order Anura; family Bufonidae; genus Bufotes; species Bufotes viridis. The sequence continues at coordinate 154,104,904 of CM065597.1, read as the reverse complement.
CCCCTCCAAAGTGGCGATGACAGCGTAAAAACACTGCGCAACAAAATACCGTCACAGTGTTTTTATTTGCAACTTTTTTTTACAAGTAAGAATGTTAGTGAATGACCCCCATTGAGCTTTATCTAGACACAACAGGAAAATCCATTTTATTTCAAAAAGTTAATGTGATGCATGAAGTTCAAAGAGGCAGAGTCCTATAGGACCCCGCAGCCTGTGCTGGTAGACAGGTAACCCAAAGGTGGCCTCTCGGGGGATTCTCTGCATTTCACGTTTCCAGGCCCGTCTTGGCGTGACACTCCAGACGCAGCCGTCCAAAACTGCAGCAGACGCACGAGCTCAGCCATAGACTAATTACAATACAATTGATTCTGATTAGCATATCAGCCGTAATTGTCAAACAGTCTGGAATCAGGAAGCTCTGCACAAACTTTGCAAACAGTCTGACAAGTATTGAGCGTCTGAGGCCGGGTACACAAATACTCCGGGAGGTGACGGATATTTGAATTTTTGGAAGAAATGAACGCGCCTCTAATAGATTGGAGCCTGCTAATCCATCCGAGCATATTGATGGGCTGCCAGACACCACCACGTAAGCATTGCTCCGGTCGTTACATGCTTTGCTTCAATTTCATTCTGACATCTCTGCTTGCTGTCAGTGAAATGATACATTTGTATATAAATTCAGAAGCTGAAACACGTCCTTGTGTAGTTTGTTACTAAAACTAACATATCTAAAACCTGTTAGAAGTGCCTGGTGGGCATTAAAGGGCTTCTCTGCCCAAAACCTGAACACTCTCCCCGAATGTTATATGTCAGTAGCTCCACCATCTATTAGATTCTTCCAACCACTTGTGACTTCTTTCAGTTATTTTATGTTATATGCACATACATGTAAAAATACCGGAACACGTTCCAGACCCCTCAAGGTACCAAGGCACCATCAGACGCTGATCCAAAGAGCAACTGTGTTCAGACTGTTGATACCCGGAGCACTGGATAGGTGATTAATACTAGATTGGTGGGGGTCCGACCGCTGGGGATCCCTTTTCCTAGCCCCCTTTTCATGAGACTAGGAGGAATCTGAATGGAGTCATGTCAAGTATACATCCGTGGTCCTATGTCGGTATAGGCCTGGCAGAATGCTCGTCCTCTAGCGCCCCGCAGTCCAGTGCAGCACATTCTGCGGCGTCCCACGGAGACGTCCGCCCGGCAAGTGTTAATAGGACGTATTCCAGGGATCCCCGCCCCGAGCAGATTTGCTTCCTTCACCCCCTTCTGTTAATATAGAAATGTAAAGTGAGTGAATGAAGGTTTGCTGCTGAACAGAAGGAGATTTAATTAGAGGCACCGGACAGAGGAGCGGTGATTAGAAAACGTATCATTTAATCTCCTCCATGTAGCATGTTGTTAATTAAATTTCAGGAACATTAATTTTATTCCTGTCAAATATCTTTTTTGCCTACTGGGAAGAATCCGTCCATTACTGCGGTTTATTCAGCGAGCTTAAAAATAATAAATAAATTGCAGCGACGATCCGGATCTCACAAAGCAAATAACGTTAAGAGACTTTTAATGGGCATTTTTGCTTTATTAACTTTGTGTTTCTGGGCCGTTTTTCACGCCATGAGATATTGCGCTATAATTGCAGCGTGCTCTCCCACTTGTATTGCTTCGCCATCGTACGCCTTTAATAACTCATTTATAATGTTTCTCTTGTAGTAAAATGGAGCGGCGTTATTAACCTGAACACCTATTTGTTACAGACCATTTTAACACTGCGCCTCCATGCCGCCTCTCACTGCAGTTCGCATACGGGGCGGCCATATTGTGGCCTGAAAACATTATTCCACACCCCAATTCTGCTGATATTCTGCATCCAGTACCAAGGACTGGGATATTGTACGTCTCCATTCACAGGCTCCACAAAGAAAATCCCTGCTGGTGGTTGTCGAAGCCATGGAAAAAAAAGATGAGCGTACGCGACCTCGTGGTTAATCATCGTGTGGATCTGCCGGCACGCCCGCATACAGTTGTCACCCTCAGACTTCTGCTGTTAATATACATCAGATTCACCATAGACAAATCCAAGATGAGCCACCATACCCTAAGACTGGAGTAGATTGCAGGATGGGGGTCTGGAGATCTTCCTGAGGCACGAGCTACCCTCTGCCTCCAATAAGTAAGGATGTGACGTAGTAATGCATAGAGACCAGAGAGAAGCATTGGGCGTTGTCAGCATGGTGTCGGCCATTCTGAGAGCATGCAAGGCTTGGTAGGACTTCAGGTAGGTGGGCTGCGGGGGCATATCCAGCAGGATGTGTAGAGGCCCCACTGACAGGAAGCAGTTCTTGTCCATTAGTCTAGAGTCTTTTACGTTATGTGGCCTTGGTTATGATATGATCCTATCTTCTGCTCCTAATCATTACGATGCATAATGGTCATTCTACCTGCATCTGAACAGCGCTGGGTGTCGATTATATCATCGGATTTCAGGACAGTGGCCACTAGGGGGCAGAGTAATGTACGGTATACCATGTCTATGGGCGCCACCTGCTGCCCAGCACAGATGAACGTCACCCCAATCGTCTGAAACCATATTGGGTGATGTGTCGGCCACACGGCTGTAATGGGGCGCCGCTCCGACTCTGCATAGCAGATTGATTTTATATAATCTTTTAATTGATGTTCTGTGATGCAGCCGGCCGCCCGCCTGAGGGAATGACTGGAGTGGTAAAGCAGGGCTGTGTGCCGTGTGATTCTTAATGTTTTATTACCGGACGTGTAATGGCACTTAAGGGCACTCACTAAATATTTTAATAGAGCCCTCTAGTTGTGTGTTATTTATAATAGCTTTCCATGAGCCGACGTGTGACCGGAGTCCTGATTTATATTAAAGGGGCACTGACACTTTTCATAACAAGTAAATTCACTGCCAGAAAATGAATATAGAAAACTGGGCGAACGTAATGCTAGTGAGCAGAGACTGACACAGTATTAACTTCTTGTGGTGCTCAGTGACTGATCACACATGCATCAGGGTATATTTCGAGGCAGGGTCCCTAATTACAGTCGCAGCAGAATGGAGCAATCAACCTCCCATACACAGCACCTTGTCTGAACTATGGCTCCAAGATGACAGAGCTGGGAATGACATAGTACAGCAGGATATCCAGTATCTGTATGATCGCCACCACAGGAGGATATCCAGCATTCGTATGACCGCCACCAGAGCAGGATATCCAGTATCTGTATGACCGCCACCACAGCAGGATATCCAGTATCTGTATGACCGCCACCACAGCAGGATATCCAGTATCTGTATGACCGCCACCACAGCAGGATATCCAGTATCTGTATGACCGCCACCACAGCAGGATATCCAGCATCTGTATGACCGCCACCAGAGCAGGATATCCAGCATCTGTATGACCGCCACCACAGCAGGATATCCAGTATCTGTATGACCGCCACCACAGGAGGATATCCAGCATCTGTATGACCGCCACCACAGCAAGATATCCAGCATCTGTATGACCGTCACCACAGCAGGTTATCCAGCATCTGTATGACCGCCACCACAGCAGGATATCCAACATCTGTATGACCGCCACCACAGCAGGATATCCAGCATCTGTATGATCTCCACCACAGGAGGATATCCAGCATCTGTATGACCGCCACCACAGCAAGATATCCAGCATCTGTATGACCGCCACCACAGCAAGATATCCAGCATCTGTATGACCGTCACCACAGCGGGATATCCAGCATCTGTATGACCGCCACCACAGCAGGATATCCAACATCTGTATGAACGCCACCACAGCAGGATATCCAACATCTGTATGACCGCCACCACAGAAGGATATCCAGCATCTGTATGACTGCCACCGCAGCAGGATATACAGCATCGGTATGACCGCCACCATAGGAGGGTATCCAGTATCTGTATGACCGCCACCACAGCAGGATATCCAGCATCTGTATGACCGCCACCACAGCAGGATATCCAGTATCTGTATGACCGCCACCACAGCAGGATATCCAGTATCTGTATGACCGCCACCACAGGAGGATATCCAGCATCTGTATGACTGCCACCACAGCAGGATATCCAATATCTGTATGACCGCCACCACAGGAGGATATCCAGCAACCGTATAACTGCCACCACAGCAGGATATCCAGTATCTGTATGACCGCCACCACAGCAGGATATCCAGCATCTGTATGACCGCCACCACAGGAGGATATCCAGCATCTGTATGACCGCCACCACAGCAGGATATCCAGTATCTGTATGACCGCCACCACAGGAGGATATCCAGCATCTGTATGACCGCCACCACAGCAGGATATCCAGTATCTGTATGACCGCCACCACAGGAGGATATCCAGCAACCGTATGACTGCCACCACAGCAGGATATCCAGTATCTGTATGACCGCCACCACAGCAGGATATCCAGCATCTGTATGACCGCCACCACAGGAGGATATCCAGCATCTGTATGACCGCCACCACAGCAGGATATCCAGTATCTGTATGACCGCCACCACAGGAAGATATCCAGCATCTGTATGACCGCCACCACAGGAGGATATCCAGCATCTGTATGACTGCTACCACAGCAGGATATCCAGTATCTGTATGACCGCCACCACAGCAGGATATCCAGTATCTGTATGATCGCCACCACAGGAGGATATCCAGCATCTGTATGACCGCCACCACAGCAGGATATCCAGTATCTGTATGACCGCCACCACAGGAAGATATCCAGCATCTGTATGACCGCCACCACAGGAGGATATCCAGCATCTGTATGACCGCCACCACAGCAGGATATCCAGTATCTGTATGACTGCCACCACAGGAGGATTTACAGCATCGGTATGACCGACACCACAGCAGGATATCCAGTATCTGTATGACCGCCACCACAGGAAGATATCCAGCATCTATCTGTATGACCACAGCAGGATATCCAGTATCTGTATGACCGCCACCACAGGAGGATATCCAGCATCTATCTGTATGACCACAGGAGGATATCCAGCATCTGCATAACCGCCACCACAGGAGGATATCCAACATCTATCTGTATGACCACAGGAGGATATCCAGCATCTGTATGACCGCCACCACAGGAGGATATCCAGCAACCGTATGACTGCCACCACAGCAGGATATCCAGTATCTGTATGACCGCCACCACAGCAGGATATCCAGCATCTGTATGACCGCCACCACAGGAGGATATCCAGCATCTGTATGACCGCCACCACAGCAGGATATCCAGTATCTGTATGACCGCCACCACAGGAAGATATCCAGCATCTGTATGACCGCCACCACAGGAGGATATCCAGCATCTGTATGACTGCTACCACAGCAGGATATCCAGTATCTGTATGACCGCCACCACAGCAGGATATCCAGCATCTGTATGATCGCCACCACAGGAGGATATCCAGCATCTGTATGACCGCCACCACAGCAGGATATCCAGTATCTGTATGACCGCCACCACAGGAAGATATCCAGCATCTGTATGACCGCCACCACAGGAGGATATCCAGCATCTGTATGACCGCCACCACAGCAGGATATCCAGTATCTGTATGACCGCCACCACAGCAGGATATCCAGTATCTGTATGATCGCCACCACAGGAGGATATCCAGCATCTGTATGACCGCCACCACAGCAGGATATCCAGTATCTGTATGACCGCCACCACAGGAAGATATCCAGCATCTGTATGACCGCCACCACAGGAGGATATCCAGCATCTGTATGACCGCCACCACAGCAGGATATCCAGTATCTGTATGACCGCCACCACAGCAGGATATCCAGTATCTGTATGATCGCCACCACAGGAGGATATCCAGCATCTGTATGACCGCCACCACAGCAGGATATCCAGTATCTGTATGACCGCCACCACAGGAAGATATCCAGCATCTGTATGACCGCCACCACAGGAGGATATCCAGCATCTGTATGACCGCCACCACAGCAGGATATCCAGTATCTGTATGACTGCCACCACAGGAGGATTTACAGCATCGGTATGACCGACACCACAGCAGGATATCCAGTATCTGTATGACCGCCACCACAGGAAGATATCCAGCATCTATCTGTATGACCACAGCAGGATATCCAGTATCTGTATGACCGCCACCACAGGAAGATATCCAGCATCTGTATGACCGCCACCACAGGAGGATATCCAGCATCTGTATGACTGCTACCACAGCAGGATATCCAGTATCTGTATGACCGCCACCACAGCAGGATATCCAGCATCTGTATGATCGCCACCACAGGAGGATATCCAGCATCTGTATGACCGCCACCACAGCAGGATATCCAGTATCTGTATGACCGCCACCACAGGAAGATATCCAGCATCTGTATGACCGCCACCACAGGAGGATATCCAGCATCTGTATGACCGCCACCACAGCAGGATATCCAGTATCTGTATGACCGCCACCACAGCAGGATATCCAGTATCTGTATGATCACCACCACAGGAGGATATCCAGCATCTGTATGACCGCCACCACAGCAGGATATCCAGTATCTGTATGACCGCCACCACAGGAAGATATCCAGCATCTGTATGACCGCCACCACAGGAGGATATCCAGCATCTGTATGACCGCCACCACAGCAGGATATCCAGTATCTGTATGACTGCCACCACAGGAGGATATCCAGCATCTGTATGACCACAGGAGGATATCCAGCATCTGTATGACCACAGGAGGATATCCAGCATCTGTATGACCACAGGAGGATATCCAGCATCTGTATGACCACAGGAGGATATCCAGCATCTGTATGACCACAGGAGGATATCCAGCATCTGTATGACCACAGGAGGATATCCAGCATCTGTATGACCACAGGAGGATATCCAGCATCTGTATGACCACAGGAGGATATCCAGCATCTGTATGACCACAGGAGGATATCCAGCATCTGTATGACCACAGGAGGATATCCAGCATCTGTATGACCACAGGAGGATATCCAGCATCTGTATGACCACAGGAGGATATCCAGCATCTGTATGACCACAGGAGGATATCCAGCATCTGTATGACCGCCACCACAGGAGGATATTGAGCTACTATGTCGTGAGTATATCGAGATTAAAGTTGGGGAACCATTCAAAATCAAAAACATGAAGAAGAAGAAGAAAAGCCCCCTGTCATGGCAGTCCTGTAATAGCAGACCATTATCAGTAGTTGTAGGGGCAGGTACAGTATGGATGGCAGCCTGTAGTATGATGGCTAGGAGAATGGTTGTCTCAGTTTTTTGTAATTTTCTTGGCGGATGGATCTCACGAATACCCTATCACTGTGTCAGCGCCGGATCACAGATGATCACACAGCCTCTGATGTTGTAGAGGATTCCTTTAAACCAGAACAAATAATACCGTAGCAGTGACAAGACTTAATGCCATTAGTTCTGCTTCACTGGTGACTGCGATTAAGACATTATCACAGTTCATAATGGGTTGTGCTGACAGAACACCCCGGGCGTACCAGCACTAATAATCGCTAAAACATTCCCTCTATTTTATCTTGCAGCTGATGGTGATCTGCAGGTCGGTTTTGTCTCTAAATAAGTCCCCCAATGTTTATTTCAAAGGAGTTTGACTTTTCGGACAATCTGATCCTGTTAGAAAGGTTCCTATAGTTAGGTGTCCTCCCGCCCCCATCCCCAGCACTCAGTTGTAATCTGGTGGAAACCTGGCAGTAAGGCCTCATTCACACAGGCGTCCTGGATTTGCTCCAGATGCGTTGAGGGTGCATTGCGAGAAACCTGCGCGGGTGCGCACACAATTTCAGTCAGTTTTTACTGCGATTGCGTTGTTCAGTTTTTTCCGCACGAGTGCAATGCATTTTGCACGCATGTGATAAAAAACTGAATGTGGTACCCAGACCCGAAATTCTTCACTGAAGATTGTGTAGATTATATTGTTTTCCCTTATAACATGGTTATGATGGAAAATAATAGCATTCTTTAATACAAAATGCTAAGTAAAATGTCCATCAAGAGTTAAAAAATAATAAAAAAAATTACTCAACTCATCCACTTGATCGCGCAGTCGGCATCATCTTCTTTCTTTTTCTTTCAGGACCTGCAAAAGGACCTTTTATGACTTAATCGCACTCACCACGTGGTGACGTCAACACAGGTCCTGCTGAATGAAGATAGAAGGATCTTCCTTGGTGGTGAGCGCAATTACATCATCGAAGGTCCTTTTGCAGGTCCTGAAAGAAGAAGAAAGAAGACAATGCTGGCTGTGCGATCAAGTGGATGAGGTGAGTTAATTTTTTTAATTTTTTATCCCCTCAAGGCACATTTCAGTTAGCATTCTTTAGTAAGAATGCTATTATTTTCCATTATGTTATAAGGGAAAATAATACAGTGAATAGACTTTAATGGGGTCCGGGGTTGCTCATCCCCATCATCTCCTAGCAACCATGCGTGAAAATCGCACCACATCCGCACTTGCTTGCGGATGCTTGCGATTTTCACGCAGCCACATCAAATTCTATGGGGCCTGTGTTGCGTGAAAAATGCAGAATATAAAACATGCTGCGATTTCATGCATCGCACAAGTGATACGTTAAAATCACCGCTCATCTGCACAGCCCTATTGAAGTGAATGGGTCCAGATTCACGCATTGCACCCGCGCGGAATTCTCGCCCATGTGAAAGGGGCCTAAGTGTTCTCTGCAGCGCCTCCACAGGGGAAATGAAGCATTGCAGTGTCCATTCACACCAGTGGGTTGTCTGTGTAATAGAGGACAGGTCCTCCAGAGCAAAAGACACTGCTGGTGACCCCACTCCTCTCTAAAGGGGGTCCTGAACAGGTGCCTCTCTAATGGGGTTTCCAAATTGGGAAGTCCTTTTAAGCTCAAGGCATTTTCAAGGTTTGTTCTGATTTGTTTCCATAGGATACTGTGGTATGGAGTGACCTCCAGCCCAAATATACACAATGTCAGACCCCAGGCATCATTCCAGCTCCTACAACATTGCCAGGGTCAGACCAGTGTAATACTAATAATGAACCCCCCTCCCCACTTTCTGCCATGGCAACTCCATCTCCGGCTCCGCTCTGTGCCTCTAATTAGCACTTGCCGGTAAATGAGGCTGCTCATTGTGTATGCATTGTGTGTTCACAGAACCATAGGTGACAAGTGGCATAATGACTGCCGAGGATCCCTCTGTTCTGCCTTGTTCTCCCCTTTCAAATATTACGGTTGTAAGACCGAAAATGTCAAATCAACATAATGTAGGCATGGATTCTGCAAAGCTCCATAAAGATGTGAGCGGTGCCCGCAGAGAGGGCCCAGCACGGGGGTTTATATGAAATGGGGACACCATCACTGCAGATACAGAAGCAATTCATTCAGTTATTTTATGGGTGACCACCAACGTGGCTGCCATCACAGCTGATCCTGGGTTTGTCAACGAACTTTGTGTTAAGCAGCTTATCCTGGTTGTGTAGTAGTAGCAGTTTTAGCTGACCCGATGGTTGCACTTCTTGCTGACCCGATGGTTGCACTTCTTGCTGACCCGATGGTTGCACTTCTAGCTGACCTGATGGTTGCACTTCTAGCTGACCCGATGGTTGCACTTCTTGCTGACCCGATGGTTGCACTTCTAGCTGACCCGATGGTTTCACTTCTAGTTGACCCGATGGTTGCACTTCTAGTTGACCCGATGGTTGCACTTCTAGTTGACCCGATGGTTGCACTTCTAGCTGACCCGATGGTTTCACTTCTTGCTGACCCGATGGTTGCACTTCTAGCTGACCCGATGGTTGCACTTCTAGCTGACCCGATGGTTGCACTTCTTGCTGACCCGATGGTTGTACTTCTAGCTGACCCGATGGTTGCACTTCTAGCTGACCCGATGGTTGTACTTCTAGCTGACCCGATGGTTGTACTTCTAGCTGACCCGATGGTTTTACTTCTAGCTGACCCGATAGTTGCACTTCTAGCTGACCCGATGGTTGCACTTCTAGTTGACCCGATGGTTGCACTTCTAGTTGACCCGATGGTTGCACTTCTAGTTGACCCGATGGTTGCACTTCTAGTTGACCCGATGGTTGCATTTCTAGCTGACCCGATGGTTGCACTTCTAGCTGAACCGATGGTTGTACTTCTAGCTGACCCGATGGATGCACTTCTAGTTGACCTGATGGTTGCACTTCTAGCTGACCCGATGGTTGTACTTCTAGCTGACCCGATGGTTGCACTTCTAGTTGAACCGATGGATGCATTTCTAGCTGACCCGATAGTTGTACTTCTAGTTTAACCGATGGTTGCATTTCTAGCTGACCCGATGGTTGCACTTCTAGCTGACCCGATGGTTGTACTTCTAGCTGACCCGATGGTTGTACTTCTAGCTGACCCGATGGTTGCACTTCTAGTTGACCCGATGGTTGCACTTCTAGCTGACCCGATGGTTGTACTTCTAGCTGACCCGATGGTTGTACTTCTAGCTGACCCGATGGTTGTACTTCTAGCTGACCCGATGGTTGTACTTCTAGCTGACCCGATGGTTGCACTTCTTGCTGACCCGATGGTTGCACTTCTTGCTGACCTGATGGTTGCACTTGTAGCTGACCCGATGGTTGCACTTCTTGTTTATCCGATGATTGCCCTTATGTTGACCCGATGGTTGCACTTCTAGTTGACCCGATGGTTGCACTTCTAGTTGACCCGATGGTTGCACTTCTAGTTGACCCGATGGTTGCACTTCTAGTTGACCCGATGGTTGCACTTCTAGTTGACCCGATGGTTGCACTTCTAGTTGACCCGATGGTTGCACTTCTAGTTGACCCGATGGTTGCACTTCTAGTTGACCCGATGGTTGCACTTCTAGCTGACCCGATGGTTGCACTTCTAGCTGACCCGATGGTTGCACTTCTAGCTGACCCGATGGTTGCACTTCTTGCTGACCCGATGGTTGCACTTCTTGCTGACCCGATGGTTGCACTTCTAGCTGACCCGATGGTTGCACTTCTAGCTGACCCGATGGTTGCACATCTAGCTGACCCGATGGTTGCACTTCTTGCTGACCCGATGGTTGCACTTCTTGCTGACCCCATGGTTGCACTTCTTGCTGACCCGATGGTTGCACTTCTTGCTGACCCCATGGTTGCACTTCTTGCTGACCCCATGGTTGCACTTCTTGCTGACCCCATGGTTGCACTTCTTGCTGACCCCATGGTTGCACTTCTTGCTGACCCCATGGTTGCACTTCTTGCTGACCCCATGGTTGCACTTCTTGCTGACCCCATGGTTGCACTTCTTGCTGACCCCATGGTTGCACTTCTTGCTGACCCCATGGTTGCACTTCTTGCTGACCCCATGGTTGCACTTCTTGCTGACCCCATGGTTGCACTTATAGCTGACCCGATGGTTGCCCTTATGTTGACACGATGGTTGCACTTTTAGTTGACCCGATGATTGCACTTCTAGCTGCTTTTAGGCCTCTTTCACACGGGCGAGTTTTCCGCGCGGGTGCAATGCGTGAGGAGGATACATTGCGCCCGCACTGAATCCTGACCCATTCATTTCTATGGGGCTGAGCACATGAGCGGTGATTTTCACGCATCACTTCTGCGTTGCGTGAAAATCGCAGCATGTTCTATATTGTGCGTTTTTCACGCAACGCAGGCCCCATAGAAGTGAATGGGGCTGCGGGAAAATCGCAAGCATCCGCAAGCAAGTGCGGATGCGTTGCGATTTTCCCGCATGGTTGCTTAGCAACGGGACCCGATCTTTATTATTTTCCCTTATAAAATGGTTATAAGGGGAAATAATAGCATTCTTAATAAAGAATGCATTGTTAAATGAAGTGGAAGGGGTTAAAAATAATAAAAGTTAACTTACCTTAGCCACTTGATCGCGTAGTCGGGATCTCTCCTCTCTTTCCCAGCATCAGCTAAGATCTACAGGACCTGTGATGACGTCACATCACATGGTCCAATCACATGGTCCAACTGGTCCTCAAACTGCGGCCCTCCAGCTGTTGCAAAACTACAACTCCCAGCATGCCTGAACAGCCTACAGGTATCAGCCTACAGCAGGGCATTGTGGGAGTTGTAGTTTTACAACAGCTGGAGGGCCACAGTATGAGGATGCCTGAGATAGATGTAGAGGATGTGGAAAGAAGTTTTGGCTCATTGGCAATTCACCATGATCTAGTGGCCGAATGGCCATTCTCGGTGATCTAATGGCTGAGGGGCCATTCTTTGGGATCTAGTTGATCAGTGACTTCCCAGTGATCTCGTGACATAGTGAATATTCCCACTTCCCTGTGTGGCTCCGTGGTCATTTCTGATGATCATATGGCTCAGTGGCCATTCAGTATCATCTAGTGGCTGAAGAACCATTCTTGGTGATCCAGTGGCTCAGTGACTATTCCCAGTGATCTAGTGGCTTAGTGGTCTTTCTTGTTGAGGTCATTCCCAGAGATCTACCATGATGTAGTGGCTATTTCCGGAGATCTTTTTGTGATAAATCTCCCATTTAACCCTTGCTGGGTCTTCTTGATCTGATAAATCTGCTGGTGGTATTCCTCCTCTGTCGGGGGCGCCGCTTGCAGAACATTTGTTTTTGCATTAATGCTCTGACTGCAGAAAGTCCTCATGTAATTTGTTTTAAGGTAAAGAAATGACAGCAAAATCTTTAACAACCTAATTTTCGGTGAACATCAGCAGAACGGTGCAGGCGTTGTGCCGCGTTCAGCGTTCCCGCTGCTTTATACCCAGGTGCTTTGTAGAGGTGTAAGACTGAACATCGATTGTAAACTGCAGGCACGGCTCGCGTCTGTCCAGCACTACCTCCATGCCGTAATATCACCTGTATGCAACCGATCTGATAACGGATCCCACTACAGAACATTTCTGGGTAGTAACCTGCCGTCCAGGTGGGTAATGGGTTTAATTGGTGCTGTTTATGCAGGGCGGTGAGATTTTAATTAAAAGCTGCTGCATTACATACTTGGGGAGTAGCAGTGATGTGAGTGCTCCATCCTCCCCGCAGCGTGCTCAGAGGTGTCCTGTAGATGTGATATCCCTTTAATTTGATTTCTTTTGCATTATCGTCCCCCTTAGTCAGGATCCTGGAGCTTTTAGAGCTGACCCCTTCCTCGTTCTGCTCATATGTACATCTACTAAAATACCGCCACATGATCAGCAAAATCCAATATTATATTACAGCTTCCTGCATCTCATCCCTCTCCTGACAATTCCTCGCATTGAAGTCTCATTAAAGGGCAAGTATCACCGCTTTCAGCAGATAACGCAGCTCTGCCTATTCCTGTGTATTACAGCTATTAACCCTTTCTGCTGTATTAGAATATCTGATAACCTGCCACCTATCATATCTCATATGGACTGCACTGAAGTGATGTCTATATGTATAGTGTACATGATGGGAGTAATGTCCGCTGCCATGGAGTAGATGGATATAGTTGCATACATTATATTTCTATTACAGATCGCTCCACACACCATAACACATATCGTCCTATGTATGAAAGAGAGAGAGCGGGATGATGTAACTGCTCTGTATACACGCTGTATACTCTACACTAGGGGGCAGATTACTCCCACTAATACCCACATGTTCTTCACTAGTGCAGATCTTACTGTTTACACGGCAATTTATGATATCACTGATGGTTTGTAGGATAATATACATAACCTTGCGTGGTCCATATAAGAGGTGGTCGTCATGTCTCTGCCCTCTGGCATAGTCCATCCATGAGGTGGTCATCATGTCTCTGCCCTCTGGCATAGTCCGTCCATGAGGTGGTCATCATATCTCTGCCCTCTGGCATAGTCCGTCCATGAGGTGGTCATCATGCCTCTGCCCTCTGGCATAGTCCATCCATGAGGTGGTCACCATATCTCTGCCCTCTGGCATAGTCCATACATGAGGTGGTCACCATATCTCTGCCCTCTGGCATAGTCCATACATGAGGTGGTCATCATATCTCTGCGCTCTGGCATAGTCCATCCATGAGGTGGTCATCATATCTCTGCCCTCTGGCATAGTCCATACATGAGGTGGTCACCATATCTCTGCCCTCTGGCATAGTCCAAACATGAGGTGGTCATCATGTCTCTGCCCTCTGGCATAGTCCAAACATGAGGTGGTCATCATATCTCTGCCCTCTGGCATAGTCCACCCATGAGGTGGTCATCATGTCTCTGCCCTCTAGCATAGTCCATCCATGAGGTGGTCACCATATCTCTGCCCTCTGGCATAGTCCATACATGAGGTGGTCATCATATCTCTGCGCTCTGGCATAGTCCATCCATGAGGTGGTCATCATATCTCTGCCCTCTGGCATAGTCCATACATGAGGTGGTCACCATATATCTGCCCTCTGGCATAGTCCAAACATGAGGTGGTCATCATGTCTCTGCCCTCTGGCATAGTCCAAACATGAGGTGGTCATCATATCTCTGCCCTCTGGCATAGTCCATCCATGAGGTGGTCATCATGTCTCTGCCCTCTAGCATAGTCCATCCATGAGGTGGTCACCATATCTCTGCCCTCTGGCATAGTCCATCCATGAGGTGGTCTTCATGTCTCTGCCCTCTGGCATAGTCCATCTATGAGGTGGTCATCATATCTCTGCCCTCTGGCATAGTCCATCCATGAGGTGGTCATCATGTCTCTGCCCTCTAGCATAGTCCATCCATGAGGTGGTCACCATATCTCTGCCCTCTGGCATAGTCCATCCATGAGGTGGTCATCATGTCTATGCCCTCTGGCATAGTCCATACATGAGGTGGTCATCATGTCTCTGCCCTCTAGCATAGTCCATCCATGAGGTGGTCATCATGTCACTACCCTCTGGCATAGTCCATATATGAGGTGGCCATCATGTCACTACCCTCTGGCACAGTCCATCCATGAGGTGGTCTTCATGTCTCTGCCCTCTGGCACAGTCCATCCATGAGGTGGTCTTCATGTCTCTGCCCTCTGGCACAGTCCATCCATGAGGTGGTCTTCATGTCTCTGCCCTCTGGCACAGTCCATCCATGAGGTGGTCTTCATGTCTCTGCCCTCTGGCACAGTCCATACATGAGGTGGTCTTCATGTCTCTGCCCTCTGGCACAGTCCATCCATGAGGTGGTCTTCATGTCTCTGCCCTCTGGCACAGTCCATCCATGAGGTGGTCTTCATGTCTCTGCCCTCTGGCACAGTCCATCCATGAGGTGGTCTGCATGTCTCTGGCACAGTCCATCCATGAGGTGGTCTTCATGTCTCTGCCCTCTGGCACAGTCCATCCATGAGGTGGTCTTCATGTCTCTGGCCTTTTGCATAGTCCATCCATGAGGTGGTCTGCATGTCTCTGGCATAGTCCATACATGAGGTGGTCATCATGTCTCTGACCTCTGGCATAGTCCATACATGAGGTGGTCTTCATGTCTCTGGCCTTTTGCATAGTCCATCCATGTGGTGGTCGTCATGTCTCTGCCCGCTGCCTCATATCAGCATGGAGGGCAAATATCTGTGTTGAGAAGGGGTTAAGGGTGCTGGAAGGGCCATAACCGTCCCCAGTATGTGACGGTAAGGTATATATGTATATGTAATACGTATATACTACCCGTTTCATAAATTTGCTTCATCCAGCAGTCCATAATATCTGTAAATCTGCCATATGTGCACTGATGGTGGATTAAGGGGATTTGGCTGTTTGCGAGTCGATGAGCCAGATGACATTTAGATGTTATGGAGGCGCTCGTAGACTGGATAGGAAGGTGAACCTGTAAATCACTATGTACAGATGAAGCAAACCTTAACCGGACATTTCATGTGTTACCTGCCCAAACTTTAACTGCAATGTTGATGCCTTTTGTCATGTTAAGTGTTAGTTGCAGCTGTTTGAGGCGTTCAGTGCTGCATTTCTAGCCCTCCACCTCCTCTGGTCTCACCCGTCCCTAGCAGACTCCCCAGAGGACTCATTCGTGTCTCTTCTTGTAGCTGTTTATAATACTTGTCTTAAGATCACACGAAGATGACAGATAATGACTTTGTTATGATAGCAAGACGACCAGGAGCTGACGTCACATCTGCCGAAACCTACGTTATACAATGCACTTTACATCAGCCATGGACCACGGCTTCCAAACCACAAATACTCTCCGTTATTATCAGGCCTTATCAAGAGAGCAACTACAGTGCCGGGGCCCGCCTGCCAAGGAATCTAGTAACACTTTAATGACATGACCGGTTTCCGTTTTCATGTCCGTTTTTTACTGCTGGACTTCCCAGAGCTGTAGCTTTAGTTTTCCGTTCATATAGCCGTACAAAGGCTTCATTTCTGTGGAACAAGTTGTACATTCTAACTGGAAACTGGAAAAACTCCAAACTAGGTGGAATTGACAAAGTTTTATGGGCTTTATGTTCATTCTCTACGCAGTAAAACTGACCCATGGCCTTCATTCTCTGGGTCAGTACGATTACAACAGTGGTGCAGAGCGTTTTGTGGGTGGGGGCCACATTGTCAGGCTGAAGTAACGTCAAGGGGTAAAAATAAAATGTAAAGGAGTATTAACAACTGAAACACTGTATTTATGGCAAATTGAATATACAGTATGTACTATAAATGTCTGGTTACACCTCCAGGACTCCATGATACCTGTACTGTGAGATACCAGCAGTGGGGAGCACCATGATACCTGTACTGTGAGATACCAGCAGTGAGGAGCACCATGATAGGTGTACCGTGAGATACCAGCAGTGGGGAGCACCATGATACCTGTACTGTGAGATACCAGCAGTGGGGAGCACCATGATACCTGTACTGTGAGATACCAGCAGTGGGGAGTACCATGATACCTGTACTGTGAGATATTAGCAGTGGGGAGCACCATGATACCTGTACTGTGAGATACCAGCAGTGGGGAGCACCGTGATACCTGTACTGTAAGATACCAGCAGTGAGGAGCACCATGATACCTGTACTGTGAGATACCAGCAGTGGGGAGCACCATGATACCTGTACTGTGAGATACCAGCAGTGAGGAGCACCATGATACCTGTACTGTGAGATACCAGCAGTGGGGAGCACCATGATACCTGTACCGTTAGATACCAGCAGTGGGGAGCACCATGATACCTGTACTGTGAGATACCAGCAGTGAGGAGCACCATGATACCTGTACTGTGAGATGCCAGCAGTGGGGAGCACCATGATACCTGTACTGTGAGATACCAGCAGTGGGGAACACCATGATACCTGTACCGTTAGATACCAGCAGTGGGGAGCACCATGATACCTGTACCGTGAGATACCAGCAGTGGGGAGCACCATGATACCTGTACCGTGAGATACCAGCAGTGGGGAGCACCATGATACCTGTACTGTGAGATACCAGCAGTGGGGAGCACCATGATACCTGTACTGTGAGATACCAGCAGTGGGGAGCACCATGATACCTGTACTGTGAGATACCAGCAGTGGGAGCACCATGATACCTGTACTGTGAGATACCAGCAGTGAGGAGCACCATGATACCTGTACTGTGAGATACCAGCAGTGGGGAGCACCATGATACCTGTACTGTGAGATACCAGCAGTGGGAGCACCATGATACCTGTACTGTGAGATACCAGCAGTGGGGAGTACCATGATACCTGTACTGTGAGATACCAGCAGTGGGGAACACCATGATACCTGTACTGTGAGATACCAGCAGTGAGGAGCACCATGATACCTGTACTGTGAGATACCAGCAGTGGGGAGCACCATGATACCTGTACTGTGAGATACCAGCAGTGGGGAGCACCATTATACCTGTACTGTGAGATACCAGCAGTGGAGAGCACCATAATACCTGTACTGTGAGATACCAGCAGTGAGGAGCACCATGATACCTGTACCGTGAGAAACCAGCAGTGGGGAGCACCATGATACCTGTACTGTGAGATACCAGCAGTGAGGAGCACCATGATACCTGTACTGTGATATACCAGCAGTGAGGAGCATCAAGATACCTGTACCGTGAGATACCAGCAGTGGAGAGCACCATAATACCTGTACTGTGAGATACCAGCAGTGAGGAGCACCATGATACCTGTACTGTGAGATACCACCATTAGGATGTACCATGATATCTTTTTTGTGAGTTACTTTGGACAGTTAAGTAAGTTGAATATGAATAAATCTCCAAAAGGCATAAAGTTAAAGATGACGCATTCTCTTTGTACTTTAAGCAATAACAATTTTTTTTTTAATTTTTATCTTTTACATTTTCAAAATAACCAAAAAGGAAAAGGGCCCGAAGCAAAACTATGGCCACCCAGCATGGTTGGTACCTAGTAGCACCCCCTTTGGCAAGTATTACAGCTTGTAAATGCTTTTTGTAGCAGCGGAGAGTCTTTCAATTCTTGTTTGAGGGATTTTCCTCCATTCTTCCTTGCAGACGTCTTTTAGTTCTGTGAGATTCCATTCCATCCTGCATGCACTGCTCCTTTGAGCTCTATCCACAGTAAAACCTTCAGTTTGTGCTTTTGGTCTATTGTGGATTTTGAGCTCTTTTCAAGCTTTGTTACAGTTGGTGTTACTTTTGCTTTCAGAATTTGCTGAAATTTCATTGAATCCATTCTTCCCTCTACCAGTGAAATTTTTTCCTGTGCCATTGGCTGCAACACAACCCAAAAGCAGGATTGATCCATCCCCATGATTAATGGTTGGAGAGGTGTTCTTCTGAAATTCTGTGCCCTTTTTCTCCAAAAATACCTTTGCAAACTTCTGATGCTGAATTTTGTGGTGAGGATGCAGGAGAGGTTTTTTTCTGATGACTCTTCCATGAAATCCATATTTGTGCAGATGTCACTGAACAGTAGAACAATGTTCCACAACTCCAGAGTCTGCAAAATCTTCCTGAAGGTCTTTTGCAGTCAAGCGAGGGTTCTGATTTGTATTTCTAGCAATCCTATGAGAAGCTGTCTCTGAGATTTTTCTTGGTCTTCCAGACCTTCTCTTGACCTCCACTGTTCCTGTTAATTACCATTTCTTAATTACGTTTCAAACTGAGGAAATGGCAACCTTAAAATGCTTTGCCATCTTATAGTCTTCTCCTGCTTTGTGGACCATTTTTATGTGTGTTAGGCAGCTGCTTAGA
Organism: Bufotes viridis; assembly: GCA_033119425.1. Classification (NCBI taxonomy): domain Eukaryota; kingdom Metazoa; phylum Chordata; class Amphibia; order Anura; family Bufonidae; genus Bufotes; species Bufotes viridis. The sequence continues at coordinate 154,085,706 of CM065597.1, read as the reverse complement.
ATAACCCATGGCCGCTCTTTTTTGGACATGGAGAGAGGAGTCTGGGGATTTATAAAGCTGTGAAATTTGCCGGGCCTTTCCTAACGATGACTGTGAACAAGTCTTAACCCTAACAGGATATTTAAGGTCTGGGACCGTGGTCCGTTATCTGAGTGTTCAAATCTCCTTGGGTTCCCGTACTTTTTCAAGGTGCTCCTTTTCATTTTTTCACTCTAAAATTGTACAAAACCTGATATTGCTTAAAATGTTTAAAAGTGTATTTCATCTTTACCTTTATGCCTTTTGGAGATCATTTCATCTTCAATTTGTATAACTGTTCACAGTAACATTAATTTTGACCAGAGGTGGCCAAACCTTTGCATGCCATTATACCTGCTCACGCGAAAATGATTGCCTAAAGTGGGCTCTGCACCGTATATTATATTTGCATACAGCTCTTGATGGGTGGGATATGCAATAACTAAGTGGTCAACCCCATAAGTCCCTGGAGTCAGGACGGTGCTGCCCTTATCAACTGAATGGGGCTGTGTTGCACTGGTATGGGATCAGAGACATAGACCCAGATTTAATAATGTGTCTGTGCCATAAATCTGTCTAAAAAGTGCCGCAATTTGGCCCATGTAGGGTTTTTGCATCTTTTTTATGACATGCTTAATAGGGTGTTGGGGCTTAGGGGAAAAGGGTGGAATTTTGTTGGAAAGGGGATGGGCCTAAGATGCTTCATTTTGGCCAAAATTGCTACACAATTCTTGCATAAAAATCATTGAACCAATAGTTTAGAGTCAGAGAAAAGTGTCTGCCTTCTTAATGGGACTATACCCATGTCTTATTTACTGAGGAACAGCACACAGCTGCCTCATCATATATTGTCCTTATCAGTAACAGTGAGGGATGGAGAATATGTCTTTGCAGATTTCCATAGGGTCCAGGACGCCTCCTCAGAATGGGCAGATCCCCGTGGCGATATATTTAATCATTTCTAGTGAACGCCAGGAGTCAGTCATTTTCAAAATAGGAATAAAATCCTTTAAAACATTTTGCAGGCAGAAGTAAACACCATCCATCAGCCAGATTGCAGAGGGTTTTGAAAGTTATAGCGGTTATTTGAAAGCAATATTCAGCCTTCGCAGACTTTGCAGGCCTTGTGTACTTTGCCGTGTTTTACGAGCCTCTGCAGCAGCAGTGAAAAGGAAAGCAAAGACCTTTCAGTTCTGCTTTTTTGCTGCATGATCTATAAGTGCAGAGAAACGTTACTTGTAAGCTAAAACTCTTCCTGAATCCGCACCCTGAATTATTCACAGTGCTTGTACCGAGAAAGCCAAGAATGTCTGATGCTGTAGGCAGGGATTAAGTTCATCTCTGAGCAGAACGCCTGCTTGAAGGTGGATTTTGTGTATTCAAATTAATTCCCATCCTGACGAATGCTGATGAAAAGATATTAACATTTCAATCATGTTCAATCCTCATTCATCTCGCAGCGCCATTTCTACTTTCTATAAATGTTCCTTGCTCAAGAAGTACTTATTATTGTGATAAGGTTTGCTGTGGACCTGACAACCATCCAGGGGGTGGAGAAGCTTCCTCTAGACCAGGCAACCATTCAGCGGATGGGAAGGCTTGCTCAGGACCAGACAACCATCCAGGGGGTGGGAAGGCTTGCTCAGGACCAGGCAACCATTCAGCGTATGGGAAGGCTTGCTCAGGACCAGACAACCATCCAGGGGGTGGGAAGGCTTACTCAGGACCAGGCAACCATCCAGGGGGTGGGAAGGCTTGCTCAGGACCAGGCAACCGTTCAGTGGATGGGAAGGCTTGCTCAGGACCAGACAACCTTCCAGGGGTGGGAAGGCTTGCTCAGGACCAGGCAACCATTCAGCGGATGGGAAGGCTTGCTCAGGACCAGACAACCATCCAGGGGGTGGGAAGGCTTGCTCAGCACCAGGCAACCATTCAGCGGATGGGAAGGCTTGCTCAGGATCAGACAACCATCCAGGGGGTGGGAAGTCTTGCTCAGGATCAGACAACCGTCCAGGGGGTGGGAAGGCTTCTCAGCAGTTACTTTAAAGGGGTTATCCCATGATTAATGTAAAAATTGAAAATGAGACATCTTATAGACAATCTCTTTCTAACAAAGCTAGAGCCAGCCCTGTACCTCACATGGACCCAGAGATTTCCCCATTCATTGCTCTGCTAGATTTATATCAAGCTGGCAGGACATAGGGAGTGTCCTTTCTCAGGGGACGTGTCTTTATTCTGTAGCTCTCTCCCTATCACAGCTCAGGAGGCAGTAGAAGGATGAAACTGAGCATGTGCGGCCTTCTCATTGAGCGGACTGAGAAATGAGAATAAACAAACAGCAGGTGGCGCTGTACAGATACCTAGTATTGAATAACTCAGAAGCTTTACTAAATATTTAATTGCAGGCAATTCCAAAACTATTCAGATCCAGATGCTGGTTTGAAAGCTGTAGAATATTTTTTTGTGGGATTACCCTTTAAAAAAAAAGTTGACCAGTTTCAGGCTGTAATTCATTATTATTTTTTTTATAATCAGACCCTTGATATTCAGTTTGCAACCTGCTCCTATTTTCGGACTTTTTTTTATGTGGGGTGTCCCCTGCAGTAATACTGTGTGTCCAGGATGCTTCTGCCTTTCGACTGTACACTTGCTCTCCTCCCTGTCTACAGCCAGTTTACCTTGGATCCTTTCTCCCCTTTCCATCCTCTGATATGCCATGTGCAACCTCCTTCCCCTCCTTGCTGCTCTGTCTAATGGCTCATTCACACGTCAGTGTTCGGTCAGTGATTTCCATCAGTAATTTTGAGCCAAAACCAGGCGCGGCTCTAAACACAGAACAGGTGCAGATCTTTCCCTTATACCTCATGTCTGTGGAGGCTGTAATCCTGGTCTTGGCTCACAATCACTGATGGAAATCACTGACCAATCACTGACTTGTGAATGAGGCTTAACACCGAGAGAAGGGAAGGGGGGATGAGAGAGAGCCAATAGGTGTAGAGCAGAGATGGATTTCTGTCACATTCTGCAGCACTAGTAGATAGGTGAAGGACTTCAACATATTCTGCAGAAGCAAAATCTTAGGAAACTTTATTTTGCAAATTAATAATTTGAAAAAAATCAGTGCAAAGATGTCCATAGCCTTAAGTTTGCAGTAAATGTTTTCACTACTGTATTCAGTTCATACCCAATCATAAATGATTTGTGTGTTCTCACCATGAACCGGTAAGGACGGGCAACAGAAAATGGAGTAGTCGGATTCCTTTTGTGGAAGAAAAGCTCAATATAATTCATCCCTCAGCCCTAGTCTAAAGGAAAAAGGCTAAATGTGGTTTTCATTTTCTTAGTATGGAAGTGGACTATGACTTGTTTGTGGGTCACTACTGGCCCTTCTTGAGGAATCTTTAGGTTCAAAAGTCAAAACTTGCTAAGGGCACCTCTATAAGTGAAGTACGGAGCCACCGCTACCCTGTAAACGGATGTTACAGCTCCTGGAATTGTGTCGTTGTGTAGTAAGAACTTCATTTAGTAGCTTTATCTGTTCATTCAAGGAGACGGGATACTGCGTTATGGAAGTGCATATTCTGTGTAATGTATAAAGACACGGAGTCACATGCTGCCCTCTGGCTCGTCAAATTTACGAGCGTGAAATATCATAATGGAATTAAAAAAGGTCAATTTATAAAATGTTATGACGCGGCATTAATAAAACATAGGAAGTCTTCTGATGAGAAATCCTTCCTTACGTGGGCTCTTAACCCACATTCACAGCATCGTATATCATCCGTATTAGAAGATCCCATCAGCATTTATGATACTTGTACGTTCCATGTGTGAAAATGGCATATATCTGGTAAACGTGTGCAGCATTGGGCGTTATGCACTGTTCATCAGAGGTGTGCGCAAATGGAGTCAGGAGTTTACACATGGGCCACGACAAATAGTTCTGAGCCTGTCCACAGTGCCTCCCTCGTGTCCCAATTCTCAGGCCAAAAACCTGGTGGAGGACGTATTGTAGGTGGATGTAGGATTTTCAGAAGTTCCCGACTAGTGAACCCACTTCGAGATGGTAAGTGTATTAGAAACTTTCTTCTACAGGCAAGATTTGAGTAATTAAAGGGGTTTTCTGGGTGTTTCATATTGATGACCTGGCCTCAGGATAGGTCATCATTACCTAATCGTTGGGGGTCCGATACCCAGCACCCCCACCTATCAGCTTACCAAGCACAGCTCCCTTCACTGTATAATGGCTGTGCTCGGTATTGCTGCCCAGGCCTATGCACTTAAAAGGGACTGAGTCTAGACCATATGACCGATGAACGTGATGTTGCTGGCCTAAGTTGAGTCTGCAGCACTTAGCAGATCTCCGCAGCTGACCAGCAGGGGTGCAGGGTGTCCGACCCCCACCAGACAGATACCGATGACCTCCCCTGAGGAGAGATCATCAATATTAAAACCCGGAAAACCCCTTTAAGGTGGGTTAGTGGGGCTTGCAGAGTCCCAGAAAACCCCTTTAATGAGTCATTCGGTGTACAGTCTCGTTCTAGGGCAGGGGCAGTCACTAAACTAATGTAATCCATAATCCTTACTCGCTGCCCAAAAAAACAAAACTTGTAAAAAGCGAGCAACAAATGAATGATTTGTTATGCAGTTATTCCCTGGAGGCCGACTTCTGAAAAACAAGAAACTTAATGGAGAGCAGTAATGGAAATCCTCCGAGATTTGCATATAAAATATTGAAGTCGAGAACATTACCAAGAAAGGCAGATCTCGGATGCCTCATGAATAAGTAATGCAGGCCTGCAACAGAGAGGGAGCCTTCCAGAAAGAAGGAAAGATGTTCAGTATTTGGCAGCGCACCCTGTCCTACCATCCTAGGCTTCCTGATATGATACTCGGGTCTGGTGGTCAGTAAAGGTTATATATTGTACATCTCTGTCTCGTGCTCTAGCGTTCTCGGGAAGTAAAGCTGCGATGCGTATCTCTGGTCGTCCTCCTTATAATGCGACTGCTTCCGTGATTTTGGACTCTTCTATACCGTGGGCCGGTCCTGTTAGTAAAGCCGTCAGCTGGAGCTCTGCCCTTTATTTTCACTCGGTTTTTATTTAACTACCACTCAGTTCATCCAGAGCAATACCGTAAATTACTGACGCGTGTTTACCAGATGACAGCTGGACACAGGCCTGTATATCTGGAGCCATGTTCTGGGGATAAGGGACCTCTTTTGCTCCCCTTGTTTGCTGTCTGTGAGGAGAACTTATTTTACACAACCTATAAATCTGCTGAGGTATAAAATACGTACGGCTCCGTGTCCTAACTCTGCTGCCGCACAAACCTCGTGCCGCTCCAAACTGGCCGCAGTGGCACCATTTCTTCAGTCTTCGAAGGATGAATTTAGTAAATAAGTCTTGCTTTACATCATGAATAGGGCAGTTTTACACATGGTGGAAAAATGCAGCGTTTTGGTGTTTTTCCTGAAGTCATTTCCAGTATTTTTTTTCCCCAAAAAAACTCTGTGGCCGGGTTTTTGACAAAAGCCAGTGCTGAAATGCTTTTTATTTGTGGCTTTTTTCTTCACTCTTGGTACAATAAGATTTTCCTGTATACTTTCTTTGCCAATTTCCCGGTTTTCAAGATCTCTGCTTGCATTCATTCAACAGGAACCTTTTATAGTTTGCTTCCTTCTGAATAAAGCCCTGGTCTTGTGATGGACGCACAGGTCCACGGCTCGTTACAGTCCAGGGACTGAGCTGTGTGTCCATTACATGCCTCGAAGGTTCAGGATGAAGGACTGCAAGCAGAGATTTCCAGAAGTGGGGGAAACTGATGCTCCAAAACGGTATAACTTTACATCTTAAGAAGAGTGACTCTTACTTGAATAACATGGTAAAATCATCTGCGACAGAACCGATGAAGAACGATGGAAATTCTAGAGGCATTGACATCAGTGTGAGCCAGAAATATGACGAGATAGATTGCCCATGCAGAGAGAACTAGAACACAGCAGCAGGCTGGAGTCCAGCATCTGGCCAATCCGCTGATCCTCTTCATTCTTTACCAGCCACAGCGCCATGCATTTTGTTGTGGCTGTTCCTGGTATTGCAGCTTACTGCCTCTCAGTCCCATGCAAATGAATATAAATGAGCCGCAACACCAGACACATGAATTGCTAGCAGTCTGCAGTAAGGGTACAGAGGGGAGGTAACCAGTTGGGGGTTTGTACCTGCACAGACTCACTCTATCCAATCAGTGCTGCCATTTTCAGACACACCCCCAACTGGTCCCCACCCCTCTGTACCCTTACTGCAGACTGCTAGCCATTCATTCATAACTTCTTGCAGGAGTAATAAAAGAATGGCACAACATAGAAACCTAAGAATAGCTGCTCCAGAATTGTTATTACATGGGGAATGCATGGAACTATTAAAAAAGGTATGTCAGGACCGGTGAAAGGTCTCTTTAAGTGCTTAAACATGGCTGCTTTCTTACAGAAATGGTGCCGCAACTCCCCATTGTTTGTATTGAGCTCAGCTTCATTGACGTGCAGTTCCACAAGTGTGGATAGGGGTGTTACTCTTTTGGAAGAGAGCAGCCATGTTACTCTCATCCTGGACAAGAGGACCACATTTGGAGTGGAGAATCATATAAAGAAAACATTTTCTGGCTCCTCGTGTAATGTCACTGGAGGAGAGTAAATCCGGCGTGGAGTACTCCTTCTTTCCTCTTATAGATGCTGATCCTCAGTTATATTTATGGCTTCGTTATATGAACTGCGGCTGATGACAGCGGAGGAGACGCGAGGCTTTCCTGTAACGTGGCGGGTCATAGAGCAGCGTGCCGCCACGTGTCTTCAGCTCTTTTCTCGACATAATCTGATTCAATAAATTCTCCTCGCATGCTCTGTAATTACATGTACCTCAGCGTAATCAGGCAGGTCTGTGTTCTGCGCTTCAAGAAGTGGTTTTATTGTAGGTTCAATTAGCAGAAATGAAGGACTGCCTGCTCAGATACAGGCTGCACAATTATGTTTGATTACTATAATTAAGGTTGTGCTGAACAGTACATATTGTGATATAAGGTAATTGCATGCAAATAACCCACACAAAGCATTAGGGCAAACTCTATTATACCAGCCGTTCTCTAAATATCTAATTTGGAAAATAGAAAAGTGCCGCGTTAACCCTGCAGAGCTGGGAGCCCATTTTCTTTCTTTGTAAGGATGTGGCTATTTTCCTATATTAAGGGGCTCCTTCGTATTCATAGGATGTTGTCCCATTGGCAGGAATCAGGATGGGTGCAGCTCTCGGATCTGCCTCCCTACTCCTCCGCGCTGGTACGGAAGTAAGAGTCCATCCAGCTTGTTTTTTCCATTGTAGATTGAACCTCTTAATTGTAAGGTGGCTCAGTAGAGATTAGTGTTGAGCGAACTTGTGTTTTAAGTTCGGCGTCTAAAGTTCGGGTTCGGGTTATTGAATAATCCCATTATGGATTCGGCTACCAGGGACCATAACGGAATTCGAAATCCATATGGAAGCCGAATCCATAGCAGATTATTCAATAACCTGAACCCAAACTGTAGACGCCGAACTTGAAACACAAGTTCGCTCAACACTAGTAGAGATATTAGAAGCCATGCTGGTCTTTCGATCAGATTTTGGGTTTTTCTGCCTCTCCTTGGAGGTGAAATTGGCTTCACCTCTGAACCTCTGTCTCGGTAAAGTCTTCTTGAGTTTTGCAGTGGTAATAAATACATTCATTTCTTGACCATATAAACCCTTCACTTGAAGCAATTCAATTGGATTCTGTTATGGGAGTCACGGCTCAATGGAAAAGACAGTTTCCATGAAATAGATGTTAGAGGACGGCAAGAGCAATCATGAACACGTCAATGAGAAGCCTGAAGGTCTGACATGCACTAATTGCTTGGGTGTTGACGCCGTCTTGGTGGCATTTGTTAATCTTGAGAGTTTCCATTGCCCTCCATAGATTGGACCAAGGTCTTCTCACAAGGAACCTTTTACAGGTCATTGAAGAATAGACCCCCAAGGCCACTGATCAGTAATGATGAGGCCTCTTACGCCTGTCACCGAGCCAAGACGCTATCCTGGAGTGAGCGCAGCCAACTGGGAAGAGAACATAAACTCAATAGACCAATCGATCAAGTGAGTTGTTCCTTTATATACAGACTCGGCGCGGAGGTGTCATCAATAAAGTACCGTCAGGAAGGATACAAGGCGTACATTATTACAGGCTTTTTTTTTTTTTCTCTCTATTCCTGACTTCATAATAAATTTTCCAGCCAAATTCAATTACATTGGCTTCCATCCCAGCACAACAATTGTGGGATTTGTGCCTAGATATATTAGTTTGTAATTATGGGTGACATTTCTCTGACTCATGCTCTGGATATCGCCCTTTATGTGTTGGATGGTATTTTACTTATCAAGGGATTTTGCTATTATTTTTCTTTTAATGAAGTAGAAAAAATAAAATCCTTTATTTTATCCCTGCCATGTTTCACTTCTGTAAATCTGCCATGCCTTGCTCATCTGTAATCCCGTGGATTGAGTCAGCAGCGGGTTTCCTAATTATCTTTACAGTAATGAGTGTGATGCAGCTGTAGGAGATACAGGACAATGTGGTTGATGTCTTTCTAAGACGCCATTATCTGCCCTTAATTCACTGATAGTTTTTTCTTGGCCTGGATGGTAGTCATTTGAGACAGATTGGTTGCTAGGGATGTGCTGCCTGACAACCTAATCGAAAAGACTGGTTGATACAATGTATCCCCAGTAGCAACAAAGCTGTCCAATATGTCTGAACCTTTACCTGTCTTGTTACTGTGACAATCCCATCTCATTTTGCTGTAGCAATCTATTCAATAGTTCTTACATTTCTTATGAACTCATAAACTGTTCCTGTTCTAGAGTGTATATTTTAGATTTTTTACCAGAGATGTGGATCCTTTACGCCACAGTCTGGTGTGCAGTGTCTCAGCAGTCGGCCTAATCTTTCTTGGTATGGGCATTCCCTGTTGTCTTCTCAGCATAGTCCTAGTGATTGGTGGCAGTAGAGTTGATGCAGCAGTGGTGTAGTTAGGAAAGTAGCCAGTGGCTGCAGAAAAGATAATGGCCAGGAGGTATCAAGCCAGAGACGAGACCTAGAAAAGTCAGGAGAAGCAGCTGAAGTCCCCTTTAATTAGGCCTCCAGGGCCTGACATCATCTTTGGGACCCATTTGCCTTGACAACCTAATGCCACCATGGAGACCGTGAAGGAGAGCAGAAGACAGCAGCCATCGCTGGAGCAGGACCTCACCACACAATGAGGGTGAAGTCAAAATGCTTCCCACTATGGCCAAGATGCAGCTAAAGATGTATGGGCCTTAATGAAATAGTTGCAGTATGCTGGGGCCCCCAGGTGCCTCCATTGATAAAATGTACTATCATTCCTAGAGAGGCGACCTCCCGGCTCCTAGAGAGGCGACCTCCCGGCTCCTAGAGAGGCGACCTCCCGGCTCCTAGAGAGGCGACCTCCCGGCTCCCAGAGAGGCGACCTCCCGGCTCCCAGAGAGGCGACCTCCCGGCTCCCAGAGGCGACCTCCCGGCTCCCAGAGGCGACCTCCCGGCTCCCAGAGAGGCGACCTCCCGGCTCCCAGAGGCGACCTCCCGGCTCCCAGAGAGGCGACCTCCCGGCTCCCAGAGAGGCGACCTCCCGGCTCCCAGAGGGCGACCTCCCGGCTCCCAGAGAGGCGACCTCCCGGCTCCCAGAGAGGCGACCTCCCGGCTCCCAGAGAGGCGACCTCCCGGCTCCCGAGAGGCGACCTCCCGGCTCCCAGAGAGGCGACCTCCCGGCTCCCAGAGGGCGACCTCCCGGCTCCCAGAGGCGACCTCCCGGCTCCCAGAGAGGCGACCTCCCGGCTCCCAGAGAGGCGACCTCCCGGCTCCCAGAGAGGCGACCTCCCGGCTCCCAGAGAGGCGACCTCCCGGCTCCCAGAGAGGCGACCTCCCGGCTCCCAGAGAGGCGACCTCCCGGCTCCCAGAGAGGCGACCTCCCGGCTCCCAGAGAGGCGACCTCCCGGCTCCCAGAGAGGCGACCTCCCGGCTCCCAGAGAGGCGACCTCCCGGCTCCCAAATATGGAGTTCCACCTCTACATTAATAGTCATTTATGTGCGCTTCCTGCTCATGGGGCCAGGATCATGGGGCCACGCTGTAATTTTAACTGTGTGACTGCACAGTAGTCATGACTGACCCTTTTCCCCTTTGAGTTTGGATACTTCAATGTACGCTCCTATGTGCTAAGAGTTTCCCAGAAACCCAGGGGAAGACATTTTGTCACAGTGGAGAACAATGGATCAGACTGTGTTTCTATGACAACCAGATCTTTACCGTAACCTGGACCCAAGGCAAATATCACACAATGTTGCGTCTTCCAGTCCATAAAGCAATGCGAGTATTCAGTATTCACAGCTTACTATATGCCGCCGGGCGCGGTGCACGACTGTAAATAACGGGAATACTGGGAACAGCAGATGCTTATGCCGGCACAATGCAGGACAGATTGTATCTGACACTTCTATTACGTTGTCTTTTTGGCAACCAAGTCTTATTTTTATGGGAATTGGCAGCTATTTGAAGTCAGAGCACTTCTCTAAGAGGCCGATTTTACACGCCGACTTTAATAGAGAGAACTCGTCTCATCATGTCGCTGTATAACATCGTGTATTGGATCTTAACGATTTGTCAGTGGTCCTGGGAGAGACATTACAGGAGAAGCTAGTAACACAACGTCCTTCTAAATCTATCATTGGTTGACAGGGTATGCGAAGACTTATAGTTCTCCAATACTTTCACGTTAGCATTTGTCCACTTCCGTGTCTTGAAATGACCTGTATGAAGCAGCAGACAAGTCAGCTATTAGATATATGTACCTGCCAATTATCTAATGTGTATGGATTGTCCGGACCCTCCCCAGTGACAGGTGTCAGGAAGGCAGGATTAAGTATGTATGATTTTAGCATGCCAGATCCATTGTCCCCTCGGTCGCTGCAAGATCTCAGCACTGAAAATAGATGTATGCCTAACCAAGCTGAATATGCCTGTGTATGGGGCCGCATTGATGAAGCTGTTGTAGGTTTATAGGCAGATTAAATTGACTTTATGGGAATATTAATCCAGTCAACTGACACTATCTATGCAGTATGTTCTCTGCTTGTCAGAGTAGCAAAATGCCATTGTGCTTGCTCGATATTTTGCCCGACAAGCAGAGATGAAGGGTGCAGGTTCAGTGGCAGCCTTCTCACCACCATGGAGCCAGAGATTTTATGTAAGATCCCTCCACATCAGTGATGAGACCAGGCTGAGCAGAGAGCTGCGACACTACGTATGTATGTCCACCGCAGAACATTCAGAGAGGTGGACGCAGTAAGGCAGGAACATGCAAAATAGTAATAATAAAAGTAAGAATATTGATGATGAACATCTCTAGTGAATGGAACTGCGCCCTTTAGGCCTTTTACTGTCTGACATCAAAATGTTGTGCATGGTCCATTCCATGGATATTTGATGCCTAATTTTTTTTTAATCTTTGAGGTCTAAAAACCATAAATCACCGCAGTTGATGATAGAGGAGGAGGGGACAGCGCCATTTTCCATGGCTGTAATACTGCAATCCACCTCTCAGCAGTCCTGCATCACGGCTCCGGTGACATTCCTTCGGCGTAAATTGCAGGCGTGTTGCCCTGATCCCCATGCAAAGGCACTGGATAACCCTCTGCTTGTATCGCGCCTCCCAATAGTAAACCCTTCTCTCAATTATTTTTCAGCTTTTTTTATTTCATCTATGATCTGTCGCTGGCAGCACTGGAAAGCTGTGACTTTAGCTGCAGCTCACCAGCCCCTGTATGAATGTTTAACCACGTTTGGTGCCCCCAAGACTCATTCTGAACTGAGCAGATGGAGCTGTCAGCTCAGCTTATACCTAACCTTCCAGAAAGCAGCCAAGCGCACTTCAGAGCAGAATTGAAGCTTCTTGTAGCAGCTGGTGGGAACGTCATGCAGCAGTCACGTGGGACAAATAAGACTAATTAGCATTAATACATGCATAAAAACATGGAATCGAATAATAATGGGGAAAAAACAACAAAAAAAATCTCGTTTGTGATTCAGATTTGCTTTTTATTTAAAGTGCAGATCCAGGCCCTGGCAGAGTGAAGCGATTTCATGTGCCATTACACAAAATGGCTTGGAGCCCCCCTTCCCCCCCAATATCTGCTTGAGGGGGGATACCTGCTGAGCCACCGCACTCATCCAGAACTCATCACCACTAATGGATGGAACAGAGAACACCATTTATTAGGAAGCAGCGTGAGATGAAGACATTAAACAGACCCAATTTGTGCCCACATTACTAGCATCCACCACGCATATGGTTTGGACTTCAGATTGCTGGAGCCAGTGCATTCAGTTTTTCAGTCATTAGCATAGGACGTTCAGAGGCATCGACTGTGCTGCCTGAGCGTAAAACCTGACCGTGTATCTCTGTGCATACGGCAGGCAGGAGATGAAACAAAGCCGACCTAAATATCATCTATATTACATGTAGGACAACAATCCTAGGCTTGTACCCTCAGATTTCTGCTGCGGATTTGCAGTGCAATGAATATCCTGCAGGTGTGCAGCATTTCCACAGCCAATTTGCAGGAGGATAAGGGTACAAACACATGGTGTGGTCGTACTGCGGATGTGATCGAGTACCGCATGGCCATACAGGCCACAATGGGCCCCAATTCATTCGTTAAATCGATCTGCGTTGGTGTTGCAGTGGACGTAGGCTACACAGAGTGGTCCTAATTACTTATTAGAGCTTCTGCGGCTCTTACGGATAAGCAGTCCTTGACTGCAGTGTGGCCAAGTAACAACCATGGGTCGACAACGTCATGTGGTCGCACCATTAGCTTTATTGTTATTCAGTCTAATCATCCTTTCCAGGTATAATGTCCCTGGTTTCTGCAGCAGATTTTGTTCCACCATGGAGCCAGAGATTTTATGTAAGAACATCTGTACGGCTGGGGAGGCTGGATGTAGCTGTGACCAAAGACCTTCCCTGAATTAGGACTCCTGATGAAGTGCAGTTTTAAAGCCGCCTGTTGATGTAAGGATATTACTCCAAACAAGAATAAGTTATTATTTCTCATTATTGTTCATTGTTTTAAGGCAGCTGAACGTCTACAAACTGAAGGTAACGTGGAGGCCTATAATCTCATACAAGACTAATCGCTGCCTCAGCACAAACGCGTGCGATCGATGAGCAGTGAGCAATCAATGAAAATTTTAAGTATTTCCAATACATATTTTATAGCATTTGATTGATCATAGGATATTTTGTGTATCACAGAATCCTTTTTTACTCATCCTGTTGGATACCTACTGTAGCACTGTATGTGCAGATGTAGAATTATCATAAGTTCAAAAGTCTGCAGTTTTCCTCAGGACTCCAAACAACTTTAATATTTGGCTGATATTAACAGGGGGCAATAGATTGTATTCTCCTGTCCTACAGTCATCCTCTCCCCTGAAATGGCTGATAACAGGGAGCAATAGATTGTATTCTCCTGTCCTACAGTCATCCTCTCCCCTGAAATGGCTGATAACAGGGAGCAATAGATTGTATTCTCCTGTCCTACAGTCATCCTCTCCCCTGAAATGGCTGATAACAGGGGGCAATAGACTGTATTCTCCTTTCCTACAGTCATCCTCTCCCCTGAAATGGCTGATAACAGGAAGCAATAGACTGTATTCTCCTGTCCTACAGTCATACTCTCCCCTGAAATGGCTGATAACAGGGGGTAATAGACTGTATTCTCCTGTCCTACAGTCATCCTCTCCCCTGAAATTACTGATAACAGGGGGCAATAGACTGTATTCTCCTGTCCTACAGTAATCCCCCCCCCCTGAAATGGCTGATAACAGGGGGCAATAGACTGTATTCTCCTGTCCTACAGTCATCCTCTCCCCTGAAATGGCTGATAACAGGGGGTAATAGACTGTATTCTCCTGTCCTACAGTCATCCTCTCCCCTGAAATGACTGATAACAGGGGGCAATAGACTGTATTCTCCTGTCCTACAGTCATCCTCTCCCCTGAAATGGCTGATAACAGGGGGCAATAGACTGTATTCTCCTGTCCTACAGTCATCCTCTCCCCTGAAATGGCTAATAACAGGGAGCAATAGACTGTATTCTCCTGTCCTACAGTCATCCTCTCCCCAGAAATGGCTGATAACAGGGGGTAATAGACTGTATTCTCCTGTCCTACAGTCATCCTCTCCCCTGAAATGGCTGATAACAGGGGGCAGTAGACTGTATTCTCCTGTCCTACAGTAATCCCCCCCCCTGAAATGGCTGATAACAGGGGGCAATAGACTGTATTCTCCTGTCCTACAGTCATCCTCTCCCCTGAAATGGATGATAACAGGGGGCAATAGACTTTATTCTCCTGTCGTACAGTCATCCTCTCCCCTGAAATGGCTGATAACAGGGGGCAATAGACTGTATTCTCCTGTCCTACAGTAATCCCCCCCCTGAAATGGCTGATAACAGGGGGCAATAGACTGTATTCTCCTGTCCTACAGTCATCCTCTCCCCTGAAATGGCTGATAACAGGGGACAATAGACTGTATTCTCCTGTCCTACAGTCATCCTCTCCCCTGAAATGGCTGATAACAGGGAGCAATAGACTGTATTCTCCTGTCCTACAGTCATCCTCTCCTCTGAAATGGCTGATAACAGGGAGCAATAGATTGTATTCTCCTGTCCTACAGTCATCCTCTCCCCTGAAATGGCTGATAACAAGGAGCAATAGATTGTATTCTCCTGTCCTACAGTCATCCTCTCCCCTGAAATGGCTGATAACAGGGGGTAATAGACTGTATTCTCCTGTCCTACAGTCATCCTCTCCCCTGAAATGACTGATAACAGGGGGCAATAGACTGTATTCTCCTGTCCTACAGTAATCCCCCCCCCCTGAAATGGCTGATAACAGGGGGCAATAGACTGTATTCTCCTGTCCTACAGTCATCCTCTCCCCTGAAATGGCTGATAACAGGGGTAATAGACTGTATTCTCCTGTCCTACAGTCATCCTCTCCCTGAAATGGCTGATAACAGGGGGCAATAGACTGTATTCTCCTGTCCTACAGTCATGCTCTCCCTGAAATGGCTGATAACAGGGGGCAATAGACTGTATTCTCCTGTCCTACAGTCATCCTCTCCCTGAAATGGCTGATAACAGGGGCAATAGACTGTATTCTCCTGTCCTACAGCCATCCTCTCCCCTGAAATGGCTGATAACAGGGAGCAATAGACTGTATTCTCCTGTCCTACAGTCATCCTCTCCCCTGAAATGGCTGATAACAGGGGGCAATAGACTGTATTCTCCTGTCCTACAGTCATCCTCTCCCCTGAAATGGCTGATAACAGGGAGCAATAGATTGTATTCTCCTGTCCTACAGTCATCCTCTCCCCTGAAATGGCTGATAACAGGGGGTAATAGACTGTATTCTCCTGTCCTACAGTCATCATCTCCCCTGAAATGTCTGATAACAGGGGGCAATAGACTGTATTCTCCTGTCCTACAGTCATCCTCTCCCCTGAAATGGCTGATAACAGGGGGCAATAGACTGTATTCTCCTGTCCTACAGTCATCCTCTCCCCTGAAATGGCTGATAACAGGGGGCAATAGACTGTATTCTCCTGTCCTACAGTCATCCTCCCTCTGAAATGGCTGATAACAGGGGGCAATAGATTGTATTCTCCTGTCCTACAGTCATCCTCTCCCCTGAAATGGCTGATAACAGGGAGCAATAGACTGTATTCTCCTGTCCTACAGTCATCCTCTCCCCTGAAATGGCTGATAACAGGGAGCAATAGACTGTATTCTCCTGTCCTACAGTCATCCTCTCCCCTGAAATGGCTGATAACAGGGGGCAATAGACAGTATTCTCCTGTCCTACAGTCATCCTCTCCCCTGAAATGGCTGATAACAGGGGGCAATAGACTGTATTCTACTGTCCTACAGTCATCCTCTCTCCTGAAATGGCTGATAACAGGGGGTAATAGACTGTATTCTCCTGTCCTACAGTCATCCTCCCCCCTGAAATGTCTGATAACAGGGGCAATAGACTGTATTCTCCTGTCCTACAGTCATCCTCCCCCCTGAAATGGCTGATAACAGGGGGCAATAGACTGTATTCTCCTGTCCTACAGTCATCCTCTCCCCTGAAATGGCTGATAACAGGGGGCAATAGATTGTATTCTCCTGTCCTACAGTCATCCTCTCCCCTGAAATGGCTGATAACAGGGAGTAATAGACTGTATTCTCCTGTCCTACAGTCATCCTCCCCCCTGAAATGTCTGATAACAGGGGCAATAGACTGTATTCTCCTGTCCTACAGTCATCCTCTCCCCTGAAATGGCTGATAACAGGGGGCAATAGACTGTATTCTCCTGTCCTACAGTCATCCTCTCCCCTGAAATGGCTGATAACGTGGGGCAATAGACTGTATTCTCCTGTCCTACAGTCATCCTCTCCCCTGAAATGGCTGATAACAGGGGGCAATAGACTGTATTCTCCTGTCCTACAGTCATCCTTTCCCCTGAAATGTCTGATAACAGGGGGCAATAGACTGTATTCTCCTGTCCTACAGTCATCCTCTCCCCTGAAATGGCTGATAACAGGGGGTAATAGACTGTATTCTCCTGTCCTACAGTCATCCTCTCCCCTGAAATGGCTGATAACAGGGGGTAATAGACTGTATTCTCCTGTCCTACAGTCATCCTCTCCCCTGAAATGGCTGATAACAGGGAGCAATAGACTGTATTCTACTGTCCTACAGTCATCCGCTCCCCTGAAATGGCTGATAACAGGGGGCAATAGACTGTATTCTCCTGTCCTACAGTCATCCTCTCCCGTGAAATGGCTGATAACAGGGAGCAATAGACTGTATTCTCCTGTCCTACAGTCACCCTCTCCCCTGAAATGGCTGATAACAGGGGGCAATAGACTGTATTCTCCTGTCCTACAGTCATCCTCTCCCCTGAAATGTCTGATAACAGGGAGGAATAGATTGTATTCTCCTGTCCTACAGTCATCCTCTCCCCTGAAATGGCTGATAACAGGGGGCAATAGACTGTATTCTCCTGTCCTACAGTCATCCTCTCCTCTGAAATGGCTGATAACAGGGAGCAATAGACTGTATTCTCCTGTCCTACAGTCATCCTCTCCCCTGAAATTGCTGATAACAGGGGGCAATAGACTGTATTCTCCTGTCCTACAGTCATCCTCTCCCCTGAAATGGCTGATAACAGGAGGCAATAGACTGTATTCTCCTGTCCTACAGTCATCCTCTGCCCTGAAATGGCTGATAACAGGGAGCAATAGACTCTATTCTCCTGTCCTACAGTCATCCTTTCCCCTGAAATGGCTGATAACAGGGGGCAATAGACTGTATTCTCCTGTCCTACAGTCATCCTCTCCCCTGAAATGGCTGATAACAGGGAGCAATAGACTGTATTCTCCTGTCCTAAAGTCATCCTCTCCCCTGAAATGGCTGATAACAGGGAGCAATAGCTAGAATCATCTTAAGGTGCGTTCTAATGTTGCACATTAGGCCGTTCAGTGACAGCTCTGTATTGTCAGATGCGTCGTCTTGTTGTACGATCAGCTCTTGCTTCTGGATGAAGATCCCGGAGTCGTTCTTTCGCCTGTGAGGTGAGCGGCTGGAAGAAGTGCGACGGCGCCTACGGTCGAGTAAACATTGGATAAATATTTTAGACCTGAAGATACTTGTGACACGTTGTTGAATGACTTCAATTAGTTCCTCCTCCTCCTCTCCATCCTCATAACTGGAATGTTTATCATATTTCCTTATTAATCTATCTCCTGGTGCGAGTGCACGCACTGAGGCATCATGGGAACATCCTGCCGCAGGCGTAATCGCTATTGATCACAGTGGAAGTATAGAAGAACGGCGAGACGTCGACAGGAAATACAAGCTGGGGAAACCTCGTAGATTGCAGCGTTTCTGTGCATGTCGCTACGTATGACTTGCCGCCATATATCACGGCTGATGCCGCCATTTACATACATGATTGGCTTTTATTAGATTCCTCCTTGGTAAAGATAAATGGGAGAGGCGATCTCTTCACAATTACCAGCGTTCTTACATCTGCCTAGCCCATCGCTGTAGATAATGTTTCCCTTTGTTTGCCGTGTAACTTAATTTCCTTCTCATCCACCATTCTGCGTCTTCGCCGTCTCCCCCCGTAGGTTCGTGTTTTCTCCATGTTGTATATTGAAGTCACTTTGCAAATTCCTATTATTTCTGTTTTCTAAGCGTCGTGCAGTCAGTTATGAATTCTCGACAATCAGATCACCGCAGCCCAGAGGATTTCAGGAATTGAATGTGCTTATATTTTTTAATTGGAAAGAATAAGGTCTAACAGCAGCACAGAGGAGAAGAGCAGCATGCTGGTGTTGTTGGGGCAATAGCCGGTGTATTCATGAAGTGATTATAGTGAGAACCGGGTTAAACATGATGTCAAGAATAGAAAGACATGTGAGATGCATGGTCGGGTATCTAGCTGCGCAGAGTATTTCAGGAGAGCAGTGTGCTGATTTTCTAGAGGATTACAGGTTCAGAGCTACATAGTGGAGGGAGGTAAGTTCCCTGCAGCACAGAGGATTTCAGGAGAGCAGTGTTCATCTTGTGAGAGATCTCAGGAGACGGGAGTCCTGACTCGCTCTGCTTGGATCACTATACTTGCTTGGCAGTGAGTAAAATAAACTCTCCCCTGACGCGTTTTGAGCCATAGTACTCATAGGACTTAGGTGTGCCTGAACGGGGAGCGGGACATATATGCTTCATGAGCTGACTGCCTGCATGTCTGCTCTATCTGATGGCCTCCTGTATATATGCTTGATGAGATGACTGCCTGCATGTCTGCTCCATCTGATGGCCTCCTGTATATATGCTTGATGAGATGACTGCCTGCATGTCTGCTCCATCTGATGGCCTCCTGTATATATGCTTGATGAGATGACTGCCTGCATGTCTGCTCCATCTGATGGCCTCCTGTATATATGCTTGATGAGATGACTGCCTGCATGTCTGCCCCATCTGATGGCCTCCTGTATATATGCTTGATGAGATGACTGCCTGCATGTCTCCTCAATCTGATGGCCTCCTGTATATATGCTTGATGAGATGACTGCCTGCATGTCTGCTCTATCTGATGGCCTCCTGTATATATGCTTGATGAGATGACTGCCTGCATGTCTGCTCCATCTGATGGCCTCCTGTATATATGCTTGATGAGATGACTGCCTGCATGTCTGCTCCATCTGATGGCCTCCTGTATATATGCTTGATGAGATGACTGCCTGCATGTCTGCTCCATCTGATGGCCTCCTGTATATATGCCTGATGAGCTGACTGCCTGCATGTCTGCTCCATCTGATGGCCTCCTGTATATATGCTTGATGAGATGACTGCCTGCATGTCTGCTCCATCTGATGGCCTCCTGTATATATGCCTGATGAGGTGACTGCCTGCATGTCTCCTCCATCTGATGGCCTCCTGTATATATGCTTGATGAGATGACTGCCTGTATGTCTGCCCCATCTGATGGCCTCCTGTATATATGCTTGATGAGATGACTGCCTGCATGTCTCCTCCATCTGATGGCCTCCTGTATATATGCCTGATGAGATGACTGCCTGCATGTCTGCTCCATCTGATGACCTCCTGTATATATGCTTGATGAGATGACTGCCTGCATGTCTGCTCCATCTGTTGGCCTCCTGTATATATGCTTGATGAGATGACTGCCTGCATGTCTGCTCCATCTGATGGCCTCCTGTATATATGCTTGATGAGATGACTGCCTGCATGTCTTCCCCATCTGATGGCCTCATGTATATATGCTTGATGAGATGACTGCCTGCATGTCTGCTCCATCTGATGGCCTCCTGTATATATGCTTGATGAGATGACTGCCTGCATGTCTGCCCCATCTGATGGCAACCTGTATATATGCTTGATGAGATGACTGCCTGCATGTCTCCTCTATCTGATGGCCTCCTGTATATATGCTTGATGAGATGACTGCCTGCATGTCTGCTCCATCTGATGGCCTTCTGTATTTATGCTTGATGAGATGACTGCCTGCATGTCTGCCCCATCTGATGGCCTCCTGTATATATGCTTGATGAGATGACTGCCTGCATGTCTGCTCCATCTGATGGCCTTCTGTATTTATGCTTGATGAGATGACTGCCTGCATGTCTCCTCCATCTGATGGCCTCCTGTATATATGCTTGATGACATGACTGCCTGCATGTCTGCTCCATCTGATGGCCTCCTGTATATATGCTTGATGAGATGAATGCCTGCATGTCTGCTCCATCCGATGGCCTCCTGTATATATGCTTGATGAGCTGACTGCCTGCATGACTGCCCCATCTGATGGCCTCCTGTATATATGCTTGATGAGATGACTGCCTGCATGTCTCCTCCATCTGATGGCCTCCTGTATATATGCCTGATGAGATGACTGCCTGCATGTCTGCTCCATCTGATGACCTCCTGTATATATGCTTGATGAGATGACTGCCTGCATGTCTGCTCCATCTGTTGGCCTCCTGTATATATGCTTGATGAGATGACTGCCTGCATGTCTGCTCCATCTGATGGCCTCCTGTATATATGCTTGATGAGATGACTGCCTGCATGTCTTCCCCATCTGATGGCCTCATGTATATATGCTTGATGAGATGACTGCCTGCATGTCTGCTCCATCTGATGGCCTCCTGTATATATGCTTGATGAGATGACTGCCTGCATGTCTGCTCCCTCCATCTGATGGCCTCCTGTATATATGCTTGATGAGATGACTGCCTGCATGTCTGCTCCATTTGATGGCCTGCTGTATATATGCATGATGAGATGACTGCCTGCATGTCTGCTCCCTCCATCTGATGGCCTCCTGTATATATGCTTGATGAGCTGACTGCCTGCATGTCTACTCCATCTGATGGCCTCCTGTATATATGCTTGATGAGCTGACTGCCTGCATGTCTGCCCCATCTGATGGCCTCCTGTATATATGGTTGATGAGATGACTGCCTGCATGTCTGCCCCATCTGATGGCCTCCTGTATATATGCTTGATGAGATGACTGCCTGCATGTCTGCTCCATCTGATGGCCTCCTGTATATATGCTTAATGAGATGACTGCCTGCATGTCTGCTCCATCTGATGGCCTCCTGTATATATGCTTAATGAGATGACTGCCTGCATGTCTGCCCCATCTGATGGCCTCCTGTATATATGGTTGATGAGATGACTGCCTGCATGTCTGCCCCATCTGATGGCCTCCTGTATATATGCTTGATGAGATGACTGCCTGCATGTCTGCTCCATCTGATGGCCTCCTGTATATATGCTTGATGAGATGACTGCCTGCATGTCTGCTCCATCTGATGGCCTCCTGTATATATGCTTGATGAGATGACTGCCTGCATGTCTGCTCCATCTGATGGCCTCCTGTATATATGCTTGATGAGATGACTGCCTGCATGTCTGCTCCATCTGATGGCCTCCTGTATATATGCTTGATGATATGACTGCCTGCATGTCTGCTCCATCTGATGGCATCCTGTATATATGCTTGATGAGATGACTGCCTGCATGTCTGCTCCATCTGATGGCCTCCTGTATATATGCTTGATGAGATGACTGCCTGCATGTCTGCCCCATCTGATGGCCTCCTGTATATATGCTTGATGAGATGACTGCCTGCATGTCTGCTACATCCGATGGCCTCCTGTATATATGCTTGATGAGGTGACTGCCTGCATGTCTGCTCCATCTGATGGCCTCCTGTATATATGCTTGATGAGATGACTGCCTGCATGTCTGCTCCATCTGATGGCCTCCTGTATATATGCATGATGAGATGACTGCCTGCATGTCTGCTCCATCTGATGGCCTCCTGTATATATTCTTGATGAGGTGACTGCCTGCATGTCTGCTCCATCTGATGGCCTCCTGTATATATGCTTGATGAGGTGACTGCCTGCATGTCTGCTCCATCTGATGGCCTCCTGTATATATGCTTGATGAGGTGACTGCCTGCATGTCTCCTCCATCTGATGGCCTCCTGTATATATGCTTGATGATATGACTGCCTGTATGTCTGCTCCATCTGATGGCCTCCTGTATATATGCTTAATGAGATGACTGCCTGCATGTCTGCCCCATCTGATGGCCTCCTGTATATATGCTTGATGAGATGACTGCCTGCATGTCTCCTCCATCTGATGGCCTCCGGTGTATATGCTTGATGAGATGACTGCCTGCATGTCTGCTCTATCTGATGGCCTCCTGTATATATGCTTGATGAGATGACTGCCTGCATGTCTGCTCCATCTGATGGCCTCCTGTATATATGCTTGATAAGATGACTGCCTGCATGTTTTCTCCATCTGATGGCCTCCTGTATATATGCTTGATGAGATGACTGCCTGCATGTCTGCTCCATCCGATGGCCTCCTGTATATATGCTTGATGAGATGACTGCCTGCATGTCTGCCCCATCTGATTGCCTCCTGTATATATGCTTGATGAGATGACTGCCTGCATGTCTGCCCCATCTGATGGCCTCCTGTATATATGCTTGATGAGATGACTGCCTGCATGTCTCCTCCATCTGATGGCCTCCGGTGTATATGCTTGATGAGATGACTGCCTGCATGTCTGCTCTATCTGATGGCCTCCTGTATATATGCTTGATGAGATGACTGCCTGCATGTCTGCTCCATCTGATGGCCTCCTGTATATATGCTTGATAAGATGACTGCCTGCATGTTTTCTCCATCTGATGGCCTCCTGTATATATGCTTGATGAGATGACTGCCTGCATGTCTGCTCCATCCGATGGCCTCCTGTATATATGCTTGATGAGATGACTGCCTGCATGTCTGCCCCATCTGATGGCCTCCGGTATATATGCTTGATGAGATGACTGCCTGCATGTCTGCTCCATCCGATGGCCTCCTGTATATATGCTTGATGAGATGACTGCCTGCATGTCTGCTCCATCTGATGGCCTCCTGTATATATGCTTGATGAGATGACTGCCTGCATGTCTCCTCCATCTGATGGCCTCCTGTATATATGCTTGATGAGATGACTGCCTGCATGTCTGCTCCATCTGATGGCCTCCTGTATATATGCTTGATGAGATGACTGCCTGCATGTCTGCTCCATCTGATGGCCTTCTGTATTTATGCTTGATGAGATGACTGCCTGCATGTCTCCTGTATATATGCTTGATGAGGTGACTGCCTGCATGTCTGCCCCATCTGATGGCCTCCTGTATATATGCTTGATGAGATGACTGCCTGCATGTCTGCCCCATCTGATGGCCTCCTGTATATATGCTTGATGAGATGACTGCCTGCATGTCTGCTCCATCTGATGGCCTCCTGTATAGATGCTTGATAAGATGACTGCCTGCATGTTTTCTCCATCTGATGGCCTCCTGTATATATGCTTGATGAGATGACTGCCTGCATGTCTGCTCCATCCGATGGCCTCCTGTATATATGCTTGATGAGATGACTGCCTGCATGTCTGCTCCATCCGATGGCCTCCTGTATATATGCTTGATGAGATGACTGCCTGCATGTCTGCTCCATCCGATGGCCTCCTGTATATATGCTTGATGAGATGACTGCCTGCATGTCTGCTCCATCTGATGGCCTCCTGTATATATGCTTGATGAGATGACTGCCTGCATGTCTCCTCCATCTGATGGCCTCCTGTATATATGCTTGATGAGATGACTGCCTGCATGTCTGCTCCATCTGATGGCCTCCTGTATATATGCTTGATGAGATGACTGCCTGCATGTCTGCTCCATCTGATGGCCTTCTGTATTTATGCTTGATGAGATGACTGCCTGCATGTCTCCTCCATCTGATGGCCTCCTGTATATATGCTTGATGAGGTGACTGCCTGCATGTCTGCTCCATCTGATGGCCTCCTGTATATATGCTTGATGAGATGACTGCCTGCATGTCTGCCCCATCTGATGGCCTCCTGTATATATGCTTGATGAGATGACTGCCTGCATGTCTGCTCCATCTGATGGCCTCCGGTATATATGCTTGATGAGATGACTGCCTGCATGTCTGCTCCATCTGATGGCCTCCTGTATATATGCTTGATGAGATGACTGCCTGCATGTCTGCTCCATCTGATGGCCTCCTGTATATATGCTTGATGAGATGACTGCCTGCATGTCTGCTCCATCTGATGGCCTCCTGTATATATGCTTGATGAGATGACTGCCTGCATGTCTCCTCCATCTGATGGCCTCCTGTATATATGCTTGATGAGCTGACTGCCTGCATGTCTGCCCCATCTGATGGCCTCCTGTATATATGCTTGATGAGATGACTGCCTGCATGTCTGCCCCATCTGATGGCCTCCTGTGCCCCCTGCCCCTGTACTGGGGGGTTGTGGTGGCATAAGTTGTACCATCCAGCACTGTGCAGTCCTCCTAATGCTGGAATCCCTCTAATTACCCAGCAGACAAGTGTGTTAGAGGACCCTTCCCATGGAGGCCATGATTGTACCCTGCGCTGATCTCTCTCCGCCTATCTTCTCAGACGTACAAGCACATTTGTGCAGATCATGGTGTCGGCTGATAAAAAGAGCTGGAATCCTGATTTTATAGCATCTTTACTGGTAACGCACTGTCTGAAGTCTCACATGTGATCATCAGCTCCTCCGAGACTGTGATGTTTATGTATTATCGAAGACACACGTTTCCCCCCAGAGTCAGTATGATGGGAGGGGGTCACTTAGTTTGTAGCCATCACCAGTCTAATGGCGTCTAACTGCAACGAGCCCGTCAGAAGCTCAGCTTTTTGATTTTGTCTCTGGCTGTAGGGCTTTACGGCTGAAGGCTTCCCCCTGTGCGAACAGGACACTGGTTAATATTGTCCGGGATGTAATGGGTGTTCAGTGCAATGAACGGTTTCTGTGTTTGCTGTAGAAATAATCCTCCCGTGGACGCCCTGCAGCTGTTCATAACTTTCCTGCACTGAATCCTCTCCCGAGACCGTTCTCTCTCATTTTGGGTCTCAGTGCTGAGAATGAGGACCGTTGGCTGATGGAAGGCGCATAGTCTGCTCTCTCTCGCCCTGGATGTTCCTGTGTTGGGGACAAGTCTCTACGGTCATATTCAGTATTATAAAGATGACAGAATCCCTATCACTGATCCGCCAGAACATTGTCAGGAAATTGGCATATATTAGGGCTCATGGACACGGCTGTATCCGATTTTTGGTTTGCAAAAACAAAATAGCTTCTGTATGCCTTTCATTTTTTTCTCACACCATCAATATAAAGGATTATCTTCATCTGCCAAAACAGACAGGAATAGGAGCATCTACAGTGAGATTCATGGATCTGTGAATAAAATGGACGTGTACATGGCCCCTTTGGGTGGGTCATTGTGCTTTCCATTTTAAAAATGCATGGTACACTGAAGAACACTGCGGTTGTGTAAATGAGCCCTTAGGCAGCAAAGGAACAGTTCTTGAAGTTGATGCTTTGGAAGCAGGAAAAATGGGGAGGCATGAAAATCTGTTTAACTCTGACAGTGGCCAAATTGTGACCTCGGGGCAATGGGGTCAGAGCATCTCCAGAACGACCATTGTTCCTGGGTTGTATTGCTTAGTACCTACCAGAAGTGCACCAAGGAAGAACAATTGGTGACTTGGGACCAGATCCTTGGGCACCCAAGGCTCTTTGATACATGTGTGGCCCAATCCACATCAGGTAGAGAGCCAGGTGTGTCACTTATCTGGGAAAAAGATGGCACCAGGTGCACTATGGGAAGAAGACATTGTGGTCTGATAAATCACATTACATCATGTGGACAGCTGGGCTTGTGCGCGCCACTTATCTGGGGAAAAGATGGCACCAGGTGCACTATGTGAAGGAGAATAGCCGAAGGAACAGTGTGATGGACTGTCTTCTGCTGGAAACCTCTCTGAGGTCTTTATTACTGGTGTGTTAGTGCCGCTCTTCTCTGAAGTCTTTATTACTGGTTTGTTAGTGCTGCTCTTATCCAAGATCTTTATTACTGGTGGGTTACTGCTACTCCTCTCCGAGGTCTTTATTACTGGTGGGTTACTGCTACTCCTCTCCGAGGTCTTTATTACTGGTGGGTTACTGCTACTCCTCTCCGAGGTCTTTATTACTAGTGTGTTAGTGCCGCTCCTCTCCGGTGTCTTTATTACTGGTGTGTTAGTGCTACTCCTCTCCGGGGTCTTTATTATTGTTGTGTTAGTGCTGCTCCTCTCCGGGGTCTTTATTACTGGTGTGTTAGTGCTGCTCCTCTCCGGGGTCTTTGTTACTGGTGTGTTAGTGCCGCTTCTCTCCGGGGTCTTTATTACTGGTGTGTTAGTGCTGCTCCTCTTCGAAGTCTATATTACTGGTGTGTTAGTGCCGCTCCTCTCCGAGGTCTTTATTACTAGTGTGTTAGTGCCGCTCCTCTCCGAGGTCTTTATTACTAGTGTGTTAGTGCCGCTCCTCTCCGAAGTCTATATTACTGGTGTGTTAGTGCTGCTCCTCTCCGGGGTCTATATTACTGGTGTGTTAGTGCTGCTTCTCTCCGAGGTCTTTATTACTGGTGTGTTAGTGCCGCTCCTCTCCGGGGTCTTTATTACTGGTGTGTTAGTGCCGCTCCTCTCCGAGGTCTTTATTACTGGTGTGTTAGTGCCGCTTCTCTCCGAGGTCTTTATTACTGCTGTGTTAGTGCCGCTCCTCTCCGAGGTCTGTATTACTGGTGTGTTAGTGCTGCTCCTCTCCGAGGTCTTTATTACTAGTGTGTTAGTGCCGCTCCTCTCCGAGGTCTATATTACTGGTGTGTTAGTGCCGCTCCTCTCCGAGGTCTATATTACTGGTATGTTAGTGCCGCTCCTCTCCGGGGTCTTTGTTACTGGTGTGTTAGTGCTGCTCCTCTCCGAGGTCTATATTACTGGTGTGTTAGTGTTGCTCCTCTCCGAAGTCTATATTACTGGTGTGTTAGTGCTGCTCCTCTCCAAGGTCTATATTACTGGTGTGTTAGTGCTGCTCCTCTCCGAAGTCTATATTACTCGTGTGTTAGTGCCGCTCCTCTCCGAGGTCTATATTACTGGTGTGTTAGTGCCGCTCCTCTCTGAGGCCTTTATTACTGGTGTGTTAGTGCTACTCCTCTCCGGGGTCTATATTACTGGTGTGTTAGTGCTGCTCCTCTCCGGGGTCTATATTACTGGTGTGTTAGTGCCGCTCCTCTCCGGGGTCTTTATTTCTGGTGTGTTAGTGCCGCTCCTCTCCGAGGCCTTTATTACTGGTGTGTTAGTGCTGCTCCTCTCCGAGGTCTATATTACTGGTGTGTTAGTGCCGCTCCTCTCCGAGGTCTATATTACTGGTGTGTTAGTGCTACTCCTCTCCGGGGTCTTTATTACTGGTGTGTTAGTGCCGCTCCTCTCCGGGGTCTTTATTACTGGTGTGTTAGTGCCGCTCCTCTCCGAGGCCTTTATTACTGGTGTGTTAGTGCTGCTCCTCTCCGAGGCCTTTATTACTAGTGTGTTAGTGCCGCTCCTCTCCGAGGTCTATATTACTGGTGTGTTAGTGCTACTCCTCTCCGGGGTCTTTATTACTGGTGTGTTAGTGCCGCTCCTCTCCGGGGTCTTTATTACTGGTGTGTTAGTGCCGCTCCTCTCTGAGGCCTTTATTACTGGTGTGTTAGTGCCGCTCCTCTCCGAGGCCTTTATTACTGGTGTGTTAGTGCTGCTCCTCTCCGAGGTCTATATTACTCGTGTGTTAGTGCCGCTCCTCTCCGAGGCCTTTATTACTCGTGTGTTAGTGCCACTCCTCTCTGAGGCCTCTATTACTGGTGTGTTAGTGCCGCTTCTCTCCGAGGCCTTTATTACTGGTGTGTTAGTGCCACTCCTCTCCAAGGTCTATATTACTGGTGTGTTAGTGCCGCTCCTCTCCGAGGTCTATATTTTTCTGGTGTGTTAGTGCCGCTCCTCTCCAAGGTCTATATTACTGGTGTGTTAGTGCCGCTCCTCTCCGGGGTCTTTATTACTAGTGTGTTAGTGCCGCTCCTCTCCAAGGTCTATATTACTGGTGTGTTAGTGCTACTCCTCTCCAAGGTCTATATTACTGGTGTGTTAGTGCTGCTCCTCTCCGAGGCCTTTATTACTGGTGTGTTAGTGCCGCTCCTCTCCGAGGTCTTTATTACTAGTGTGTTAGTGCCGCTCCTCTCCGAGGTCTTTATTACTAGTGTGTTAGTGCCGCTCCTCTCCGAGGTCTTTATTACTAGTGTGTTAGTGCCGCTCCTCTCCGAGGTCTTTATTACTAGTGTGTTAGTGCCGCTCCTCTCCGAGGCCTTTATTACTGGTGTGTTAGTGCTGCTCCTCTCCGAGGTCTTTATTACTGGTGTGTTAGTGCTGCTCTCCGGGGTCTTTATTACTGGTGTGTTAGTGCCGCTCCTCTCCGAGGCCTTTATTACTGGTGTGTTAGTGCCGCTCGTCTCCGAGGCCTTTATTACTGGTGTGTTAGTGCCGCTCCTCTCTGAGGCCTTTATTACTGGTGTGTTAGTGCCACTCCTCTCCAAGGTCTATATTACTGGTGTGTTAGTGCCGCTCCTCTCCGAGGTCTATATTTTTCTGGTGTGTGTTAGTGCCGCTCCTCTCTGAGGCCTTTATTACTGGTGTGTTAGTGCTGCTCCTCTCTGAGGCCTTTATTACTGGTGTGTTAGTGCTGCTTTACGGGGTCTTTATTACTGGTGTGTTAGTGCCGCTCCTCTCCAAGGTCTATATTACTGGTGTGTTAGTGCCGCTCCTCTCCGAGGTCTATATTTTTTTGGTGTGTTAGTGCCGCTCCTCTCCAAGGTCTATATTACTGGTGTGTTAGTGCCGCTCCTCTCCAAGGTCTATATTACTGGTGTGTTAGTGCCTCTCCTCTCCGAGGTCTTTATTACTGGTGTGTTAGTGCCTCTCCTCTCCGAGGTCTTTATTACTGGTGTGTTAGTGCCGCTCCTCTCCGAGGTCTATATTACTGGTGTGTTAGTGCCGCTCCTCTCCAAGGTCTATATTACTGGTGTGTTAGTGCCGCTCCTCTCCAAGGTCTATATTACTGGTGTGTTAGTGCCTCTCCTCTCCGAGGTCTTTATTACTGGTGTGTTAGTGCCGCTCCTCTCCAAGGTCTATATTACTGGTGTGTTAGTGCCTCTCCTCTCCGGTGTCTTTATTACTGGTGTGTTAGTGCCGCTCCTCTCCAAGGTCTATATTACTGGTGTGTTAGTGCCTCTCCTCTCCGAGGTCTTTATTACTGGTGTGTTAGTGCTGCTCCTCTCCAAGGTCTATATTACTGGTGTGTTAGTGCCGCTCCTCTCCAAGGTCTATATTACTGGTGTGTTAGTGCCGCTCCTCTCCGGGGTCTATATTACTGGTGTGTTAGTGCCTCTCCTCTCCGAGGTCTTTATTACTGGTGTGTTAGTGCCGCTCCTCTCCAAGGTCTATATTACTGGTGTGTTAGTGCCTCTCCTCTCCGGTGTCTTTATTACTGGTGTGTTAGTGCCGCTCCTCTCCAAGGTCTATATTACTGGTGTGTTAGTGCCGCTCCTCTCCGAGGTCTTTATTACTGGTGTGTTAGTGCCTCTCCTCTCCGAGGTCTTTATTACTGGTGTGTTAGTGCCGCTCCTCTCCAAGGTCTATATTACTGGTGTGTTAGTGCCTCTCCTCTCCGGTGTCTTTATTACTGGTGTGTTAGTGCCGCTCCTCTCCAA
The DNA here is from genome assembly GCA_033119425.1 of Bufotes viridis. Classification (NCBI taxonomy): domain Eukaryota; kingdom Metazoa; phylum Chordata; class Amphibia; order Anura; family Bufonidae; genus Bufotes; species Bufotes viridis. The sequence continues at coordinate 154,055,779 of CM065597.1, read as the reverse complement.
GGTCTATATTACTGGTGTGTTAGTGCCGCTCCTCTCCGAGGTCTATATTACTGGTGTGTTAGTGCCGCTCCTCTCCGAGGTCTTTATTACTGGTGTGTTAGTGCCGCTCCTCTCCGAGGTCTTTATTACTGGTGTGTTAGTGCCGCTCCTCTCCGAGGTCTTTATTACTGGTGTGTTAGTGCCGCTCCTCTCCGAGGTCTTTATTACTGGTGTGTTAGTGCCGCTCCTCTCCGAGGTCTTTATTACTGGTGTGTTAATGCCGCTCCTCTCCGAGGCCTTTATTACAGGATGTCTTTTTGGGATCTGCTTTCATTGATTGAAACAATGGGGAAATATATTAATATTACAGACTATATTCTATAACTCCAGGGGCGGCAATGGAAACTAGAAATCCAGTATAGTAATTGTGCATAAAGTAGGTACTTTTCCCACATCGTCTGCGCTCCCCTGATTATTAGCTGATTGACGTGAGCAGACCCCAGGACTTGTGCTCTTGTGTTCCTCAATTTACTCCCAATATTGCAATAACGATGCGCTTGTCCGATGGGGATTGTACTATGGAAAGAATAGCGCAGGCTGACACAGGCTCACAGCTCTCATTTGTTTTCTTAATCACAATCCAGTATTGTGCCATCTACAAATCACAATCTGCTGTCAGGGGATAAGGCCGCCGCTCAGAGGGTCTCCAGCGAGATGAAGGCGTAATTTTACTTCGACCTTTGTGCCATATTCAATATTGGGGAATTGAACGTGGTAAATAGGCAAGTGGGGGAAAATGTGCAGCACCTCTGGCATGGCGAGAGCTGACGTCTTAGAGGATCTGCTCAACAATCTGCAGTTATTCACCTTCATAAAGGTGCAGGATGCAGACCATAACCCAAGCTGCCCGCATCATATCCAGTTCTCCTCGACAGTCATCTCTGACAACCCGGTGTCTAAGGATTGATTGTAACATCCACAATCTGATTGTTAGGTAGTCAGTCCCTGTAACCAGTCTGTCTCAGATCTGAGGTTTCCAGCACAATGTAGAATTCCCACTGAACTGAAGGGCCCCAAAATGCCGATCCCTCACCTTTTATTGCTGCATTACCTATATGTGAGATTTTACAGATGTAGATGTAGTTTTACTTCAGATACCTTCACGGACATGATGTGACTTGTTTGGGAAACTTTTCCAGCTTTACTAAGTTTACCTCCCATGAATCATTTCTAAGTTTTAATCTCTTGTGACATAAATCTGGAAGGTATCATAAAGAATGAACGGAGTGGATGAGGTTTTTTATTTCTGCACCAGCTATTTATATCCCTGCGAGTTTGGCGAGGCCTGATTTATCACGTGTGGTTGGACGTGTGGCATTTCCGAGGACTTGAGGAGGATGCGTTTCTTGAGTTTTCCCCTGTACAGTGCCATTGCCTCAAGGTGCTTATAAATAAGAGAGCTGAGACGGTGGCATCACAGCCACGGTGCCCGACTCTCCTGCCAAGAAACTGCAGCGCACACGAACACCGAGCTCAGGCCAAGGTAGAAGCTGAGATTCTGGATGGAGGCCAGAACTAAATTGGGCCCAAGATAAAACTGGAAACTGAGACTGGAATTGTCAATTCTTGTGCAGTAAACAGCGAGTCCTCAAGGTCAGCGCCTCCTGTCCTCAGGACGCCGAGCAGAGATGTGCTTTATACTGGACAGAGGGAGATGCCCTCACTGTCCTCTCTTTATTGTGCCATGCACAGTTATGGGGTCTCACCTCTACACCCGCACACATTTATCGCCTAAAAAGCCATTTTCAGGCTGTATTGCTTCTATATGAAGTCTGCAGGGCAGGGGGCGACTTTATTCTCATCTCTTTGCTGATTGATGCCAGAGTAGGACATGCAGTATCATTTGTGGAACAGTCCCAGAAAATACTGATGTGTGCAAGAAGGCTCCATAGAAATGCCCGAGCCAGTGTGCGATCTGCAGAGAGCACCTGGATGGAAAATTAATTTGTGTGCCTGAGCCTCATGAAAAGAGATATTTACCCTTATCAGAGACCGCATCCTTCCTGGTGCTGCTGGCCAAAAACAGCCAAGTGCTATATTTTTTCCACCAGTTGTCTCGATTGTTGGGCAGCCTTTGGGGCTCTTCTTAGTTGTTATTAGGGAGTGCCAACTCACATTGATGAATGCCATGATATAATGATGTATAATTCACTTCTTCAGCTTGAGGCTACTTTCGCACTCGCGTTTTGGCTTTCCGTTTGCGAGATCCGTTCAGGGCTCTCAGAAGCGGTCCAAAACGGATCAGTTTTGTCTAGGGCTGCACGATATGGGAATTTTGTGCGATTGCGATTAGGGCCCTAAAAATTGCGATAACGATATGTGATGCGATACTTTAAGGGTATTGTGCTAGAGGTCTATCTGCTTGGATTTTCAAGGTAAAAGCACAGACAGATGACTGATGTGAAATGTAGTTATGCTGAACTCAAGAACTGAAATGCGCAGTGTTTTTCAAAATAAAATACATATTTGCATTACTGCAAAAGTACAAAATATAAAACTTGCCATTTTCTTAATATCCCTGCACAGAACAGATAAATAAAATAGATAGAAGAACAAGTGTTCATTAAAATAACGACTTTCCTCCAGCCCCTCCTCCCTCCCCGCACTGTAACTGATGTATCGCCGGCCGCCCTGTGCAGCATAGCGGCCGGAGATACAGTGTCAGTGTCACGTAGAAAGTCAACCATCGCTTTATAAGACGCACTGCCATTCCCCCCACCCCCACTTTTGGGGGGAAAAAAGTGTGTCTTATAAAGCGAAAAATACGGTAATATAATTGCAGCATTTTTGGGTCAGCAAATTGCGATTGCGATATGGCGATTAATTGCGATAACGATTGCTTTTGCGATATATTGTGCAGGCCTAGTTTTGTCCTACTGCACCAGTTTGTCTCCAATCAGTCACCATTTCGCTCTGCAGGCTGCCTGCAGCGTTTTGCTGTCCGCCTGATGATATGGAGCCAAACGGCTCTGTCCTGGCACACAATGTAAGTCAATGGGGACGGATCCGTTTTCTCTGACACAACCTGGCAGAATAGAAAACTGATCCGTCCCCCCATTGACTTACATTGGTGTTGATAACGGAGCATCATGGCTATAGACATAATACAACCAGATCCGTTCATGACAGATGCATGCAGTTGTATTATTGTAATGGAAGCGTTTTTACATGACGGATCCGCAAAAAACGCTAGTGTGAAAGTAGTCTGACAGCTGTTTTCATCAACCAGTAGATCTTCATATCAGAGGCATAGAGCAATGAGCAGCAGATGATCATTGTTCGTCTTCTCTCCAGCCCGACACTCGGGAGTCTACCATAAATGGCCGTCTCAGTGCAGCTTGAATGATGGAATCTGCCGCAGCAAGAAGCTTTTTAAAAGGCAGATAATAAATATCTGCATTGCAAGACGTTTAGTTTGAGACGTGTCTTGAAGTAGAAAGAGGCAAAGTAAAAAAAGCAGCACAAGAAAGAAGCTCATTAATAAATCCGAGGTGTCATTCCCATTAGAAATGAGTGCGGGGATATGAATCCTAAAAAATGAATTGTGCGCACTTGTAGCTCCTTCATCCGAGGTATGATACAAAACAATCCCAAGCTTTATAATATATCTGCAAGCGAAAGCCTTTTGTCCTTGTCTATTCTCCCAAGACCGGTTTCTCCAGAAGAAATAATTATTTGCATTCTTCGTCTGTCATGAAACCTCATCCACCTCCTAAGCCCCAAACTTTGAGCCTGAATTAAAAATTAGTCTCAGAGACGCCGTCACTGTCGAGCGAGACGGTAAAATTTACATAGAAGCCTCCAGTAGTGAGTGCTTTTTATATATAAAGCAGGGATTCATTAAGTCCTTCCTGGAGGGAGCGCTTCAGTATTTTAGGAATATTTAGCAGTGCAGACTATGACGGCGCTAAAGAGAATTTTTTTTTTATAAAGAACGGCTCATAGCCAAATCTGCAAAATGACATGTTCTAGTTGGATGATACTTGTCACGGGCTCCGTCCCCTAGAGATGCAGATCAGCCCTCATCTTACTCGTGTGCTAATTCGGCTCATTTGTGAGGCAACGTGACTTCCCATTACACCAGAAATAAGGCTCCACGTTCCGTCATCTGCTCAGTTTTTGCAGCTCATTAGAGACCATCTAGTGACAGCAGCAACAAGAACGAGGCCTTTAATAAGATGAAAGCTGTGAAGCTACAGTACTACCCGTGATAACCCGAGAAGAAGGGTCATGGGGAATTTAACTACACGCTCAGCTCGGAGGAGAGCTTAGGCGGTGCTTGTCACCAGTTTGCTCAGATTTTACTTCTTTCCACATTCTGTTTATCGGTTCCTTTGGCCTCTCAAGACATTCCTGATCAGTGCATCTTATAATTTGTGGCAATGCTCGCATTGTACCGTGTGTTTCCTGAGATGCCGGGTGCCAGTGTGGTGCAGGAGTGTGAAGGCATGTTGTACTAGTCATATGGGGTAATGCACAACATGGCTTCTTCTCTGTGTAGATAGCTATGGCTCTGCAGGATCACAGCCACAGTAGGGGCGCTATAAATGGTCTATGTACCGTACTGTATTCATCATTTATTGCAGACTTCCTCCTCTGTAGAACATTAAACTGGTTCTGCCTTCATTTAGTTTCAAGGTCATGCTGCACAAGCGGATCTCTGTGTAGGGGATCCTCTTTATTCTGCATGGCCTGGATGTGGCTGTCACAATATTATGGTTGTGCCTGTCAGTGAAGGGTATATTCACACTCGGCAGATTTGTTGTAGAATCATCTGTAAGGAGCTTGCAGAAATCCATGTGCTTGAAACAAACCCAGTCAGATGAATAGAACTGATTAAAAAAAATGTCTGCACCCAAGTATAGAGAAGACTCATGGCTTGTCCACCTGGGATGAAGCACTCTTGGCTTGTCCACCAGGGATGAAGAGTTCATGGCTTGTGTCCACCTGGGATTAAGCGCTCATGGCTTGTGTCCACCTGGGATTAAGCGCTCATGGCTTGTCCACCTGGGATGTAGTGCCCATGGCTTGTCCACCTGGGATGAAGCGCTTATGGCTTGTCCACCTGGGATGTAGCGCTCATGGCTTGTCCACCTGGGATGTAGCGCTCATGGCTTGTCCACCTGGGATGAAGCGCTTATGGCTTGTCCATTGAGGATGAAGCGCTCTTGGCTTGCCCCCTGGGGATGAAGAGCTAATGGCTTGTCCACCAGGGATGAAGTGCTCATGGCTTGTCCACCTGGGATGAAGCGCTCTTGGCTTGTCCACCTGGAATAAAGTGCTCATGGCTTGTCCACCTGGGATTAAGCGCTCATGGCTTGTCCACCTGGGATGAAGCTCTCATGGCTTGTCCACCGATGATGAAGTGCTCTTGGCTTGCCCCCCGGGGAGGAAGAGCTCATGGCTTGTCCAACGAGGATGAAGCGCTCTTGGCTTGCCCCCCGGGGAGGAAGAGCTCATGGCTTGTCCACCTGCGATATAGCGCTCTTGGCTTGTCAACCGGAAATGAAGCGCTCTTTGCTTGTCCACCGGAAATAAAGCGCTCTTGGCTTGTTCCTAGGGGATGAAGAGCTCATGGCTTGTCCAACTGGGATGAAGCGCTCTTGGCTTGTCCCCCAGGGATGTAGAGCTCATGGCTTGTCCACCGAGCATGAAGCACTCTTGGCTTTTCCCCCCGGAATGAAGAGCTCATGGCTTGTCCACCGGAAATGAAGCGCTCTTGGCTTGTCCCCCGGGGATGAAGAGCTCATGGCTTGTCCACCTGGGATGAAGCTCTCTTGGCTTGTCCGCCAGAAATGAAGCGCTCATGGCTTGTCCACCGAGGATGAAGCGCTCTTGGCTTGTCCCCTGGAGATGAAGAGCTCATGGCTTGTCCACCTGGGATGAAGCGCTCTTGGCTTGTCCCCCGGGGAGGAAGAGCTCATGGCTTGTCCATCAGATATGAAGCGCTCTTGGCTTGTCCCCCAGGGATGAAGAGATCATGGCTTGTCCACTGGATATGAAGCGCTCTTGGCTTGTCCCCCGGGGATGAAGCGCTCATGGCTTGTCCACCGGGGATGAAGCGCTCATGGCTTCTCCACCGGGGATAAAGCACACAGCTGTGACCTTCAGACAGGATGGATAGGACTTTCCCCTGGTCTCTCCCAATCAGGAGATCTGCAGCCTTGTATGTGCCTCTGATTCCAATTCCACCTGCTTGTGGTATAAATATAGACGAAGCATAAACCCAACCGATACCATCCTCCAATGGATTATAAAAATAAATCCTGCCACCGTGCAGAAGCAAAGCAGTACTACTTTGTGCCTGATTTTCGCACACAGCGAGGCGCCTTGTTCCTTTGTTGTTTATCTGCTTTTTGAAGTATTTGAATCAGCAATGTTCAGCTAAATAGGAGGAGAGCTCAGGAAAACTACGCAGAGAACAAGCTGCTCCTAATTCGCCCTGACAGTGAAGCTGTGCCGGACAAAAAAAGGTCACAGACCTTTACTAAAGTCAATTAGTGGGATGTGCTGTGGAGCAATTAAAGAAGTACAGGCAGGGAAGTAATCATTTACATGGGACGACCTTCCAAGCACTGTGCTAGTACAGGGGGTCGTGAGACAATGGAGCTTGTTTCCAAATACCGGGGTGACAATGAGTGGTGGTATGGTGTGTGCGGTATTCAACTTCCGGATGAGGAGTATAGCGCAGCTGTATGCATGTACGCCTCGCCTTTATCACAGTGCTGTGTCTGGCCATGGATGTCAGCAATTCCTCTTCAAGTATTTACTGCAGATTGATTAGGAATCTGAATGTCTAATTGACAAGTGAGTACGGTGCTTATGTGGTCAGAGCAAGGAAACCTCCAGCTCAGGACAGAGATTTGCAATCATGGCTTCTGGAAAATGTGCTGTCATTTCATACATTAGAGATGGCATTTCACTAAGAATCAGTGCGGCCGGCCTGCTCCCATAATGTGCTCTTGTAATTAGTTTGTTCCACTCAGCGGATGCTGCTAATGGCCCCTAAGTAATGTGTTTATTACTCTGTGATGTGAGTGTAGCACTGCAAGCGTTCATTTCGCATTTTAAAATATCCATGTTTTTGATGAGTTTGTTGATGTATGATGTCCATGGAGCATCATGAGGTAGACTGAAACCATTCATGGTGCATCACAAGACAGACTGGAGCCATCCACGGTGCATCACAAGACAGACTGAAGCCATCCATGGTGCATCACAAGACAGACTGGAGCTGTCCATGGTGCATCACAAGACAGACTGGAGCCATCCATGGTGCATCACAAGACAGACTGGAGCTGTCCACGGTGCATCACAAGACAGACTGGAGCCATCCATGGTGCATCACAAGACAGACTGGAGCTGTCCATGGTGCATCACAAGACAGACTGAAGCCATCCATGGTGCATCACAAGACAGACTGGAGCTGTCCATGGTGCATCACAAGACAGACTGGAGCCATCCATGGTGCATCACAAGGCAGACAGGAGCCGACCATGGTGCATCACAAGACAGACTGGAGCCATTCATGGTGCATCACAAGACAGACTGGAGCCGTCCATGGTGCATTACAAGGCAGACTGGAGCCATCCATGGTGCATCACAAGACAGACTGGAGCTGTCCATGGTGCATCACAAGACAGACTGAAGCCATTCATGGTGCATCACAAGGCAGCCTGGAGCCATCCATGGTGCATCACAAGGCAGACTGGAGCCGTCCATGGTGCATCACAAGGCAGACTGGAGCCATCCATGGTGCATCACAAGACAGACTGGAGCCGTCCATGGTGCATCACAAGACACACTGGAGCCGTCCATGGTGCATCACAAGGCAGAATGGAGCCATCCATGGTGCATTACAAGGCAGACTGGAGCCATCCATGGTGCATCACAAGACAGACTGGAGCCATCCATGGTGCATCACAAGACAGACTGGAGCCGTCCATTGTGCATCACAAGACAGACTGAAGCTGTCCATGGTGCATCACAAGACAGACTGGAGCCATCCATGGTGCATCACAAGACAGACTGGAGCCATCCATGGTGCATCACAAGACAGACTGGAGCCATCCACGGTGCATCACAAGAGAGACTGGAGCCATCCATGGTGCATCACAAGACAGACTGGAGCCATCCACTGTGCATCACAAGACAGACTAGAGCCATCCACGGTGCATCACAAGACAGACTGGAGCCATCCACGGTGCATCACAAGACAGACTGGAGCCATCCACGGTGCATCACAAGAGAGACTGGAGCCATCCATGGCCCCACTGTCTATGGCTGTGATGGCTAACCTCCAGAACTCCAGCTGTGGTAAAACTGCAACTCTCAAGATGCACACTTGCTTGGCCGTTCTCAGAACTCCATAGAAATGAATGGAGCATGCTGGTAGTCGTAGTTTCACCACAACTGGAGTGCCGGAGGTTAGCCATCACTAGTCTATGGTGAGTCAGAGTGGAGACTGGAGCCATCCATGGTACATCAAGAGATAGACTGGAGCTGTCTATGGTGTGTCACATGGAGACAGGAGCTGTCCATGGTTTGTCAGAGTGGAGCTGTCCATGGTACGTCATGAGACAGACAGGAGCTGTCCATGGTGAGTCAGAGTGGAGACTGGAGCTGCCCATGGTGCGTCACATGGAGACAGGAGCTGTCCATGGTTTGTCAGAGTGGAGCTGTCCATGGTGCGTCATGAGACAGACTGGAGCTGTCCATGGAGCGTCAGATAGAAGACTGGAGCTGTCCTTGGAGCGTCAGATAGAAGACTGGAGCTGTCCATGGAGTGTCACATTGGAGACTGGAGCTGTCCATGGAGCGTCACATGGGAGACTGGAGCTGTCCATGGAGCGTTACATGGGAGACTGGAGCTGTCCATGGAGCGTCACATGGGAGACTGGAGCTGTCCATGGAGCGTCACATGGGAGACTGAAGCTGTCCATGGAGCGTTACATGGGAGACTGAAGCTGTCCATGGAGCGTCACATGGGAGACTGAAGCTGTCCATGGAGCGTCACATGGGAGACTGGAGCTGTCCATGGAGCGTTACATGGGAGACTGGAGCTGTCCATGGAGCGTTACATGGGAGACTGAAGCTGTCCATGGAGCGTCACATGGGAGACTGAAGCTGTCCATGGAGTGTTACATGGGAGACATTTATAAATTGTGCGGCAAATAAACACGGTAAAGTCCCAAATTGTATTCTGGTGCGACAGATACTGGGTGACAACTGCTGATTTGTCCTGTTCCACTACCCATAGGAGTTGTCACAAAATCTAAACAGCATTTAAAGATATGTAATGTTGCATTCCTTTAGATTCTTTTATTGCTTTTCAAGTGTTGGTGTCATTTGTCACTGGATTTCTATCATTCTGATCCTTAGATCCTAGATTTTTGATTTCCATCTCTCGCTGCAGGCTGTGCGGCCTCCTTGAAGTTACTTTTCATAGTAGATCCTTCCTTTTTAAGAAGCTTCTTGTGCACTTTCTCAGACACTATGATCTGCTATGCATCATGTATGTTGTATGTTTCCTGTATGTGAGCCCGGCTGCTCTTCATTACAGCTCAGTCTCACTGCCTGCCCTGATGCTACACATGTAGAGGAGCTGGCAGCAGTCGCCGCTGCACCTGCCTCGCAGCTCCTCGCTCCGGAGGACATGCCTTTAATATTTCATTGCAGGCTCTGGAGTGGGAGCAGGTGCATGATGGCCTCTCATTCCTGCTGGCGCCGCTCTTCCTCTCCGGTAGCAGAAGCATTGCAGAGCCCGGAACAAATGACTGCTCAATACCGACCCTCCCAGGGCAAGTTACATTAAGATTATTTATAAGCAATCTAAAAGCACTCAGCATTTGGTTAAGCCGTCCTGTCACCCTGAGATATGGAGCGTCTCTTTAAACTCTGTCTTCGTGGTCACTCCATGTTACCGCACGTGTTTCCTCGTGTCCTTCTCCGTAATTTGCCATTTATCTTGCTTCAAAAGCAGCAGAGATTTAAGAGCCATAAATTGTCTGCCCTACCTGCAGATAAACAAGTCACGGTCGTCATCTGAGCGAGGGCCTTGATTTCTGGCTGATATTCACCGCTCTGATAGAAAAATACATTGTGTGAAAGCCTACCGCTGGCTGCAAACGTAATAAGTAATACGGTAAAGGAAAAGCTCAGAAAGCAAAAGCAGCAACCGTAATGTGATGATCAGAGCAAGATGGCCGCTAGCGTGCACCCCTGTATTCTCACTAAGGTCGTCCTCCGTCGTCTTGTATTTCTGCGGGATCACCTGTGGGACCACCATTGTGCTGCTGAGGATAGCATGAACACATAACCAGGGAGGAACATGTGCAAGGTTCAGCTTCTTGACAGCGCCTACACAGGAGAAATGAAGCATTACATGTGCCCATTAAAATCATAGGGCTGTAATGCACGGACCTGCTGACTCCTCCATAGGACACCCTCATTGTAGCCGCTTTCCATCTGGCAGGGTACCCCTTCTATCAACTCATCCTAATGGGTCTGTAAACAAGATGACCACGTTAATGAACAGCGAAAACCCAGTGAGGACTGAACTGATGGAGACTAAGGCACTTTATGAGTAACTGGATGTGGGGAGATCGTATATAGGTCCCGCACTTCTTAATGTTCCTATTCCTGGCCGCGGATGAGATGGCATTGATCGCCTTCTTTTGGCCGGCAATCACATGTATTAGACATATCATGCTCTGCAAGGAAAGGCAGAGATATCCCAGACAACCCGTCTTCTAGCTGCACGGCCTCGGATCAGATCACGGTCCTACACGCTCCACTTTCAGGACTCTATATTCCATTTTTAATACAGTTCTGCGTTAAAGATTCAATCTTCATTAACGGCGGCACGGCCGGGCCTGTTCGCCTTTGCTTTATGGTTTTTCTGCATGTGACCTTCCTCTGCACGGGGTGGAATGACCATCGCAGCAGTCTTTGGGGGCCTGTTGTCTAAAGCACACAGACGAGCGGGTCAGTATGGTTCGATCTGCATGTTTCCTCTCATGTTCTAGAATCATCGACAGACCATGATCTTCTCTGCAGCAACCTAAAGACAGAACATCCAATAGTTCACCTAAATATCGAAGGCCTGGTCGGAGAAGGCTAAATCAGAAAGCAACCATTCCTCCACTGGTGGGCTGCATCATCCTGAGAACAAGGTCTATTCAATATTCTCAATACTCTCTCCCCTCCTTGTCAGCACAAGGTCCTGGTAGTGCAAGTACTTACTGCAAAGTGCAACCTGTGCTATGAAAAGATTCCTGCATGACCCATTCTCAACACTGCAGCTTGACTTCAAGAATGATATATTAGAGCAGCACTGGAAGGTTCTAACGCCTGCAGAATTGTGAGTGCAGCTCTGGAGGATAATAATGACTAACTGAGGATCTGTAAAGGATAATTGATGTATGTACACAGTGACTGCACCAACAGAATAGTGAGTGCAGCTCTGGAGTATAACACAGGATGTAACTCAGGATCAGTACAGGATAAGTAATGTATGTACACTGTGACTGCACCAGCAGAATTGTGAGTGCAGCTCTGGAGTATAATACAGGATGTAACTCAGGCTCAGTACAGGATAAGTAATGTTATGTATGTACACAGTGACTGCACCAGCAGAATAGTGAGTGCAGCTCTGGAGTATAATACAGGATGTAACTCAGGCTCAGTACAGGATAAGTAATGTTATGTATGTACACAGTGACTGCACCAGCAGAATAGTGAGTGCAGCTCTGGAGTATAATACAGGATATAACTCAGGATCAGTACAGGATAAGTAATGTATGTACACAGTGACTGCACCAACAGAATAGTGAGTGCAGCTCTGGAGTATAACACAGGATGTAACTCAGGATCAGTACAGGATAAGTAATGTATGTACACAGTGACTGCACCAGCAGAATTGTGAGTGCAGCTCTGGAGTATAATACAGGATGTAACTCAGGCTCAGTACAGGATAAGTAATGTATGTACACAGTGACTGCACCAGCAGAATAGTGAGTGCAGCTCTGGAGTATAATACAGGATGTAACTCAGGATCAGTACAGAATAAGTAATGTTATGTATGTACACAGTGACTGCACCAGCAGAATAGTGAGTGCAGCTCTGGAGTATAATACAGGATGTAACTCAGACTCAGTAAAGGATAAGTAATGTTATGTATGTACACAGTGACTGCACCAGCAGAATAGTGAGTGCAGCTTTAGAGTATCATATAGACTGTAAATATTACAAGAAATGCAAAAACTGAATGCTGCTCTTGGACCCTGTTTGCCTCGTCACAGCGATGCTCTCTTCATATAAGACAATGCAACGCTCATTTGCGCCATTTCTGATGTTATGGACTCCTGATAAACAGACTCACGTTTGTCTATTATTTCCCTGTGATCAGCATAATAATATGGCAGGGAGGTGCACTTGGATCATCTCACAGCTGGTGCCTTATTAAGAGCGACACGTCCTGCATTCCCAGTAAATAAGCTGAGAAGAAGCTTTGCTGTGCGGCTGATGAAGACGTTTCAGAGGTGACACAGAGCGTTCCTATTTTGGCTTTCGTTCATTGAGTGATTGATGGGCTCCATCTTTAGTGTTAAGAATTGAACACATTGAGATGTAGAGCAGAAAAAATCAGAGGAGACGTGCACTTCAAGTCCTGTGTTACTTATTGCACCTGGGCTGATAGGTGAACACTTAACCATGGAAAGTTTTCAAGTTTTTTTTTTTACAGGAGAAACTTTCTTCCATGTTCTTATCTCTGAATATAAAGTGAAAGCCAGCGAAGCCTATAATGTGCGGCTCCTGAATTTTCGTGTACAGAGAATCTGTCCACATCTGATCCACATTTTTTGTGGTTCGTAAGTGGACCCGAGGAGCTCCTTCAGTGCCGCTGCCTTCTCAAACAGCTGATCGGTTGGGGTTCCGGGTGTCGGACCCCGGCCGATCAGATGCTGATGATCTATCCTGAGGTTAACAAAGTGAAAAACCCCTTTAAAGAAGATGCAACTTATAGTGTGTCAGGCTTTAACAAGCTCCAACAACTCAGCTGTTGTGAACATTATTCCCATCATGCACACTTAGCTTTTCACCAGCCCAAAATGGCACTTTCCTGGAGTAATAAATCAATACTTCATTATAACTATAGAACCAAACCTGAGACCCTATCCTCCTGTCTACCAGAACCAAGCCTGAGAACACATCCTCCTGTCTACCAGAACCAAGCCTTAGACCACATCCTCCTGTCTACCAGAACCAAGCCTGAGAACACATCCTCCTGTCTACCAGAACCAAGCCTTAGACCACATCCTCCTGTCTACCAGAACCAAGCCTGAGAACACATCCTCCTGTCTACCAGAACCAAGCCTGAGACCACATCCTCCTGTCTACTAGAACCAAGCCTTAGACCACATCCTCCTGTCTACCAGAACCAAGCCTGAGACCACATCCCCTGTCTACTAGAACCAAGCCTTAGACCACATCCTCCTGTCTACTGGAACCAAGCCTTAGACCACATCCTCCTGTCTACTAGAACCAAGCCTTAGACCACATCCTCCTGTCTACTAGAACGAAGCCTTAGACCACATCCTCCTGTCTACTAGAACCAAGCCTTAGACCACATCCTCCTGTCTACTAGAACCATGCCTTAGACCACATCCTCCTGTCTACTAGAACCAAGCCTTAGACCACGTCCTCCTGTCTACTAGAACCAAGCCTGAGACCACATCCTCCTGTCTACTAGAACCAAGCCTTAGACCACATCCTCCTGTCTACTAGAGCCAAGCCTTAGACCACATCCTCCTGTCTACCAGAACCAAGCCTGAGACCACATCCTCCTGTCTACTAGAGCCAAGCCTGAGACCACATCCTCCTGTCTTCTAGAACCAAGCCTTAGACCACATCCTCCTGTCTACTAGAACCTAGCCTTAGACCACATCCTCCTGTCTACCAGAACCAAGCATGAGACCACATCCCCTGTCTACCAGAATCAAGCCTTAGACCACATCCTCCTGTCTACTAGAACCAAGCCTGAGACCACATCCTCCTGTCTTCTAGAACCAAGCCTTAGACCACATCCTCCTGTCTACTAGAACCTAGCCTTAGACCACATCCTCCTGTCTACTAGAGCCAAGCCTTAGACCACATCCTCCTGTCTACCATAACCAAACCTTAGACCACATCCTCCTGTCTACCAGAACCAAGCCTTAGACCACATCCTCCTGTCTTCTAGAACCAAGCCTTAGACCACATCCTCCTGTCTTCTAGAACCAAACCTTAGACCACATCCTCCTGTCTACCAGAACCAAGCCTTAGACCACATCCTCCTGTCTTCTAGAACCAAGCCTGAGACCACATCCCCTGTCTACCAGAACCAAGCCTGAGACCACATCCTCCTGTCTACTAGAACCAAGCCTTAGACCACATCCTCCTGTCTACTAGAGCCAAGCCTTAGACCACATCCTCCTGTCTACTAGAGCCAAGCCTTAGACCACATCCTCCTGTCTACTAGAACCAAGCCTTAGACCACATCCTCCTGTCTACTAGAACCAAGCCTTAGACCACATCCTCCTGTCTACTAGAACCAAGCCTTAGACCACATCCTCCTGTCTTCTAGAACCAAGCCTTAGACCACATCCTCCTGTCTACTAGAGCCAAGCCTTAGACCACATCCTCCTGTCTACTAGAGCCAAGCCTTAGACCACATCCTCCTGTCTACTAGAACCAAGCCTTAGACCACATCCTCCTGTCTACTAGAGCCAAGCCTTAGACCACATCCTCCTGTCTACTAGAGCCAAGCCTGAGACTTTATCTACCGGTAATTATTACATGCAGAGGCTGCAGGAAAACAATATTTCTTGCTATTTTAATCTGGTACAGTTGGTCTTCAATGAGGATATGATGGAGAATTCAGCTACAGGCTTTTGTCTAATAATTACCTACATTTTCCTATTCTCTGGAGGCCTCGCAGGATTTATCTAGTGCCAGAGTCAATGAATATTTAACAGGTGCAGAAAAACTAGTCTGAATTGATGAGTCTGAAATCTGAGGCAGCCCAAATGCTTCTATGAACATGGGTCGTTAAACACTGCTGTCTTCATGGTTGTCTCGCTCTTCACATGCAGGTCCTGGACTCCTGTTTGCAGATTACTCAGTTGGAGGACTGAGATCAAGGTTCCTGGTTGGCATCTAATGTTCCACCTTGTAGGTTTGATGCATGGACCTGGATGCATTGCTTCCCAGCAGATTGGTGTTTGCTGATTCTGCCGTCTCTGATCATTCATTCATTAGGTTGAAGTTCATTGATTAATGTCCTGTGGTAGCAGTGGTGATGTGCGGCTTTATTTGAGCTTCCATTGACTTCCATCATGTAGAGCAAGGTGGTGCATAAGCAGGTTCCCCTCTTAGGGTCCTAGGACTACACCAGCCTCCACCATTCTTCTCAAGTCATGGAGGAATACACCATTTTTTCATATGGTCTCGATATACCTACAGAGTAATTGCACATCTTTCTCTTTGGTTTTGACCTATTGTACGTTTGTCATGGGTTTTTTTCTCACTATAGCTAAAATCCCAACATATTGCAGTAAGAAAGCAAACTCCATTGATTGTGTGGAGCTGATGTGTCAGGATGATCGATATAAAGGCCCGTATAATACAAGTGAAACAGTTAAACACAGCCCGCACTCCAAGCTCCATTACTTTCTATAGCTCGACATTTAAAGGACATTTGTTTTATCGCTCCGCTCCAGGTACAATTTTCACCCTTGAAATCAAATCCTTGGTCTGTTCTTTTGTACAGTGTGAAGAAGGAATTCATTATATGTGGCAGCTTGGGCCAATGGTCGTCACTTCATGCTCCTGAGAGAAAATAAAAAGAATAAATGGTTGAAGAGAAGGGTAGTGGAAGGATCCTGCTGTGCCGCTCATTATTTCCTAGGTAGTATGATCCCATGTTACAATATTTATACCGCTTGTTAGATGACGGTCTGAGCACAATGGAGGGCGACAAAGACCTCAGCCGGGTATTGGCGTCAGTGTCTGTGCACCTTATGGCGCGTGCCCGTTCACCAGTGACCATCTTTTGGCCTCTGATGGACCAGTCTAGTTCTGTATGGAATAGTGCAGCCAACTTTGCTATTCTATAGAGGCTTCCAGTAAGACGCATACTGCACCGTACATTTCTTTACATACCTGTACAGTGGCATCTGTCAGAGGTTTGAATCACGTCTTATCTGTTAATGTAGTTTTTCAGTCTTCATCCGACCGCTATGATGATGCCTTGTACAAGCACTGAGCTCGAAGGGGTCGGCAGCAATCCAAACGTTTCACTGCTTTTCCACATTTAGGACAGTTTACCTCTCAAGGCCTGTGTTTGATCATTGGTCTTTAGGATATACGTTTAGAATTGACCAAACCCTTTTTTTTGGGAACGCTGAAGTGAATAAAGCGGAGCTGAAGATTAATGATGATTTTTCAGACTGCTGTTTGTACAGACTTTACTAAACAATATATCATTAATACATTAGACAACAGATCAGAGGCGCAGGGGCCGCTCCACCAAGGCTTTGATGTGAGATGAAAGCAGCTGCAGAAGAACAAGGACGAGGCTTTCCGCGCCATCCTACAGCAGATTACAGTGTTCATTGCCGGGTGATTTTCTACTTAATCTTTGCTTCATTACAACCGTGGGACTATTAAGAGTCAGCACTGAGAAGATTGGAGACGGCCTTCTCTGCGCACGGAGCAAAATGAGGTCGTCATGTAGATTATAGACACGGTTTCGAAGCAATGTCCACGTCACAATAGGATAGAAACTGGAAAACGTAGTGAGCGCCAAGGAGAAGAGCTATATACGAGGTAATATTTCCTGGTGAAGCACTTCAGTGCCGGATCGGTGTCTTCTTCAGACGAGCTCACATAAGAAGGTCCTTCAGTTCATCCAGATGGATGCACATTGTAGTATTTAGATGAATGGCCTGTGGACCTTGTAGTCCTATAAATGATGCAGTTCATTATCAGTGCACAGTAGAATAGAACCAATGCAGGGGGCAGTTGCCAGTTTTTGGTCTCCTTGTCATTTGCAGAATAACTTGGGTGTGGTGTCTCGAGTCCCTATTCCTGCCCACTAGGATCAACACGGAACTGAGGGTTTTTTAGGGATTTTAAGAGATGCTTGGGCATGCTCGGCTATCAGTCCCATAGCCTGAATGGAGCGGCAGTGCGCATGCTTGTAATCCAGCTCCATGTAAACGTCATGCATTGAAGAGTGATGGGAGAGAGGGCTTAGGACCCTTCATAAGTGAGAGATCTCAACTGTACTACCCCAGTAATCAGACATTCATTACCTATTCTGCAGTGGAGGATGGCAGTCATATTTTTAATACTAATCCATAAAGCTATGATGATTAGTGGGTGCACAGACATTTCCACTCTGCTCAGCCTGTAGTAATATGAGAGTCTCTAAACCAGAAAGACTTTAAAAATGAGCCTCGAGAATTGGATCCTCCTGAGTAAATCGTGTCGTGCAGCGGAGTCTTCCTTTAAAATGCCCTTTATAAAACAGGATATAGCTTACTGAACTTTATTACCCAACCCCGCACATTTCTATCAGATTTATTTTTGTGATGTCTCTAGACTTTCCCTGTCATGGAGCTATAGATACAGCAATCCTCAGCCCGCTCATAAATCCATCCCCATAAACAGCCGTTTGGAGTGCGGTAAGAATTGCTGGAGCAATGTGCAGGTTTGTTCAGAGCTTACAACCCTCGGATTGTGTGCATTTCCTGAGAAGAGACGGTTAATGATATAATCAGGAGATATGACTGAGCATGTCTAAGGGACGGTGGACTGTGACAAGTTATTAGCAGGTCGTTTCCATATTTATGATAGGAGGGAATTATGCAAGTCTCAGCCAAATCGTAGAATCCGAGATCTAAAATCTGAAAGTGCGGCTCTTCGCTCACAAAGCCAAGATCTACCTTTTCAATGAGTCACATGCAAAACCACATCTCTATGTCCATGATATCTGCACCATGCACTGGGCTCCCAGGTCTAACCTTCATAGTAATTAGCTTTTCTTTCTGGTAGAAGAATAGTTTTAAAAGGCATCTGTCAGCAGTTCTGTCCCTCTGACACTGGCTGACCTTTTACATGTGCGCTCGGCAGCTGAAGGCGTCTGTGTTGGTCCCGTGTTCATATGTGCCCGCGTTGCTGAGAAAAATAATGTTTTAATATATGCAAATGAGCCTCTAGGAGCAACGGGGGCGTTACCATTACACCATTGCGCCCTCTGCACTTTGACAGGGCCAGCCAGTGTAAAGTTCATCATACCTGGCCCTGTTTTAGGTGTAGAAAATGTCCAAATGTAAGACAGCAAGGAACCTCGGAAGCCGTTTTATATTTAGAACTGGCGGAGGATGCGCCGAAGTTATGGAGTTATGGTCTAAAACGTCTTAATAAGTGTGCTGCTGTATCCCTAGCAAGGAATTTGAAATTAAAAGGCAATGTTTATCCGGCCGGTAAACTTGATAGGAGAGATACATAGCAGAGCACTGTGTTAGGAGTAATCCACAGGAGAGTTCTGCATTAAGAGGGATGCAGCGGAGAGCGCTGTATTAGGAGGGATGCAGGGAAGAGCGCTGTATAAGGAGGGATGCAGGGAAGAGCGCTGTATAAGGAGGGATGCAGTGGGAGAGTGCTGTATTAGGAGGGATGAACAGGAGAGCGCTGTATAAGGAGGGATGCAGGGTAGAGTGTTGTATTAGGAGGGATGCAGGAGAGAGCGCTGTATAAGGACCGATGCACGGGAGAATGCTGCATTAGGAGTTATGCTGGGAAGAGCGCTGTATAAGGAGGGATGCAGGGCAGAGCGTTGTATTAGGAGGTATGTAGGGGAGAGAGCTGTGTAAGGAGGGTTGCATGGGAGAGTGCTGTATTAGGAAGGATGCAGGGGAGAGCGCAGTGTAAGGAGGGATGCAGGAGAGAGCTCTGTATAAGTAGGGATGCAGGGTAGAGCGCTGTATAAGGAGGGATTCACAGGAGAGTGCTGTATAAGGAGGGATGCACAGGAGAGCGCTGTATAAGGAGGGATGCACAGTAGTGCACTGTATAAGGATGGATGCACAGGAGAGCGCTGTATAAGAAGAGATGCACAGGAGAGCGCTGTATAAGGAGGGATGCACAGGAGAGCGCTGTATAAGGAGGGATTCACAGGAGAGCGCTGTATATGGAGGGATGCAGAGGAGAGCGCTGTATAAGGAGGGATGCACAGGAGAGCGCTGTATAAGGAGGTATGCACAGGAGAGCGCTGTATAAGGAGGGATGCACAGTAGTGCACTGTATAGGGAGGGATGCACAGGAGAGTGCAGTATAAGGAGGGATGCACAGGAGAGCGCTGTATAAGGAGGGATGCACAGGAGAGCGCTGTATAGGGAGGGATGCACAGGAGTGTGCTGTATAAGAAGGGATGCACAGGAGAGGGCTGTATAAGAAGAGATGCACAGGAGAGCGCTGTATAGGAAGGGATGCACAGGAGAGTGCTGTATAAGAAGAGATGCACAGGAGAGGGCTGTATAAGAAGAGATGCACAGGAGAGGGCTGTATAAGAAGGGATGCACAGGAGAGTGCTGTATAAGGAGGGATGCACAGGAGAGTGCTGTATAAGGAGGGATGCACAGGAGAGTGCTGTATAAGAAGAGATGCACAGGAGAGCGCTGTATGCATCTCCTATACGGCAGGCGGTATAAGAGGTTCTGCAGGCAGTTTTTACAAGTACAATGTCCTCTAGTTAATGTTCTGGATGTGACCGGAGCAGCTTGAAGCTTGTGGTGCGACACGAGTGCAGACCCATAGTTTAGAGGGGTTGTGATAATGCAGGTGAACCTGTTGTAATGTGATTGATCCCCTGCCCGTCTATGGCTGCGGAGTCCTCGTACGGGTGATTGCCGGCCATGTAATGCCTTTATTGTATTATTGTTGTGTTTCCGTTCAGCCGCCTTTTGCTGTATCAGCAGTTTAATAAAACAAATCTCAATTTTGGACGCTTGGCTTCTCATGCTATAGGTTACATGATGTGAGTGGAAGCCTTATAAGCGCACCGCGTGTGCACTGAATGGGAGGTCAGGGGCTCGGGCAGTATTATAAATATCAAAAAAGCCTGCCTGGAACGTTAAAAATATCCAAAACAAAAAAGTAATTATTGGTAATTCATGTATTAAAATCATGGGGTATATAACCCAAATTTGTCATAAACAACAGGCCAAAAAGAGTTTCAAAATATACAGTGGTAAATGGATTTACACCAATTCCCATGTGGTTTCGCTGTAGGCCGGGACTAAAGGACGTACGGGTATGCTGCTGTGCTGCACCCCACCACCTAATCGTCCACACTGTCTGAATGCAGGCACGTGGTAAGCTGTGAGTATGCACTCAGACTAACACTATCATCTCAGATTTCCAATGATTGTATAAATAAACCTGAGATAGTCTCTAACTTACACTGCTAAGGTCGTTGACTGAATGCGGCATATATCTCAGCCAGCTCATTTCTTGAACCCCCGTATAATAAAATCGCTAAGTAAAAGCTCATATGTAGGGGACGCAGGTTCAACTGACAAAGTAGCCAGGCATGAGAAACACAAGTGCCCCCCAGCTGAAGGCCGTCCACGTCTACCTCTCAGAAAGAGGGCCCAACGCGTTTCTGTGCGTGTGGAACCCGCGCGTCATCAGGAGCACACTAGAGAGATCATAAGGGCAGTAGAGGCGGCTGTCTCAGTACAGCAGCGTAACTGTAGTATAGTTTCAGCCTGGGACAGCTCATAGAGTCCCATGGATTTCAGTATCACTTTTATGCTGATGACACACAAATCTACCTCTCTGGTCCAGACATCACCTCCTTACTATCCGGAATCCCACAATGGCCATCTTACATATACTCCTTCTCCTCTCACCTTCTAAAACTTAACAGAATTCATCATCTTTCCCCCATCTTGCTCTTACCTCTGTGACCAGCTTTACCCTCCCCTACTGTGTCCTTCCCCCATACCATGTAGATTGTAAGCCTCGCGGGCCGGGCCCTCTATCCTTCTGTACCAGTCTGTAACGAGCCTCTTCGTGCTTAATGCCATTGTCTGTATTATGTACGTGCACCGCTAATCATATGTACAGCGCCAGGGAATGAATGGCGCTCTAATAATAAATAATAATTATATAGTACATCATTCCCTGTTTCTAGGGGATGGAAGGCTGCGCAGCATTACTGGGATCAGTCACTCAGAAAGAATTGCTCTGAAGAAGCCATGTTTGCTTATTTAATCACCCAATGGTGCCGAGGAAATAGCTGGTGTTATATAAGTATCAGTGAAACCCTCTGCGGATCCGGGCTGAGCGCGTGGAAGGGGGAGAAGGAAGCAGACCTCCCGCCATTATACACTGGTATAAGCTTGTGCTGATCTTCACTTACATACCCTGTACCTCCAGATCAATCTGACGGCTATCGTTCTGCTCAGATTTGGGAGCAGAAGTATTGGTGCAGCGGGAATGAGATAATGTTTTCATGTGTTTGGCTGCATCGTATCATACACGACCAGATCCTGCCTGCCGGCAATGGGACGAATGTCGCTGCCAAATTGGATAATCTCTCCTGGTTGGGTAGCGTCTTTCCAATTCTCCTCAACGTCTCTGCCCGGTAAAGACTTCTGAAGTCACTATCCACCATCCTCTGGAAGAATGTCATGATTTTTGTAAGCTGGGGGTGCTCAACCTCTTCTGGTCGGAGGCCCCACTGTCAGATTGATCCTCTCCAAAGGGCCCTAATAAAACTTAGAAAGGGTATTAGCATCTGAGAAATGTATTGCACATTGGAGGCATGCGATACTTGAACCCTGGGCTGTTTCCGCACAGTATTATGGCGGCGGCCTTTCACATTGATCATTTAGTTTCCGTCGTCGACATGAATGACAGAAATGTCTGCGGAAACAAGAAGCCTTGCTCTGCTCTCGCGGTGTCACGCCTGATGCGGATTATTTCCTTGGCGGTGGCGCATTTTAAGATGCTGTTAACGCTTGCATGTCGTTCAGTCGTCTTCCTGGTTGGTTATAATGAAATCTGCAGTTCAGGGGCCGATCATTCAGTCGGAATCTTCATATAATAAGAAATGAATAGAAATGAAGGAAATGCTATTAGGATAATTTGCTGCGGTTTATGAATTATTCATCCTGTGATTTCTTTTTCACACATCTTGAAGCCTGAATCAATTTATGGACTTCATAGTGAAGTTTCTTGATGTGGGATCTTCGGTGCTGGCCGGCATAATAGATTTCCTCTCTCATTTACCTGAGGATGTGTTTGCCGGTGTCAGTAGGACGACAGCGGCCTATGCTTGCTTCATATGCGTGATTGCAGGGCATGTTTACTGTGTTATTCTCCTCTTGATAACCTACAGACAATAGAAAGAGGGGCAGATGGAGGAGAGAAACACGGATCAGACTACACAAATGGTCTGTTTGTAGTCTGTAACCATGGAGACACATAGGTCAAGACTGGAGATTTGCTTATTTTTTTCTTATTTTAGATACTGTGGTGCAAAAGTGTACATACTCTTAAAGGAAGTGAAAGCTGTTTATTGTCTGGACCAGATTAAGTCTGTTTACATCCCCTCTTTGTGGACCTTTGTAGATAAGGGATGGAATTTAAGAAGTTTTTGGGGTCTCCTTTAGTGCTGAAATTTGCACCCCTGGTGGGTCAGGAAATGAATTAATCTCCATGAAGATTCTGTGCGAACAGCACGGACATTATCTTGTAATGCCTGGCGACCTGCGCTGTGCAAGTTAGCGGCAGTGCAGAACGTTTCTGGATTAGTCTTTGCTCGTCTGGCTTCTCCTTCTTGTATTGTTAGGTCTTCACTTGTTTTTTTTGGCTTGGTCCTAGATGGCCTTCATCATCGCTCTAACAGACTGCCATAGGATTGGGCTCTGTAATAATCAGAAGTACAGGAGGGGAAAGCCAACATTAGGCACAGAAAATGTTTGTCAACCATGTTCCTTATCCGTCTCCTATCCGGTCCTGGTCTGTACCCCTAGGTCCGCTCTCCAATCACGTCACCGCCGTCCTTTCTGCTCACTCGTTTCCTGCCAACCTTTGCTCATTACATTGAGATTGCTGATGGCTAGTGAAATGTTTGACAGGATCCTAGCACTAACTGGCCACAAATGACAATGTAGAAATAGACGTCCCTGCCAGGAGGCATTTATGAGAGGCTTGTCTACTGCTGGGGTCAGTTCTGCAGGTGGCACTGCACTCGTGGACTGTAAGGACACCGGGTCCCATCCAACTGGGTTTATTTTCATTGACCTCGAAGCCTTCGGGCAGATAGTGCACTGTAGCCGCAGCCGTCTAAGATGCCGCACAGAGTCGCTGGATACAATAACATTGTAATTCCACACAGCAGAATTGCCCACAGTGTTAATCACGTCCGCACGTACAGCCGTGTACAGATCCTGCTAATAGTTACCTTCACGGAGTCTAATTTTAGCATCTTGAGCCTTTTCATTCAGATTAACATGATGAGATCCCGCTCTGCGTGCAATTCTCTGTGCAAAACCTTCATAAATTTACCTAATTGTGTTTGCAGTTTGCAAGAAACCTATTTTTCTTTTTTGAGAATAACAAAGATTCAGACGGCGCCTGACATGTCTTACCTCTGCTTTGCATTAATTGTCGTTTTTGTGCATTATTCCTAGTCTGTGACCTGAATGTTCCTCGCCTTGTATTCCTTGGTTATAATCATTTCCTAGACAATATCAAAGGCAGAATATGGCTGGAGAGCAAATAAGTTTTGCCTGAAGATGCAGCAGAGAAATTAATAACTGGGTGAGAGCGGCAGGTAAGGACGCCATAATTACCTTTCGCCGAGGTGCACGGAGGCGTTCTTGATGCACGGCACAAGCAGATTTCATTACTTCTGATTTATTCTGCATTCGTTTAGAGGGACGGGGTGTAAGACGTGGGTTTTATTGCATCTGGAACCTTGCTGCTCCCATCATGCTTCTCACGCTAAATCATTACATGAAAAATCCTTATTATTAGTCTTTTCTAGAATCGCAGGAGTTAACCGTTGCATTTCTTTAGCCCTAGCTAACAGCAGGGAGGGCACTGGCTAGCAATCCTGCTGTTGGCGGTCATTGCATCGTCATAATGGCCGCAGACCTGCTCCGTTCTCTGCCTTCGCTCAGTAGGAAATGTGGAGCTAAGAGAATGCACTGAGACCAGCACTATCCTCCATCATAAAAACCAAATGACTGTAAATAAACCTGCAAATAAAAATTCAATATTCCGCCTGCTGAAAGCAGCATCCCTGAGCACGCATCCTGCCTACCGTAATGATATTATACAGGGGTTTTTGCTTATGGTGCAGCCAGTGCATTAGTGGCATCATCGCTGCTGGAAATGCTAACAGAGACTTTGTCTGGTGCTGATCTGGCGTCCGAGCCATCATAGCACCTGACACATTCAGAATTATGGCATCACATTAAGTGCTAATCCTGTGGAAATGGTTTTAGGCATATAAGTCCGGAGCAGTCGTGCTGCAAATCATCTGTATGTGTAAGTAATGCGAGGGAAATGTGTCCGCGGGGGAACGCTATGGCTCATCACTCACGCCGTCCACAGGCCATCACCTGCACGCACATCTATACAGGTTCAGTCATACTGCTAAAAGCTCAGCTAATCTCCGCAGGAGGGACGTGCCGCTGCTTATCTTACGGAGATTTACATAATGAATGAACTGCAGTCGACAGGAGAGGATGCGCTCGTGGATGCCATGCCTTCAAGTCTTTCTTGGCACGCCAGCACTTTTGATGCTTTCTTTTAAGTGTCGTTAACTTACCAATGTCATCTTACAGCAAAGATCTACATGAGATTTACAATTTTTGCAGATCTAGCTTTACTGAACCGTTGCTAATTATAGCTTATACTGCTGTAACATCCAGAGCTGCATTCACAGTTCTGCTTCTTACTGTTTGGTGTGCTGGTGGAGATCTCCTATCCAGCTATGATCACTGGCGAGGCGCACAACTTGTCGTTCATTGTGCTAGTTCAGACATGAAACCACCGACGAGACACAGCCGGCATATAATGAACCCAGCCTGAATAGATAACAGCAGAATTAGAACATTTCAGAGGGAAATCACTACACGGCCTTAATCACACGTCAGTGATCCACGGACAGCACACGTACCCATTCATTTTAATGTTTGTTTTCATAGCACGGAAGCACGCTATATTTATGTCGGTGTTTAAAGCGCCATTGCGGCCTTTATAGTCTGTGGGTCCGTAAAAACTGACCCATAGACTATAGGGGATGCTCTGAAAATTAATTTTCAGCTGTGCAGTGTCAGAGGGACACGAGTGACAAGGAAATCTTTGTGAATGAATCACTGACCGTCTTATCACAGATTTCATCGCATTTTGTGCCTCAATTCTAGTTTTCATGGTTTCTGATTGCTGTCAGTGAACAGAAATATTTATTGTAAGAATTTATTAGCTGGAAATCCTCAAGGAGTATGTGCAATGCTGAGTGGACACATAGGCCCCACGCAGCCACTGTTTGCCAGAAGAGAGGCTTTTTGGCACACTTTAGGCTGGTATGTTCCGGCAAACCTCTTTCACCACTATATAGGGACAGTAAAGAAACCCAAAATCACTTGTAGTCGATGTATGTTACTGTATGTCTATACAGTGACATTGGGGAACCCTCCCAACGTATGCCCCAGATGGAAGCATAAAAAGAGATGTGAACAGAGCCTTAAAGTGTTGCCGGAGGATAGGCAAAAACATGCCGGAGATGCCTCTGATGCGTCTGCTGTGAAGAAACGCTGGGGGAGCTCCGGGAATTATTTCTGCTCCTGCTTCTTCTCTTTCCCGTCTTTTTGATCACTAGGTTCCAGGTCAGTGAGATTTGTCTGTCTTTTCTGTATTTGGCCTTCATAAAACCTCAGACATTGGAACGTGTTCACAGCCAGATGTAATCACGGGAGATGCCGCTGTGATCTCTTCTCTCTGTGATAATGTGAATTATACAGAAAGACTTGAGAAGCAGAACAGAGCCGCATTAAGGACGTCCTATCATCCCACAGAGCACTGGACAGTGGAAGAAGAGACGCCTCCACCGTGACTTATGTGCTACTGGAGGGGCGACCGAAGAGAGAAGTGAATGCATGTGGTCAAGCTGGAGGAGAAGGAAACTAATGTGTGATCCCTAATGTTACTGACCGCTTCTCCAGTGTCACACGACTATATCCTCTGCTGACAGAGCCGATGTCCCGCTGGGCTCGTAAAATGACATTCAGTCACACGTTCGGCTTTCCTGATGCAGTTTGTGAGGCCAAAAAGAAGAGAAAAGCCTGTGCAGAACAAGTCAAGTGAATGCGATCTTACAAACCTCATCCACATGCTGCAGAATGTTTCCGTATGGAAACGCAGATTTTAAAATCTTAAGTGTGTTACTTTTTGTTGCAGATGTTCACCGCAGGCTTTACCCCTTTTTGTGTAGTTCAGGGAAATCTGGATATTGCACCTGGCACACAGCCTAGACACCAATCTTAACTTGTCCTGTTCTTTCGTGAAATTAACTAAAATTATTAATAGGTGCACAGCTTTTAATAATTTTGGCGCTTGTCGGAGCTGAAATCTACTAGATTTCTGGTAACGTGCACCAGTTTCCTGGCATGGATGTTGTTGCGTGAGTTTGGCCACCTCCTTCTGCCTCTTTTCAGAAAAGTGCCAATTGTGTAGCAAAAGGCAAAAAAGTTGCAAAAATTGTGCCTTTTCTACAGCAGAAAACTGGCGTAGAAGCTTGATAAATCTCCACCGATGTGGCAAACAAGCCAATTTATAGGAAAGGAAAAATTCCTGCACGTCAGGAGAATGAAGAGTGGAGGGACGCCGCAAAGCCTCTGTCATATGTTATAATGGTGGTGGCTGAGTTTTCCGTATGCTGAGGGAACAGGGTCTGTCCGTCACTGAATGCATGCCTACAGCTGTGCAGGCAAAAAAATGCATCTCTTTAGAAGGTGTGTGTAGGTGTTTCCATGCCTCTAATCTATATCTAATGAAGGTTTTCCGCCCCGTTGCCTCCGCTCAGGTGTCAGCTTCCTGCGTGTTGTTATTTTCTGGACTGGATAGATTTGTTTTCCGCTCCAGCTTGATGCCGGCGTACGATCTGCCAGATTCCGGGCATCTGATAACAGAGTCAGGCAATCATGGATTATTAGTGTAGATTGGAAGCTCGACTTCGCCAGTGTCATCGTTTTATCTAGTAGGAGATGTGTGACCACATACAGCTCCCGTATCACAGCAGGTTACTGCTTGACCAAGGCGCCTACCAGACATTCAGTGAGGACATGGAGGTAACTGACGGCGGGGACTTATTGACTGCAGAATGAAAATGCTCCTGCGGATGGTGGCACAGCTGGGCGCCGCTGTTTTCCTTCCAACATTATTATCGCTGCAGAACACTAAGTACTAGATGCAAGTTAGATCCGAGGATGGAGGATTTTTTTTCTCTAAGTCAGACTTGCCTCTACGTGCCGAGGCAGGAATATGTTTGTGTGACGTGTTAGCGCCCATCACTTGCATACATTTTTAGCTTCTTAAAAATTCCGCTCCATTGTAGTGTAGTTAATTGTAACCTGTTGTTCCCTGTTATCCGCCATGTCAGGTAATTTACAGGGATTAGCGATAATAAATAGAGAAACCTCCCCATGACCTCAATGTTGTCATTACCGCCACTGTTGGGACGCTCCAGAGAAATGTTCCTGCAGTACCGCGCCATTATCTCTACAATCATAAACCGGGTCGCTGGCTCTTTAAAGTACTAGGATGTGATTTCACTCAGGTGAATTTGTGTATTTTGTCTCGGTATACACATTTACACCGCTGATCGCACCGGGAATGGCGGCTGCTTTGGATATATTTGTATTTCTGCTATTTATTTAGGTTCAGTATGTAGCGGCAGCAAGGTGTAAAGAACACCCAGCTGGCGGTTATTTTGGATTTGTATCTGCTGTCAGCTGTCTTTTCATCGCTCGGCTCTCGTTTGAGGTTTTTGTTAATTAGTGTAGTTTCTGCATATAAGTGACATATTAGGATTATTCTTAGATCTTTTGCTATGTGTGAGGCATATGGTCGATTTGTAAACGTGCACTTTCTCTTCATGGATATACAAACTCCTCTCTTTATAATATTTTCGTGACTATTATTCTAGGGCACGGCTAAAGTCTGAAGATGGAGCCTCTGATCATTTGGACTTCATTGTGTCTGATAAAATTATCCTGAAGTATAGAAAATCCGCAGCACTCGGCAGTTCAGTGAGAAAAATCTGGTTGTTTTATTTAAACCAGTAGCCTGATAACAGCAAGGTTTTGACCCCTTTTCAAGCAGTGAGAACAAAGTACAATCTTGTGCCTTAAATAGTGATTTTGTGGGTGTCAACATCACCTCCCCCAATGTGGGAGTGTAGAACTAGGTCATAGGTATACCATGTCATTAGCTTTTCTACCTAAACACCTAATTTATCACAGTATCACACAGAAATGATATCCCCTAGTTCATATTAAAAGAAGGTAAATTTACTGATATTAAATCCCCTAGTGAGGTCTGCGCTGTACCCGTGAAGTGTATCGGGTAAGCGCCAATTCCTGGCGTGTCCATGGTCCAACTGTACATACGCCGAGCCCTCGTGCAGCGCGCTACAGCCAATGGAAAAAAAAGAAAGAATCCTGGCTGTCGGTGACATCAGCTGTTATCCTGACATATAAATGAACTGAGCACTACTGTCCAATGTATATGAGGACCTTTAATTATGCAACGTCCTACTTATGTGTGTACAAGTGCTCCCCTTTAAATTCTTGCATGATTATGTGTAATTAATATATTGTGTTTCCTAATATAAGGCTGGCATTGTCAATATATTTATTCACCCCTAGGTGGTGCTGCCGCCACATACTATATATAGCTGGGGTTTGCTGATTCAGAGTAGTTGAAGAGGAAGTAGAAAGTGGATTCAGTAGTAGGAGAGGAGAAGGAAGTGTATGGAGGAGAAAAGCAGGCTGAGTCCAAAATGTAGCTGCCTTACTTTCTTCTGGGCCCTGATCAAGCCTGGAGACGACAGACCAAGTAGTTACCACAGTCCAGCACAAGACCGAAGCCTATGTCTGAATATAAAGCAAGTCTAGTGAAGATTAGAGCTCTAGAGTCTACCAAGGGACTTCACAAGCACCAGAGCATCCTACTTCAAATAATGTAGCAGAGAGTTTGCCTGCCACGAGGGAGAATGCCCTTATTGGATTGCTCATCATAAAGTAAAGAAATCATTATATTCAGTACCTCAGTGCTAGAAAGTGGAGACATATACCAATTCTTTGCCTATAAAGTGACAGTATTAAGAGAACTCCTTAACTGACAATTGCCAGACCTATTATAAGGAATTACAAGTAAACCAATATCTGCATTATTGCTTTTGATATACAAATGAACTGTAACCACTGTCCTGAGACTAAATTGATTCAGTTCTCACCTCTCCTGTGTTCTCTCCTGTCCTTATACTATACACAGTGATAAGCAGGGTGTCCTAGTGATGATAGATAATCAGTTCTCACCTCTCCTGTGTTCTCTCCTGTCCTTATACTATACACAGTAATAAGCAGGGTGTTCCAGTGATGATAGATAATCAGTTCTCACCTCTCCTGTGTTCTCTCCTGTCCTTATACTATACACAGTGATAAGCTGGGTGTTCTGTGGATGATAGATAATCAGTTCTCACCTCTCCTGTCCTTATACTATACACAGTGATAAGCAGGGTGTTCTAATGATGATAGATAATCAGTTCTCACCTCTCCTGTGTTCTCTCCTGTCCTTATACTATACACAGTGATAAGCAGGGTGTTCTAGTGACGATAGATAATCAGTTCTCACCTCTCCTGTGTTCTCTCCTGTCCTTATACTATACACAGTGATAAGCAGGGTGTTCTAGTGATGATAGATAATCAGTTCTCACCTCTCCTGTGTTCTCTCTTGTCCTTATACTATACACAGTGATAGGCAGGATGTTCTAGTGATGATAGATAATCAGTTCTCACCTCACCTGTCCTTATACTATACACAGTGATAAGCAGGGTGTTCTAGTGACGATAGATAATCATTTCTCACCTCTCCTGTCCTTATACTATACACAGTGATAAGCAGGGTGTTCTAGTGACGATAGATAATCAGTTCTCACCTCTCCTGTCCTTATACTATACACAGTGATAAGCAGGGTGTTCTAGTGATGATAGATAATCAGTTCTCACCTCTCCTGTGTTCTCTCCTGTCCTTATACTATACACAGTGATAAGCAGGGTGTTCTAGTGATGATAGATAATCAGTTCTCACCTCACCTGTCCTTATACTATACACAGTGATAAGCAGGATGTTCTAGTGATGATAGATGATCAGTTCTCACCTCTCCTGTATTCTCTCCTGTCCTTATACTATACACAGTGATAAGCAGGGTGCTCTAGTGATGATATATAATCAGTTCTCACCTCACCTGTCCTTATACTATACACAGTGATAAGCAGGGTGTTCTAGTGATGATAATCAGTTCTCACCTCTCCTGTTTTCTCCCCTCTCGTTATACTATACACAGTGATGAGCAGGGTGTTCTAGTGATGATAGATAATCAGTTCTCACCTCACCTGTCCTTATACTATACACAGTGATAAGCAGGGTGTTCTAGTGATGATAGATAATCAGTTCTCACCTCTCCTGTCCTTATACTATACACAGTGATAAGCAGGGTGTTCTAGTGATGATAGATAATCAGTTCTCACCTCTCCTGTGCTCTCTCCTGTCCTTATACTATACACAGTGATAAGCAGGGTGTTCTAGTGATGATAATCAGTTCTCACCTCTCCTGTTTTCTCCCCTCTCGTTATACTATACACAGTGATAAGCAGGGTGTTCTAGTGATGATAGATAATCAGTTCTCACCTCTCCTGTGTTCTCTCCTGTCCTTACACTATACACAGTGATAAGCAGGGTGTTCTAGTGATGATAGATAATCAGTTCTCACCTCTCCTGTTTTCTCCCCTCTCGTTATACTATACACAGTGATAAGCAGGGTGTTCTAGTGATGATAGATAATCAGCTCTCACCTCTCCTGTGTTCTCTCCTGTCCTTACACTATACACAGTGATAAGCAGGGTGTTCTAGTGATGATAGATAATCAGTTCTCACCTCTCCTGTC
Source organism: Bufotes viridis (assembly GCA_033119425.1). NCBI lineage: Eukaryota > Metazoa > Chordata > Amphibia > Anura > Bufonidae > Bufotes > Bufotes viridis. The sequence continues at coordinate 154,024,446 of CM065597.1, read as the reverse complement.
CTTATACTATACACAGTGATAAGCAGGGTGTTCTAGTGGTGATAGATAATCAGTTCTCACCTCTCCTGTGTTCTCCCTGTCCTTATACTATACACAGTGATAAGCAGGGTGTTCTAGTGATGATAGATAATCAGTCCTCACCTCTCCTGTGTTCTCTCCTGTCCTTATACTATACACACTGATAAGCAGGGTGTTCTAGTGATGATAGATAATCAGTTCTCACCTCTCCTGTGTTCTCTCCTGTCCTTATACTATACACAGTGATAAGCAGGGTGTTCTAGTGATGATAGATAATCAGTTCTCACCTCTCCTGTGTTCTCTACTGTCCTTATACTATACACAGTGATAAGCAGGGTGTTCTAGTGATGATAGATAATCAGTTCTCACCTCTCCTGTCCTTATACTATAAGCAGTGATAAGCAGGGTGTTCTATTGATGATAGATAATCAGTTCTCACCTCTCCTGTCCTTATACTATAAGCAGTGATAAGCAGGGTGTTCTATTGATGATAGATAATCAGTTCTCACCTCCTCTGTGTTCTCTCCTGTCCTTATACTATACACAGTGATAAGCAGGGTGTTCTAGTGATGGTAGATAATCAGTTCTCTCCTCTCCTGTGTTCTCTCCTGTCCTTATACTATACACAGTAATAAGCAGGGTGTTCTAGTGATGATAGATAATCAGTTCTCACCTCTCCTGTCCTTATACTATACACAGTGATAAGCAGGGTGTTCTAGTGATGATAGATAATCAGTTCTCACCTCTCCTGTGTTCTCTCCTGTCCTTATACTATACACAGTGATAGGCAGGGTGTTCTAGTGATGATAGATAATCAGTTCTCACCTCTCCTGTGTTCTCTCCTGTCCTTATACTATACACAGTGATGAGCAGGGTGTTCTAGTGATGATAGATAATCAGTTCTCACCTCTCCTGTGTTCTCTCCTGTCCTTATACTATAAACAGTGATAAGCAGGGTGTTCTAGTGATGATAATCAGTTCTCACCTCCTCTGTGTTCTCTCCTGTCCTTATACTATACACAGTGATAAGCAGGGTGTTCTAGTGATGATAGATAATCAGTTCTCACCTCTCCTGTGTTCTCTCCTGTCCTTATACTATACACAGTGATAAGCAGGGTGTTCTAGTGATGATAGATAATCAGTTCTCACCTCTCCTGTGTTCTCTCCTGTCCTTATACTATACACTGTGATAAGCAGGGTGTTCTAGTGATGATAGATAATCAGTTCTCACCTCTCCTGTGTTCTCTCCTGTCCTTATACTATACACAGTGACAAGCAGGGTGTTCTAGTGATGATAGATAATCAGTTCTCACCTCTCCTGTGTTCTCTCCTGTCCTTATACTATACACAGTGATAAGCAGGGTGTTCTAGTGATGATAGATAATCAGTTCTCTCCTCTCCTGTGTTCTCTCCTGTCCTCATACTATACACAGTGATAAGCAGGATGTTCTAGTGATGATAGATAATCAGTTCTCACCTCTCCTGTGTTCTCCCCTGTCCTTATACTATACACAGTGATAAGCAGGGTGTTCTAGTGATGATAGATAATCAGTCCTCTCCTCTCCTGTGTTCTCTCCTGTCCTTATACTATACACAGTGATAAGCAGGGTGTTCTAGTGATGATAGATAATCAGTTCTCACCTCTCCTGTCCTTATACTATACACAGTGATAAGCAGGGTGTTCTAGTGATGATAGATAATCAGTTCTCACCTCTCCTGTGTTCTCTCCTGTCCTCATACTATACACAGTGATAAGCAGGGTGTTCTAGTGATGATAGATAATCAGTTCTCACCTCTCCTGTGTTCTCCCCTGTCCTTATACTATACACAGTGATAAGCAGGGTGTTCTAGTGATGATAGATAATCAGTTCTCACCTCTCCTGTCCTTATACTATACACAGTGATAAGCAGGGTGATCTAGTGATGATAGATAATCAGTCCTCACCTCTCCTGTGTTCTCTCCTCTCCTTATACTATACACAGTGATAAACAGGGTGTTCTAGTGATGATAGATAATCAGTTCTCACCTCTCCTGTCCTTATACTATACACAGTGATAAACAGGGTGTTCTAGTGATGATAGATAATCAGTTCTCACCTCTCCTGTCCTTATACTATACACAGTGATAAGCAGGGTGTTCTAGTGATGATAGATAATCAGTTCTCACCTCTCCTATGTTCACTCCTGTCCCTTATATGCATTTTCTTCATGCTGCTCCAAGGCCCTTAGTTACTGTGCCTTGACCTGTGCTGCACACAATCAGTAGTAAAGACCAAGAGGAGGAAGTTTACTACTGGGCATCTCAGAACTGACAGACAGAGCAGGAAGACAAGAGGTTGTCTGGTATAAGCAATTTTTCACAGGAAACCACATCATCCACTATGGAAAGAATCCTATTTACTCCTCCGTGCTGCACTGGTCCTGCATGCCAGCTTCCAGGTGTCCATCTTCCAGTCAATGGCTTGCTTAGTTCGTCTGCAGCACGGCAATGATCACCTGCTCCTCTGCAGCCAATAATTGGCATCAGCGGTGATGACTCTCGTGTGGACAGACCACTGCGGAATCCAGTCACCGACTGCAGAGGAACAGGTGATTATGCCCATAAGAAAGTAAATGAGCCACGGGGAGAAGCTAGTGCACAGGACCGAGCTGCAGATAGTAGGTAAGTATTAATCGTTCCTTAGCGTAGGCAGGCTGCAAGTGTAGCAGCAGCCTAGGATGAGCAAGTGGAGGATAAGCGTGGTAGTTGCCCTGGCAAGGATAATAGTGCATGCAGATCACAGTGGCAATCCTCACAAGAATAACCTACTAGGGCCATGAAGTGATAGAAGGACACAGTCTGTCTTCCCTTGGGTCACACCCTGCTGTTGGGGCTACTGCCTGGTGATAGTCAGGGTGCCCTTAGTGTTAGGTGTTTTTGCAGTATGGGCGCAGGTGTAATGGCTAGTGAATAGTGATTAATTCGGTGACCAGGTCAGTTGGTGAAAATAAAAAGATCTTTCTTTACTAAAGTGCAGAATAGCAGTTCTTTCCCAATAGCAATGTATAGATGGATAGGAGTAATGATGGGGGTTGTGGTACTCCTTCTCTCTCTCTCTCTGCAGAATCCTATCCGTGCAGTTGAGATTTTTAGTATTGGTTCTGTAGTTCTTGGCTGAGGGGTACATATGATCAGATTTGATTGTTTCTTCCCATTATGAGTCTTACCAGCACGGACACTATAATGTTGTTTGTCACATGGAGTCTGTGGAGACCTTCAAAATGCAGACATGACTGAATAGGAGCCTTTATGCACAGCTCCGGGCAACCTGGGCTCCTTTTCTCTGGTTTCTCTGGATAAAGACAGGGAACCCTTTCTTCATAACTTGCCAAAATTTGCAGCTGGGAACAGGTGGAAGAGTGTGCCGCCCCTCTGCTGCAGTGATGGGTAATACGGGCTAAGTGCCGCTGCCCGGGCATGGGGCTCTGTAACTGCAGGAACCATTTAGTACTTCTTGCTGTGGCCCTGCTCTCTGGGCCCCGTCCTTCTGGTGTGTTTTCTGATCATTCGGCCTCTTCCCTGGTATTGGGCCCGGTGGGGTAGGACGGGTTTCTAGCACCATGTTAAGCTATTACTCAACCAGTGGGGAATATTGGACGCCGTCTTGTGTAACCTTTTACATTAAAATGATTTCCAGTTCCTCCATCCTTCTCTGTCATCACCAGTGACAGGGAAATTACAGACCTCACTGGTTACCCGGCCAAATAAATGATTGATCCGATTTCCTTGTTTTTAACTTTGCTATTTGATATAATTGTATAATATGGAGCACGGCGTTCCAGGAAGATATATGAAGAGGAAATAAAGCCGAGCAGCCGAGGTTATTTGTCATGGGAAGGTGTTGTGTCACCGCGGGATAGATTGCTGTAAGGCTTTCACTGCTTTTTAATTTAGATTTAACCCTTACTGCCGTGAAGTCCCTCTTATTCTGTGGGAGGGAGCAGGAATGAAGGGGCTATCGACCAGTCAGTGGGCTGAACACTGGTATGTGATTGGCAGCAGGAAGGGGGCTTCCCATAATGCCGGAATGACTTCTCTATAGGGACGCTCCAGTTTGAATGCAGAAGGACCCCCACCCTCCTTCACCTTTCCTTCAATAGCAGGGATCGGGGGTGAGTTGTTCTTGGAATCTTTGGGTTTCCAGGAACTGAAGAACTTTTATTAAACCTCTTCGGTTCCTGCAGTGACCTTCACTCTACTGACAAGCTGTGACTTAGACCGTCGCTGGGTTTCATGGCTCCCATCGGCCGCGGCCCCAGTGGGTCATTAGCAGTATAATTACTAGAAACCTGCACTGTCCTTCTCGTGGCGGCCACCATTACAATTATGAATGTTTTCTGTGGACTCCACCTGACCTTTGCATTGCTCCCGCTCCATCCACCCAGGAGAAGGAAATATTCACATTTCTATGCAATGTTCTCTGAAAGCTTTTTCATTATCCTGTTCGTCCGTACAACACTTCAGTATTATTAATCTATAAGGCGCGGCCGCCGTGTACTGCGCAGCGCTCCGCACAGTGGGTAATGGACAGTGCGCTCTGTACTCTGCCCAGGGTAGCGCTCAGTGGACTGCAGCCTATGGAGCCCATTAGAGACTCTGCACGGCCTTCTTTATCGCCTCTTCCACTGCAGGAGAAAGATCTAGGATGACGTCTAGAGACAGGGTGGAAATTACCTGGAAAATATCCTCCCAACATCTCTATGCCACCCTCTCAGTGTCCCCCACTAATGTCATTCTGATGTCTCCCGGGTCCAGGCACTGCCTCAAAGGCCAACTCTGCCAATCTGTGGCTGAAGAGGATCACCGCTGTGGCCCCTGAATGACTCTGCGCATTTCAAGACATTAATCTGCATAGAGAATAATACAGGATGTAACTCAGGATCAGTACAGGATAAGTAATGTATGTACACAGTGACTGCCCCAGCAGAATAGTGAGTGCAGCTCTGGAGTATAATACAGGATGTAACTCAGGATCAGTACAGGATAAGTAATGTATGTACACAGTGACTGCACCAGCAGAATAGTGAGTGCAGCTCTGGAGTATAATACAGGATGTAACTCAGGATCAGTACAGGATAAGTAATGTATGTACACAGTGACTGCACCAGCAGAATAGTGAGTGCAGCTCTGGAGTATAATACAGGATGTAACTCAGGATCAGTACAGGATAAGTAATGTATGTACGCAGTGACTGCACCAGCAGAATAGTGAGTGCAGCTCTGGAGTATAATACAGGATGTAACTCAGGATCAGTACAGGATAAGTAATGTGTGTACACAGTGACTGCACCAGCAGAATAGTGAGTGCAGCTCTGGAGTATAATACAGGATGTAACTCAGGATCAGTACAGGATAAGTAATGTATGTACACAGTGACTGCACCAGCATAATAGTGAGTGCAGCTCTGGAGTATAATGCAGGATGTAACTCAGGATCAGTACAGGATAAGTAATGTATGTACACAGTGACTGCACCAGCAGAATAGTGAGTGCAGCTCTGGAGTATAATACAGGATGTAACTCAGAATCAGTACAGGATAAGTAATGTATGTTCACAGTGACTGCACCAGCAGAATAGTGAGTGCAGCTCTGGAGTATAATACAGGATGTAATTCAGGATCAGTACAGGATAAGTAATGTATGTACACAGTGACTCCACCAGCAGAATAGTGAGTGCAGCTGTGGAGTATAATACAGGATGTAACTCAAGATCAGTACAGGATAAGTAATGTGTGTACACAGTGACTGCACCAGCAGAATAGTGAGTGCAGCTCTGGAGTATAATGCAGGATGTAACTCAGGATCAGTACAGGATAAGTAATGTATGTACACAGTGACTGCACCAGCAGAATAGTGAGTGCAGCTCTGGAGTATAATACACGATGTAACTCAGAATCAGTACAGGATAAGTAATGTATGTACACAGTGACTGCACCAGCAGAATAGTGAGTGCAGCTCTGGAGTATAATACAGGATGTAACTCAAGATCAGTACAGGATAAGTAATGTGTGTACACAGTGACTGCACCAGCAGAATAGTGAGTGCAGCTCTGGAGTATAATGCAGGATGTAACTCAGGATCAGTACAGGATAAGTAATGTATGTACACAGTGACTGCACCAGCAGAATAGTGAGTGCAGCTCTGGAGTATAATACACGATGTAACTCAGAATCAGTACAGGATAAGTAATGTATGTACACAGTGACTGCACCAGCAGAATAGTGAGTGCAGCTCTGGATAATAATACATGATGTAACTCAGGATCAGTACAGGATAAGTAATGTGTGTACACCGTGACTGCACCAGCAGAATAGTGAGTGCAGCTCTGGAGTATAATGCAGGATGTAACTCAGGATCAGTACAGGATAAGTAATGTATGTACACAGTGACTGCACCAGCAGAATAGTGAGTGCAGCTCTGGAGTATAATACAGGATGTAACTCAGAATCAGTACAGGATAAGTAATGTATGTACACAGTGACTGCACCAGCAGAATAGTGAGTGCAGCTCTGGATAATAATACATGATGTAACTCAGAATCAGTACAGGATAAGTAATGTGTGTACACAGTGACTGCACCAGCAGAATAGTGAGTGCAGCTCTGGAGTATAATACAGGATATAACTTAGGATCAGTACAGGATAAGTAATGTTTGTACACAGTGACTGCACCAGCAGAATAGTGAGTGCAGCTCTGGAGTATAATACAGGATGTAACTCAGGATCAGTACAGGATAAGTAATGTATGTATACAGTGACTCCACCAGCAGAATAGTGAGTGCAGCTCTGGAGTATAATACAGGATGTAACTCAGGATCAGTACAGGATAAGTAATGTATGTACACAGTGACTGCACCAGCAGAATAGTGAGTGCAGCTCTGGAGTATAATACAGGATGTAACTCAGAATCAGTACAGGATAAGTAATGTATGTATACAGTGACTCCACCAGCAGAATAGTGAGTGCAGCTCTGGAGTATAATACAGGATGTAACTCAGGATCAGTACAGGATAAGTAATGTATGTACACAGTGACTGCACCAGCAGAATAGTGAGTGCAGCTCTGGAGTATAATACAGGATGTAACTCAGGATCAGTTCAGGATAAGTAATGTATGTACACAGTGACTCCACCAGCAGAATAGTGAGTGCAGCTCTGGAGTATAATACAGGATGTAACTCAAGATCAGTATCGTTAATATAAGTAATGTATGTACATAAGGACTTCACCAGCAGAATAGTGAGTGCAGCTCTGCAGTATAATACATGATGTAACTCAGGATGAGTACAGAAGTAATGTATGTACACAGTGACTGCACCAGCAGAATAGTGAGTGCAGCTCTGGAGTATAATACAGGATGTAACTCAGGATCAGTACAGGATAAGTAATGTATGTACACAGTGACTGCACCAGCAGAATAGTGAGTGCAGCTCTGGAGTATAATACAGGATGGAACTCAGGATCAGTACAGGATAAGTAATGTATGTACACAGTGACTGCACCAGCAGAATAGTGAGTGCAGCTCTGGAGTATAATACAGGATGTAACTCAGGATCAGTACAGGATAAGTAATGTATGTACACAGTGACTGCACCAGCAGAATAGTGAGTGCAGCTCTGGAGTATAATACAGGATGTAACTCAGGATCAGTACAGGATAAGTAATGTATGTACACAGTGACTGCACCAGCAGAATAGTGAGTGCAGCTCTGGAGTATAATACAGGATGTAACTCAGGATCAGTACAGGATAAGTAATGTATGTACACAGTGACTGCACCAGCAGAATAGTGAGTGCAGCTCTGGAGTATAATACAGGATGTAACTCAGGATCAGTACAGGATAAGTAATGTATGTACACAGTGACTGCACCAGCAGAATAGTGAGTGCAGCTCTGGAGTATAATACAGGATGTAACTCAGGATCAGTACAGGATAAGTAATGTATGTACACAGTGACTGCACCAGCAGAATAGTGAGTGCAGCTCTGGAGTATAATACAGGATGTAACTCAGGATCAGTACAGGATAAGTAATGTATGTACACAGTGACTCCACCAGCAGAATAGTGAGTTCATCCATCACCAGATTGTCAATGTAATTTTATCAGAAATATGAAAATGCATTTATTTCCTCTGCTTGTTCCCCTGATTCCAGCAGTGCAGCGATCTGCAGCTTCATCTGCCGTCCTCCAAGTAGAACGCCTTTCCGCTCCTGCGTGGAATGAGATTACGAGTAGTATAGACTCTCCGTAAATGGTTTAGAGGAATGGATGCATTGAGAAAACATATGGAGGCCGTGTAATTCAGTTTAGAGCATTTGCATGAGTTTCTGCAGTCCCCACCTGTAAGGGGAAGGCAGCTGTGCAGGCGCGCGCCCTGAACACATAGTGAGGAGTTTGCTGTCTGGTAGACGACATTCTTCCATTATGGAGGGACTCAAGCGCGAACCTGCTGTTTATGGGATAGGCTCATTTATTCTCAATTCTCTTTCCCCTTGAAGGCATCGATGGCAGCGGTCATGGCGTGCCCCCTGTCGTTACCAGGTGGCTGTCAGGAGTCCAAGATGCGGAAAGATACAACAGACTTGTGCTGCCGCTGAATATTTATTAGCAGGCTGAGTCTTATAGTCCAGAGACCTCTGATGTCCGCGTGCTAAGTGATGGCAGATTCTGAATACTGCCATATTTATTCAGAGATATGCAACTTCTCAAAGATGATTTTCTCACCGCAGATAATGTCACCAGTGCCCCGGATCCTGCTGATCATTATTTGTCGCTCATCCTATTGTCCTGTAGATCCTTGTGGTTTTCTTTGCCCTGGACTCCACCAGTCACACTTTTATGGCATGTTATTTGGATGTTTTACTGAGTACACTCCTTTAAAGGGGATGTAAGATTGTCTATGAGCAGGAAAACTTAAAAAATACTATAAAAAATACCCATTACATACCTGATAAATCACCTCTATCTGCAGCGCCTCATCACTGGTGGTCCCTGCTAGCCCCACATTGATGGTATCATTCGCACGACTGCTGCAGCAGATCACTGGCCTCAGAAGTAAAGCCTGTATTACACCAGACGGTTGTCGTATGAGCGCTTGTTAGCAATCATCGTGCAGTGTAATACTGCTGCCGATTAGTTGATGAACAAGTGAACGCTCAATCATCGGGCAGTGTAATACTGCCGCCGATTAGACGCTGAACAATTGAACGCTCAATCATCGGGCAGTGTAATACTGCCGCCGATTAGACGATGAACAAGTGAACGCTCAATCATCGTGCAGTGTAATACTGCCGCCGATTAGACGATGAACAAGTGAACGCTCAATCATCGGGCAGTGTAATACTGCCGCCGATTAGACGATGAACAAGTGAACGCTCAATCATCGTGCAGTGTAATACTGCCGCCGATTAGACGATGAACAAGTGAACGCTCAATCATCGTGCAGTGTAATACTGCCGCCGATTAGACGATGAACAAGTGAACGCTCAATCATCGTGCAGTGTAATACTGCCGCCGATTAGACGCTGAACAATTGAACGCTCAATCATCGTGCAGTGTAATACTGCCGCCGATTAGACGCTGAACAATTGAACGCTCAATCATCGGGCAGTCCGAATCTTTTGATAGGTTTATAAATTATCGCAAAAACAATTGGACAGCATGTGACAGAGCGATGGTATAACGATTGCTCCCCTCATGCTGTGGAGGTGATTGCTGCATGTTGTAGCTGTGGTCTTCTCCCCTAGAGAGCAGGCAACAATCCTGACAGAATCAGGCTGTCTAATACAGCCTTACGGCACATGATCAGTGAGGCAATTGAGTGGCTGCTGCAGTCACATGTATGAGGTATGTGATGTCTTCATTGCATGATCAGCGAGTGGCTGCCGCAGTCACATGTATGAGGTATGTGATGTCATCAGTGCATAATCGGTGAGTGGCTGCTGCAGTCACATGTATGAGGTATGTGATGTCATCAGTGCATAATCGGTGAGTGGCTGCTGCTGTCACATGTATGAGGTATGTGATGTCTTCAGTGCATGATCAGCGAGTGGCTGCTGCAGTTACATGTATGAGGTATGTGATGTCATCAGTGCATAATCGGTGAGTGGCTGCTGCAGTCATATGTATGAGGTATGTGATGTCATCAGTGCATAATCAGTGAGTGGCTGCTGCAGTCACATGTATGAGGTATGTGATGTCTTCAGTGCATGATCAGCGGTGGCTGTTGGGGATTTATCAGGAACATAATTCTGGTAGACAGTATTCATAAAATCCCTGACAATCCTTTTAGTCTGCAGACACTGAACAAGCAGGTGATGCTGGTAGATGTCACCCTTCAATCTTACAGAATAGTAAGTAAGGTGCTGACTGGTGTCCCCCAGGTTACGAGCTGCGGACATTGCTGTAATAATTCTAGTCCTCCCCCCATTTATGCCGCGGCTCGGCAGCGTATTGTCCTCTCTGGTTCTTGCTGCTTTTGTTGGGGCAATTAGCCCTTCCTCTATGATTATCGGGGTCCAAATCCAGTGAGGTTTTATGTGCGCACAGAGAACACTGACACAATATCAAAATGGCGGAATCAAGTATCTGTTTATTGTTCCAAAACATACACTTCTTATAGGAGGTTTATTGTCTGTCATCCCAAGGCACATGACAGCTCGTGTACGTTGTCGGCAAAACCAAACTGATGAAAAGTTATTATACACAGAGGACACAGATAATGGGGGCAGGTGAGCGCCGTGTCTGCATTCTGTAATTCCCAGCCAAGACCCTTTGTACTCAGACACGAAATGGATTCCCATCTCTCACACTTTCTATCAGAAGCCCCTCGTAGCCGTATTTACCAAGGGGATGAGAGCGCAGGAGGCCTTCACACCACTTCCAGGGCGGAGGGCCAGATCTCGCTGAAGTGGACATTAAGGCTTGTTTGTATCTGATGTGTCCTGGGGACTATTGTAGGACCTGTCTGCGTCGTCCAGGGATCGCCCTCATTACCCTCCTATAATGTGATTTACAGCGGCCGAGCATCCTTACATATTCATACACATCCGTATAACGCAGGAAGAAAAGCATTTACCAGCTCAGAATAAATCTCCCATCGTCAGTGTATCTCCTCCCGCCGCCCGCTCCTAAGTGCACATGACGATTGATGGTCGCTCGTGTCTCTCCGCGTCCGTCCAATTGCATTTAGATTAATGAGGCCCCATGTGTTAAACTGATGTATATCACCCCTGGGTATTGAAGCGAGTCTCCCTTGTTGTTGGCGAGCAGAAGTACCAACTTGGATATACCTTTGTGTTTAAAGGGGTTCTCCGCCTCTGTACTAATTAAGTTTATTCAGAGCAGCTGAAGCGGTGCTCCCACCTCAACACGTATCCAGAAGTGTTCTCCTCCATGTGAGCAGAGACGTCCATGTCCTCCGTGCCCAGGTTGGTCACCAGGTCCTTTTTCTATGCCTTGTGTTCTGTTCAATAAACTTTATTTATAACGCGTCAGAGAACGAATAAGGATTTCTGAAATAATAGTGTAATAAAAATCTCCGGTGGTTGCAGGAATTGGCGGTGACACCTGGCATTCATTACTGCTGTGTTCACACTGCTGCACTCTGGTACAATGTATCAGTGTGGGCAGTCCTCTCTGAATAAGGGTATATTCACATGTGTTGGATTTGTCTAGGATTCACCCGTCATGTTTTCAGCACCGGCTCTGATTTCTGTGTCACATCCTCTGCCCCTTCCTCCGCACGTTATTCAGGATTCACACTTTGTGTTTCTTTAGTCAATTTCAAGTTCATATTTTTACATTCAGAACTCTGTTCACCTCCCAAGTTCATTAGACGGCGCAGCAGGACCCTCGTCTGGAGCTGCCAACATTTTAATTAAAGTTGCAGGGACACTTTGCGTTGCAGCCTGTGAGCACATTGCACGGAGTGATGCTGTACTGTAACTCCCATTCTGACAGCTTTACTGATGGTGGGGTCGCAGTGCTGCTAACATACGACTTCTGGAAAGCGGAGACGTCGCACAGTGCAGCTCCTGATGTAAAACCAAGAGCGATATAAAGCAAATGCGATAACATGAGAAGCTTTCCTCTGTTGGGGCCGACTGCTCAGGCTCCTCATCCGTACTGTATGGTCATTCGCACTGCCTTTCTGCTGAGCTTGTGCTTATACGGAGGAGCCAGTCTGAAGAAGCAGAGCTGCAGTGTAAAACATCAAGGGGGAGGCGACATCAGGATGATAATCTTCTGAGCTGGTGCCACTGGTTATAGCTGTGTCCTAAGAGTGAGAGTTTAAAGAGTGGGGCATCTAAACAGCGTCCTATGGAGAAGGCCCATGTACCAATATGGGAGCTCAAATAGGGCCTGTGCAATTAAAGGGGGGATCCATGACTGATGTAAAAAATGAAAATCAGACAACATACAGAACATGGCACCCTCTACCTGACATGGACCCAGAGATCTCCCCATTCATTGCTCTGCTAGGTTTATAGCAAGATTAGAGTTCATGAGGAGTGTCCTTACTGCTGCAGATCTGGGGGCGTGTCCATGCTCTGCCTATCACAGCTCAGGAGGCAGTTGGAGGATGAAACTGAGCATGTGCGGCCTTCTCAGTGAGGCGGTCAAAGAAATAAGTCATAAATAAACAGCAGGTGGCGCTCTACAGATACGTTTTATTAAATACTTCGGTGGTTATGCAATTACAAAAGTATTCAGGTGCTGGTTTGAAAACTGTAGAATATTTTTATGGGACAATCCCTTTAAGAGCGCAATAATGGGCATACATTGTCGAGCTGCAGATTTCATATCCACCCTGCAGGGCAATTTCCACCCCAGATCTTTTCTGCTGCGTGTAGATGAGATTGCTGTTACTCTGAGCTTCACATGACTGAAATACATGTTGAATAAAATCTGAACTGTGAACTGCATCTTCCTGCAGATTTAGCCCCTTTCGATGGAGGAAGTCCATGGACGGCCGTCCCCAGCAAGAACTCCAAGGCTCAATATTTCTGTTTGCATCAGGAATTTAAAATGCAATGTCCATCGTATGTGAATATACCCTTAAAGCTAAAACCGCAAACATACGGTAAATGACACGCTGCAGATTTTGCAATCTTCACAGCAGGTCAATTTCCATGCAGAAAAAAATCTGCCATGAGATTTACTGATACTGTAATGCGTTGCGGTACATTGCGGTCCGCAGCGTGTGCAGGTGGCCTTTAGGTTTTGTCCCCTGTGATGGAAGCGAAATCCTGTGGCGTTTGTGAGCTCCTGGTTATTCAGTAAGGGGCCATGTCTTGGTTTTGGTCATTTCCCTCTGCTTGGCGATGACACAGATGGCAGTACATTGTGTAGATGGTGTCAGCGGGTCCTGTGACAGTAGTATCAGTCCCATCCCTTTCCGCGCTGAAGCCGTGAGCCCGGAACGGCCAGATCCTGCCTGAGCTGAATTCGGCCTGTTGGATGGATTACACTAATTGAATATAATGCAGCTCTTCAGGCTGATTCCCAGTCATTCATTTTAATTGGAAGTCATCTATAGCTATGAAAGACGCCACAGACGAGGACGGTCGGGTGTCAGAGGAGAGACTGGGGATTAATGGCGAACTTTACATTTTTACGACTTTCTCAAAAATACTCTTCTAAGGATTTGGGATATGGAAGTTGGGAGAAAGGACGGCTATTAGCGGCTAATAAGAGCGTTCCCGTCACTCCTCATGACTATGGATTGTGATGTATGACACCAGCGGCCGTAACCAGACGGGTAATTAGTACAAGGCGACCGAATGAGAAGAATTGCTTCATTCTCTTAATGGGAAGTCGTCTTCATGGAATTAAAAGTTTATTCCCTGATATAAAGTGATGGTCTGTTGCCAGGACAGTCCATCAGTGTATGATCGGTGGGGTCCTCCGCTGATCCTGAGACTGAAGGGTCTGCAGTGCCGAATCACTGTGCGATCACCGTCTCTGGCTGCGCGGTGGCGCTTCTGCACATCTGCAGCCGCCCCATTCACATCCGACTGCTGTAAGTCCTCATATCCCTCCAGCATCCAGGAGCCTGAGATATGGGGGGTTGTTTGTCTGGGGCTGTCATTGAATCTATGCCGAGTACAAATATCACCATGACTCCTTAAACCGCCCAGCTCTCCGGCGTCGGCAGCAGCTCACCGAATCTCAGCTTCCAGGTGTCAGAATGGTGGCTCGGAAGGTGCATTACTGGGATTTTGTGTAATCAAAGGTACAATTGTGGTTTCAGTAGACGGACACTACTAAAATGGAGGGTGTATGAGTACTGACCCGTTGGGCTCCGTCACTCCCTGGGGGCGGCTCCAGTCTGCTCCCCTATAGAGTAATAAAGCTCCAGCTAGGGCCAGGGTGGTGGGTGTTAAGCTATACGTGTCCTGGCTATAGTAGGAGCATACATATATGATAGCCGAGCATGCGAGGTCTGCTCTCTGCACACGAGTCCTCCTCCATATTCAGGGCCGGTGAATTGAGGTCACCCATCTGCATGGATAACACTGCCGGGTGTGAAAGGTGTTGCGTGTCTTCTGCTCGGAGCATTAATCTTTTGGAGCAGAGATGGAGCCGCTGTTCTAGTTTTTGTTGCCAGGTCAACCAAATGCTCTTAAAATGCAACCCCTGGTAATGTTCGGGAGCCTCTGCCGACCCCGGGACATAAATGCCAAGGAGCATCAATAAAGCAGTAATTGATTTCCAAGCCGCAGTAACCTGACCTATATCCCGCTGTACATTATGTACAGATATATCCATATTTATTACTTCATTTCGGCTGGAAACACTGCTTTTGATGTGTTTATTAGCTGCCGGATTTCCCGGTGGTGTCGTCCGCTCTGTCACGCGCTGCATCTTTTTTTTATTATAATCAATAAAAGTAAAGGCTTTCCTGGAATGGCAGTGGCTGAGAGCTCCCTGATTGGTGGCTGCCCCCACCTGAACCCGCAAAATACATTGTGAGCCCTGCAGCATTAAATCCATAACCGAAAGTAATAAACTTCTTCTGCTTCTCTTGTTTGTCCGCAGACGTGTGCTGGAAATAGACGGAAAAGATAGGAAATAATCCAGAATGAAGTAACGGCGCCCGGGCGATGTAGAGAATTACAGGCCGTTTATGGTCCAGGCATCTGTACATTGCACGCATCCAATTTCTGGGTTACGGAAAGTGTTATGACCCTCGTCTCACGCAGCGATTCAGAGACGTCCCGCCGATAATGTCGCCCGTTAATTTCAGGGCATTGTAAGTGTTTTTCCTGAAGAGGCTGATGAACTCTTAAAAGTCGCCGTTCAGCCTCATTCGCCTGGTGAGGATCTGCATTTCCAGCACAGGCAGTTTATCACCTGCTATTGGCGACCTCATAAAACAGAAGAATCAGCAGAAGTCCTTGACTCGTCCTCGTTTGCATAGCTTCTCACCGAGCGCTCCCAGATTCCTGAGTGCCTAGTTCTGTAATGAGAGAGGTGTGCCCTTCATGGTTCTGGGAAAACTGGGTGATCCCCCGCTCTGGATCCTCGTGGAGGAGCGCTTACCTCTCCAGACCTGTACCCCACAGCACGTGATAGCGCTCCGCAAGCACTGAACATATGGAGTATAACATGTAGTACAGTCGTGTGCACCATGTAAATAAAAACAAGATTCTGGGGACATATTCTGAACCTATGAGGGTCCCATCTTTCGGAGGTCTCCTCGCCGGGGCAGGTAGTTCCCATAGCACTATTACACTTTATAATCTATATTTAATTTTGACAGAATGCTATTACACCTTGTTTTTCTCCCTCTGTTATTCCTCCTAGAAATGTATGAATGAATTCAAGACTGGGTGTTTCCATTCTTTGTACCAAAGGGGTGGGTCACAGTTCTATCTGATATAGTCAGCTCTGATTGGATGATGCCAGCGTGTGCAAGAGAGTGGACACGTCATTTTAAATGGCGACTTTAGTCATTTTCTTATTTGCGACTGTTTTAGGGTCTGTGCCTGACATAATATATTATTGGATAAATGCTGCTTATTGTGTCCGTGCATCATGGTGGATCCTTCAGATTCCCACCACGTCCTACCCTGAGATCCGGGGAGTATTCGGAGCCCCCCGTATTAGACTCTTTCCTATGTTGGCTGTTCACTAACCCCTCTGTGGGGCCCATGGTAATGATTACTTCTATCCGTCCGCAGCGGGTGCGTCCCCCGAGCTGTGCGCCGGATTTTTTGTAATCTAAAATAAAAGGCTTTAGAAGGATTTGCTCGGCACCATATTGCCGGAGCTCTGCCGGCGAGGGATTCATGGAGAAGTCTGCAGAATACTCATGAGATGATATTGAAATAATAATCTCTGTTCTCATGCATCTGCACTGCTGGTAAATGAAAAAGTGACAGACAGGGAAGATAGAAGAATCGTGACAACACGGACCGGGTCAGCTACAGCAGCCATTCAGTCCTAGCTCACTTATTCCAAATCACAGTGGAACAGCCGTCCTTAGAGGTGAATACTGCCGAGCCGTCCATAGTGGTGACTATTACAGAGCCGTCCATAGTGGTGACTATTACAGAGCCGTCCATAGTGGTGACTATTACAGAGCCGTCCATAGTGGTGACTATTACAGAGCCGTCCATAGTGGTGACTATTACAGAGCCGTCCATAGTGGTGACTATTACAGAGCCGTCCATAGTGGTGACTATTACAGAGCCGTCCATAGTGGTGACTATTACAGAGCCGTCCATAGTGGTGACTATTACAGAGCCGTCCATAGAGGTGACTATTACAGAGCCGTCCATAGAGGTGACTATTACAGAGCCGTCCATAGAGGTGACTACTACAGAGCCGTCCATAGAGGTGACTATTACAGAGCCGTCCATAGAGGTGACTATTACAGAGCCGTCCATAGTGGTGACTATTACAGAGCCGTCCATAGAGGTGACTACTACAGAGCCGTCCATAGTGGTGACTATTACAGAGCCGTCCATAGTGGTGACTATTACAGAGCCGTCCATAGTGGTGACTATTACAGAGCCGTCCATACAGGTGACTACTACAGAGCCGTCCATAGTGGTGACTATTACAGAGCCGTCCATAGAGGTGACTACTACAGAGCCGTCCATAGAGGTGACTATTACAGAGCCGTCCATAGTGGTGACTATTACAGAGCCGTCCATAGAGGTGACTATTACAGAGCCGTCCATAGAGGTGACTATTACAGAGCCGTCCATAGTGGTGACTATTACAGAGCCGTCCATACAGGTGACTATTACAGAGCCGTCCATAGAGGTGACTACTACAGAGCCATCCATAGAAGTGACTACTACAGAGCCATCCATAGAAGTGACTACTACAGAGCCATCCATGGAAGTGACTACTACAGAGCCATCCATAGAGGTGTATACTACAGAGCCATCCATAGAAGTGACTACTACAGAGCCATCCATAGAAGTGACTACTACAGAGCCGTCCATAGAGGTGACTACTACAGAGCCATCCATAGAAGTGACTACTACAGAGCCGTCCATAGAGGTGACTACTACAGAGCCGTCCATAGAAATGACTACTACAGAGCCGTCCATAGAGGTGACTACTACAGAGCCATCCATAGAAGTGACTAATACAGAGCCATCCATGGAAGTGACTACTACAGAGCCATCCATAGAAATGACTACTACAGAGCCGTCCATAGAGGTGACTACTACAGAGCCATCCATAGAAGTGACTACTACAGAGCCGTCCATAGAAGTGACTACTACAGAGCCGTCCATAGAAGTGACTACTACAGAGCCATCCATGGAAGTGACTACGTCAGAGCTGTCCATGGAAGTGACTACTACAGAGCCGTCCATGGAAGTGACTACTGCAGAGCCGTCCATAGAAGTGACTACTACAGAGCCATCCATAGAAGTGACTACTACAGAGCCATCCATGGAAGTGACTATTACAGAGCCATCCATAGAGGTGACTACTACAGAGCCGTCCATAGAGGTGACTACTACAGAGCCATCCATAGAAGTGACTACTACAGAGCCATCCATGGAAGTGACTACTACAGAGCCATCCATAGAAGTGACTACTACAGAGCCATCCATAGAGGTGACTACTACAGAGCCCTCCATAGAAGTGACTACTACAGAGCCGTCCATAGAGGTGACTACTACAGAGCCATCCATAGAGGTGACTACTACAGAGCCGTCCATAGAAGTGACTACTACAGAGCCATCCATGGAAGTGACTACTACAGAGCCATCCATAGAAGTGACTATTACAGAGCCATCCATAGAGGTGACTACTACAGAGCCATCCATAGAGGTGACTACTACAGAGCCCTCCATAGAGGTGACTACTACAGAGCCATCCATAGAAGTGACTACTACAGAGCCATCCATAGAGCTGACTACTACAGAGCCGTCCATAGAAGTGACTAATACAGAGATGTCCATAGAGGTGACTACTACAGAGCCGTCCATAGAGGTGACTATTACAGAGCCATCCATAGAGGTGACTACTACAGAGCCATCCATAGAGGTGACTACCACAGAGCCATCCATAGAAGTGACTATTACAGAGCCATCCATAGAGGTGACTACTACAGAGCCGTCCATAGAGGTGACTACTACAGAGCCGTCCATGGAAGTGAATGGGATGGCTTAGATGTAATTAAACTGATCTCCGCTGCAATGTTGACGGTGAACAGGTAAGCAATGAGAGGAGGCTGCGCTGACATGAGCGCAGCCTTCTCTTCAACCAGCTGATCGGTGGGGGTGCCGTGTATCGGGCCCCATCGATCTGATATTGATGACCTATCCTGAGGATAGAAAACGTGGTATGCATAGTTCATCTATAAAAATAACTTGGACAACCACTGAAGAATCTAATTAAAGTTTGCTACGACTGTGTATTTAGCGCGTTATAAATGTCCGGTTATCATCTGTACAGTGGTTGCGCCTCCCGAGTGCCCTGTGTCTGATGGGTTTTGGTGTCCTAACCTCGGTATTGGGATGGCCAGCGTTCTGTCTAAGGACCAACCTCTTATTACAATGCTGGAGTAACTCCGCTTGTTTCCATTTCCTGCCATAACCACAATACATCACGTAATGCTCACACTTTATATACTGCAGTATTACTCGTTTTCTTGGAAAGTGAATACAAATGTAAAAAAGACCAAAAAAAAGCTCGACAATAGGAAGCGTGAGCGTCTGTCGAGCTGCGAGTCGTGGGATTCATGCTCCGTGAAGGATTCAGGACAGGTGGGAGGCATTCGCCCCTCAAACATTTTAATTCAGTCTTAATGGCCTGTGCTCTCTGCAGGGGAGGCTTTACAATCAGATCAATCCCTCATGAAGCTATTGTAGCAGCAGGTAGCGGCTCTCGGCAGCCCAGATATCTCCATCGAAAGAAAAACACCAGGAGACCGCGCCGACGGCGTGCCGTAAATTATTATAACCCCCCTCAGGCTCCCGGGGATTAAAATAAAATTACTTTGTCATCCGAGGATTTAATTCCCTTTTTTTTCCTGCACAATTTCAGTAAAAGTCAACAAAAGCGTTTTCCGCCCGTCCGCCCTGTTGTTATTTATTTATTGGCTGGGAAATGCGCGCTGGTCGCCAGATGCTGTTTCCATGGTAACCCGCACTTGAAGCAGCAGATGCTGAAATAAACTTCCTGGCTTAAATTCCACATAGAGGGAGAGGGGCTCCGGCTAGAAGATGCTAGCGGAAGGAGGAGAGGATTATGCCGAGGCTCGTCGCGCCTTTTACTAACGAGTCCCAGAGGTTCCGATGGAGACGAACTTTCTGCAACTGTAAAAAGTAGAAGAAATAAATGGGGGGAGGGGGGGGTTCTATCAGGAGGTAGAGCCTGGCACAAAATGTACGGATTGTTAGAATAATAACCACGCTCGGGGCGTCAGCAGACATCTGAGGAGGAGTCTGGGAGCTCGGGCATGTTGTAGAGAATTCCAGATTTCTGTTCCACATGAAGGACCAGCGCTCCTTTAATGATGAAATCTCCGTTCTCCATCTTCTTGTGCAGGAGTACGTCCCTCGACAATATCCCTGATGGCAGAGGTTGCCCCGAGCACGAACACGTCAAGTGTTACTGCCAGGACATTTCTGCAAAAAAAATGCAAAAAGGTTACTGTAGAAAAGAAAATACATATTTGGCCGCAGAAGTAAGAAGTGTATGTGTAGAAGCGTTACTGCCCGAGATTGTACTCGGGGGAGCCTCTGGCATGGTGGCATGAATGTCACAGGACTGGATGGAGCAGTGGGGATACTGGAGCCACCATGGAGGATTCCCCCAGGGATCGTGGGGCCCAGTTGCAGATAACACCATGTCCGGGTGACGGCTCATTTAGGGTACTTTCACACTAGCGTTGTGAGGATCCGGCAGGCAGTTCCGGCAATCGGTGTGAAAACGGATATCTTTTTTTTTCCAGATCCTTTAGACGGATGCGGTGATAAACAGGATCCGTCTCATCCGGTATCATCCGGAATAAGGGATCTGGTATTTAATTTTTTTCAAAGATCAAAAGCGAAACTAGGTTCTCCTATATCCCAGCACATACCGGAAAACTGATCTGGCAAGTGCGGTAGTGTTCCGGGATTTTAGCCGGAAAAAAATACTATAGCAAGCTGCCGTATTTTGTCCAGTCAAATTCCGTAAATGGGACGGAACGGAAGATATCCTGACGCATAATGAACAGATTACTTTCCATTCAGAATGCATTAGGACAAAACTGATGCGTTTTTTTTCCGGTATTGAGACCCTTTAACGTATTTTAATACCGGAAAAGAATAACGCCAGTGTGAAAGTACCCTTACACCCCTCGTGAACCCTGTTTTTGTGAGCGGTGGTGGTCTCTGTGGACAGTCCCCCCAGCAGATGTCTACAGGGGCTGCACAGATGCCTCCTATAAATGTAATTGGTCAGTGAGTGGTTAGATCCCCACCAGTCTCACCTCCTTGATGTCCACGCTCTTCTGTCCAAGGCTCCCCCCAGAGCAGTGTTGGGACCCATCGGAGCGAGGGCCACCGTGTCGGGGCAGATGGTCTTCTCGTCTTTTGTATTGCACCCCCAACACATGCACCCGCTTATTAATTCCATTATTTGCTGCTGTGATGTGAAATGAATCTGCAGACACCGTGTAATGTCGTTATATTAATATAACGGGAGGGATGAACCCGATGTGTCTGTAAGACACCTTCTGCTGGGTTATCACCTCTGGAGGCTCCTCTCCCATTAGGAGGAGATGCCCAGGTGTGAAATCTGTGTTATATCAGAGCCGCAGGTCTGACCGGTCATGTAATATTCACTTTATTACATAGAGGCCGTATATAGGAGCTGGATGATGCACTCTTAGGGTACATGCACACAATGTAGATTTGTGGGCAGAAATCCACTAGAAATCTACAAAAAAACTTCACAAAAATCATCACTATTTATCGAGGCTTTGGTGCGTTTTTTTGGTGCAGATTTTCCGTTGATGTTCACAACCCAAATGAAGTCTATGGAGAGAACAACTCTATGTAAGAGACAATTCACAGTCTGCAGATTGCCAAATCCACACCTCAGGGCACAAGAGATCCGGCGGATCGTATTCACTTTGCTGGTGCTGTATTACGCCGCGGTTATTATGCAGTGTAGTGATGGCTTCTCGTTGACCCACGCTGTACAGAAGATGCTCTCGGAGGCTTATTCTGCAGATAATCTGCTGCATTGTGAGCGCTGATCCACCCCGGAGCCATGAGAGGTGTGCGGAAGTGTCACCTCTGGGCCGAGAACACACAGCTTAATTTATCCGTGTTCTGAAAGCCAAGTATCGGGGTGTGAAGATGTGCGAGATGGCTCCTCACACGTCTCTCTCCGCACCTGCCCTGATTATCGGAGAAGTTCATTGGATTTTCTTTCAATCCCCACTTTTCAGTCATTTGTAGAAGGTTTTATAGGTGGAATCTACATAATGGCTGCTGCGGAGCGTCTCTGCTGACCGTATGCGAATGCCACAGAGTCGTCTTATTTAAAGCCTAGTCTGACCAGTAGGCTGGCAAAAAATGTTCTATAAGGATGGCCCTACTTGGTGGGGGAACTCTGGCTAGGTGCACGATCTGATGTAAACCCCCATTTACTAGCTAGACTAAAAGTGATATATAAATAGTACGGCACTCAAAATATATGGGTCACGGAGATTATATATACAGAACAAAATCTATTCCCACTAATAAAACAATGATGTATACACATGAAAAATAAAATACATAATGAGGTAAAATCGCTACCAGCTCCACATCTACCGCATTAGCCAGTATTGGTTGTGCTGCTGTGGTGGCTATTTCAAGAAGAATCCAATGTCTGTCTAGTCCAGATGTTAGGTGAGCCAATTAACAGCTCCTAATACAGCGTCCAAATTGACCACAAAACTCGTAAATCAAACCACATATTGGATCGAAAAGTGCACATGAGCGTTATAAGACCAGAGGGTACCGATCCTCAGCTGTATATGCCGATCTATAACTCCTTAATACCGACAAAGTAGCTGAATGGATTCCAAACAGATGCGCAAGTTCATTGTAAGCACTTGATAAAGCGACACGTATGAGGTACTCACGATTTTTACAACCTTAGGGTTCAGATTGACGGTTCAGTGGCGTCTGGACTGCCGCATGGTACTGTCGTCTATTGCGCTCACTTCCAATGTCCCGTGGTTGATAACGCGAGATTACCTCCGTGTCTCACTTCTTGCCACTGGTTCTCAATGACGATTGATTACTTTGCTCTGGTATCGAATCGTTCCTTTTAGGATATATTGACTGCCGGCAGTACTTATAAAATGTATCTTTATAAGGCATTGGAACCCAATCCTTTAAAATGGACCAAACGCGTTTCGGAGTATTGTTTGGATCTTACTCCTTCCTCAGTGGTATTTTTATGGACCTCCACGTGCCTCTTTTATATCTTATAGACTCCACCCATACAGGTGGCCAATTCATAGATAATCTCAAAAACTGGAATGGAATTTTCTTCAAACATCACGAGACATAAAAACATCTAAGTGGAACAAAAATCACATTCCTTCTGTCATATTTGTTCCAAAGTCAAAATCTCTGCCCATTATTGGCTTCAAAAACAAAAAAATGCATAAGCGTTTCCCATGTGTTTTCTCTGCGTTTTTTTTCTTGACAGACTTCCCCAATGAACAATTTCAACGCAAATGTTTCCTTTATTACAAAATAAAAAATAAACAAATAAAAAACTTTCTCCAATAATCATATTTGCTTTATTACGTAATAGGAAACTTTCCCCAATAATGGATATAATGATCAAAAATTCGTGTCCTTATATTGACCTGGCAAATGATATCTTCTAATGTCACACTGTGCGATGGGCGCACGACATCCGGATAGATGTGTAGAAGACAGGACTGCGAGCAGGACTCAGGAAGAGCGGCACAGAATATAAACACACATACACATTAGCTGCTGTTTACATCCCGGTGACAACTTACAGTAAGTTACTAGTGTCTCATATACTGCCTAATCATAGGGAAACCGGCACCTCATGCAAATACTACAGGCTTCAGAGCTGAACTCTACCAGCATTGTCTCCATGTCTGCACAAAGCTTGCCCTTGTGATTTGCATACTGAGAACTGTGAGTGCAGCTCTGGAGTATAATACAGGATGTAACTCAGGATCAGTCCAGGATAAGTAATGTATGTACACAGTGACTGCACCAGCAGAATAGTGAGTGCAGCTCTGGAGTATAATACAGGATGTAACTCAGGATCAGTACAGGATAAGTAATGTATGTACACAGTGACTGCACCAGCAGAATAGGGAGTGCAGCTCTGGAGTATAATACAGGATGTAACTCAGGATCAGTAGAGGAGAAGTAATGTATGTACACAGTGACTGCACCAGCAGAATAGTGAGTGCAGCTCTGGAGTATAATACAGGGTGTAACTCAGGATCAGTACAGGATAAGTAATGTATGTACACAGTGACTGCACCAGCAGAATAGTGAGTGCAGCTCTGGGGTATAATACAGGATGTAACTCAGGATCAGTACAGGATAAGTAATGTATGTACACAGTGACTGCACCAGCAGAATAGTGAGTGCAGCTCTGGAGTATAATACAGGATGTAACTCAGGATCAGTACAGGATAAGTAATGTATGTACACAGTGACTGCACCAGCAGAATAGTGAGTGCAGCTCTGGAGTATAATACAGGATGTAACTCAGGATCAGTACAGGATAAGTAATGTATGTACACAGTGACTCCACCAGCAGAATAGAGAGTGCAGCTCTGGAGTATAATACAGGATGTAACTCAGGATCAGTACAGGATAAGTAATGTATGTACACAGTGACTGCACCAGCAGAATAGTGAGTGCAGATCTGGAGTATAATACAGGATCGGTACAGGATAAGTAATGTATGTACACAGTGACTGCACCAGCAGAATAGTGAATGCAGCTCCTGAGTATAATACAGGAGGTAACTCGGGATCAGTACAGGAGAAGTAATGTATGTACACAGTGACTGCACCAGCAGAATAGTGAGTGCAGCTCTGGAGTATAATACAGGATGTAACTCAGGATCAGTACAGGATAAGTAATGTATGTACACAGTGACTGCACCAGCAGAATAGTGAGTGCAGCTCTGGAGTATAATACAGGATGTAACTCAGCATCAGTACAGGATAAGTAATGTATGTACACAGTGACTGCAGCAGCAGAATAGTGAGTGCAGCTCTGTAGTATAATACAGGATGTAACTCAGGATCAGTACAGGATAAGTAATGTATGTACACAGTGACTGCACCAGCAGAATAGTGAGTGCAGCTCTGGAGTATAATACAGGATGTAACTCAGGATCAGTACAGGACAAGTAATGTATGTACACAGTGACTGCACCAGCAGAATAGTGAGTGCAGCTCTGGAGTATAATACAGGATGTAACTCAGGATCAGTACAGGATAAGTAATGTATGTATACAGTGACTCCACCAGCAGAATAGTGAGTGCAGCTCTGGAGTATAATACAGGATGTAACTCAGGATCAGTACAGGATAAGTAATGTATGTACACAGTGACTGCACCAGCAGAATAGTGAGTGCAGCTCTGGAGTATAATACAGGATGTAACTCAGGATCAGTACAGGATAAGTAATGTATGTACACAGTGACTGCACCAGCAGAATAGTGAGTGCAGCTCTGAAGTATAATACAGGATGTAACTCAGGATCAGTACAGGATAAGTAATGTATGTACACAGTGACTGCACCAGCAGAATAGTGAGTGCAGCTCTGGAGTATAATACAGGATGTAACTCAGCATCAGTACAGGATAAGTAATGTATGTACACAGTGACTGCACCAGCAGAATAGTGAGTGCAGCTCTGAAGTATAATACAGGATGTAACTCAGCATCAGTACAGGATAAGTAATGTATGTACACAGTGACTGCACCAGCAGAATAGTGAGTGCAGCTCTGGAGTATAATACAGGATGTAACTCAGGATCAGTACAGGACAAGTAATGTATGTACACAGTGACTGCACCAGCAGAATAGTGAGTGCAGCTCTGGAGTATAATACAGGATGTAACTCAGGATCAGTACAGGATAAGTAATGTATGTATACAGTGACTCCACCAGCAGAATAGTGAGTGCAGCTCTGGAGTATAATACAGGATGTAACTCAGGATCAGTACAGGATAAGTAATGTATGTACACAGTGACTGCACCAGCAAATAGTGAGTGCAGCTCTGGAGTATAATACAGGATGTAACTCAGGATCAGTACAGGATAAGTAATGTATGTACACAGTGACTGCACCAGCAGAATAGTGAGTGCAGCTCTGAAGTATAATACAGGATGTAACTCAGGATCAGTACAGGATAAGTAATGTATGTACACAGTGACTGCACCAGCAGAATAGTGAGTGCAGCTCTGGAGTATAATACAGGATGTAACTCAGGATCAGTACAGGATAAGTAATGTATGTACACAGTGACTGCACCAGCAGAATAGTGAGTGCAGCTCTGGAGTATAATACAGGATGTAACTCAGGATCAGTACAGGACAAGTAATGTATGTACACAGTGACTGCACCAGCAGAATAGTGAGTGCAGCTCTGGAGTATAATACAGGATGTAACTCAGGATCAGTACAGGATAAGTAATGTATGTACACAGTGACTGCACCAGCAGAATAGTGAGTGCAGCTCTGAAGTATTATACAGGATAATTAAGTTATATATATTTAGTGACTACATTTTCTATGTAAACTCAGTCAACAGTGTCTCACAAAAGTGAGTACACCCCTTACATTTTTGTAAATATTTTATCATATCTTTTTATTGGCCAACACTGAAGATATGACACTTTGATACAATGTAAAGTAGTCAGTGTACGGCTTTTCTAGCAGTGTAAATGTGGTGAGTCCTCAAAATAACTAAACACACAGCCATTAGTGGTTAAATTGCTAGCAATAATAGTGAGTACACCCCTAAGTGAAAATGGCCAAATTGTGCCCAATTTGCCATTTTCCCTCCCCGGTGTCATGTGACTCGTTAGTGTTACAATGTCTCAGGTGTGTTACATTTGGTGTTATCGCTCTCACACTGTTCTGGTCACTGGAAGTTCAGCATGGCTCCTCGTGGCAAAGAGCTCTCTGAGGATCTGAAAAAAAGAATTGTTGCTCTACATAAAGATGGCCGAGTCTATAAGAAGATTCCAACGCCCTGAAACTGAGCCGCAGTGCGATGGCCAAGACCATACAGCGGTTTAACAAGGCCTCGCCATGGTCGACCAAAGAAGTTGATTGCACGTGCTCAGCGTTATATCCAGAGGTTGTATGAGTGCTGCCAGAATTGCTGCATAGGTTACAGGAGTGGGGGTGGGGGGGGGGGGTATTGGGAGGTGGGGGATAGCCTGTCAGTGCTCAGCGCCATATCCAGAGGCTGTTTATTCAAAATAGTCAGTAAATGAATCCCAGCAACAGCAATGATGTTTGGAGATAAATGCGATTCTTCTTTATTCTAATAAACTTGTAACGTGTTTCAGCACACTGCCTTCATCAATAGGATATTTGAATAAAGAAGAATCGCATTTATCTCCAAACATCATTGCTGTTGCTGGGATTCATTTACTGATTGCACGTGGAGATCGCTCCTTCCCGCAGCAACGCCATCCTGAACAAGTGCTGGCTGTTCCGGTTTCGTCTTTTCAAAATAGAGGTATGAGTGCTGCCACCATTGCTGCAGAGGTTACAGGGGTGGGGGTCTGCCTGTCAGTGCTCAGACCATACGCCGCACACTGCATCACATTGGTCTTCATGGCTGTCGTCCCAGAAGGAAACCTCTTCTAAAGATGATGCACAAAAAAGTAGCAAACAGTTTGCCAAAAACATGCAGACTAAGGACGTGGATAATAACAACATAAACTTATTTGGTTCACGTGGTGTCAGGCGTGTGTGGCAGCAACGAGGTGAGGAGTACAAAGACCAGTGTGTCCTGCCTACAGATTGGTGGTGGGAATGTCATGGTTTGGGGCTGCATGAGAGCTGCCGCCTGTGGGGGGCTACAGGTCATTGAGGAAACCATGTATGGCGGCATGTCCTGTGACATACTGAACGGGGAGCATGGTCCCCTCCCCTCGGAATCTGGGCCGCAGGGCAGTATTCAACATGATAACGACCCCAAACACCTCCAAGACGACCACTGCCTTGGTAAAGAAACTGAGGGTAACATTGCTGGAACAGCCAAGCATGTCTCCAGACCTGAACCTTATTCAGCACCTGTGGGGCCTCCTCACATGGAAGGTGAAGGAGCGTAAGGTCTCTGACATCCACCGGCTCCGTGATGTATGGAGGAGGAAGAGGATTCCAGTGGGACCTGTGAAGATCTAGTGACCTCCATGTCCAGGAGAGTTAAGGCCGTGCTGGGAAATAACGGTGGCCGCACAAAATCTTCACATTCTGTGCATAGTTTGGCCATCTTCCCTTAGGGGGTGCACTCACTTTTATCGCCAGCGGTTTAGACATTAATGACTGTGTGTGGAGTTATTTTGAGGACACACCCAACTTACACTGTTATACAAGCTACTTTACCTTGTATCAAAGTGTCAGATCTTCAGGGTTATCCCATGAAAAGATATAATAAAATTTTTACTAAAATGACAGGGGTGTACCCATTTTTGTGAGATACTCTATATGGCGGCTTCTGAAGTGAGCAGAAGCTGTAAAGTTTGTGATTCCTGACCTTTTAGTTTTTGCTCATTTTACTGACTTTCCCTCCGCACATTTAGAAGAGATGCTGTTATGTGTAGTGTGGCTGTCCCAGTAATGTAGTGTAGTAATGTGATTTAGCATACATTTAATGTCTTGCTTCTGGCTTGTAATGTGAGCAGGGAATGTAATGTGGCAGCGCTCGGCCTCTGCTCCGACCGCCGGTATGTTGTATGTAGGTTAGATTTACATTTTCATATCATTCTGGAGCTTTCTGTCAGTGCGGTGCTCCTCAGTCCTATTCGGTGGCGCTTATTATCCTGATGGCCGCTCTGGATCACTGTCCACGGTTTGTGGGTCTATATATTTGCCAGTTCCTTAACTAGTAGTTTTAGTTTTGTAAAGAGATGATTGTACATCCTGGTCCCATGTGGAATCACTGCCTCCATTACTGAATGTCTGAGCTGTAGAAACATCCAACCAAATGCAGAAGGACATTGTCTATCTATAGAGAGGATTGTATATGGACTGCACTTCCTAATAATTAAAATCTAATTTAGTTTTAATTAATTTCCATATGCTGCACTGCGAGTAATGAAACAGCGGATCAATCCCCTGGTAATTACAATGTGCCCTGTCCCTTCTCATTAATCTCACTGACCCGGCTATAGCTGATCATCTGCGGCATCCTCAGAGCCTCCTCATATTGGATGATCTTCATCATCTCCCTCCACTAGTAAACATGATCTGGTCTGTCAGCAGGATGCAGACTGTCCCTGCTGGAGCCTGTATTCTGCATACCGAGACATCTCAAGGCCAAGATGATAGCCATTGCTGCAGACTGATCCTTGCAGGGTGAATGTGAAGAGGTTCTACAGAGAGATATTATAGGGGTTTGTCTTACAAGGCACCCCAAAAGAAATCTCCTGTAAGTCAGACGACCCTTTTTCTCTCTGTCGTCATGTTATCTCTAGTGGTGGTGACTAGGGGGATGCTCCAGGGGAGATTATAAATTGCACATCGATATCGAGATGCATTGGGTTCCCCGAGACACTCTGTTGTGGTTCTCCGCCTCTGGGTGGGGTGATGTCCTAGTTGAGGACTGTCTACTACATCCACTTCCCCAATAGGATGTGTGTACAGATGTATCATCTGGCAGTTTAAGACTTGGCCATTTGCTTTCCTGGCCGGGCATATATTTTGCGTTTATCATGATCCAGTTTTTGTCTCATGGCTGGACCAGTGAACCACATTGAACTGTGCGGCGGAGTTATGTCCTCCTTCAAAGGTAGAAATCTGCTGCCGAGACGTCATCCTGGAGCACACAAAGTGCCTACGGGTCTGTAATACATGTGCACAAGGCCTTCTCTGGGGTTCCTGTTCATCCTCTCTGCTTGGATTTTCAAGGTAAAAGTTCACACAAATTACTGATAATGCTGAAATGTAGTTATGCTTAACCCAAGAACTGAAATGCGCAGTGTTTTTCTAAATAAAACATCTTTTACTAAATTAAATAACATATTTGCATTACTGCAAAAGTACAAAATAAAAAACTTGCCATTTTCTTAATAGCGCTGCACAGAACAGATAAATAAAATAGATATAAGAACATGCGTTCATTAAAATAACGACCTTCCTCCAGCCCCTCCCCCTCCCCGCGCTGTGCAGCATAGCCGCTGCGGATACATCAGTGTCAGCCATGTAAAAACTCAACCATAGCTTTATAAGACGCACTGCCATTTGCCCCCCACTTTTGTGGTAGGGTGGGGGGGAAAGTGCATCTTAGGGCCCTTTCACACTGGTTACCATGGTAAAATGTAGCGGGAAGCGGCATACTTACATTCCGTGCGGCTCCCGGGACGCTCCAGGATGACGTCAGGGCCCCCCAGTGCATAGATCACGTGATCCATGCGCATGGGGCGCTCTGACTTCATTCTGGAGCGCCCCGGGAGCCGCACGGATGGTAAGTATACCGCTCCCCCGCTCCCCGCTCCTACTATGGTATCCAGGACGCTAGTAGCGTCCTGGCTGCCATAGTAACCTGAAAGCAATTCGAAGACTGATCAGGATCCTGATCAGTCTTCTAATGCTTCAGGCGACTTGCGTTCTGACGGATCCGGCGGGAAGGAAGTGCCTGCCGGATCCTCAGAACGCAAGTGTGAAAGGACCCTTAGATTGCGAAAAATACAGTAATATAATTTTTGGGTCAGCCAATTGATGATTGCGATATGGCGATTTATCGCGATACCGATTGCTTTGGCGATATATTGTGCAGGCCTATTTTGGATTATATATACCACTAAAATTTTGATGTTAAAAAAGTTTTATTGGCCCAAAAAATGCAATAAATTTCTTGGGTTTTGAGAAGAGGAGCGGGTGTTTTAGTATATGTAGTTTTATATGGGATCTTGCAGTGAGATGAATCTATGTAGAAAATATTTTTGTAGCGTTTTAGTAACTTCTGCAGATGTAATCATTTCACCCCAGTTCTACTCTTCATAAATCAGAATTAGGCTGATAATTTAATAAAGCTTGGCGCCGTGTTCTCCACTTCTCCATCTTTATTCAGTATACATTCCCTGCATCGCGCTCTCCATCGCCGTATATTACCATGTGAAATACACTTCAATAAATAGGTTTTCGCTTGCCGAGTTCCTTACATACGATATGGGTCTCAGGGCTAATAAACATCTTTTATCTGGCACTATATTATTCTTATTGGGCGGCACATGGCTGTTCCTCTGCCGCTTCCTAAAAGGTGTCCTATGTAATTAAATATTAAAGCAGCTGAGGGGTGTAATAAATCTGGGGCGCTGATGTTTCCCAAGGTCCTCTCTGTACATATGTAAATAATCCTGAAGCCAGCAAACAGGAGGAGGAATACAAGAGTCCCAGATTACAGAGAGACCCGTCAGCTGTAGGTCCGCTGTGGCCTTCCTGGTTGCCTGTCATTTCCTGTGTGATTGTTGGGTGCAGGAAAGTTGCAGCCATTTATTACTATTTAGAAGACAACGCGTGGCTCTGCATAGACTTCATATGATTCTTTTCTGTGCTAAAGGTGATTTATAAAAAAAAATGATGACCACAACTACTTCTTATTCCCCCAACATGACAGCAGTTTCTTCTTATTCCCCCATCCTGATACCATGACAGCAGCTTCTTCCTTTTCCCCCACCCTGATACCATGACAGCAGCTTCTTCTTATTCCCCCACCCTGATACCATGACAGCAGTTTCTTCTTATTCCCCCAACATGACAGCAGCTTCTTCTTATTCCCCCATCCTGATACCATGACAGCAGCTTCTTCTTATTCCCCCACCCTGATACCATGACAGCAGTTTCTTCCTTTTCCCCCACCCTGATACCATGACAGCAGCTTCTTCTTATTCCCCCATCCTGATACCATGACAGCAGCTTCTTCCTTTTCCCCCACCCTGATACCATGACAGCAGCTTCTTCTTATTCCCCCCTATACCATGACAGCAGCTTCTTCTTATTCCCCCATCCTGATACCATGACAGCAGCTTCTTCTTATTCCCCCACCCTTATACCATGACAGCAGCTTCTTCTTATTCCCCCACCCTGATACCATGACAGCAGCTTCTTCTTATTCCCCCACCCTGATACCATGACAGCAGCTTCTTCTTATTCCCCACCCTGATACCATGACAGCAGCTTCTTCTTATTCCCCCACCCTGATACCATGACAGCAGCTTCTTCTTATTCCCCATCCTGATACCATGACAGCAGCTTCTTCTTATTCCCCCACCCCTATACTATGACAGCAGCTTCTTCTTATTCCCCCATCCTGATACCATGACAGCAGCTTCTTCCTTTTCCCCACCCTGATACCATGACAGCAGCTTCTTCTTATTCCCCATCCTGATACCATGACAGCAGCTTCTTCTTATTCCCCACCCTGATACCATGACAGCAGCTTCCTCTTATTCCCCCATCCTGATACCATGACAGCAGCTTCTTCTTATTCCCCCACCCTGATACCATGACAGCAGCTTCTTCTTATTCCCCCATCCTGATACCATGACAGCAGCTTCTTCTTATTCCCCCACCCTGATACCATGACAGCAGCTTCTTCTTATTCCCCCATCCTGATACCATGACAGCAGCTTCTTCTTATTCCCCCATCCTGATACCATGACAGCAGCTTCTTCCTTTTCCCCCACCCTGATACCATGACAGCAGCTTCTTCTTGTTCTTCCACCATGACACTCACATCAGTTGGAGACTGAGATATGAGATGGGGTTTGTGGGGTCCTTAACCTGCTGTGCTGATTATGCCGGTTTCTTGGCCATGGAAATCAATAGCATTTAGTTTTCTCGGAAGTTCATTCCATTTTATGTTGGGCCCATAGTCAGGATGACAGCTTTAACAGTTCTGCTTTCTACAGTCAGTGCCTAGAAACCCCCCGTATAACGTGTCCTGTTCAGGATTGCTGCGCTTACAGCGATGCAGCCGTGGAAGCGCCCATTATCATCTGGTCTCCACTGTGTGTAGAGGATCTGATTGGGGGCCCACTTTGGTGGCTACTAGAAATTGCTTGCAGCCAGCTTTCATGTATATTGAGTTGGCAAACATGTCCTCCTCCTGCGAGTGTGTCCCCTCTTTGTATGATGGTTTGGCAGCTCTCCGCTAATGTATTCCATTGACCGAGTATATTATGTCGGCATCAAAGATTTTTTTTGTTCTGCAGCAGTTATTCTATTATAAATCAGCGACGGGCTATGGCTAGAATGAAATCTTAATTTCCTTGGCTCTGATACGTAAGTGTCTTCTTTTGTACTTCAGAAGTGGGGCAGCCCCGCTGACGCTGACTGCCAAGTGCTTTATTAAATGTGTCTGGCAAATGCCTGGTTGGAAAGCTTTTATCTATGAAATAATAATGCTCCGAGTGCTAGAAGAACATGTTCTGTTATTCACCGTAGAAGAAACAGCAAAAAGACCTTATGTAAGAAATCGCACATAAAAAGCGGGAATTATACCTGCACTCACCCAACAGTAACCTCTACCTTGCCGGCGGGATGAAGGCGGTGCAGCATTGTAGTAAAATTGCACAAATGAACTTCAGTGTTTTTCTATGCAAAGCACTTTTTGTGATCTTTGCAGGGTTGACCACATCGGTGTTTACCACGTGGAAGCCTCGAGATCCTGACTACTCTGCAGTCTTTCCACAACTTGCTTGAACTGTATATCCCCATGTTGTCCAAGCATTACCAGGTTCATCCAGTCATAAAGGGGTATTCCAGACTGACAGATTAATCCATGGGATAGGTGATAAACGCTAGACTGGTGGGGGCCCGAAGAGAGCAGAGGGCCCATACTTAACAGCTGCCTCAGTCTACCTACTCCTAGGTCCGACTCCCACCATTTATCACCATAAGGTTAGAAACCCAATTTATGTAAATCATTCTTATTCATTATGCTTCGTATTTCAGATTTTTGGGGGCGGATTTATTAAGCCTAAGATTTCATTTTCTATCCCTAATATGAAGAGCACCGACATTTATTAGGAGGCACTGGAAGTCTATATCCCAGACCCAGTATACATGAGCTGTCGTAGATTTGTGCTCTGATTTACCCCAGTTTCTTTTGTAATTTATAGTAAGTGAATCAGGCTGCTTAGGCCACACCCTTCAAACAAAGCCACGCCCACTTCAAAAAAAAATAAAAAATTAGCAAGTGTGGGATAGAATTGAAAAGAAGTAAAAAAATTATTTTTTTAAATACCACTCGCCAAATTATTTGCAACTTTTGTACGTGTAGTGTATAAAAAGGGGGGTAGTGACCTCCAGCTATTGTGAAACTACAACCCCCAGCATGCACATTTATCAGCTGTTCTTGAAACTCCCATTGAATTGAATTGAATGCAGCATGCTGGGAGTTGAAGTTATACAACGGCTGGAGAGCCGGAGGTTGCTGACCCCTAGTATATAGCCTTTTCTAAATCCCCACCTTTGTGTCTGTTTCTGTTTCCAGGCTCTGCTTGCTGTCAGTGAATATAACCATTCTCCTGCTCTAACTGCCGCCTTGTTTGTTGGTAGATTGTATCAGGGTAAATGATGACTTCAGCCTGGATTCTAGGATTGAACAGGTATTTCTACTCTTATCTCAGAGAGTTGTCTACACTGATACATTGTAACAGACCCTCAGGACTCGGTCTGATGGTTTTGAGCCAGCAAGGCAAAGGTTGAATTGAGACAAAGTAGATGACATGTTTATTTCCGGATACATCCTCTGTGAATGGATAGTACTGGCCGCATATGAAACGTGGGTATGAACCGCTCGTATCACGTTTAATCTTTCTGACGATTTCTAAAATAGAACCAAATTGTTTCCAGACAAAGAAAACTGTGAAATGAAGAGCCGTCAGCTCCATACAACGTGTCAGAGGTTGTGATGTGGACATGGATTGCGCTCTTGTATTCAGAAGCGTTCCTTCAGCTCCTCGCTCAGATGTTTCATGTCTCTGACACTGGGAAGGTTAACGCTCCGCGCCGTGAAGTCAGATAAATCTCTCATAACTTCTCCCACGTTAATGAGCTCGATTCAAAACCGATGAGATGAGACTCTTCACGGGACGCTCAGATGATCTGGTTTTCATCTTGTCTGAAGTTTAGCTTTTGTTCAAATAAGTGGAGAAACTGCAAAAATAATGTATTTCAAGAAGAAGAATTTAAGCAAAATCTGACATCTCCAGGCCTCATGCACGAGGCCGTATACCTGCTCCGTACAGACTTCGGGTTTTGTGGATACCCATATACATGCACAGGGTTCTGCTACAGTCACATCAGTTTTTCTATGGAAAGTTCCTCAGATATTAAAATATGTTACATTTGATGTCTCTGTTACCCCAAATCGGAATATCCCATAGACTGCAGAACAAGGGCGATTGAAACCCCGTACAGTGGAGTTAGTTTTATTTCTGTTCATTTTTTTCTTCAGGCTGTGTTACATCCTAACCAGAGAAGTGGATGCTCTGGGATCCTGTTTAAAAAATCTCCCCATTTTTCACCCATAATCCCTACAAAGAGGTATAGTTTTTACCCCAGTCAGGTTATCGGGTTAGAGTCCTCTGATTGCTGCTGGTGCTCTTTATCACGGTCAGGAACATAGCCTGGGGTCATCAATGGAACTAGGATGAGCTGGAATTGTAGTCAGAAGGCAGACCAAGAGTCAGTTCCAAGAGAAGAACCAAGGGAACCAGATGATACATTCGAAGCATAGGTAATATTTTCATTATTTCCCCAAAGAAAACGGATTCTTGCATAGCTGTATCTAACCTGTGGCTTTCCAGGGTAGTTACTGTTCCCATTAAAACTGCATAGTGAAAGTTGTAGTTTGTGAAGAGCAGAAGAGCTACAGGCTGGTGACCTCTAATCCACATCCATGGCTGAGATCATCTTCCCTCGTTATCCGTGTAATCATTCAGCGTGGTCCAGGAAGGTTATCTACAGGTAGTATCTTGAGAATCCTGTAGACATAATGAGCGGGGCTCTATCTTCTGTAGGTGATGCGGAAACACAATCACTGAAAATCTAATCCAATTGAGAGAGAATTATTCCCATAATGATTTATGACTTCATTAATGACTGTGATTGGACTAATGATTTTTCTGGTAGTTACAAAGAATTAAGACTTCTCGCTGAAGGCAAGGAGGGCGCATCAGTCTCCATTTAAATACTTAATGATCCCTTGCAAGAAATCAATGGATTGGATGAGAGGACCATGGTGAGAGCACCCTTTAGATTAGCAACAAGGCATTTAATGGAGACTTTTCATTTTGCTTATTAGCTCTGCTGGTCCCTGTCACGACTGCAAAGAGTCATCATGTTTGCCTGGTACAAGCCGACTACTCTGGACTGATCACATAGCGACATCATGCAGATATATAAGTGCGGGGTACCGTGCTCAAACACTTGACCAAATACATTTTATTGGTGCAAATACAAATGAGACAAGGGGATTTAATGTTGGACTGCATGTAATGCCCTTTGTATACTCCTTTATTGCATCTCTGGTCATTCATACGTCTTAGACAACGTGACCCATTTCTCTGAATGTGTACACTGGGATTTAGTTTGGATCTGGCCCTTATGGAATGGTCTTTATTCCTTATCACCCAGGGAATTTGTCCTTAAAGGGGTTGTCCAGCCTCATAATGTAAAAAAACAACACTCAGAATGGTGTAAAAGAAGTCAAAATGACCTTACTGATTCCCTGCTGTTCCTTAGCCGTCTCTTTCCTGATCCCTCTTGGTACGGACATGTGCTTGATGCAGCCAATCACCATCTGTATCGCAGCACTCCTGTGACCAATGATTGGTTGCAGTTTCACATGACTGTGTCGAGAGGAACCTGTAAGTTCTAGGTTTCCATCTTGGCAGTGTCTCCATTCCATCAGTTTCCAGTCTCGTTGAGAAGAACCTGTGAGAAGAAGTTCTAGGTTTCCATCTTGGCAGTGTCTCCATTCCATCAGTCTCCAGTCTCGTTGAGAAGAACCTGTAAGAAGAAGTTCTAGGTTTCCATCTTGGCAGTGTCTCCATTCCATCAGTCTCCAGTCTTGTTGAGAAGAACCTGTAAGAAGACGTTCTAGGTTTTCATCTTGGCAGTGTCTCCATTCCATCAGTCTCCAGTCTCGTTGAGAAGAACCTGTAAGAAGAAGTTCTAGGTTTCCATCTTGGCAGTGTCTCCATTCCATCAGTCTCCAGTCTCGTTGAGAAGAACCTGTAAGAAGTAGTTCTAGGTTTCCATCTTGGCAGTGTCTCCATTCCATCAGTCTCCAGTCTCGTTGAGAAGAACATGTAAGATCAAGTTCTAGGTTTCCATCTTGGCAGTGTCTCCATTCCTTCAGTCTCCAGTCTCCTTGAGAGGAACATGTAAGAAGAAGTTCTAGGTTTCCATCTTGGCAGTGTCTCCATTCCTTCAGTCTCCAGTCTCGTCGAGAGGAACATGTAAGAAGAAGTTCTAGGTTTCCATCTTGGCAGTGTCTCCATTCCATCAGTTTCCAGTCTCGTTGAGACGAACCTGTAAGAAGAAGTTCTAGGTTTCCATCTTGGCAGTGTCTCCATTCCTTCAGTCTCCAGTCTCGTTGAGAGGAACCTGTAAGAAGAAGTTCTAGGTTTCCATCTTGGCAGTGTCGGTAAGTGTACAGAACATGGATTGTGGTGCGGACAATGTAGCTCGTATTTTTTTACAACTTGT
This sequence comes from Bufotes viridis, assembly GCA_033119425.1. Lineage (NCBI taxonomy): Eukaryota > Metazoa > Chordata > Amphibia > Anura > Bufonidae > Bufotes > Bufotes viridis. Next base: position 153,986,955 of record CM065597.1, on the reverse strand, counting down.
CACATTGAGCCAATATATATAATCCCTGGGACCATATTGTTTTGTATAAAAAAGACGAAATAAAATCTTAGCGTATTCTCTGCACTCAGACAAAGCTGAAGCTAGCAGATGCTGCAAGACTAGAACATGTTTCTGAAAATCAAGGCGTCTTTTAACCTCTTTAGACTGAAACGTTTTCTTGTTTGCCTGGGATTTAATTTCCTCAGAAGGAGCGAGATCTTCTCCGTCAAGCCCCATCTTTTCTTTGGGATGAATTAAGATGTGCGTGGGCAGAGCTGAGTCTAGACATAGGCTTCCTAAAATTCAGCTCAGCTGCTGTATTAGCGCACGCGGTGATCCCTGGCGCAGCCAACGCTCCTTGTGTAGGCGCCTGTGAGCACGGATCTGCTGCTTACATCTCCACTTCTCTCATTCCTCCCAAGATATTGTGTCATTTGCTTGTATCTGGACTGTGTCCTGTAAAAAGCGTGCCGCAGCTTCTATTACAAACACCCAGTATCTGCTTTGTAAGAATAACTGATTCCACTTCATATGACTCCATGGAAAAAGGAAATGTTAATGTGTCACAAACCCATTAACATTAAAGATAGAGGCCCAGATTCACTAATGTGTCTGTGCCTAGAATCTATCTAAAAATAAAAGTGGTGCAATTTGGCACAAGTGTTTCTCAAAATTTCTAACTCAGCTGAAACTGGGTGGGGTTAATGAAAAGGAGGCGGGGCTTAAATGGGCCAAACTGCGCCAAAATTTAGTTGGAAAAAAAAAATGTACAAACCAGGCCATCGAGTAAATAGTGTAAGCTAAGACAGGTAACCTACACGGGCTGCGGATTTGTCATACAACCTGAGTCACTATAATACATCTGACATTTGAGTCCACTAGGTCCAAGTTTTACCCCAGTGAATCTGGGCCAACTGTCTGTAATCCGGCTTTATTCAGTCAGAGCATGTTCAGGATGCCATGATGAAACCAAAGCCAGCGATAACACTCAGATCAGAAGTAGCATGTGCCATGTGCAGGGGCTGCATCTTACCGGTTAGGTTTACCATCTTGGTTAGCCTGAGAAAACACGTATAGCAGCTCCCTGTTCTAAGGACTCATTCCAAGTACCATGTTCTTCAGTGCCCAATAGTGAAGTGGTCAGACTGTTGCAGAAGTCCTCCACCTGTCTGGATGTTGAGTCCGGCAGTAGCTATAGTGGGTGTTCTAAGCCCAGTTATGTGTAATTGATTCTTTCCAGATCTTTGCAGCCATGGGTTAGGTATCTTGCAGGTGGAATATCTTTCAAGACACGTTCCATAAAAGCAGCCACACTGTTCTTGTGAATGGTTATTGCATTTTTCATAGCTCTACGTACTTGTTCATAAGCTTAACTACTCTACTGAGCTATGCCATAAACCAGTGTAGCACGGCATAATGGCATTTTAGCGACACCCTTAATGTGAATTGCCTGCCGCTTCCAGAAGATGTTCTGCTTATGAGATTTCACTGGTTTAACATGTTCTATAGAAATTGCAGAGATGCATTCTTTTTCCCCTAAATCTGTAATCTCGGTAAATACCAGAAAGCAGAAGAGTCATAGCTGGTAGGAGATGAATCATTCCATGTAGTATAATAATATGCTTATTATGAATGCTGTATGATGGCTTTTGTCATAATCACATGGCCTACATGTCCCTTTAAGAGAGCAGATGGGCAGCCAATAGTATGCATCAGGGCACATGGTGAGCTGCCCAATGTATAAGAAAAAGTGTATGATGAGCTGTCCAATATTTGAGTGTATGGTGAGCCGTCTAATGTATGAGAGTGAATGGTGAGCCTTCCAATATATGAGAGTGTATGGTGAGCCTTCCAATATATGAGAGTGAATGGTGAGCCTTCCAATATATGAGAGTGTATGGTGAGCCTTCCAGTGTATGAGAGTGTATGGTGAGCCTTCCAATATATGAGAGTGTATGAGAGTTAATAGGGAGCCTTCCAGTGTATGAGAGTGAATGAGAGTTAATAGGGAGCCTTCCAGTGTATCAGAGTGTATGGTGAGCCTTCCAGTGTATGAGAGTGTATGGTGAGCCTTCCACTGTATGAGAGTGTATGGTGAGCCTTCCACTGTATGAGAGTGAATGGTGAGCCTTCCACTGTATGAGAGTGAATAGGGAGCCTTCCATTGTATAAGAGTGTATGAGAGTGAATAGGGAGCCTTCCACTGTATGAGAGTGTATGAGAGTCAATAGGGAGCCTTCCAGTATATGAGAGTGTATGGTGAGCCTTCCAGTGTATGAGAGTGTATGGTGAGCCTTCCAGTATATGAGAGTGTATGCTCTGCCTTCCAGTGTATGAGAGGGTATGGTGAGCCGTCTAGTGTATGAGAGTGTATGTTGAGCCTTCCAGTGTATGAGTGTATGCTGAGCCTTCCAGTGTATGAGAGGGTATGGTTAGCCTTCCAGTGTATGAGAGTGTATGGTGAGCCTTCCAGTGTATGAGAGTGTATGGTGAGCCTTCCACTGTATGAGAGTGAATGGTGAGCCTTCCACTGTATGAGAGTGAATAGGGAGCCTTCCATTGTATAAGAGTGTATGAGAGTGAATAGGGAGCCTTCCACTGTATGAGAGTGTATGAGAGTCAATAGGGAGCCTTCCAGTATATGAGAGTGTATGGTGAGCCTTCCAGTGTATGAGAGTGTATGGTGAGCCTTCCAGTATATGAGAGTGTATGCTCTGCCTTCCAGTGTATGAGAGGGTATGGTGAGCCGTCTAGTGTATGAGAGTGTATGTTGAGCCTTCCAGTGTATGAGTGTATGCTGAGCCTTCCAGTGTATGAGAGGGTATGGTTAGCCTTCCAGTGTATGAGAGTGTATGGTGAGCCTTCCAGTGTATGAGAGTGTATGGTGAGCCTTCCAGTGTATGAGTGTGTATGGTGAGCCTTCCAGTGTATGAGAGTGTATGGTGAGCCTTCCAGTGTATGAGAGTGAATGGTGAGCCGTCTGATGTATGAGAGTGTATGTTGAGCCTTCCAGTGTATGAGAGTGTATGCTGAGCCTTCCAGTGTATGAGAGTGTACGCTGAGCCTTCCAGTGTATGAGAGTGTATGGTGAGCCTTCCAGTGTATGAGAGTGTATGGTGAGCCTTCCAGTGTATGAGAGTGTATGGTGAGCCGTCTGATGTATGAGAGTGTATGGTGAGCCGTCTAGTGTATGAGAGTGTATGCTGAGCCTTCCAGTGTATGAGAGTGTATGGTGAGCCGTCTATTGTATGAGAGTGTATGCTGAGCCTTCCAGTGTATGAGAGGGTATGGTGAGCCTTCCAGTGTATGAGAGGGTATGGTTAGCCTTCCAGTGTATCAGAGGGTATTGTGAGTCGTCTAGTGTATGAGAGTGTATGGTGAGCCGTCTAGTGTATGAGAGGGTATGGTGAGCCTTCCAGTGTATGAGAGTGTATGCTGAGCCTTCCAGTATATGAGAGTGTATGGTGAGCCTTCCAGTGTATGAGAGTGTATGGTGAGCCGTCTGAAGTATGAGAGTGTATGGTGAGCCTTCCAGTGTATGAGAGTGTACGGTGAGCCGTCTGATGTATGAGAGTGTATGGTGAGCCGTCTGATGTATGAGAGTGTATGGTGAGCCTTCCAGTGTATGAGAGTGTATGGTGAGCCGTCTGATGTATGAGAGTGAATGATATAAAAATGAGATTCCTCAGCGGTTGATACGTTGTATTGGCTAACTGAAAAGATGATGACAAAATTGAAGGCTTTCGAGACAACTCGGGTCTCTTCTTCAGGAAGGTTATAACTCCGTATCTGAAGATTCACATCAGATCAATATGAGCGGAGCAGGAAACATTTGCAGCAATACATCGTTGTAGCAGTTACAGATAAGGAGTGTGAAAGTTTTATTGTTCCTTGATGTATCTCCAGTCCATGAATGTGAAGAAACCATGAGTCCTAGGGTCAAATGTAGGACATCAATCCATGAGACACCTCCATTCCGGATCTGAGTGTATCACAGGGCGTCATGAGCTTTACTCCCAGACCATCCTGTCCTCCTTAGATTAGAAATTACCTTTTAATATCAAGACTTTCATGTCTGTGATGATGTTGTGGTCAAAGCTGCATAAATGTTTCGGTACAGGCAGATCTTTCCTCCTTTTATTATGTGGAGATGAGAGTTCATTCTTGTTCTAAGTGATTGACCAGTTTCATCGACACGGAGACCCCCAGTAGGACATTTGGTACATATAATGAAGTAGACCACGTTTGGCATGGCGCTCTAAAACGCTCAGGTGTGAACTTAGGGTGAGAGTGAATGCAGGCTCTGTGCATCTTCTGTCCACTCTTACCCCGGAATGGTCTTTTTGGTCAGTGTCACCAGGGCATAATGCATCTGTATTATATCTTCCAGCCAAGGACAAAATACAATCGACCCCCTCCCCTAGCAGTTTTCCTGAAGTAAACTTAGATTACTATAGGGCAGTGTTTCCCGACCAGCATGCCTCCAGCTGTTGCAAAACTACAACTCCCAGCATGCCCGGACAGCCTTTGGCTGTGCGGGCATGCTGGGAGTTGTAGTTTTGCAACAGCTGGAGGCACACTGGTTGGGAAACACTGCTATAGGGTATTGTAGTCTGTTACCATGGAGATGCATAGAACTGCATTGGAGCTTCATGCAATAGGACATTTATGATCAAGACTATATGTAAAGTTGTTTAATTTTTAATCTTAGATCACATTTCAATCATAAGTCTTTCTATTAACATTATGAGCTTTGCATTCTTTGTGGAGTATGCCGAAAAGAAAATCTCATTCTCAGAGATTCTGCTTTTCACTCACAAACTGATACACAGTGTTACCTTCTGCCCAGTAGACACAATACAGGCTGCCATAAATGGTGACCTGTGCTGTGTAGAGCACTGACCGCAGCCTGGCTCGCTTCTCGGATGGGTCGTAACGGGGTGATTCTGGTCATCAACGCACAACAGGAAGTTGCTGTATGAGCAGTTCCCTAATGCAGACGGTAGAGATGGACAGTATATTGTACAGTCACTGCACCATATAGTATTCAGTTGTCATACGTCCAGCGCCACGTGACATTGACTACCTGTAGACAGTACAAGTAGCTAAGATCCATCTGTTCCAGACCAACAAGTTTCCCGTCCGCAGCCCATACCACAAGCAGATGGCATTGAGGTTTTAATCAGGCAAATTGGTATTGTCTCGTAGAACAATGGCACGGCTCCTGCCTTGTAAATCACACGTCTTGGAAGCAGATCCTGGCTCGGGAAGAATCACCTGGCATAAGATGCAAGCATGGACAGATGTAGAGACGACACCACCACAGTGCCCTCAAATGTCTCTGTTATTCATCCAGGCGGCGCCGGAGCTTGCAGTTTTCCCTCAATTATTCACAGACCATTAGGTCTTTCCACGGTGTAGTGGGCTTTACATAGTGTGTGATTCTCAAGTGCTGTCGATGATAATCCATGTCCTGCTGGACTTCCTGGCTCCCGAAACCTGCAACTTTTTAAATTAATTGGCGGATTTGCTGCAATTGGTGCCTAATTACTTGGAGTATTAAGTATGCAGACGAAGGAAAACATGTCTGTGGTCTAGCGCTGCGTCCCCTTGAAGCTCATCAGTTGGGTGATTGGGGCTGTGACGGGAGCATCGCAGCAATGTTTACCTCTACTATGTCCATGTATGATTTACAGAGAATTACAGCAAGGGATGCTGGGTAATAGATATCTGCAAATCACATTGATCTTTCCCCACAATTTCCCATTAATATCTGGGGTGCAAATAATTTATCCTGCAAAGACTTGAGTAGGATGAGATTGTCTCCCAGCGTCTCCTCATAATTACATTTATTGCTTTTCAGTTTTATCTCTGCCTCATCATGATCACAATAAAAGGCTGGAATCTAATTCTGGTTAACAAGAGGACAAGAATTACGACGTGCCGCTACGAGCTGTGCTTAATGATTCATAGGCCTCGCTGTAATCGGGGGAGCGGAGGTGTCCGGCGATTTAAAAAACCATGAAAAATAAATGTTAGCCGTGAAAGCAGAGCAGTGGTGATTAGTAAATATCTCTCCGCACGTGGTTAAAATGGTGACATCCGCTCCTCAGAAGATCAATGGGCTGAAAGATTAATTCTGCCATTAAAACATGGATTCTTGCTGACATCCACGCTGCACAAGACAGTCTGATCAAAAGCCCGTTGGGGTGTTGGGAAGACATCAAGGGACTTGCTTACAGCGATCAATTGCAAATTAACAGTGCGTTAGGCCTGACATCTACAAGAAAGGGAGAAGTTCGGGGCCTGCAGCCTCCAGGATCTCAACACCGAGGCAGAACTTTATAAAGGCCCGGGACGACTGAGGAGACAGGACATATTGGGTCTTGGGAATGCTCATTCAGTCTTCAAAAAGCAAATTTAATCCCCAGTTTTGCAGGTTTTAGAAGTAATGATGTTGAGGATAGACTGTCCACTATGAAATGCTGATTATAGTGTCTTCTCATTTTGTTTGGACTGCCAAGTCCTCACCCATCCTCTGCCACCAGCCCTGTGCTGGAGCTGTAGACCCAAGTGATGTGAAATGGACTGGTTTCTAGGGCCACATTACCTAGCAATCTCATTTATTAGACTGTAAAGTATCTATAGCAACCAAACCATCTCCGTCGGCTTTGAGCTTCACTAGCTGGGAAGAGCAGCTAGACAGTGGTCACTCCATGCCAATCATTATGTCAGCCTCCAAGAAATTGCTGATAAAGGGAATGCAATCACTTTTTGCAGATCTGTGAATTACGTTACATTGTTGCAAGTAACGTTTTATGTTCTTCAAGCTTCCATTATATTTAACTACAAAGTTTCTTATTTATATTGTATGTTGGGGACAGCTTCAGGGTTGGTTTGATTTCCTCACATAGCAGCATATCTGTTCCTCTGCCACCGGCTGACCTGTTACATGTTTGCTTGGCAGCTGAAGGCATCTGTGTTGGTTCCATGTTCATATGTGCCCGCATTAGAAATGATGTTTTAATTTATGCAAATGAGCCTCTAGGAGAAAACGTCATCACACCTGGTCCTGTCAAAGTGCAAAGGGTGCAGGGGCTGCAGAGAGAGCAGAGCCTCTAGGTGTAACGGCAACGCCCCCATGTAACAGGTCAGCCGGTGTCAGAGGGACAGAACTGCTGACAGATGCCCTATGAATTGAATTTCCCGGATGTTTAATGTCCAAATAATTATGGCTGCAGAGCTTGAAAATATAACCGCCCCTATCTGTATAGCTCACTATTTTCTTTTTTTTTCTGATACTATCAACAAGTAGGAAAGTTATTTGTCTTATTATAACTTCTTTTTATTGTAATCACGGCTAAGGCTTCGCTCACATGACCGTTCAGCCTTTCCGTTCTCCTACTCGATTTAAGAGCAGAAGAATGGAAAGGACGGATTCAGCACATAACAGAACGAAGCCAAGGACCCCATAGACCATAATGAGGACCGTTATGTGTCCGCTCAGAAGATGATTTTGGAGTGGAGACAAAAGTTGTGCATGCAGGACTTTTGTCTCTGCTTCAAAAACCTTCTTCTGAGCGGATACATAACGTTATTCCTCATTATTGTCTATAGGGTCCTTAGGCTTCGTTCACATCACCGTTATGTGCCGAATCTGCCCTTTCTGTTGTTCTTCTCCTAAACGGAGCAGGAGAACGGAAAGGCTGAATGATGATGTGAACGAAGTCTTATGAAGACCAAAGCCTTATGTGAAGACCAACTAATTTACACCTGAATACCTGACCCCATATATATTGTGTTGGGTATCTCCGTGTTTGCAACCATATATGTGTTTCTGAGGTCTTTATAAGAGGTCTCAGCAGGATGCTACAATGGAGAGCCAATGCACCAAACTTAGCTATCTGGATTACAGTGACGCGCTCCTCGGCACGGCCGCGCTGCTGAGCCACGTCCCGATGGCACAACCGCATCCTTAGCAACAAGTTGAAATGCTCTGTTTCTCCCTGCAGAGGCCGTGTGCTGATGGAGATTAACAGTGGGCTGATTGCTCAGCTGCTCTATTTCTGTGTTCTAGTGTTTCTGACAAATGGAGCGCGGAGTCATGGACCTATCAGGTTTCGATCCAGGGAGTCCGTAACAAAAAGTCCAGCTCACCATGTATCCATCATCTTTCGTGCATGGAACGAACCACATAAGTTCTCCAGACAATATAAAGAAAGTTCCAGCACTTGTAAATCGTTTTGTTGCTTCGTCTTTACTTTTGGTAACAAATTACAGCATGTGGACACCACCTTACACCACCGCACAATTGACGCGTTTCGAACTGTAGCGTTCTTAGTTGTAATGTTACGACTAAGAAAGCTACAGTTCAAAACGCGTCAATTGTGCGGTGGTGTAAGGTGTCATGCTGTCATTTGTTACCGAAAATAAAGATAAAGCAACGAAACGATTTCCAAGTGCTGGAACTTTCTTTATATTGTTTATGTCTGATCCAGGGACTCTGTGCTCAATTTGAATCCCTTCCTGGCCATGTACCATTGCCAGTGGTAGTCTTTGACTAACTAACTGTCCCCGGACTGCTCACGTATCTGACCCCGGCTTGTCTTCTGACCACTCTCTGTCTCTCATTTGGTACTGCGTAGTCCGTCTGGTTCTGATTTCGGCTTGTCTTCTAACCACTCTTTGTCTCTCCTTTGGTATAGCCCGTATGGTTCTGACCCATTTTCATAGAACTCTGGTGTTGTGTTTGTCTGTCTTTGTTTGTTAGTCCATCTCTGCACTTAAATATCGTTGGACCATCGACCAGTTGCAGTCTACCTCTCTAGGGCTAATGCTGCAAATAGGTAGGGAAAGTGGGCTGGGTTCTAGCCTTAGGGCTCACTGGCCTTGTCTGTCTCTACCTACAGTCGTAACAGACGAGTAGTAAATCTGTTAACAGCAGCTTTTTGACAGTTTCCACACAGAAGCCATGTGTCAAAAAAATAAAAATACCAAAAAAAGTGTAAAAACAGCAAAATAATAGCAATTTTCTGCAAGGTAGAATTTAAATTTGTTGACTTTGGAGCCAGTGTGAATCAAACTTAGAGCTTCTCCTGAATTATTTTCATCCTCCAACTTCTGGCTCTGTGTAAAACTTTCAAGACGTGTCCCAGGAAAGTGAAGAATTACAGATTTGTATCTTGGTGACTTTGTTGTCTCCTCAGAAGAGTCTAGTGTGAATTTCAGAGAGGCTTCTGTAAATCTCCGTCACTCTTGGCAATGTCTGTTCTCCATGGAGCCTCCGGTTGTACACGGCCTTTCTGGAAGAAGATGCAGCAGCTTCGGCTTTGTTTGTAAGACTACAAAGAGCAGACAGCGAGCTGCACAATGTGAAGCGTCTTCCATATTCATAACCAACGGTTTTTATTTATTATTAAAGCGAGGCAGGAGCTGGAGAAGACAAACAAACCCAGTGTGTAATTACCCCGTATCTGTCTCATTACCCGATTGATTTAGAGCAGGCGCACACTGACAGCCTCAATACAGAAACAACATGGCTGCTGCCCAGAATGCATCGGACTCTGCCCCATCGATGTCTGTAGCCATTGAACTTCATCGCTTTATTCAGCCTCTGTCTTCTGGAATATCTAGGAGAGAATTAGAGGGTTGAGTAACTCCTACAAGTCTCCGGGATGATTACCACATTTCCCCCCCTATAAGACACACCTGACCATAAGACTTACGTTGGTTCTAGAGGAGGAAAATAAGAAGAAAAACTCCCAATGTTGATCAGACCTCAGATCAGATCCCCAATGTTAATAGGACCCCCAATGTTTATAAGACGTCTCAGATCAGACCTCTAATGTTTATCAGACCTCAGACCAGACCCTCAATCAGACCTTAGATCATACCCCCAATGTTAATAGGATCCTGATCAGACCCCCAATGTTAATAGAACCCCCAATCAGACCTCAGATCAGATCCCCAATGTTAATAAAGCCCTCAATCAGACCTCAGACCCTCAATCAGACTTAAGATCAGACCCCCAATGTTAATAGGACCCCCAATCAGACCTCAGACCAGACCTCCAATGTTTATAAGACATCTCAGATCAGACCTCTAATGTTTATCAGACTTTAGACCAGACCCTCAATCAGACCTCATATCAGACCCCCAATGTTAATAGGACCCCGATCAGACCCCCAATGTTTTTCAGACCTCAGACCATGAAAAAAAAAAAGAAATCAACTTGCCTCTCCTGCTCCGGCCTCCACTCCTGAGATCCAGCTCCTGCTCTTCCTGCCGTGTTTTGCAGTGACCTGACATCACACAGTGTAAGGTCACAGAGCTCACCGACGTCCTCACACTGTGCGCATGTCACAGCACAGTTTGCGGCTGACGAAGAGTACAGAGTACAAGGAGCACTGCATTCACCGCTCCCCGTTCCTTCCATAATGCGGCTCAGCTCTGTTGAAGAGAATGGGTTGAATCCGCAATAGGACATACAACCAGAGGACCGGCATGGCACAGTTTCTGCAAAGAAGAAATAAGCAGCCACATTTCTCTGATCCTAAACTACCCCTTTAAGGTTCCTCTACCAAAGCTCTTAAAATACGATGCTTCCTATGAAATCAGACCCAAACTTCATGATGGTTGAATCAACTTGAGTGATACTGAACAGCTCACCAGTACTGACGCATAAAATGGGTCATTAGCCATTACTGATTGGAAATATATTAGCATGGTCCAGCAGACACGTCCAAACCACAGACAATGTCAAAGACTGCCATTAATGACATCACGCTCAGTCCGCAGGATTATGTCATTGTATAGTGTGATGACATCAGTCTTGTACTTCTCAGCTCTTACAATACCTGGGCCTGCATTCAGCCACCCTGACGTGTCACCCCTGTATTCAGATCCCCCCTCCTTTGTGATGTGACAGATGTAGCAGAGCCGAATTTCATTTCATTTGTGTGAAAGACACCTTTAAGCGACAGATCGGAGCTGCAGCTTCCCTCGCCTCATTGGCTTTGGGTTGTTTGTCTTTTGATCATCAGAAAACAGCCGAGACCTTCCTGTATAGTGGTGGAGAACACTTGGGGGTGACCGCAGCATGGAGCTGCCGCCTATTAATCACCCGCTCTTTGATTCCCACCTTCCTGCTCTTCCTGCTTTATTAGTGCTGATTTTAAAAGGTCAAAGAAGACAAAAAGCAGGTAATTTTCCATCCAGCCGCTTCCCAAAACTCATTTATTTGTCATCGTCCATGGCGGCTGCTAAGCTGCTAGTCCGAGCTCCTCTGCGTGTAATCAGTCAAGTAAAATAGGTCTGTCTGCATCTGATGACTACAAGGCTCCCCACGTGCCAGGACAAGCTCTCTTCAATCCCATTCCTGCGCTTCTTCTTCCCTTAATGAAGTGGACAATGGTTCTGCACAGCAGGAGCCTGCTTGTTAAAGGGGAATCATTCACAATCTCCTCTTTATGCCAAAACCCATGATTTTGTCTAAAAATGTAACGGCCCAGACATGTATAAATCCAAAAGTTTTTCAACAATGTTTTAAAAAAATAGAAATGTGGCCATAATGCCACCTTTGAATTTGGACCTGGTAGTAAAGCTGGCCGTAACTCCTCCATTTGGGGGTCCTGCACCCACAGTCCCTCAACTCTTTGTTCCTTCTCATTTTCAGTATTTTTGGGTCTGTTAAGGACGTCCACAGAATGCTGCTGATTCTCCTGCTTCATCCGTAATCGGAAATCAATGTAAAACAGAAAAGCAGAAAAAAACGTTGCTGCTGGTAAAACCTGTCTGCCTGGTTAACGGAAAAATACATAATTATCATGTTAAGGGCTGCGAACCTACATGGGGTATTGATTGTGCCCTCAGCGCAGAGGTCGGCGGAGTGAAATATAGCGTTATAAGGTTCAGTCTCCATCCAGGATCTGCTGCTCAATTATTCTAATATCGATGCATTACGCCAGGACCTGGGGATTCATACCGAGAGGAGACAAGATGTAAGAGTGCAGATATCTGCATTAAAATGTTTATATACAGAGCTCCTCTCCTCGGAGTGGCTTTGTGAAACGTTATGAGTGCTATTCCTATCCTCCAGTCACATCCAGAGCTGCAGGCACAGCTTAACTGGGCTCCAGGAATACGCTGCTTTCTGCTATAGAATAACCTCTTCTCCAAGATCTGGACATGATAAAGAGAAAATGTACTCGACTTCATCATCAAGCTGTGCGATAATTACTAATGGAGCCGCAGCAAAGCCGACCCTAATATCTGGCGAGAAGATGGCGATATCTGAATAGCCTAACAAGCGATTGGTATCTCAGCTGTACCCTGTGTGTAGTCACCCACGCCGGACTCCATACTGGGGAGTCCTTAATCCTCCATCACGTAGCATTCATCTCCCACTAGGAGTCCGGAGTGGGACAGAGGAGTCTGGAGGTGGAACAACACAGGCCTATATGAAGTGCTGCCTTATTTTTTCACATTTATATTTTGGACTAGCTGGTCCCTGAAAGGCCTTGCACCCGACTTTGGATATTGCTACGGTGCTGCGATTTTTCTATATATTTAGATATATATATATATATATATATAACCACAGCAAGTTGGATTTCCTGCAGTATGTGAGGTAAACCGGTATCGGCAGTAAACCAGTGCATTACACAAGGTCCACTGGGGCTGGGCTTTACTGAGTAGAAGAAGGGTCCAGAATGCAGACCTGACCCCCCACTTGTAGTAACATCCCCTGACACCTAGCGCCCATATTGCTTGTCTACATCTCACAGACCCTCAGATGTTCCTATGTCTATGCCTGGCTGTGTCGTGTCCTGGCCAGCAGCATTTATCTTGCTTAGATGCATTGATTCTCGGCGTCAGCTGTGATTTCTCACCTGGAGTCAGGTTGTCGTAGGAGGAACTAGAGGATGGAGCTGTGTCCTGAAGAATGAATCCTCAGGGAAGAGCTCATCCTTCTCAGCCCTTGGAGTATGCTGAAGCCGTATAACACTAGCTCTGGCAATTTAGACCAAGCCGGAACAGATTGGCGAGTATCTCCTGAGTAATCTGTTCCCGTTCACCAGAGCTTGTTCTCCGCTCATCCATGTGGACAGGTTTTCAATCAGGACTTGTCTGTTTTCTTGCTTTTTATTCTTCATGCTCGTTCCTGGGTTTTATTTTTATTGCATCCATTGTGTAGTAATCATGTTGGGTGGAAGTGGTCATCAGTTTCTGGTTGCTGATCTGTCCATCCACTACAGCAAGTAACATAAGGAATGGAAATCACCCCCCAGTAGGGATAAGCATAACCCATCAGTTTTAAACTGCTGCATAATCCCTTTACGGCTAAGACACATCTCTGGTCCCATCTTTTAAATTACGTTGAAGAGTCATCTATAGTTTCATGTGAACGTCATGTCCCCGGCTCTTCTAGCCTGCTTGTCTGCAGAGGTTTCCTGATGGTTTTTCTGGAAGTTCAGTTGTTTTTATCATTTCGCGCTATGTTCTCTTAGGCCCTATTCACACGTCCGCAATGTCGTCCGCATGTATGCAGGTCAGGCCACAATCCGCATTGCTGCTGGCATCATAGCCGGTCTACTGCTGCTTTCAAAATTTGTACGGCGCAGGTCAGATTACGCTTCTGGCTTCCTCCACAGCATGCAGATTTCTAAGTTCTCATGCAATTTGCTTGTACTGTAAATGTTGTGGACTTTCCACGGCAGAGAATCCACCATTTACACAATTTGTGGCCGTAGCGTTGTTGTGCCGGCTTACTGTATGGAGAGATGCCCCTGCGCCTGGGCTGTCCGTGCCCAAGGTCAAATAGTACAGGAGTGCCCAGCATACCGGAGCTGTAATGGAGCCGACCCACTGCACTTATCCCAGCGATGGGGGTCAGAGACAGCACCCCGCATTCACCTATGTCCTCTCAATTTCCTCACCTCTGAAGCCGCACGTTTCTGTAGTGGTGACGCTATAAATCCTCTGTGCTGCAGGTGAATTACACGTATTTGACTAGTGATTAACGGGAAGACCTTGGCCGGTGAGCTGACATCTTCTGGCTCTGCAGTTTCCATCTACGCCTCAGCTTTGATATTAATCTGCTGGGTTCTGTCTATTGCCTCCTAAGCAGATTACACTGCCGAGCAGACAGAACATTTTATAGGCCGCATTTCCAAAACCTTGCAGAATGAAGAGGAAAATATGAGAGCAAGCAGAAAAGGCCAAATAAAAACCAATTGATCTGTTAGATGATATGTGAGATTGTAATAGACCAATGGACATATAAAGGACATTCAAAAGTATGTGAACCCCGACACCATATCAGTGTCTGCCTGCGGAGCCCTATGTATAGAGTTTACTGGGAGCCTGCATCCATGCCGCTCCGTATTATGGTCTGTGCATAGATCACAATCTGCACGTGAAACTATATGATGTGTTAATCAGGGGGAACCTTCCTGAGCTGATGGGGAATCAGAGCTTTTCAGTACGTCATTCACGTCCGTCATTACTCCTTCAGCTGTGGAACATTATACAATCTTTACATTGACCGGTGCAATGTCCTGAGCATCTGCTGCAATGTAATCCTCCTCTCAATGTCAGTGTAAAGACATGCACGCCGCACTCATCTGCACCTGTGTGTGCTTGCTGTATATAAAGAGAATATAGCCACATGATAAATGACCGGCACTAATCCCCTTTCATCTGCTGCTGCTGACCGTGGTGCTGAAATGTGGGTATAAATTGTATAGTGGCCGTGCTTTGTATCGTGCTCAGCCCCATTCACTTGATGTTCTAGGCCACGTTACCAATGAACGTGACGTCACTAGCCTAGTAAAAGCTGACAGAAGGCCGCAACACTCACAGGAGCGCCGATGCCTTCTCAAACAGCTGATCGGCAGGGGGGATCGGGTGTTACTACATATGTATTTAGGCTCAGCTGTTATCTAATCCATATACTGTATACAGTAAAAGAAGAGAAAACATTACTGTATATATAGATATAATCTACATCCTGTATTATACTCCAGAGCTGCACTCACTATTCTGCAGGTGCAGTCACTGTGTGACTATTCGGATTGTGGATGAGACATAACTGCAGAGACAGATGTTATCTCCTCACTAATGTGAACAGGCATCATTCATTCAGGATATGATCATTGTGTGTGCCCAGCACATCACTATAGTTATATAACCAGGGTAGCACATCCACTTAGGCCATGGAAAACATGGATTCTCACTGGAGACAGCAGCAGGGTGCATGCTGCAATCTGTATACCCTTAACATGTATGGCGTGTTAAATCTGTATGGAAACAAGTCATGCCTTTTTCTTCTTAGTCCCATTGGGGGAGATTTATTAAACTTGTGTAAAATAGAACTGGCTTAGTTGCTCATAGCAACCTATCAAAATCCGCCTTCCATTTTTCAACGGAGCTGTGTTCTACTTTACACCAGTTTGATAGATCTCCCCCATTGTTTTTTTTATTGGTGAATTTATTTAATCATTTTCAGATATAAAAAAAAAAATCTAACTAAAAACAGGTGCAGATTTTCTGATGTGGTTGTTTTTAAAACGTGAATTCATAAGATTTGAGAATAAATAAGCTTAGGCAGGCTAAGTGAGTAAATATAAATACTAAGTGTGATTAAATATAAGGTCAAACAGACAAATCACATCAGTATGGGGGGGGGGGGGGGGCACTCCAGTGGCCATGTTGTAGCACATGGCTGACACCCCAGGGTGGTACAAGAGATACGGATAGTTTTTGAAAATTCAATTCATCCCACCTGGATGATTTTCCTCAGTGGAGTGCCCCTTAACTCTCTCTGTGCAGCCAAGTTTATACCCTTTCAGCCCCTCCTCCCAAAGATGTCCAGTGTGCAGCACGCATGTCTCAGCACAATGGGGGTTGGGGGGCTGTGTATCTATCTACTCACTACGTTGCAAGGAATATTATTACACAATATAAAAGAGGACAGAACCAATCAGTACTTGATTACGTATCTAAAATACCCTTACAACACCGCGCTCTCTGAGTTACACCCTGAGACCCGACCTGCTCAGATCCCATGACATTTGTTTTGTGGCATATTACTCTGCGACTCATCTGGGTCTAGAATATACGACATGCGGTGATGTTGTTGTCCTGTGCCCCCTCACTGACCCCTACACAGCGACCATGACCACCCGACTGTGCACCAGCGGACACCTTACAGGCTAACTCAGGGGTCAGCTGTTGTTAAACTGCAACTGATTTTCTAGCTGTTGTTAAACTGCAACTCCCAGCATACTGCTTTCACTTCTGTGGAAATTTTGAGAGCAGCCGAGCAAGTGTGCATTCTGGGAATTGTAGGTTCACACCAGCAGGAGTGCTAGAGATCGCTGAACCATCCTAAGCTTAGTTGTTAGCCTAGCGTTTGGTGCCTGGACTGCTGGCCCTACACCTGGGCACGGACGCCGGGCTTCCGCATTCCCTTCTGCTGCCGTGCGCTGTACTGACAAGCGCAGGCAGCAGATAGCTTAAGCGTAACTACCATAGCGACAGACCATGCGACTGCTATGGGGCCCAGGGCAAGAAGGGGCCCAGTTGGGATCATCTCCTCTTCTACAGGGGGTGAAAACTTGGTCAGGACTCTACCCTCTAAAGAAACAACTTTTAGCAAACGAGGCACAAGGGTCATTGAAAGGGGTTTAGGCGGAAACCCTTCTGTCCTGTGTTTGGGGCATGGTTTGATCCTTGCCATGGGACCTTTAATTTTCTATGTACGCCACTGCTTAAAGTGCCGTACCTGCTCTCCGTGCCAGAGCTTACTTTCTGCTTGAATCCTGTTCTGTTGTTAGGGCGTGTCTCTCCTCCCTTGTGAGGCAGCACGTACACACCCTCTATCTCCCCAGCCTATTGCTGGGTTGCAGGAAGTTTTTAATGGCCCTTCCTGCCCCAGGAAGGTGCCTGAGCAATCTTGGTCACTGGCTTGTGTAGTTCCTGGTGTGAAGTTGTTTGGAAGTTCCTGCTTTTCCGTGTACTGGACCCGGCTTCTCGATTTTGCTTGATTGCCTCCTAACTCTGACCTTAGACTTTGACTGCAGACTTTCCTTGATCGCTGCCTGCCCTGACTCCGCACTTCCTGACTGTGTCCTTCCTTTCGGTGCTTGCACTGGTATCCCTGACTCCCTGGTCAGCTGCCACTGACCTGTGGACTTCTCTGGAGTGGCACCTGGTAAGTATCCTAATGACCCAAGCCTATCCTCACCATCAGAGGCTCTAGTGAAGACCAGGTAGTTGCTTAGTCACGCCCCTCCAGGGTATAGTCGGTTTGTGGGACAGTGGGTCCACACCCACTTGCATAGCAGTAGTCGGCTTGTGTTTGTACTGATGAACTAACCTGTGTAATCTGAACTGCATCGTAAGGCCTTTTTCACACCTCTGTGAATCACATGTTCTCCATGCACAGCAAACGTACGCATTGATTTTAATGTGTCTTTTCATACATCTGTGAATTTCCACGGACTTCTTGGGAGTCTGTGGTTACTGCACAGAAGCATGTCCATCACAGATCTCTTAGGCCTTTTATAGTCTATTGCAGTGGTGGCGAACCTATGGCAGCACTCATATGGTGTACCAATATGCCTTAGACTTTTCCTGCCATGCATCAGTGCAGCGCGCGCTATGAATGGCACAAGTAGTGCACTAAACGTAGGCCGGCTATTATAGCTCATGATAAAGTACATGGAATATACACTACACTGGACTGTAGTCTTCAGGTTTACTTGCCGTATTTGCACTTTGCGATAAATAAGTGGCTTTTGGGTTGCAGTTTGGGCACTCGGTCTCTAAAAGGCTTGCCATCACTGGTCTATGGGGTCCATGAAAAAACATGGACACAACACTGATGACATCCAGAAACGCTCAATACTAATTTTCAGACGAGCAGTGCCCGTGGCATCCAGATGACACATGAAAGTCAAACTTAACGGTCGTCTTCACAGTTAAACCACTGACTTTTTTTCACTGTGTGAATGAGGCCTAACGCTTCAGCCAGATTTTAGACTCCCTCAGAACAGACGATGTGGTTGAGTTTAAGTCAGTGATGATGGGCGTGCCCGCAGTGTTGCAGTGATTTCATAAGTGAAATGTCTCCCTCCTCTTCCTCCTGTAGTACGTGGTATCTAATGCTCCCCCTAAATGAAGACTGCAGCGTTGATTTCTGCAATCCTTTGGGGACGTCCTGGCGTAGTTTCAACTTAAGCTTAAAAGAAGATATTTAACCAGATATTGGCCTAATGGATGGCGGTTTATTCTCGCGGCAGCTCGGTCTCTATCCTGAAATGATGGCAGCCATAGTGTGGCTTCACTGCACCCGCTGCCCTTTACGCGGCATTTTAATTGACTTTTCGCTGCCTTTTTAGCAGTGCTGAAGTGATTCTCTCATCAGTCTGTGGTCAGAAATGAATATTTATGGAGTTCAGGAAATCTTTGGCCTTGCTTCAGAAGAGACATTTTTAATTCCGCCATTTTCACGCCGTATTTAATTTGTTGAGAAAATCCTTGACATTTCCCATTGTTCACTTAATTAATGATTCTGGAAGGAGGCGAAAATCCCTTCCTGCCCGGCATTAAATGTTCTCGCACTTTCTATTGACTCCGAGAAAAACTCAACAATCCATAGTCTAAAATCATTTGGGCTTTAAATTAAATATCGATGAGAAAATTTAGCAAAATTAGGCTTTGTATGGGATTTTTCTTTCCTTTATAGATTTCTGTATGAAAAATGCAAAAATGTTATAAAAAGACAAAGATAAGTAAAACAGAGTAACAAAACTTTTTTTCTCTCAGTTAAAACGTCATCTATTCCTCAATTTCTATTTCCTCAATTTAAACTGCATCTGCAGCTGTAAAAGAATTCCGTAATGTGTGCCAATTAAACCAGCACGGGTATGCCATGTGACCGCGGCGGGGACGAGCGCTCAAGGCTAGAGCCGCCCACTCTAGTTTAAAAATCATCTACAGAGTCCTTGGAGACTGAGATGAAATTGTGAAATTCAGTTGGCAATATGCAACAGATAACAAGTTTAGCGACTACAATAGATAATCTTTGGACAGAATTTATGCAGAGAAAAGAACAAAACCAGTAAATGAAGTATATGAGTAATGTATTACTGTGCACTGATACTGTCTAACTTTAGGGACCAGCGCCAGTCAGCTGCTGCCACCTCAAATACAGTCATGGGATTCATCAGAAGAAGCATAGATGCCAATGACAAGAACATAGCTTTACCTCTATACAATTCACTAGTCAGACGACACATCGAGTATTGTGTAGTGAGACTATGGACTCTTTACGGTAAGAGCAGTGAGACTATGGACTCTGTACTGTAAGAGCAGTGAGACTATGGACTCTGTACTGTAAGAGCAGTGAGACTATGGACTCTTTACTGTAAGAGCAGTGAGACTATGGACTCTATACTGTAAGAGCGGTGAGACTATGGACTCTATACAGTAAGAGCAGTGAGACTATGGACTCTTTACTGTAAGAGCAGTGAGACTATGGACTCTGTACTGTAAGAGCAGTGAGACTATGGACTCTTTACTGTAAGATCAGTGAGACTATGGACTCTATACTGTAAGAGCAGTGAGACTATGGACTCTACTGTAAGAGCAGTGAGACTATGGACTCTTTACTGTAAGAGCAGTGAGACTATGGACTCTGTACTGTAAGAGCAGTGATACTATGGACTCTTTACTGTAAGACCAGTGAGACTATGGACTCTATACTGTAAGAGCAGTGAGACTATGGACTCTATACTGTAAGAGCGGTGAGACTATGGACTCTTTACTGTAAGAGCAGTGAGACTATGGACTATTTACTGTAAGAGCAGTAAGACTCTGGACTCTATACTGTAAGAGCAGTGAGACAATGGACTCTACTGTAAGAGCAGTGAGACTATGGACTCTTTACTGTAAGAGCAGTGAGACTATGGACTCTTTACTGTAAGAGCAGTGAGACTATGGACTCTTTACTGTAAGAGCAGTGAGACTATGGACTCTATACTGTAAAAGCAGTAAGACTATAGACTCTATACTGTAAGAGCAGTGAGACTATGGACTCTTTACTGTAAGAGCAGTGAGACTATGGACTCTGTACTGTAAGAGCAGTGAGACTATGGACTCTATACTGTAAGAGCAGTGAGACTATGGACTCTATACTGTAAGAGCAGTGAGACTATGGATCTCTTTACTGTAAGAGCAGTGAGACTATGGACTCTGTACTGTAAGAGCAGTGAGACTATGGACTCTGTACTGTAAGAGCAGTGAGACTATGGACTCTGTACTGTAAGAGCAGTGAGACTATGGACTCTTTACTGTAAGAGCAGTAACACTATGGACTCTTTACTGTAAGAGCAGTGAGACTATGGACTCTTTACTGTAAGAGCAGTGAGACTATG
Organism: Bufotes viridis; assembly: GCA_033119425.1. Lineage (NCBI taxonomy): Eukaryota > Metazoa > Chordata > Amphibia > Anura > Bufonidae > Bufotes > Bufotes viridis. Next base: position 153,966,514 of record CM065597.1, on the reverse strand, counting down.
GACTATGTACTGTAACAGCAGTGAGACTATGGACTCTTTACTGTAAGAGCAGTGAGACTATGGACTCTTTACTGTAAGAACAGTGAGACTATGGGCTCTGTACTGTAAGAGCAGTGAGACTATGAACTCTGTACTGTAAGAGCAGTGAGACTATGGACTCTTTACAGTAAGAACAGTGAGACTATGGACTCTTTACTGTAAGAGCAGTGAGACTATGGACTCTATACTGTAAGAGCAGTGAGACTATGGACTCTTTATTGTAAGAGCAGTGAGACTATGGACTCTTTACTGTAAGAGTAGTGAGACTATGGACTCTATACTGTAAGAGCAGTGAGACTATGGACTCTATACTGTAAGAGCAGTGAGACTATGGACTCTATACTGTAAGAGCAGTGAGACTATGGACTCTTTATTGTAAGAGCAGTGAGACTATGGACTCTTTACTGTAAGAGCAGTGAGACTATGGACTCTATACTGTAAGAGCAGTGAGACTATGGACTCTATACTGTAAGAGCAGTGAGACTATGGACTCTTTACTGTAAGAGCAGTGAGACTATGGACTCTATACTGTAAGAGCAGTGAGACTATGGACTCTTTACTGTAAGAGCAGTGAGACTATGGACTCTTTACTGTAAGAGCAGTGAGACTATGGACTCTATACTGTAAGAGCAGTGAGACTATGGACTCTTTACTGTAAGAGCAGTGAGACTATGGACTCTATACTGTAAGAGCAGTGAGACTATGGACTCTTACTGTAAGAGCAGTGAGACTATGGACTCTTTACTGTAAGATCAGTGAGACTATGGAATCTGTACTGTAAGAGCAGTGAGACTATGGACTCTATACTGTAAGAGCAGTGAGACTATGGACTCTATACTGTAAGAGCAGTGAGACTATGGACTCTTTACTGTAAGAGTAGTGAGACTATGGGCTCTTTACTGTAAGAGCAGTGAGACTATGGACTCTATACTGTAAGAGCAGTGAGACTATGGACTCTATACTGTAAGAGCAGTGAGACTATGGACTCTTTACTGTAAGAGTAGTGAGACTATGGGCTCTTTACTGTAAGAGCAGTGAGACTATGGACTCTATACTGTAAGAGCAGTGAGACTATGGACTCTATACTGTAAGAGCAGTGAGACTATGGACTCTTTACTGTAAGAGCAGTGAGACTATGGACTCTTTACTGTAAGAGCAGTGAGACTATGGACTCTATACTGTAAGAGCAGTGAGACTATGGACTCTTTACTGTAAGAGCAGTGAGACTATGGACTCTATACTGTAAGAGCAGTGAGACTATGGACTCTACTGTAAGAGCAGTGAGACTATGGACTCCTTACTGTAAGATCAGTGAGACTATGGAATCTGTACTGTAACAGCAGTGAGACTATGGACTCTATACTGTAAGAGCAGTGAGACTATTGACTCTATACTGTAAGAGCAGTGAGACTATGGACTCTTTACTGTAAGAGTAGTGAGACTATGGGCTCTTTACTGTAAGAGCAGTGAGACTATGGACTCTATACTGTAAGAGCAGTGAGACTATGGACTCTATACTGTAAGAGCAGTGAGACTATGGACTCTTTACTGTAAGAGCAGTGAGACTATGGACTCTTTACTGTAAGAGCAGTGAGACTATGGACTCTATACTGTACAAGCAGTGAGACTATTGACTTTATACTGTAAGAGCAGTGAGACTATGGACTCCTTACTGTAAGAGCAGTGAGACTATGGACTCTATACTGTAAGAGCAGTGAGACTATGGACTCTTTACTGTAAGAGCAGTGAGACTATGGACTCTGTACTGTAAGAGCAGTGAGACTATGGACTCTATACTGTAAGAGCAGTGAGACTATGGACTCTATACTGTAAGAGCAGTGAGACTATGGACTCTATACTGTAAGAGCAGTGAGACTATGGACTCTTTACTGTAAGAGCAGTGAGACTATGGACTGTTTACTGTAAGAGCAGTGAGACTATGGACTCTATACTGTAAGAGCAGTGAGACTATGGACTCTGTACTGTAAGAGCAGTGAGACTATGGACTCTTTACTGTAAGAGCAGTGAGACTATTGTCTCTGTAGTGTAAGAGCAGTGAGACTATGGACTCTTTACTGTAAGAGCAGTGAGACTATGGACTCTTTACTGTAAGAGCAGTGAGACTATGGACTCTATACTATAAGAGCAGTGAGACTATGGACTCTTTACTGTAAGAGCAGTGAGACTATGGACTCTATACTGTAAGAGCAGTGAGACTATGGACTCTTTACTGTAAGAGCAGTGAGACTATGGACTCTTTACTGTAAGAGCAGTGAGACTATGGACTCTATACTGTAAGAGCAGTGAGACTATGGACTCTTTACTGTAAGAGCAGTGAGACTATGGACTCTATACTGTAAGAGCAGTGAGACTATGGACTCTACTGTAAGAGCAGTGAGACTATGGACTCCTTACTGTAAGATCAGTGAGACTATGGAATCTGTACTGTAACAGCAGTGAGACTATGGACTCTATACTGTAAGAGCAGTGAGACTATGGACTCTATACTGTAAGAGCAGTGAGACTATGGACTCTTTACTGTAAGAGTAGTGAGACTATGGGCTCTTTACGGTAAGAGCAGTGAGACTATGGACTCTATACTGTAAGAGCAGTGAGACTATGGACTCTATACTGTAAGAGCAGTGAGACTATGGACTCTTTACTGTAAGAGCAGTGAGACTATGGACTCTATACTGTAAGAGCAGTGAGACTATGGACTCCTTACTGTAAGAGCAGTGAGACTATGGACTCTATATTGTAAGAGCAGTGAGACTATGGACTCTATACTGTACAAGCAGTGAGACTATTGACTTTATACTGTAAGAGCAGTGAGACTATGGACTCCTTACTGTAAGAGCAGTGAGACTATGGACTCTATACTGTAAGAGCAGTGAGACTATGGACTCTTTACTGTAAGAGCAGTGAGACTATGGACTCTGTACTGTAAGAGCAGTGAGACTATGGACTCTATACTGTAAGAGCAGTGAGACTATGGACTCTATACTGTAAGAGCAGTGAGACTATGGACTCTATACTGTAAGAGCAGTGAGACTATGGACTCTTTACTGTAAGAGCAGTGAGACTATGGACTGTTTACTGTAAGAGCAGTGAGACTATGGACTCTATACTGTAAGAGCAGTGAGACTATGGACTCTGTACTGTAAGAGCAATGAGACTATGGACTCTTTACTGTAAGAGCAGTGAGACTATGGACTCTGTAGTGTAAGAGCAGTGAGACTATGGACTCTTTACTGTAAGAGCAGTGAGACTATGGACTCTATACTGTAAGAGCAGTGAGACTATGGACTCTTTACTGTAGGAGCAGTGAGACTATGGACTCTATACTGTAAGAGCAGTGAGACTATGGACTCAATACTGTAAGAGCAGTGAGACTATGGACTCTATACTGTAAGAGCAGTGAGACTATGGACTCTATACTGTAAGAGCAGTGAGACTATGGACTCTTTACTGTAGGAGCAGTGAGACTATGGACTCTATACTGTAAGAGCAGTGAGACTATGGACTCCTTACTGTAAGAGCAGTGAGACTATGGACTCTATATTGTAAGAGCAGTGAGACTATGGACTCTATACTGTACAAGCAGTGAGACTATTGACTTTATACTGTAAGAGCAGTGAGACTATGGACTCCTTACTGTAAGAGCAGTGAGACTATGGACTCTATACTGTAAGAGTAGTGAGACTATGGGCTCTTTACTGTAAGAGCAGTGAGACTATGGACTCTATACTGTAAGAGCAGTGAGACTATGGACTCTATACTGTAAGAGCAGTGAGACTATGGACTCTTTACTGTAAGAGCAGTGAGACTATGGACTCTATACTGTAAGAGCAGTGAGACTATGGACTCCTTACTGTAAGAGCAGTGAGACTATGGACTCTATATTGTAAGAGCAGTGAGACTATGGACTCTATACTGTACAAGCAGTGAGACTATTGACTTTATACTGTAAGAGCAGTGAGACTATGGACTCCTTACTGTAAGAGCAGTGAGACTATGGACTCTATACTGTAAGAGCAGTGAGACTATGGACTCTTTACTGTAAGAGCAGTGAGACTATGGACTCTGTACTGTAAGAGCAGTGAGACTATGGACTCTATACTGTAAGAGCAGTGAGACTATGGACTCTATACTGTAAGAGCAGTGAGACTATGGACTCTATACTGTAAGAGCAGTGAGACTATGGACTCTTTACTGTAAGAGCAGTGAGACTATGGACTGTTTACTGTAAGAGCAGTGAGACTATGGACTCTATACTGTAAGAGCAGTGAGACTATGGACTCTGTACTGTAAGAGCAGTGAGACTATGGACTCTTTACTGTAAGAGCAGTGAGACTATGGACTCTGTAGTGTAAGAGCAGTGAGACTATGGACTCTTTACTGTAAGAGCAGTGAGACTATGGACTCTATACTGTAAGAGCAGTGAGACTATGGACTCTTTACTGTAGGAGCAGTGAGACTATGGACTCTATACTGTAAGAGCAGTGAGACTATGGACTCAATACTGTAAGAGCAGTGAGACTATGGACTCTATACTGTAAGAGCAGTGAGACTATGGACTCTATACTGTAAGAGCAGTGAGACTATGGACTCTTTACTGTAGGAGCAGTGAGACTATGGACTCTATACTGTAAGAGCAGTGAGACTATGGACTCAATACTGTAAGAGCAGTGAGACTATGGACTCTATACTGTAAGAGCAGTGAGACTATGGACTCTTTACTGTAAGAGCAGTGAGACTATGGACTCTGTAGTGTAAGAGCAGTGAGACTATGGACTCTTTACTGTAAGAGCAGTGAGACTATGGACTCTTTACTGTAAGAGCAGTGAGACTGTGGACTCTTTACTGTAAGAGCAGTGAGACTATGGACTCTATACTGTAAGAGCAGTGAGACTATGGACTCTATTCTGTAAGAGCAGTGAGACTATGGACTCTTTACTGTAAGAGCAGTGAGACTATGGACTCTATACTGTAAGAGCAGTGAGACTATGGACTCTATACTGTAAGAGCAGTGAGACTATGGACTCTTTACTGTAAGAGCAGTGAGACTATGTACTCTTTACTGTAAGAGCAGTGAGACTATAGTGATCTCTGCCAGAAATGATTGTTGTGATGGTTGCTTCCTGGAAATGTGGATTTTTTCAGTCAGGAAGGAATTTTTCCCCTAATATTCGGTAATTGGTAATCACCTGAGAAGGTATTCTTGCGTTCTTCTGAATCATCAGGAGGATTATAGGTTGGACTTGATTGACCTGTTCTTTTTCTACCTTATTAGCTAAAACAACCCAGTCACCCAGATCCCCCTGATAATTGCCGTGTCGGACATCCTGACATAAATGGATCCTGTCAGATACAGGGTTTATATTTTAATGCTATTCTGTTTATTTGGAGCTAAGATCTGGAAAGGACCTTCTGTTTTCATGCTTGGCTGATAGGACCAGGCTGGATAGAAGCCTGCAGTGGGTCACTCAGCCATCCTCCGGCCATATATACCTGACTGTATTATGGATCTGTAATACGGTGTACTATCATTGCCTCTCCATCGCCCTGCAGGCTATTTGCGTCAGGCCTGTTACACTGCACTTTATTTGTCCATGGCACAGAATACACAGGGAGGGAAATATGCAGCAGGTTAATTGTCATCTGCTCGCCGCCTTGTGGATTAAAGGCACAGAGCGGATTAATAATTCATGGCCCCCCACTTTCCCCCTAGCATCGTAAACACACAGAGTGAGGAAACCCGGGCCCGTCAGGGGAGCTCTGAGCCCATTGGCAGCGGCTTCCAGAAATCTCTCCTGATGAACATCGAAGACGTAGGATGTTATTTTTTTTTCATCAGAGGTTTTCCAGAGTAAAATCTCCTTTGCCTTTTAAATCCTGAGTTTTAGATTAAAACTAATCTGCGCAAGCCGTGAGCAGCGGCCGGGATCAGAGCCCGCTCTCCTTAGCCGAGCAGCCCAGGGTTTATACATCAGCATTTAACTTAAACAGATGAAACTGATAATACCCAGAAGCCAAGCAAAAAGGCTTTACCTATAAAATGTGTCACCGGAGACGAGCACTGGATCCAGGCCGTCCGCAGAGCAGCGCTCGCAATCCTGTTTTATTAATACCGCCACAATATGTGGACTTTATAATCTCCTTAATGGCCAGGGTTTGCATGCGGACCTGCTGTAATATTTCAGGGTCCTGTCCGCCTTTTACAGGAGGATTAGATTTGTCACAGGGATTGTGGGTAAAGCGTCTCCTGTTCCATCCAGCACTGCACTGATACATTGTAACAAGTCTCCTGCTGGGGACACGGGTAGTGAGGATGAGATTTAGATTTCAGTAAAGGTAAAGTAACTACTTTTTTTTCAGTGACTGCAAGCAGAGTTTTGGGAAATAGAAGGAACTGTAACCTAAGTAGATAGCCACTGCCCTATTTATTTTGTGGAGTCATCATCTGTATCACCTGGCTTCCTGTTATAATGTGCAGCACGGCTTGTGTAACCCTCGGAGCTGTAACCTGCCTTCGTCCTACGCGTTTTGGGTGTCCTTTGTTCAGTTGGTACAGTAACTGTTCCTCGATACTCAGCAGAAATAGAGAGTCACCAAATGTCACAAGATTTATGGGACGTGTCTTCAGGATATGACACGAGCTTCATCACTCTCCTCCATCGTGCCACCCGCTGACACACAATCCGTCCCCGTGGCCTTCACCAGTCAAGGTCAGAGAGAAGGGCAAATTGATTTCATATAACACAGTCCGACCTCAGAGAAGCAGAATCCACAGCAGAGGCGACGCCGCAAGCGACTCTGCCAACGTCACAGCAAGGCACAGATTGGCCTGAAAGATATAGGTGCATACAGTGTCTTGAAAAAAAATTCATAACCTTTGAACTTTTTACTCTTGTTCACCTTACGCCCACAATTGTAAATTTATTTTATTGGGATTATATGTGATCGACCAACACAAATTACAAGTCTGTGTCAGGAGATAAGAAAATGATACGCGGTTTTAAAAATTTCTAATGAATAAAAATCTGAAGAGTGTAGTGTCCATTTGTATTCAGCCCCTCCGTCTCTCCCCACCGTACCTCCAAGTCAATACTAGGACCACCTTTCGTTGCAGTTACAGCTGACAGTCTTTTGGCGTCCCTCTTTCAGCCTTGCACTTCTAGATGATGACATTTTTGTCATTGTTCTTTGCAGAAGAGCTCACGCTCAGTCAGGTTTGATGGAATGCGTCTTTGAGCAGCAATTCTCAAGTCTTGCCCAGATTCTCAATGGCATTTAGTTCTGAACTGTGAAAGGACCATTCCTACATATGAGTAAGCTTTGTAGCTCTGTTGAGGGTTGTTGTCCTGCTCGAAGGTGAACCTCTGCCCCAGTCTCAAGTCTTTTGCAGCCTCTACCGGTTTTCCTCCAGGATTGCCCTGTATTTAGCCTCATCCATCTTCCCATCACCTCTGACCAGCTTCCCTGTCGCAGCTGATGAAGAGCCTCCCCCAGGAGGATGCTGCCACCGCCATGTGTCACGGTGGGGATGGTGGGTTCAGGCTGATGTGCAGGGTTCGTTTTCTGCCACACATAGCGTTTCACATTCAGTATCTCTGACCGGAGCACCGTCTTCAATACGTTTGTTGTGTCACCTCCATGGCTTGTGCCATAGAGGATTTCTTACAGCATCTTTCAAAAATGTCTGACTTCTTACCACTTTTCCTTAAAAGCCAGATTTTTGATGTACAAGACTAAGGACCCCGAGCAGTCCGCAATGGAGGGGCATCGGCCATGTGCCTGCTGTTTGCGAACCCATTTACTTAAATAAGGTCTGCGACCTGCAAGATTCTGTCCGTACTGCAAAAAAATAGAATATGCGCAGATTTAAATCCCACAGAAGCGCTCCGTAGTACTTGTATTTTCTGTCAACCGATCACATAAAATCCCAATAAAATACATTTAAGTTTGTGGGCGTAAAGTGAAAAAATGTGGAAAAGTTCAAGGGGTATGAATAATTTTTCAAAGCATTGTATGTATGCGTGCTGGGGGTCAGTGTCATAATACCCACCACCTTTAGTGCTGCAAAGGAGGACAGATTTGGGGGTGCACTCATTAATGACATTTTACCATTGTGCTCAGTCATCTGCCTCAATATGAAGTATTAAAGTGAGCGCAAACCTTCTGCCATAGCATCGGTGGGTCCAGGGTAGGAGGACAGATTGGAGGGGGTGCTCATGGTGTTCAGTCATTTATCTCTATCCATAGTGCAGATCTTCTGCCGTAGCATCGGTGGGTCCAGGGTAGGAGGACAGATTGGAGGGGGTGCTCATGGTGTTCAGTCTTCTACCTCGATCCATAGTGCAGATCTTCTGCCGTAGCATCGGTGGGTCCAGGACAGGAGGACAGATTGGAGGGTGCGCTCATGGTGTTCAGTCATTTATCTCTATCCATAGTGCAGACCTTCTGCCGTAGTATCGGTGGGTCCAGGACAGGAGGACAGATTGGAGGGTGTGCTCATGGTGTTCAGTCATCTATCGCTAGCCATAGTGCAGACCTTCTGCCGTAGCATCGGTGGGTCCAGGGTAGGAGGACAGATTGGAGGGTGTGCTCATGGTGTTCAGTCATCTATCGCTAGCCATAGTGCAGACCTTCTGCCGTAGCATCGGTGGGTCCAGGACAGGAGAACAGATTGGAGGGTATGCTCATGGTGTTATCATCTACCTCGATCCATAGTGCAGACCTTCTGCCGTAGCATCGGTGGGTCCAGGGTAGGAGGACAGATTGGAGGGTGCGCTCATGGTGTTCAGTCATCTATCTCTATCCATAGTGCAGACCTTCTGCCGTAGCATCGGTGGGTCCAGGGTAGGAGGACAGATTGGAGGGTGCGCTCATGGTGTTCAGTCATCTATCTCTATCCATAGTGCAGACCTTCTGCCGTAGCATCGGTGGGTCCAGGACAGGAGGACAGATTGGATTGTACGCTCATGGTGTTCAGTCATTTATCTCTATCCATAGTGCAGACCTTCTGCCGTAGCATCGGTGGGTCCAGGACAGGAGGACAGATTGGATTGTACGCTCATGGTGTTCAGTCATTTATCTCTATCCATAGTGCAGACCTTCTGCCGTAGCATCGGTGGGTCCAGGGTAGGAGGACAGATTGGAGGGTACGCTCATGGTGTTCAGTCATCTACCTCGATCCATAGTGCAGACCTTCTGCCGTAGCATCAGTGGGTCCAGGGTAGGAGGACAGATTGGAGGGTACGCTCATGGTGTTCAGTCATCTACCTTGATCCATAGTGCAGACCTTCTGCCGTAGCATCAGTGGGTCCAGGGTAGGAGGACAGATTGGAGGGTACGCTCATGGTGTTCAGTCATCTATCTCTAGCCATAGTGCAGACCTTCTGCCGTAGCATCAGTGGGGTCCAGCGTAGGGGGGTTGTAGGGGTCAACGCATTTGCTTCCCACATCCGATTGATCCCACATCCCTGAATGTAATGGAGGCCAAAATGGCACCAGTGGAGGTAGTATTCAGTGTAGGTCTCTGTCCTAAAGAGATTGCCTTGCCACTGGCGGATAGGCACATAATATTTTGAACAAAATTTGCCAAGAATCTCACATTTATAACATAGCATTAGCACTAGTACGTTTTCTGTAGTGAGTGCGGTACTATTGTATTTACCGAACACTGGGGTATTGTTTGTTTTTGCAGAAGGGAAGATGTCCGACATTGATGCAGTATTTACTCCGTGAATTCTGTGCATCATTTGGTGTGGATTTTGCTGCGGGAGATCTGACATCCCAATCGGAAGCTCTATGAAGCTTTGGATTTATCGCACACCGCTCTTCTCCTCTATCGGCAGCCATAGCAGACTCTGAGTCGTCCATCTTTTGTCCCTCTCTTTCTGGGATGGAGGAGACTGGAGGGGTGATTCAGCATCGGGTGTTGACCTATTGCAGTGCTGTTTGTCACATGTATTATAACTGATTGACGTACTGGAATCTCTGCGCCGCTGGCAATGTATGCCCGACTAACGGCACACAGCCACCTCCTGGTGACCTGGACCACTGACCACTGCTATTATACAGCTACATGTAGCCGAGTATGTAGGAACGCCACAGGAATCCATCATTCATCAGCAGATCAAGCACTGATGCAGGAACAATACAGACGACCGGATGTGTTTTGTGTTCAGCAAATTGCTGATACCGGGTAACGGCCGTGTGCGTTTCTCATTTTGTGGAACGGAACATCCTGTCCTATGATAGAATATTGCGGATAAGAATACGGCATGTTCTATCTTTTCTGCGGGGCCGCGGAACGAAAGTACGGATGAGGACCGCACATGGTGTGCTGTCCGCATATTTCGTGGCCCATTTGAAATAAATAGTTCTACATCTGTTCTGCAAAATTTCGAAATGGAAGCGGACTGAAATATACGTTTATGTGAATGGGCCCTAAACCTAGGCTCAGGTCACTGTCTGAACATGCACTGACCGCGTTCTGCTAGACGCCTGCATATAATCCTCAAGATAGGTCATCAATATCAGATCGGTGGGGGTCCGACACCCGGCACCCCCGCCCATCAGCTTGTTGAAGAGAAGGACGCGCTTCCTTCATTGTTTACCTGCTCGCTGTCGACATTGCGGCAGTGATAAGTGTAATTACAAGAAGCCGCTCCATTCAGCTCGTTCCTATACACCGTCCCATAGAAGTGAATGAGAAGGCTTAGATGTCACTCGACCCCGAACCGCAGCTCAACTACACTGAGCGGCCATGCCCTTTAATTTGTAGAAAGGTGATTGATCTCAGACCATTGCAGCTTCATGCACGTTCTTATTAGTTAACCCTTTAATTTGTAGAAAGGTGATTGATCTCAGACCTGCAATGCTTTATGCACGTTCTTATTAGTTAACCCTTTAATTTGTAGAAAAGGTGATTGATCTCAGACCATTGCAGCTTCATGCACGTTCTTATTAGTTAACCCTTTAATTTGTAGAAAGGTGATTGATCTCAGACCATTGCAGCTTCATGCACGTTCTTATTAGTTAACCCTTTAATTTGTAGAAAGGTGATTGATCTCAGACCTGCAATGCTTTATGCACGTTCTTATTAGTTAACCCTTTAATTTGTAGAAAAGGTGATTAATCTCAGACCATTGCAGCTTCATGCACGTTCTTATTAGTTAACCCTTTAATTTGTAGAAAGGTGATTGATCTCAGACCTGCAATGCTTTATGCACGTTCTTATTAGTTAACCCTTTAATTTGTAGAAAGGTGATTGATCTCAGACCTGCAATGCTTTATGCACGTTCTTATTAGTTAACCCTTTAATTTGTAGAAAAGGTGATTAATCTCAGACCATTGCAGCTTCATGCACGTTCTTATTAGTTAACCCTTTAATTTGTAGAAAAGGTGATTGATCTCAGACCATTGCAGCTTCATGCATGTTCTTATTAGTTAACCCTTTAATTTGTAGAAAAGGTGATTAATCTCAGACCATTGCAGCTTCATGCACGTTCTTATTAGTTAACCCTTTAATTTGTAGAAAAGGTGATTGATCTCAGACCATTGCAGCTTCATGCACGTTCTTATTAGTTAACCCTTTAGAAGGGCCAGGTATCCACAATGAGGCCTCTGATTAGTGGTGGCATTTGCATAATTAAAGGGGTGCTCTGCCTAACACTTCTCCAGCTGCCAATATTACTTCACGCTTTACTGCGCAAGGCCATCCGTTGCCTCATATCTTACTGCTCAGACCCTCCCTTCTCCATAGAGCCGTCTCTTGACATAAGAGCTTACAATCATACTCCTCAGTATGAAATATTTAGTATAGCATTGCTTTCTGAACATTTTTCTGTTTGGAGAGTTTCTGAATGTCCATAGCTTGAGGGGAACAGAGCGCGCCGGCCATTGGTCTGTGTACGGGCCTCCTAAAACGGCTGCATTACCCGGGTGACGGCACTGGGCTCTAAGCTTGATGAATGTCTCTGGGTCCGCGGGCCCGGCGCACGGTTAAGACGCAGTAAGCGATGGCTCTCCTGAGCCCCCTTCTCTCATTTTGCTTTCTCCCCGTCTGTGGCCTCTCTCCGCACTCGTCTTCTATAGCCAGAGGCGAATCATGTTTCATATGTCACTCATTAGAGAAGAAAGCCTCCCCATACGTGTGCAGTGTAACGCCGCGTCCTGGTGTCAGGCTACACTGGCCTCCATTACTGACGAGCAATTGTAATCGAAGTTTTCCAAGTGTCAGGAGCGATACGTGACGGCGGCAGGAGGCCCTTCACAGACACCACATTATGGCAGTGTTCTCACTGAAAATGTAGAGGCAGAATCGGTATTAAAATACCATGTGGTCTGCTCTTTTGTTTCTTGCTTTTTTTTTTTGGTTTTCCATTTGAAGCAGATTTTGACATGGATTTTGATGTGTTTTTTAGGTCTCCCATTAATTTCGCACAAAGGAAAACAGCCGGCAGTCCACTCTCTCCCATTAATTTAAGTCAGAATTTCCTCACTGAATCCTCGCTGAGAATGAGCAAAATCGTGAATTATCATTTAGTGCACACAAAAAAACCTGCATATGAGCAGATTCCTGTTCAAAAACAATGGAAGGTGTATTGAGAGTGGATCTGCATGGCTTTTGGCAGGAAAGATGCACCAAATTCTGTGTGGAAAATCTGTCATGTGAACATTGCCTTACCGTGAGCACCGGCCTGGGGCAGGGGTAGGCAGACTCCATGTATGTCCTCATACAGAGGACTGTGTCCCCGACGGGTGCTGCGTTCTCACCTCCGTAATACAACCCAGCAGAGCAAACCATCGTTGCATTGTGTCCTGCTATATAGGAGCCAGACAGAAGAGCATTCCCTACAATAACAATCTGGACATGCTGGGAGTTGTAGTTGTGTTCTCTTATACTATCCACTGATGCTGTATAATAATAGTCTGGTAATGCTGGGGGTTGTAGTTCTCTCCTCTTATACCCTCTCCCTGTAATGGCAACTTATGTTCCATAATAACAGCCTGGACATGCTGAGAGTTGTAGTTCTCTCCTCTTTTACCCCTCCATGTATTGGCCACTGGTTTTCCATCAGTAAGGCCAGCGGAGAACAGTCTTCCGGAGCTATCTGGATCTGGGATTGCTGGAGGTTACCAGAGTGCCCGCCGGCCCCATTGTACCCAGAGAGCGCTGGCGGCTGTTCTCTGCCAGAACTACTGTCGGCGGTGTCTAAACTGGCCATGATGAGACTTGTAGTTCTTGTATCACTATTATGATGTTCTGCAGCAGCTGAGGTGTATATTAGGCTTTGTTCACATTAGCACTAGTGACGATCGCTGGTCTGCTCTGTCATAGGAGCACAACAAGGAAAATATGCCGGATCTGGCGCATCCAGACGTGGGGGCCCCATGTAGATTTTTATGTACACCCCCGGAGTATTCACATGGTGCAGTCAGTGAAATTGGGACCACAACACCTGAAAGCTGGACACATTTCTGTGTAACCTTCTCTCTGGCTCCACTCCTGGTTCTGGCTTTCAGGGTACTGATACTGAGCGGATGATGTCCGGTATAACATGGTGGCTGCCTGCGCCCTGCCGGGCCGCTGTCGATCTGCCCAATCTGTACAGATTTCATCCGTGTTTTTTGACCGGTTCATGCGGATCAATGATAAAATGGCTGTGTCCATCACTGTATAGCGGAGATCTGCAGCCTCCTAATAGACAAAGCGGGGATTTAGCAGTCGCCATTGATGCACAGTAGTCAGAAAGCTGCATTATATCCACAAATTTATTTTTTATTTTTTCTCCATTCCCAAAACTTTTGGTAAATGCAGTTAAAGTTTGGTAAGAGGACCTATGTCCACACATCTCACATCATATTTACTCTCATTTATGCAGCGGACAGGGTGGTCCGCAGATTTCTGTAGCTCCACTCTTCATAAACATTCCTCCCGGAGTCTTATTTTGTAAATCCCTCGCATTTCTGAGATTCGTAATAGCGTCTATTATACCCCCGATGCTGGAAACTATTTGCCGCTGTGTTTCAGTGTGGGGAATCCTCTGGGAACTTCAGTCTTCCTGCACTGATACATTGTAACAGACCCTCACACTTTGTATAGCTCCTTGTGTAGCTTGTGTTTCAGGCCATGTCATGTAAAGTGGTTTTCAGAGTGGAGTTCTGTATTTCTCGCCCTCCATTAGACCTGTATCAGTCTGTCGCCGGGATTTGTATCTGAAGAAAAGTCATGGCCACTGACAGGCAGCACCAAACTTCAGCTGTGTCATTATAGGGATGCATTCACACAGTGCGTCTCTGAAGCCTGGGAAAACTGCGTCACAAAAACCCAGTACAGATTTGACATTATTTGCTGTAGTTTTGCAGGTTTAATGAGATTCGTCTGTGCTTGCTGTAAACTCGGCTGTAAAAATGCATCCACATGGGAGGGATATGCCTCTTCCACCATGGATTTCACCCACTGCATTGCAGAATGTCAAATCCACGGCAAAGCTGCAGCAAAATCCTTGATAAAATGTGTCGCAGATTTATTGTGGAAATTTTGCTCTGGGCGCCAATAATCTTAAACTATTGCTTATTAAAAGGACGTGTCCAGTTTTATTTCACTTAAGTCCTTTTTCCAATCACATCCAGACCTGCGACCATAGTGCAGCACACAGGGGATGGCCATGGGGATCCCTTTAAGAGGGAAAGAGTCTATAGTTTTGTTGTGAGGCCAGTTGCGTTGAAGCAACAAGGGCACAGGGCCCCTTTTAGTGATACTGTAGTAGCTGATGGTACCCAGTGTAGGAATGCCAGAGTGGTGTAGGGTGGCCTATAATGTCCCTTAATGGTGTTGCACGTGTCACGGTGCTCCTACCTGTATCCGCTGGAACCCCAGGCGTTGCTGTGCGATGCAGAGCAAGGGATAGTTGGATGAAGGGGATGATTAAATAAATTGACTCCAGACCTTGTATTTAATTGAACAGGAACTTTGCTTGAATAAACCTTCTTTCAAACGATTCACAGGCTTGGTCTTGGTTACCAGCAGGCTTTGGCATAACTTCTGGCAGGCAAACACACTCGGCTCTGCTACATCTATTGCTCTGCTGTACTAACAAGATTAAATAGGAATAGTTTCCTTTCCTTCATGCTGTACTTAACTTTCTTTAGTTGGGTCTGTAGCTTTGTCCTTTTTAGGCTCTTTGCTATTGCCTCTTGACCCTGCAGAGCTGGCGGTGCTCTGCTGGCTGAGACACAGCCTTCCCCTTACACGGGGTATTCTATACTGACTTCTAACTAACTGAACTCCTCCCTTGAGGGAGCAAGCTAGAATGGAAAGCAGGGTTTTTATTCTAGGTAAGGTAGCTCTGCCATTAGTGCCGCCATCTGCTGGTGAACCAGGGACATCACATTTACACATAACAGTTGCAAAATAGGAAATGCACAGTGTTTGAACCTGGAATAAATACGCATGATGATGTTAAATCAACCATAGGAGATAGTGGAGAGGTGTGAAAGGTGGTAATGCCTCTCTGGGACATTAGAATAGCTAGAAATAGATTGCACTCATAGTATACTCTACAGCAGGGATGGCCAACCTGAGGCTCTCCAGCTGTTGCAAAACTACAACTCCCAACTTGCCCAGACAGTCTACAGCTATCAGCCTACAGGAGGGCATGCTGGGAGTTGTAGTTTTACAACAGATGGAGAGCCGCAGGTTGGCCATGCCTGCCCTAAAGCTTGGCCCTGACTGAGCGCCTGTCATCTCAGCTCCCACATTGCACTGCCATCTGGTGACAGAACAGCAGCAGATTTTTGGATGCAGCTCTGGATGTTACTGGAGTCTGACATAATGTAAAACAGGATCAGTACTAGATAAAGCAAATGATGCACACAGTTACTGGATGCATAGAGTAGAAGTTTTAACCCTGATTGTTCCAGGATTAATAACCCATCCAGGTGGAGAGCTGCAGACTCGTCATGGCTGCTGAGGCCTTTCTTCAATGCCCAATGATTATTTCATTTCTGTTTCTTCCAGGCAATGTAATCAGCCACAGGCGTCAGCCCAAGTTCTAAAGATACCAACAATGAGAAATCTGCGATGCTGAAGGCGACGGATGGCAGGTAAAGGTGTCAATGTCAAATATAAGATCTGTACGTGTATAGCGGCTGATAGAAGAGGAGCTGTAATAATGTGATAATGATCCGGAGCTGAGAAGACACCGCTATAGCCTAAGTACTCTATATAACTCCGCATGTCTACTGTGGAAAAACAAGGATGCCTGTGGGGTAAATGCCATAATGGAAGACCGCAGCCATGGTCGCGATCCACATATTCCCTTCTTGTTTCTTTTTTTTGCCAATAATACCATGTCTAAAAACTGATGCACAACAAAGGAAAGCTCCAGCGTCTTGGTAGGTGAGTCCATTTAGTTAAAGCTTATGAAATACACCATGTGCACATATACTGTACATGCGGTCACTGCTACCTGCTGTATTTTATATGCTGTAATACGGTGGACTGACCTATAAAGACGCATCTATTTGTCCTGCTCCGGGATGTCTGTGCATGACTGCGTCTATCCAACATGAAAGGTGAGCCGACACATATCTAACATCCGGGCACAATGAGAATATAGTGTCTACACATAAGCTGCCCAGCTGGGTTAGGCCTCTTTCACACTTGCATTTTGTGGATCCACCGTGCACTTCTGTCGCCGGAAATGCCCGCCGGATCCGTCACAGTGCAAGTGACCTGAAAGCATTTGAAGACTGATCAGTCTTCAAAATGCTTTCAGTGTTACTATGGCAGCCAGGACGCTACTAAAGTCCTGGTTGCCATAGTAAGTAGTGGGGAGCCAGGGGAGCGGAATACTTACAGTCCGTGCGGCTCCTGGGGCGCTCCAAAATGACGTCAGAGTGCCCCACATGCATGGATCACGTGATCCATGCTCATGGGCTGCTCTGACATAATTGTGGAGCGCCCCGGGTCTCGGGAGCCGCACGGAAGGTAAGTATGCTTCTCCCCTGCCTCCCCACTACACTTTACCATGGCAGCCGGGACTTTAGCGTCCTGGCTGCCATGGTAACCATTCACAAAAGCTAAACGTAGGATCCGGCGATGTGCCGAAACGACGTTTAGCTTAATGCCGGATCCGGATTAATGCACTTCAATGGGCATTAATTCCGGATCCGGCATTACGGCATGTCTTCCATATTTTTGGACGGAGACAAATCCGCAGCATGCTACGGTTTTGTCAACGTCCAAAAAACGTTCACATACTGAGCGCAAGACATCCTGAAGCATCCTGAACGGATTTCTCTCTATTCAGAATGCATTAGGATTTTCCTGATCAGTATCTTTCCGTCCTAGAGCCCCGAGGACGGAACTCTAGGACGGAAAGGAAAAACGTCAGTGTGAAAGAGTCCTTAGAAAATGATTTTAGTTCATTTTGCCAGAGCCTTGGTAATTCTGAAGTGTTTAATGTGGTTATAGCACCATCTAGCGGTGTGAAGTTGTATTACACCTTGTTTTTCCTGTTACAAAGACCACTGCATTGTGGGTGGTGCGCTGCATTGTGGGAGTGTAAGGCATCCTGGGAGAAAGAAGTCTCCAGTCTCCAGGACACATCAGCAGAGCTGTCCTTTTGCATATCTCCTTCTCAAACTCCACCATCCTTGTAAAGCATATCTGGTGAGAGATCTACCTTTGTTTTAGGGACATATGTTATGTAGAGCTGTTCATCTAGTTGTAATTATTACTCAGGGATTTGTTACTACTGTTAACTAGACATGTAATCTTATGTACAGGAAGCCATTTTAACATGTGCTTCAGTGTTAATGAAAATGTTATAATACATGCTATCTATACTTTATACTTGCTATTTGTACTTTTGTAGTTGTACCAACCAATCCTGTTTTGACAATCAATCAATCATATAAAATCAATCATTCGCATATGTACGACCTGCTGACCAATAAACAAGTTAGACTACAGTCTTTTGAAGACAGGTTTATACTGAATGTCAGACTGCACACCGTGTGAACGTGTATGAAGACAGAAGATAAGCCGCTCAATAATTCTCTCTTCTAAAACGCGGTTTGACTGCACATATGAACATGCGCTTAGGAGGAATTCACAAAATGCTTCTGATTCTTTCTGCAAATTTTTGGTGGAAAAATCCAGAGCGTAGTTCAGAAGCAATGAAGTAGATGTGAAGGCACACACTGCTAAGAATCCACCGGTGGGGCGGGTTTTTGAGTCGGTCTCTGTCATGTGTGTTTTGTGAATCTGTGGCAGATTTGGCCATTGAGATCAGTTGGGAAGTTGAGTAATAAAATCCATGAACATCGTATTGTGCGGACTTTACTGCAGATTACCCGCTCTGCCTGAGCTTTGTGTGACTCTTTACTCAGCTTCTAGGAAAATCTGCACCAAATTCACACCATATGCAGCCTGGTCACTCTGCCCCTGTACTCGGGATCGGACTGGACCACCAGTGTACCAGAGGATCCTCCGGGGAGCCCAAGCTCTGACACAATAATGGGCCCCTAATAATGCAGAGGCCCTAAGATCTAGCAGAAGGTAATCTGGAACTTCTGTACCCCAGGTACTTGCAAATTTTCAACCTTATTCCCAGAGAACCACTATATCTGAGATCCACAGAGAGAATGAGACAACGCTACTTCACAGTAATGTAGAAAAAGAGAAAGGAAAGAACTAGAAGGTCCAGAGTCTGCATGGCCGAGCAGTGGAGTCATCAGTAAGTGATTTGTGTGTAAGGCTGAGACTTTACTGCAGTGAGACGGACACTCTTCATACACCCTTGGACACCGTCTAGTCCTGTGATGGCTGACCTCCGGCTCTCCAGCTGTGGTAAAACTACAACTCCCAAGATGTACACTTGCTTGGCTGTTCTTAGAACTCCGCAGAAATGAATGGGGCATGCTGGGACTCATAGTTTCACCACAGCTGGATGTCCGGAGGTTAGCCATCACTTGTCTAGTCCAAAATATCTTAATCCTGTACCACTTAACTGGGAATTACAGCCACCATTGCAAGAATGTCATTGTTAGCCATAGATTCTGCAGAAAGACTTTGGAGAGATAGAGGGAAGGAGTACTACAACCCCCATCCTGGCCTGTATCCATGCATTGCCTTTTGGGAAGATTTGCCCTGTGCATTGTTTAGAACTGTGTTTTGATACTGTTGAATATACTACAACTCCCACCGGGCACTTTAGTAAAGAGAGACCTATTTATTTTCTTCACCTGGCCTGGTTACTGACTCCAGCACCATTCGCCAGCCACTTCACCTACATCTCCTGCCTTGCACCCATACAACACTCATAAAGCCAAGGACACCCCAGCTACCATCAGACAGGATCCCCAACATCAGGGTGTGCCCCCAGGGGAGAAAGGGTGTGCCCTCTTATCACTGCACGACTCTAATGAGCATCTGTTTAAGGATTACCACTGTGATTGCCACTACTACTCCCATCCTCCGCGGCTTGTGGCTAAACCAGTAACAACCAGATATCCTATTAAACCTTCTAGATGATAAGTCCTTAATATGCAATGATAACAAAAATTATGTAAATGTGACTGTGCACATGTCCTGTATACACAACGATGGGCCCTAACAGTTATCTCCTTGGGTGGTCCAAGGAACTTCAGTCGGACTCTGCATGTACTGGGGGGGTGTTAGCAGTTGTGGAG
This sequence comes from Bufotes viridis, assembly GCA_033119425.1. Lineage (NCBI taxonomy): Eukaryota > Metazoa > Chordata > Amphibia > Anura > Bufonidae > Bufotes > Bufotes viridis. The sequence continues at coordinate 153,946,762 of CM065597.1, read as the reverse complement.
TGTCGCCATGGTCAGGAGGTATGGACGTCTCCCCAGCAGATTTCTAGAGACTTTTATACCGATACCGCCTCTCTATGATAGAGAGGTTAACATGAGATATAACGGGTGTGCGGCTCCTCTGAAGGTCCCGGGTATTTTATTCCGCAGCCTCCTAATGACACTTTGGCCGCAGTCTCAGCACCCGCCCTTCGCTCTGCCGCTTCTTTCCAGCCTCCCCATTATCATTTCAAAATAATTGACTTTTCATTTGTAGTGTTTTTCTTGTGAAAGGCGAGCTGATCCGCTGTGTCTTTCATGTGCAACATGAAAGGCAGAAGAAGTTGTTCTATTGTGCCAAATGTTGAAAATAGTCGCCGTACTACAGAGGAAGAGCGCGGCGGCGGCATATGGGACGCTCATCACTCCCATTAATGAGACTCAGGAAGGCACGAGGTAAAGGGGTGCATATGTTATTCTAACCTGCCGCAAACCAAGCGCCTTCCATTTCAAAGACATCACTGATTCCTTCAGATAGCTGTGTCTTCCAGGAGATGTGCAGATTCGGAACGCGTGCGTGAGTTACTCATTGGGATTTCAGGACGACTTTGATAAAATTATACCTGACAAGCTCCAGTTTGCTCTCAAAGCCGCAGGGAACATGTGAAAAGGAAAGGGGAAACCTCCGACAAGTGCCGACCGTTTAATTACGGGAATTATTCTGATTATGAAGGATGAAATTTTGGTGTTCCGGGTGAGTTGCTCGCCAGGAGGTGCAATGGAGGCTGGAGAAGCCTCATGACCCGGTGTACTAGGAGATGAGCCCATGTACCGCTCCATGCTTGAGCCTCGCAATTTAGATTGTCCAGGAATGATTGCAGCTCTGGGGCAGATAAAGTAAATGAAATTGTTCTCAGAGGAACACCTGCTCGTGGATGGACGGAGATCAGTAGCTGCTAAACACTTGATGCTGCTTATCTTTGTGCAAGTAAAGGATCAGTCAGGGAAAAATCCTACGGTCTGAAGCTTTGCCATCATGACGTAGCCTTTGATCCCATCAGGGGGTCACACAATGCTCTCAACCTGGCCATACACATTAGATGTAAGTCGGCCAAACCCACCAATTTTAGGACAGGCTGACCATCAGTTGTATATGGGGGTTCTGACTCTCCCTGATGATAGGAGAGGTAAGAAGCGGGAGTTTGGATTTTACCTGTCAAATTCGTTTGTTCTCAGGGAGGAGTCTGTCAGCAGCTTTCTTACCCTCTTCCTTTGGAGAGCACATGCATGCTCGGCTGAGTCCAGCGTACATGTGTAGTAAGGGTTCGGTCTTGTGTGTGGCTGGCTTTAGGGTCAGGAAATAACATTAGGCACATGTGGGTCTCATTTTTCCATCACATTATACACCAGGGTTTACGGCCACTGCTGCAGAGCAGATATGAGGTGGCCAGGACGGGATCCGCTGCGCATGCCTATGTGCGCTCCCACGGTCCGGTGCCTTTTCCTATAGTGTGCAAGCACGACCACCGCTGCTGGATTACAGAGTGGTCGTAACCACGGAAACAAGCCGTGTATAATGTGATGGAAAAATGAACCAAAGCAATATAGTTACATAGTTAATACGGTTGAAAGACATAAGTCCATCAAGTTCAACCAAGGGATCGGTTGGGAAGCGAATCCCAGAAGGAAGAGAGACTCCGATTTGCATTAATGTCATTTACTTTTAACAATTCACCTAAACCCTTTAAAAAACTGTCCACTGTTCCGGCTGCGACCACGTCCAGAGGAAGTCTATACCACAGATTCACAGTTCTTACAGTAAAGAAGCTTTGACGCTTCTGGAGATTTTTTCGTCTCCAGTTGGAGGCAGAGCCCCCTTGTCTTTTGAGGGCATTTTACATGGAACAGTTTTTTACCGTATTTTTTGTATGGCCCATTTATATATTTCTTCTCTTCTGAAGACTAAATAAATGTAATTCTTTTAATCTTTCCCCATAACTCAGACCCTCCAGGCCCTTTATTAGTTTAGTCGCTCTCCTCTGTACTCTCTCCAGCTCCAGGGCGTCCTTTCTATGGACTGGTGCCCAGAACTGAACTGCATATTCCAGATGAGGCCGCACCGATACTTTGTAAAGTGGTAATATTACATAATACATTTTTTGGGGAGTAAATGTGGAGAATCGCAATACATTAGTAAGGGCCTGGTATTCACTTTCTCTACATGATAACCCCTTTATATAGGAAAAACAAGGTCATGGCATGAAATTGAGACAAGTGCCTCCCGCTGGCCACACTGGGAAATCCCAGAGATTTAGCTTAAGTCGTCTGCAGCCGAGCTCTGCTGTCGAGGAACAAGGGCAAATCTTCAAAGAGCATTCCTGTAAGAAGAATGGTTAATTACAGGAGATTCCCTCCATCGCTGCTCATTACACTTCCAGATTCCACGCACACAGCCGTCTTTCATCTCCTCCCCTGACGGCGTCTTACTGTCAGAGCCCTTGTTTGATGTCGGCTCTGTTTGCAGCCGGGTCTTGGTATTTCACATGCCTCCTTTCTTTTCCTCATTCCACCGCCATATAGTTGTGTATGCCAGACCAGATCTCTCCTTCCTACAAGTGAGATGTTTTCTTTAAATAGCTGTTAAAATTAAACTTCAGCTTCAAAAGACAAAGACTGTGAGCGCAATGCTGAAGAGAGCGTCCCCCGCCGCCCCTGAGAAGGAGAGAGGAACAAAGGCTTACTTGGGACTGCCGCTTTTGATCTTGTATTGAATATGCTTGTAAGAATGGCGGCTTTATAGCGTCCGCTCCTCGGCTCCTCAGGGGAAGGTTGAATGAGAGGTGAATCTCGTGTCATGTGCCGATCCGATCGTCTGTGATGTCTCATTGTAATCAGTGCCATTACAGAATGTGACCCCTGTTACACTTGAAATAGAGGTCTGCGATGTAAGAATCCAAGAAGGGCCCGTGTTAAAGGTGGCGAGACACCAGGGATTAATTTTGCAGTGGACTGTTCACATGCTGTGTAATTTTATATACGGATATATGGATCCTCCGCTCCATAACCTCATCTCTCAGAATACAGTCACTTCAATACAACAAATACTTATCATTAGTTCCACAATGACTCCAGTCACATCCAAAGCTGCAGTTAAAACTCCTCTGGATTCCAAATAGTTCTCTGGCTGCTTCCTTACACCTTGTGCGTGTATGTATGGTGCAGTGTAGCATTATCTGACACTTGGTGGCAAAACATTGTCTAGAGCATCACTCCACCTCCACCAGGTCGCCTTCTTCCTATAGTGCACCTAGTGCCATCTCTTCCCCAGGTTGGTAACATAGTTTATAAAGCCCAACATAGACATCTGTCCATCCAGTTCGGCCTGTTATCCTGCAAGTTGATCCAGAGGAAGGGAAAAAAAACTTACTGGCCTATAGTTTCCGGGCTCTGTTTTTGGACCCTTTTTGAACATTGGCACCACATTTGCTATGCTCCAATCCTGTGAAACACTCCCTGTCAGTATAGAGTCCGCAAATATCAGAAATAAGGTCTGGCTATGACATTTCTAATTATTTTAGATTACAGGCGTGTATGCCATCTGGTCCTGGCGATTTGTCTATTTTAATCTTTTTAAGATGCCGCTGTACTTCTTCCTGGGTCAGACAGGGCACTTTTAATGGTGAATTTACTTTTACATTCGGCTTTTCTGACAGTTTATTTTCCTTAGTGAATACAGTGGACAAAAAAATATTTAATATTTTTAATTTCTCCTCTTCGTTCTATGCAACTGCCCTCTCATCACTTTGTAGCGGGCTGATACTTTTTACCATTTATATAGTTAAAGAACATTTTAGGGTTATTTACATATTCTATTTTTTCCCTTATAGTTTATCAGTGCTTTCTCGCTCCCCTCCTGTTTTAGTGATTTAAATGCTTTCTTTTTGTCAACTATTGCTTTCTTTACAGTTCTACTTATCCACTTAGATTTTTTCTTGTTCCTTAACCTTTTATTCCCATACGGTATGTACCTCTTATAATTAGATTTTAGGATGCTTTTAAAGATATCCCATTTTGTGGCTGTATTTTTGTTTTTGAGGACTTTGTCCCGGTTAGTTAGGCCTATGGCCTCTCTTAGTTGGCTAAATTTTGCTTTTTTGAAGTTTGGTATTTTTGTTCCTCCCTGTAGAAATGCTCTTTTGAAGGATAATTGGAAGGTTATTACTTTCTGGTCACTATTTCCCAGGTGTCCCCCGACATGCACGTCTGTTGTTCTGTCCGGTCTATTGGTTAATACTAAGTCCAGTATGGCCGTCCCTCTAGTCGGGTCCTGAACCAGTTGGGAAAGGTAATTGTCTTTGGTTATTGGCGAGAACCTGTTTCCTTTATGGGATGTACAGGTCTCAGTTTCCCGGTCTATATCTGCGGAGTTCCCCCATAATAACCACCTCATTATGATTTGCCGCCTCGTCTATCTCGTTTAGTAGTAGATTTTCTGTGGACTCTGGTATATTAGGTGGTTTATAATAAATTCCTATTAGTAATTTATTACTTTTTTTGCCTCCATCTACCCACAGTGACTCCACATGTTCATGTCCCTCACTTATATCTTCTCGGACTGTGGGCTTTAGACAGGACTTTACATAAAGGAGACCCCTCCCCCTCTCCGGTTTTGGAAATCCTTTCTAAAGAGACTGTAACCTTGTACATTAACTGTCCAGTCATAGCTATCGTCCAGCCGTGTCTCAGTTATTCCCACTGTCATAGCTATCATCCATCCGTGTCTGTTATTCCCACTGTCATAGCTATCATCCAGCCGTGTCTCAGTTATTCCCACTGTCATAGCTATCATCCAGCCGTGTCTCAGTTATTCCCACTATGTCATAGTCCTTCTTACACATCACTAATTCCAGTTCCCCAGTTTTGTTAGTCAGGCTTTTAGCATTAGTATACATACAATTAAGAGGTTTATGTATATTTTTTACCCTACACCTTTCTTTCTGAACTGTTCTAGTCCCTCCTTCCATTCCTCCCCCCGTCCCACTACTTTGCCCCCGGTCTCTATCTGCAGTATCTTCCCCTCCTATAATGTACTTACCCCCCCCCCCAGTCCCACTACTTTCCCCCCGTCCCTATCTGCACCATCTTCCCATGTACTTACCCCCCCCCCCCCCAGTCCCTAGTTTAAACACTACTCCAACCTTCCAGCCATTTTCTCCCCCATCCCCATTGAGGTGCAGCCCGTCCCTACGATAGAGCCTGTACAGAGAAGTCGGCCCAGTTCTACAGGAGCCTCCTTCTCCTTCCTACACCAGTTCTTGAGCCACGTGTTCACCTCCCTTATCTCCCGCTGCCTTTCTTGTGTGGCTCGTGGTACAGGCAGTATTTCGGAAAACACTACCTTTAAGGTCCTTAAGCTTGTGACCTAAATCCCTGAAATCATCTTTAAGGATGCTCCACCTTCCACTAACATTGTCATTGGTTCCGATATGCACCATGACCGCTGGATCTTCTACAGCCCCTACCAGTAATCTGTCTACCCGATCCTTGATGTGTCGAACTTGAACGTTGGACGATCCCGGTCTTTGTGACAGATCACCCTATCTGTACCTCTAATAATGGAGTCTCCCTCTACCAGCACCCGTCTACCCCGCTCTCCAGGTCCCCTGCTTACTGGAGCTGACATTCCTCTGACTGGCAGAGGAAGGGTCCGTCTGCAGCGGTGCTGTCCCTGAACTGTCATCCCCCTCATCTGCCAACCGTGCAAACTTGTTGGTGTGTGACAGATCCGGGCTAGCCTCCCTGCACTTTTCCCTCTACCCCGCTTTCTAACTGTTATCCAGCTAGCTACCACACTTTTCAGAGCCTCCTCGCTACCACCCTCCCCCACATCTACCCCATAGAGCTCTTGCTCAGTGAGCAGCAAACTCTTTTCCAAATTGTCAACACCTCTCAGTGTTAAAATTCGCCCGGTTAGATCCACGATGTGCGATTCCAAACGGGCAATTTGCTTACATTTTGAACAAAGATATGCACACTCAATCAGCTGTTCCAGGACTGCAGACAAGATGTGCACTGGACGGCGCTGTCAATACTGGAACACATACTAAATGGGGATTGCCATGAAAAGAGAAAAAATACAATATAATGCAGTGATAAGAAACTGATTTACTGCAGTCCCCCACTAAAGTCCCTGAATCTGAAGTCACGTAGTCTAAAGTCACACACATAATACAAACACACACTTGAAATCAAACACTCGAATGGTCACACACACCTGGCTGACCACATGATGTAATGTGATTCCTCAGACCAGGCCACCTTCTTCCCATAGTGCACCAGGTGCCATCTCTTCCCAAGTGACCTATACACACCTGGCTGTCCTCATGTTGTAATGTGATTCCTCAGACCAGGCCACCTTCTTCCCATAGTGCACCAGGTGCCATCTCTTCCCAAGTGACGTATACACACCTGGCTGACCACATGTTGTAATGTGATTCCTCAGACCAGGCCGCCTTCTTCCCATAGTGCACCAGGTGACATCTCTTCCCAAGTGACGTATACACACCTGGCTGTCCTCATGTTGTAATGTGATTCCTCAGACCAGGCCACCTTCTTCCCATAGTGCACCAGGTGACATCTCTTCCCAAGTGACATATACACACCTGGCTGACCACATGTTGTAATGTGATTCTTCAGACCAGGCCGCCTTCTTCCCATAGTGCACCAGGTGACATCTCTTCCCAAGTGACGTATACACACCTGGCTGACCACATGTTGTAATGTGATTCTTCAGACCAGGCCGCCTTCTTCCCATAGTGCACCAGGTGACATCTCTTCCCAAGTGACGTATACACACCTGGCTGACCACATGTTGTAATGTGATTCCTCAGACCAGGCCGCCTTCTTCCCATAGTGCACCTGGTGCCATCTCTTCCCAAGTGACATATACACACCTGGCTGTCCTCATGATTCATGAGACCAGGCTCCATTGCTGCATTCTCCAGCTCTTTCCCATTGTAGGCACTCTCGGTGGTGGATGTGGTCCTATGGCCAGATTAACCATTCTGTGGGTGCACCATCCCATGCACAGCAGGCTGTGATGTGTGTCCTGGCACTTTTCTATCATCACCAGCACTAATGTTGTCAGCAGTTTACTCTGTGGTAACTCTTCTGTGGATCGGACCAGACAAGCTCGCCTTCACCGAAGCCTATCCCCGACACACACAATGGCCATTGATTATCAGGTACTGACCACTCCATACCAGGAACACCACAGAAGACCGGCCACTCTGGAGATGATCTGACCTCAGCATGTTGGGTGGTCCACCTGGTAATGCTGTCACAGTGGGAGGGGCCCTGACACCTGCTGTGTAACTGGAATAGACTGAACTGTTGTCAGTCCATGCAGCCGCTGACCCAGTACAGTGCCCTTGTGCTGAATAGTCTGATATAATGGTCCACTATTGCCATACTGTATGTTGTCAGTGTGGGGCGCAGTGATGTCCCCCATTACCAGCTGCTCCTCCCCAGCAGTGCAGAGCAGCGTGATTGACAGCTCTGCTGTGCGGTGGCCTCCTACCCTCCCGGCCTCATGCTCCGCTCCACCAGTTGTAGAATACTCAAGGCCTCATTCGAGGATTAATTAGCAGAAATGTAAAGCAAATATTGTCAGAAGCTGTGCCATTAACATGCAGTGCCAGGTGACATCTCTTCCCAAGTGACGTATACACACCTGGCTGACCACATGTTGTAATGTGATTCTTCAGACCAGGCCGCCTTCTTCCCATAGTGCACCAGGTGACATCTCTTCCCAAGTGACGTATACACACCTGGCTGACCACATGTTGTAATGTGATTCCTCAGACCAGGCCGCCTTCTTCCCATAGTGCACCTGGTGCCATCTCTTCCCAAGTGACATATACACACCTGGCTGTCCTCATGATTCATGAGACCAGGCTCCATTGCTGCATTCTCCAGCTCTTTCCCATTGTAGGCACTCTCGGTGGTGGATGTGGTCCTATGGCCAGATTAACCATTCTGTGGGTGCACCATCCCATGCACAGCAGGCTGTGATGTGTGTCCTGGCACTTTTCTATCATCACCAGCACTAATGTTGTCAGCAGTTTACTCTGTGGTAACTCTTCTGTGGATCGGACCAGACAAGCTCGCCTTCACCGAAGCCTATCCCCGACACACACAATGGCCATTGATTATCAGGTACTGACCACTCCATACCAGGAACACCACAGAAGACCGGCCACTCTGGAGATGATCTGACCTCAGCATGTTGGGTGGTCCACCTGGTAATGCTGTCACAGTGGGAGGGGCCCTGACACCTGCTGTGTAACTGGAATAGACTGAACTGTTGTCAGTCCATGCAGCCGCTGACCCAGTACAGTGCCCTTGTGCTGAATAGTCTGATATAATGGTCCACTATTGCCATACTGTATGTTGTCAGTGTGGGGCGCAGTGATGTCCCCCATTACCAGCTGCTCCTCCCCAGCAGTGCAGAGCAGCGTGATTGACAGCTCTGCTGTGCGGTGGCCTCCTACCCTCCCGGCCTCATGCTCCGCTCCACCAGTTGTAGAATACTCAAGGCCTCATTCGAGGATTAATTAGCAGAAATGTAAAGCAAATATTGTCAGAAGCTGTGCCATTAACATGCAGTGTGTGCATTGTGGTATTCTCCAGCGATACGCAACCCTGTGATGATGCCTCCGCTCATCTACTGTAAATTATAATAGTGCGGCATGTGCTGGAGACATCTGTATCTGATCTCGCACCCCCTCCAGCCAGGATGTGATTGATAATATCTAACCAGATGTTTTCTCAGACCTGATGCCCTTCTGATGTGTAATGTGTGTGCACTACACCTACAGTATATATAATGCCTGGATCCGGACTGCAGCCCCCTACTGTGTAAAGATGACGTATAATGCCCCGAAGTGCCATTACCACTTCTTTTTGGCACCTTGCTACAATTTCCAATGTGCTAGTATGTATTATCTAATGTACTAATTGTCATCTTATAATAATGTGCATATTCATTCATGTAACTGGTTATGTTCATGCAATTGCCTGGTCCACCAGCAGATGGTGGCAACATTGGCAGAGATAGGATCTCTGGAGAGGAACCTTCTAGTTCCTCCCAGCCCTCTGTAGAGAGGGAGGAGTTTAGTGAGTCAGTGTGTAGTCTACCCATCGCAGGGAGATGTTGTGAGGAGGCCAGCAGACCACCATCTGCTCTGCTAGGCCCAGAGGCCCTGCCTCTGAAGTCTACATGGTTGCATGACCCCTCCTGGGCTTGCATTGCCTCCCAAGTTAACCAAGCTTGAAGCCAGGGCAAGAGATCGTAGGATTACAAGTAAGAGACAGACTACAGACAGCTAAGTTCCAGCAGAAGAGGAAGAGTTTCCTATTTACCCAGCTAAGCATAGCAGAGCTGAGAGAGAGAGAGAGCTACCTCATAGCAGGGCTGAGATTGTTGCAGAGGAGTAATTCCCTGCCAAAGTTGAGCCAATACCTGCTGATGACAAAGATAAAGTTTGGAAACTGTTTGGATTACCGTTTATGCCAAGTAAAGGTGTATTCAACTTTACTACCAATCTCTGGACTCTATTTATTCTACCGATCCATCATCCAAGTTCAACCACCCTTTTTGCACTGCTTAGGACCACACCACGTCTGGGATCCAACCATATCCAGGTAGTTACACAGTGACACATGTATCCAACATCTACCGAGATTGTAAGTCACCCTGCACCACTCTGGCAATCCTACCCTGGGTACCACGAATGGGAGACCCTAGGTGCGGACTAGTGGGACGTTGCAGACACAGCTCTAGACTGTAATACAGGATGTAACTCAGGATCAGTACAGGATAAGTAATGTAATGTATGTACACAGTGACTGCACCAGCAGAATAGTGAGTGCAGCTCTGGAGTATAATACAGGATGTAACTCAGGATCAGTACAGGATAAGTAATGTAATGTATGTACACAGTGACTGCACCAGCAGAATAGTGAGTGCAGCTCTGGAGTATAATACAGGATGTAACTCAGGATCAGTACAGGATAAGTAATGTAATGTATGTACACAGTGACTGCACCAGCAGAATAGTGAGTGCAGCTCTGGAGTATAATACAGGATGTAACTCAGGATCAGTACAGGATAAGTAATGTAATGTATGTACACAGTGACTGCACCAGCAGAATAGTGAGTGCAGCTCTGGAGTATAATACAGGATGTAACTCAGGATCAGTACAGGATAAGTAATGTATGTACACAGTGACTGCACCAGCAGAATAGTGAGTGCAGCTCTGGAGTATAATACAGGATGTAACTCAGGATCAGTACAGGATAAGTAATGTAATGTATGTACACAGTGACTGCACCAGCAGAATAGTGAGTGCAGCTCTAGACTGTAATACAGGATGTAACTCAGGATCAGTACAGGATAAGTAATGTATGTACACAGTGACTGCACCAGCAGAATAGTGAGTGCTGCTCTGGAGTATAATACAGGATGTAACTCAGGATCAGTACAGGATAAGTAATGTAATGTATGTACACAGTGACTGCACCAGCAGAATAGTGAGTGCAGCTCTGGAGTATAATACAGGATGTAACTCAGGATCAGTACAGGATAAGTAATGTATGTACACAGTGACTGCACCAGCAGAATAGTGAGTGCAGCTCTGGAGTATAATACAGGATGTAACTCAGGATCAGTACAGGATAAGTAATGTATGTACACAGAGACTGCACCAGCAGAATAGTGAGTGCAGCTCTGGAGTATAATGCAGGATGTAACTCAGGATCAGTACAGGATAAGTAATGTATGTACACAGTGACTGCACCAGCAGAATAGTGAGTGCAGCTCTGGAGTATAATACAGGATGTAACTCAGGATCAGTACAGGATAAGTAATGTATGTACACAGTGACTGCACCAGCAGAATAGTGAGTGCAGCTCTGGAGTATAATACAGGGTGTAACTCAGGATCAGTACAGGATCAGTAATGTATGTACACAGTGACTGCACCAGCAGAATAGCGAGTGCAGCTCTGGAGTATAATACAGGATGTAACTCAGGATCAGTACAGGATAAGTAATGTATGTACACAGTGACTGCACCAGCAGAATAGTGAGGGCAGCTCTGGAGTATAATACAGGATGTAACTCAGGATCAGTGCAAGATAAGTAATGTATGTCCATAGTGACTGCACCAGCAGAATAGTGAGTGCAGCTCTGGAGTATAATACAGGATAAGTAATGTATGTACACAGTGACTGCACCAGCAGAATAGTGAGTGCAGCTCTGGAGTATAATACAGGATGTAACTCAGGATCAGTACAGGATAAGTAATGTATGTACACAGTGACTGCACCAGCAGAATAGTGAGTGCAGCTCTGGAGTATAATACAGGATGTAACTCAGGATCAGTACAGGATAAGTAATGTATGTACACAGTGACTGCACCAGCAGAATAGTGAGTGCAGCTCTGGAGTATAATACAGGATATAATTTAGAATCAGTACAGGATAAGTAATGTATGTACACAGTGACTGCACCAGCAGAATAGTGAGTGCAGCTCTGGAGTATAATACAGGATGTAACTCAGGATCAGTACAGGATAAGTAATGTATGTACACAGTGACTGCACCAGCAGAATAGTGAGTGCAGCTCTGGAGTATAATACAGGATGTAACTCAGGATCAGTACAGGATAAGTAATGTATGTACACAGTGACTGCACCAGCAGAATAGTGAGTGCAGCTCTAGAGTATAATACAGGATATAATTTGGGATCAGTACAGGATAAGTAATGTATGTACACAGTGACCACCAGCAGAATAGTGAGTGCAGCTCTGGGTATAATACAGGATGTAACCAGGATCAGTACAGGTGCAAGATAAGTAATGTATGTCCATAGTGACTGCACCAGCAGAATAGTGAGTGCAGCCTGGAGTATAATACAGGATAAGTAATGTATGTACACAGTGACTGCACCAGCAGAATAGTGAGTGCAGCTCTGGAGTATAATACAGGATGTAACTCAGGATCAGTACAGGATAAGTAATGATGTACACAGTGACTGCACCAGCAGAATAGTGAGTGCAGCCTGGAGTATAATACAGGATGTAACTCAGGATCAGTACAGGATAAGTAATGTATGTACACAGTGACTGCACCAGCAGAATAGTGAGTGCAGCTCTGGAGTATAATACAGATATAATTTAGAATCAGTACAGGATAAGTAATGTATGTACACAGTGACTGCACCAGCAGAATAGTGAGTGCAGCCTGAGTATAATACAGGATGTAACTCAGGATCAGTACAGGATAAGTAATGTATGTACACAGTGACTGCACCAGCAGAATAGTGAGTGCAGCTCTGGAGTATAATACAGGATGTAACTCAGGATCAGTACAGGATAAGTAATGTATGTACACAGTGACTGCACCAGCAGAATAGTGAGTGCAGCTCTAGAGTATAATACAGGATATAATTTGGGATCAGTACAGGATAAGTAATGTATGTACACAGTGACCACCAGCAGAATAGTGAGTGCAGCTCTGGAGTATAATACAGGATGTAACTCAGGATCAGTACAGGATAAGTAATGCATATACACAGTGACTGCACCAGCAGAACAGTGAGTGCAGCTCTGGAGTATAATACAGGATATAATTTGGGATCAGTACAGGATAAGTAATGTATGTACACAGTGACTGCACCAGCAGAATAGTGAGTGCAGCTCTGGAGTATAATACAGGATGTAACTCAGGATCACTACAGGATAAGTAATGTATGTACACAGTGACTGCACCAGCAGAATAGTGAGTGCAGCTCTGGAGTATAATACAGGATATAATTTGGGATCAGTACAGGATAAGTAATGTATGTACACAGTGACTGCACCAGCAGAATAGTGAGTGCAGCTCTGGAGTATAATACAGGATGTAACTCAGGATCACTACAGGATAAGTAATGTATGTACACAGTGACTGCACCAGCAGAATAGTGAGTGCAGCTCTGTTCAGGACTGGCCCACAGGAGAACAGGTGAATCTCCCGGTGGGCCATTGAGCAAGTATTAGCCCCCAGTCCTCAACCTCTTGTCCAAGTGGCACTTGGCACAGCAGACTGCACAACATTTGAAATGGCAGCATACATCATTTCAACCAGCCTTTGCATCTTTATAAGAAATGGGTAAACTATCTAAGAGACTGCCCGGTTTATTATTATAGAGGATGGCTTAGACATTGGGCACAGATCCCACCGGTCAGCATCCTCTTTCCCTAGGGACCTGACTTCTCAAAGTCGCTGCAGAGACCCCATAATTAGTCACCTTGAGTGTTCTACCGCTGCTGTGTCAGAAGGTAATATTTGCATGTATCTGTACTTTGGGCCCCTCTAATGAATGTACTGGTGGGCCCAAGTAACCCCAGTCTGATCTGGCTCTGGAATATAGTACATAATGAACTAATTTTGGAGATATATTCTTATAATATATCTTATGTCTCTATGTGGTACCATTCCTATGTTATTCCTGCTAGAAGTAATGAATGGCTACCAGCTTACAATTATGTTCCAGATGGGTGTTACCATTAGGGTGTATGTTTCCGCACAGTCTGACAGTATCCAACTGCCCCCAACTGTTAACACCTATCTGGACTTTCACTGCAGACTGCTGGTAATTCATTTATATCTTCTAGCAGAAATAATAAAGGCATGGTACAACACAGAGTCATAAGAATAGATGCTCCAGAATTGTTATAACATGGGGAATGCAAGTAGTTATGGAAGCAGACATGTGAGGAGAGGTGTGACGGGGTCGCCATCAGCAGTTTTGTAGTCTCATGCTCTGCTGGATTGCAGTGTGGTGACTAGCATGCTCACATCTGCACTGCATAGTAATCAGAAAAGACTGCAATCCTTAAAATAATGATTAAAAGGGTTGTCAGAGTTATTTGTTTTGTTCTTTTCTATGTTCATAACTAGGCAAATGTAACAACTTTACAATTAACTCACTTTATCTGCAGTGCCTGGATCTCAGATTTCACTGAGGGTCACATGACCTGTGATGTCAGCTTCTCTCCCTGCTCTGATAATGTTTGCACAAGCTGGAGAGATCTGTCCACCACCACCACCTACTGTCTGCTCTCTCCTAGGATTCTTAAACCCTTCAGCTGCAGGCAGTGAGGAGACAAATGCTTGGCACAGGAGCTAACAAACTAGAGAGAGCAATGCACAAGAACAGGTAGGGGGGAGACTCATGTGTGTATTAGCAGTGTGAGTATACAGCTAGGACTTGTAGTTCTACACATACAACATGCTGCTGATTCTCCCAGCAGGCAGACATGTCACTCAGGGCATATCTTGTATCCACTCCCTTAGCACTTCAGGGGGAGGGGCAGAGATTGTTGTTATTGCATGTAAACAAGGGCCAGAAAAGAACCAGGGAAATGAGGAAATAGATATATATTTTTTTGCCTAAAACTTGCTTAGCTTAGTCATATATTGCTGCCCATCAGATTTACAGTGCTATGTATATATTGTTTCATAACTCGGACAGCCACTTCAATGGTAAAGCAAGATGGCTTCTTGCAAATCGGCAACATGACGATTAGTCAGTGGTCACTTGTTAAATGCCTGGTCGTGTGACTCCATATCTGACCTCCAGTGTCAGCTCAGCGGTTTCCATCGGACAGAAGAGGAATCCTGTGAACTGGGATAGATCATGAAGAGATGCGCAGTCCTCAGCGGTGACATCAGGACTGTTAATGTGCCATTTCCTGCTACTCGGGAAATTCAAAGCTAATGAGATACCTGATAGTTAATTATGAGGAGCCGGGCTCAGTGCTTCATCTCTCTAATACCCTACAAGCCGAATGAGAGGAGCATGGATCTGGCTGAGCCATGAATCAATCGGCTAATTAGATGATGCACTTTTAGGCGAGTGTAAATCTCACGCTCAGGACAGGTTAGGAAATTGATGAAGGATCTTTTATAAAATCTATTAGCGAGTCTGCAGCATGTGAGGACGATGCCAGTTCAGGAGAACGCTCCCTTCTCCACAGGCCTTTCCAATATCTTTTGCTTAAAGCTTAATACACATGACCATGTCCATTTTGCGGCCTGCAAATTGTAGATCCGCAAAATATGGATGCTGGGGTTTGTTCCGCATTTTGTGGAACAGAACATCCGGCCCTCGATTAAGCCGTCCTATCCTTGTCTGTGATACGGACAAGAATGGGATATGTTCTAATTTTTTATGGGACTGCAGATTGGACGTTAGGATGCGGGCAGCACGGAGTGCTGTGCGCATCTTTTGCAGCACGTTTTAAGTGAAATTGTCCGCATCTGACCCGCAAAAAATGCAGCTTGGATGCTGAGCCAAACCACGGTCATGTGCATGAGACCTAAAAGAGATGCATTTCTTTTTCTTAAAAATCTCTAGCAGTTCTAAAGCTCCTTGACCCTGATGCAGAATCTTCCTGGGCTTCTCCAGATATCTATAGTCCATCTGTTCCCTCTATGTAGCAGAGAGATCTTAGGGGCCCGTCAGGTCCCAGGGCTTGGATCCAACTGCAGATACTTCCTCTCTGTCGCAGTGTCTTGAACAGATCATGACTCTTGTAGACATCTGATTGAGTGACCATGATGGCAAAGCATTTCTTATTGTCGTCTTGGGTAACAGATGTGCATCGGGTCCACCGGACGCACCTGGGGTATTCCTTTCCCCTTAGGAGGTTTCTACGAAATATGTCCCTCTTATAGAGCACGTAGTCGTGACTTCAGCTGCCGTGAAGCAGCGAGGACATGGAGTTCTCCTTTTGTAGATGGTAACGTTGAACACAGCTTTACTTGGCATAAACGGTAATCCAAGCAGTTTCCAAACTTTATCTTGGTCATCAGCAGGTATTGGCATAATCTGTGCAGGTAAACACTTCTCTGCAACACAGCTATGCGGTAGCTCTCTCAGCTCAGCTATGCTTCGCTGGGTTAATAGGAAACTCTTCCGCTTCTGCTGGAACTTAGCTGTCTATAGTCTGTCTCTTACTTTAGTCCTTAATCCTAGGAACTTCTTGTCCTGGCATTAAGCTCTGTTATTTTGAGAGGCAACGCAAGCCCAGGAGGGGACAAGTAACCATAAAGGACTTTTGCAGGCAGGGCCTGCGGGCCCAGCAAAGAGACAGTGCTCTGCTGGCTGACACACAACCTTTCCCCACTAGGGGGTAGGCTAGACTGACTTACTTTCTAACTAAACTCCTCCCTCTCTAAAGAGGGCTGGGAAGGAACTAGAAGGATCCTCTCCAGAGAAATTATCTCTTCTCAGTTTTGCTTCCACCCGGTGGTAAAACCAGGCACATTACAAGTAAACATAACATTTGCAAGGAAATGCATATACACATTGCAGGATATGGTAATAAATATATCTGGTGACGTCACAGGATCACACATTACAGATCGTGGGGGTACAAAAGAGGTGGTAATGGCTCTCTGGGTCATTACTCTTGGCTGACTCTACATTATAGACCGGGTGTTTTTTTTTTTTTTTTATTGAAGCCCACAAATATCCTTGTCTATGTGCCTGTAGGATCTGTCAACCAACTGTCCATGTGATGCTATCTCAGTGAGCATTTCTGTGTACATGCCGCTACTCTCTCATGTAATTGTAATGGAGCGTCTTCTACTTGTGCTGAGCCCACCTGCCACCTCAAGGTGTCTTCATACAAATGAGTCCCTTTATTAAAATGTCTCTCCTTCAAGGAAGCAGCTCTTTACTTCCTCCAATTAAAAACAGGAGCAGAGTGCATTACCGAGATGGAGGCCATCACCCCTCAAATGTACCATGAAATAAAACCAAAATTAGTTTCAAGGTGTATGTTGTGACTACATTTCAAAAGCAAACCAGCAAACCAACACAAGAAATAACTGCTGAGATGTACGAGATATAAGATATAATATATATAGTTATTAAATATTTGAATGGCATTACTGCTATATTTTCTGTGGCACATGTTTTGATCAGATTTTGGGAGCCCACCTGCCACAACTCGGTGACTTCTTCAGATGGGTCCCTGCTCTGCCGCCTCACCTTCCTCCTGGACCTTAGCTTACATAATGAGATCATGACAGGCAGAAAGCAGATTTATGTGGCACTAGTTAGGCCGAGTTCACACTTCAGTTATTTGATCAGTTATTTCCATCAGTTATTATGAGCCAAAACCAGTAGTGAAGCTTCCACAGAGATCAGGTGTAATGATTTGATTTGCACCTATTCTGTGTTTTTGACACACACTTGGTTTTGGCTCACAATAAATGACGGAAATAACTGACAAAATAACTGAAGTGTGAACTTAGCCATATACAGCCCTGGACAAATGGGAGGAATGCATTAGCAAGCATGGGGAAATGTGCAGTGTGCAGTGCAAAATACAAAGTCAGTCAGCACCTCCTAAGACTGTGTACCTGAAGCAGATGAGTTGAAAATAATATATACCTGCTTATATAGAGAGAAGAAGAGTGCTCAGTACGCAAATAGCGGTCAGCAGCAGACTAAACACGGGCGGTCAGCAGCAGCAGACTATACACGGCGGTCAGCAGCAGCAGACTAAACACGGGCGGTCAGCAGCAGCAGACTATACACGGCGGTCAGCAGCAGCAGACTATACACGGCGGTCAGCAGCAGACTATACACAGGCGGTCAGCAGCAGCAGACTATACACGGCGGTCAGCAGCAGCAGACTATACACGGGTGGTCAGCAGCAGCAGACTATACACGGGCGGTCAGCAGCAGCAGACTATACACGGCGGTCAGCAGCAGACTATACACGGGCAGTCAGCAGCAGCAGACTATACACAGCCGGTCTGCAGCAGCAGACTATACACGGGCGGTCGGCAGCAGCAGACTATTTCCGGGCGGTCAGCAGCAGCAGAAGACTATTCACGGGCGGTCAGCATCAGCAGACTATACACGGGCGGTCAGCAGCA
Organism: Bufotes viridis; assembly: GCA_033119425.1. NCBI lineage: Eukaryota > Metazoa > Chordata > Amphibia > Anura > Bufonidae > Bufotes > Bufotes viridis. Next base: position 153,928,784 of record CM065597.1, on the reverse strand, counting down.
GCAGCAGACTATACATGGGCGGTCAGCAGCCGCAGACTATACACAGCCGGTCTGCAGCAGTTTCATTAGACTATAGGCCCTGGGTTGTTTTCCAAGCTTGGGATCCTCCACCCTACCACACCATTCCTATAGTCAGCCCCACTTGTCTGTGCGGATGTTGACAAATGGGTATTACTATTCTTCTTGTCAGAAGCTTGTGTCCCTACATACTGACAGTGTCCGATAATTGCTGACTGTATCACATTTTAGAGACACGTCCTATTGAATAGTAACCTCTAGTTGGGTACTAGATCTAGGGCGATGGAGATATTTTTGTGATAACAGGTAATTCCAATAACGGACATGCCAGTAGAGGTGACTGCAGGTGATATTTTCTGATCACAGACTTTTTCCTTTCCTTCTTCATTCGGCCCCGACATCATGATGTCCTCATGTGGACACTGAGTTTTCTGCTAACACATATTTGGCCCTTAGTTTCTGAAGCAGTCACCAGCCTCTATAACAACACTAATAACGTCAGACCCCAAAATAATTACAGATCAGGAATAACTAGTGACCTCCTAAACTTTTGAAGACTAACCTGAAATAAGACCCCAAAAAATACCCTGTCTATACAGACCTCCACATAATTTTAGAACAAATTCTCGGCGCAGATCCCTAAAATAGGTTCAGATCCCAGAAAACCTAAACTTTTACAGTCCCCGGACCATACCCCAACCAGACCCCTGATCAGACCCCATGCACTTTCTGTATGTAGCTCTCTCTCGGCTCCTCCGCCTTCTGGCTGCTCTACCGCTGGCTTGAGGACCTGCAGAGGTCATGTTTCCATGTGCAGGTTCTGCAGAAGCCACGATTAAAACACAATGTGTATTTAGTCTTTGGGCTCTGGGGCCTTCTGCCTCAGAATGGGGTTTCTGCTATTTGCCAGTCCTGACATGTATCTTGGTAATGGGATTGTTTACAGGATCTATTTGCCGTCTGCACCATGAGACAGGTGTATAAGGGGATGGTGAAGAGGAGTCTACACCGGGGAGTCAGCCCTGAATGAGACGGGTGTGCAGGGAACTCTCCAGCTGAAGGTCCTCCATTCTCTCAGGACACAATGCATGAAATTATACTGAGATGATAGCGGATGATAGAACCGGAATTTGTCTCATTTTTCTTCTTTACTGGGAATTGAAGCAGCTAACGTCCCCAGACTGGAAACTGCTGGATTCTTCCCTGATGTAGGGTGACGAGCCATGTGGCCATTTATCTCTTTACAGTGAGATGGTAATTATATTGGACACCTCTGATCGCCATGGCCTTTGTCAATCCATAGATTCATCTATCTCAGGCATCCTCAAACTGCGGCCCTCCAGCTGTTGTAAAACTACAACTCCCACAATGCCCTGCTGTAAGCTGATACCTGTAAGCTGGGTTTTGTAGAACTATCTTGTAGGTGGCAGAGATTGCATCACTCTGTTGCGACTGCACCGCCCATATCTTTCTGACCCAATATGCCCCAGATTCAGACTGCGAAGAAAACAGTCAGTCACCTGGGGAGATGGGTTGTCTGTTGAGCCTGTGGAGGCCTCCGCTCACCAGGTGATCCGTCCACAGAGAATCTGGTTTCCACAGATACCCTGAGCCCTGGAGGATTTGCCACAGTGACTTAGTAATTACGCTATGAACCTTCCCTCTTAATGCACGCCATATGAGATCACTAGAGAAGAGGGATGATACAACTGGAGACGGTGACAGCGTGTCCTGGCCAGACATGGCGGAAAGCAGGGACAGAAGGCTCATCTTCAGAGAAAGTGGAAGGAAGAATGGCTTGAGGTGACAGGCTGTGGTTGCTCATTACATGCAGTGACTCTATTGGGTGTGTATTCTAACACAGCGCCATCATATGGCCAGAATAACATCCTGCAATAGACCCAGCATCCCCAAAATGAAGTACCATAGAGATGCGGCACCCCAAACACAGGATACATCCCGTAGTGCCCCCGATATCTAGTATGCGTTGTATAGTCTCTTACTCTTCTATCTAACATTACACAAGAAATGCATCGTTAAAATGTATGATAGCAAAGGTATTGCGTTGTAATGGCTGCCTGTGCTCATTAGACATATGCCCTGTGTGCATGATTGCTGCCAAATGTGGAAGACTCTGACACAAGAACATCAAGAATTTACATATAAAACCCATCCCTCCCTTTATCATCATCATATCAATAAGCCAGGTGTTCAGTGGCGGTTTATATGTGCGCCGCGAGGTGTCAGCGGACTGCTGAAAGCAACCATTGTCCTCAGTGACCTTGTCCTGTGTCCTCCAGGTCTTATGAGATCTCACACATGAGATTGTGCTAGTGTCGGCGATGGTCATATACCTCAGTACGGGCCCATATAGCCGTCTGCTACAGGAGCAGTAGTCCGTGCGGTCGGCTTGTACAGTCCTACTACCTTTCATCCAGTCCTTTTCATGCAAATCATCTGTATATTAGAGAATAAGCAGGTTTCATTCTCCTCTAATAGCGCGGCCGCCTGAAGTAGAAACTCCATCAAATCCCATTAACAGGAGTTGAAATATGCCCGACAAGCCTCTATTAGTCAGGGATTTATGCCGGTGTCAACGCACATAAAACACGGCAGTAAATTGGAGAACACGCATCCCATGTTACGTAATTGTAAACCGTCTTCAGTGAGAGATCAGCGGCACCGCGTTATCACCGTGGTTTATGGCGATTACAGATATTTATTTCTCTGCTTGTAAAATCCAGAAATAAAACATCAAAGTTTTAAGATTTCTACACTCAGGTAATCACCGCTCTATGATAGTCCGGTATACGGGAAGTCAGATCTATGGTGATAATCACCGCTCTGTGATAGTCCGGTATACGGGAAGTCAGATCTATGGTGATAATCACCGCTCTGTAATAGTCCGGTATACAGGAAGTCAGATCTATGGTGATAATCACCTCTCTGTGATAGTCCGGTATACAGGAAGTCAGATCTATGGTGATAATCACCGCTCTGTAATAGTCAGGTATACAGGAAGTCAGATCTATGGTGATAATCACCGCTCTGTGATGGTCCGGTATACAGGAAGTCAGATCTATGGTGATAATCACCGCTCTGTGATAGTCCGGTATACAGGAAGTCAGATCTATGGTGATAATCACCGCTCTGTGATAGTCCGGTATACAGGAAGTCAGATCTATGGTGATAATCACCGCTCTGTGATAGTCAGTATACGGAAGTCAGATCTATGGTGATAATCACCGCTCTGTGATAATCCGGTATACGGAAGTCAGATCTATGGTGATAATCACCGCTCTGTGATAATCCGGTATACGGAAGTCAGATCTATGGTGATAATCACCGCTCTGTGATAGTCCGGTATACGGGAAGTCAGATCTATGGTGATAATCACCGCTCTGTGATAGTCCGGTATACAGGAAGTCAGATCTATGGTGATAATCACCGCTCTGTGATAGTCCGGTATACAGGAAGTCAGATCTATGGTGATAATCACTGCTCTGTGATAGTCCGGTATACGGGAAGTCAGATCTATGGTGATATTCACCGCTCTGTGATAGTCCGGTATACGGGAAGTCAGATCTATGGTGATATTCACCGCTCTGTGATAGTCGGTATATGGAAGTCAGATCTATGGTGATAATCACCGCTCTGTGATAGTCTGGTATACAGGAAGTCAGATCTATGGTGATAATCACCGCTCTGTGATAGTCTGGTATACAGGAAGTCAGATCTATGGTGATAATCACCGCTCTGTGATAGTCCGGTATACGGGAAGTCAGATCTATGGTGATAATCACCGCTCTGTGATAGTCCGGTATACAGGAAGTCAGATCTATGGTGATAATCACCGCTCTGTGATAGTACGGTATACAGGAAGTCAGATCTATGGTGATAATCACCGCTCTGTGATAGTCCGGTATACAGGAAGTCAGATCTATGGTGATAATCACCTCTCTGTGATAGTCCGGTATACAGGAAGTCAGATCTATGGTGATAATCACCGCTCTGTTATAGTCCAGTATACGGGAAGTCAGATCTATGGTGATAATCACCGCCTGTGATAGTCCGGTATACAGGAAGTCAGATCTATGGTGATAATCACCGCTCTGTGATAGTCGGTATACAGGAAGTCAGATCTATGGTGATAATCACCGCTCTGTGATAGTCCAGTATACGGAAGTCAGATCTATGGTGATAATCACCGCTCTGTGATAGTCCGGTATACGGGAAGTCAGATCTATGGTGATAATCACCGCTCTGTGATAGTCCGGTATACAGGAAGTCAGATCTATGGTGATAATCACCGCTCTGTGATAGTCCAGTATACAGGAAGTCAGATCTATGGTGATAATCACCGCTCTGTGATAGTCCGGTATACAGGAAGTCAGATCTATGGTGATAATCACCGCTCTGTGATAGTCCGGTATACAGGAAGTCAGATCTATGGTGATAATCACCGCTCTGTGATAGTCCGGTATACAGGAAGTCAGATCTATGGTGATAATCACCGCTCTGTGATAGTCCGGTATACAGGAAGTCAGATCTATGGTGATAATCACCGCTCTGTGATAGTCCGGTATACAGGAAGTCAGATCTATGGTGATAATCACCGCTCTGTGATAGTCCGGTATACAGGAAGTCAGATCTATGGTGATAATCACCGCTCTGTGATAGTCCAGTATACGGGAAGTCAGATCTATGGTGATAATCACCGCTCTGTGATAATCCGGTATACGGGAAGTCAGATCTATGGTGATAATCACCGCTCTGTGATAGTCCGGTATACGGGAAGTCAGATCTATGGTGATAATCACCGCTCTGTGATAGTCCGGTATACGGGAAGTCAGATCTATGGTGATAATCACCGCTCTGTGATAGTCCGGTATACAGGAAGTCAGATCTATGGTGATAATCACCGCTCTGTGATAGTCCGGTATACGGGAAGTCAGATCTATGGTGATATTCACTGCTCTGTGATAGTCCGGTATACGGGAAGTCAGATCTATGGTGATATTCACCGCTCTGTGATAGTCCGGTATATGGGAAGTCAGATCTATGGTGATAATCACCGCTCTGTGATAGTCTGGTATACAGGAAGTCAGATCTATGGTGATAATCACCGCTCTGTGATAGTCTGGTATACAGGAAGTCAGATCTATGGTGATAATCACTGCTCTGTGATAGTCCAGTATACGGGAAGTCAGATCTATGGTGATAATCACCGCTCTGTGATAGTCCGGTATACAGGAAGTCAGATCTATGGTGATAATCACCGCTCTGTGATAGTCCGGTATACGGGAAGTCAGATCTATGGTGATAATCACCGCTCTGTGATAGTCCGGTATACAGTAAGTCAGATCTATGGTGATAATCACCGCTCTGTGATAGTCCGGTATACAGGAAGTCAGATCTATGGTGATAATCACTGCTCTGTGATAGTCTGGTATATGGGAAGTCAGATCTATGGTGATAATCACCGCTCTGTGATAGTACGGTATACAGGAAGTCAGATCTATGGTGATAATCACCGCTCTGTGATAGTACGGTATACGGGAAGTCAGATCTATGGTGATAATCACCGCTCTGTAATAGTCAGGTATACAGGAAGTCAGATCTATGGTGATAATCACCGCTCTGTGATAGTCCGGTATACGGGAAGTCAGATCTATGGTGATAATCACCGCTCTGTGATAGTCCGGTATACAGGAAGTCAGATCTATGGTGATAATCACTGCTCTGTGATAGTACGGTATACGGGAAGTCAGATCTATGGTGATAATCACTGCTCTGTGATAGTACGGTATACGGGAAGTCAGATCTATGGTGATAATCACCTCTCTGTGATAGTCCGGTATACAGGAAGTCAGATCTATGGTGATATTCACCGCTCTATGATAGTCCGGTATACGGGAAGTCAGATCTATGGTGATAATCACCGCTCTGTGATAGTCCGGTATACAGGAAGTCAGATCTATGGTGATATTCACCGCTCTGTGATAGTCCGGTATACGGGAAGTCAGATCTATGGTGATAATCACCGCTCTGTTATAGTCCCATTCATGAGAGGACAGATATGTAGTGAGGTGACTGCTCTGTGATCTTGTATTCATGGAGTGAGAAGTCAGATACTGTACATCACCTTGTGATTCTTAGCTCATGTGCGGGGTCTCCACGTCACCTCTTTTTATCCCAGTGAAGTCCCCGCCGGGACGTGGCGTACATGTGCAGCCGCTGAAGACCTGTCACCTCCTGACACGTCTACGTTCCAGCTCTAATATCTGGAGCCTGCAGGCTGCGGCCAGGCGTCTTACTTAATATCATCCATCTTTATGGCACAGGAGAGAACAGACACAAACAGAAGGTCTATTTATATCGGCATCATCTGTTAATGGAAGGAAAAACTGAGGCAAGCATTTATTTTGGATCAGCACAACACAGGGGATTAAGTCATTATAAAAATGAGCATCTCGTTGCCATGGCTGCTGCGGCCGCTGACTCCTGACTTCAGAGACTTGTTACTGAGCACAGATATTCTCTGATCCATAGATATTTCCTTTTATGCCTCTCATCTATGGCAGCGGATAACATGTTGTAGCCTTTCTCTATGTTCCAGGACCACAGCAGGATCCTGGGATGATGAGCTCCCTGCAGCAGCACACAGTAATGCACCAGCCCTTAATGGAGGACATGCATCGGCCGTCTCTCTGTAGCTGATTTTATAGATGTTTGGAAGAGAAAACTTGCACAATAGAAGTCCCGTATAGAGAGGAGCGAATGTGGAAAGTCAGCATTTACTCTTCTCCTTAAAGGGGTTCTCCAGGTATGAAAATAGTTAAATATTATTTTATAATAAATATATTCACAAATACCTTTCATTACTTAGAATGGCTTGTTTTGTCTGGGGAAATCATTAGGAGAAATAAAATGGTCACCGTCCTATCAGTACACACAATACCTGTCCTAATCACACAGGAGAACAAGTTACTTTCACAACACTGCGGTAAAGAGCTGCCTCATCCTCCTCTCTGCTCTGCTTGTCACGGATTATGATCCTGAATACATGTGAATCTCTGGGGAATGGAGATGATGAGAAGACATGAGAGGAGGGTGGGGATGTGGATGATGAGCAGCAGCACCTGTATGCAGTCTCCATTACCATAGCCTCTCTGTACTTCATGTCTCCTCATGAACTAAAATCCCCAGAGATTCAGCTGAAGTTCATCTGTATCATCTGTATTCAGGATCACAATCCCTGACAAGTGGGAGAGGAGGATGAGGCAGCTCTTTACCTCAGTGCTGTGAAGTAACTTGTCCTCCTGTGTGATTAGGACAGGTTTTGTGTGTACTAATGGGACAGCGGTCATTTTGTCTCCCCTGATGATTGCTCCTCAGACAAAACGAGTCATTATAAATAATGAAAGATATTTGAGAATAATATTTATAATAAAGTAATATTTAAGTATTCTAATTTTCGTAATTCCCGGAGAACCCCAAGTTCTGAACATGAAAAGTTTAGAATTCTTTTAGTCTCCCCAATGCCATGAGATAATGCACACAGTGATGTCACTGTACAGGATAATACAGTGATGTCACAGTACAGGGATAATGCACACAGTGATAGTACGGTATACAGGAAGTCAGATCTATGGTGATAATCACTGCTCTGTGATAGTACGGTATACGGGAAGTCAGATCTATGGTGATAATCACCTCTCTGTGATAGTCCGGTATACAGGAAGTCAGATCTATGGTGATATTCACCGCTCTATGATAGTCCGGTATACGGGAAGTCAGATCTATGGTGATAATCACCGCTCTGTGATAGTCCGGTATACAGGAAGTCAGATCTATGGTGATATTCACCGCTCTGTGATAGTCCGGTATACGGGAAGTCAGATCTATGGTGATAATCACCGCTCTGTTATAGTCCCATTCATGAGAGGACAGATATGTAGTGAGGTGACTGCTCTGTGATCTTGTATTCATGGAGTGAGAAGTCAGATACTGTACATCACCTTGTGATTCTTAGCTCATGTGCGGGGTCTCCACGTCACCTCTTTTTATCCCAGTGAAGTCCCCGCCGGGGACGTAGCGTACATGTGCAGCCGCTGAAGACCTGTCACCTCCTGACACGTCTACGTTCCAGCTCTAATATCTGGAGCCTGCAGGCTGCGGCCAGAGCGTCTTACTTAATATCATCCATCTTTATGGCACAGGAGAGAACAGACACAAACAGAAGGTCTATTTATATCGGCATCATCTGTTAATGGAAGGAAAAACTGAGGCAAGCATTTATTTTGGATCAGCACAACACAGGGGATTAAGTCATTATAAAAATGAGCATCTCGTTGCCATGGCTGCTGCGGCCGCTGACTCCTGACTTCAGAGACTTGTTACTGAGCACAGATATTCTCTGATCCATAGATATTTCCTTTTATGCCTCTCATCTATGGCAGCGGATAACATGTTGTAGCCTTTCTCTATGTTCCAGGACCACAGCAGGATCCTGGGATGATGAGCTCCCTGCAGCAGCACACAGTAATGCACCAGCCCTTAATGGAGGACATGCATCGGCCGTCTCTCTGTAGCTGATTTTATAGATGTTTGGAAGAGAAACTTGCACAATAGAAGTCCCGTATAGAGAGGAGCGAATGTGGAAAGTCAGCATTTACTCTTCTCCTTAAAGGGTTCTCCAGGTATGAAAATAGTTAAATATTATTTTATAATAAATATATTCACAAATACCTTTCATTACTTAGAATGGCTTGTTTTGTCTGGGGAAATCATTAGGAGAAATAAAATGGTCACCGTCCTATCAGTACACACAATACCTGTCCTAATCACACAGGAGAACAAGTTACTTTCACAACACTGCGGTAAAGAGCTGCCTCATCCTCCTCTCTGCTCTGCTTGTCACGGATTATGATCCTGAATACATGTGAATCTCTGGGAATGGAGATGATGAGAAGACATGAGAGGAGGGTGGGGATGTGGATGATGAGCAGCAGCACCTGTATGCAGTCTCCATTACCATAGCCTCTCTGTACTTCATGTCTCCTCATGAACTAAAATCCCAGAGATTCAGCTGAAGTTCATCTGTATCATCTGTATTCAGGATCACAATCCCTGACAAGTGGGAGAGGAGGATGAGGCAGCTCTTTACCTCAGTGCTGTGAAGTAACTTGTCCTCCTGTGTGATTAGGACAGGTTTTGTGTGTACTAATGGGACAGCGGTCATTTTGTCTCCCCTGATGATTGCTCCTCAGACAAAACGAGTCATTATAAATAATGAAAGATATTTGAGAATAATATTTATAATAAAGTAATATTTAAGTATTCTAATTTTCGTAATTCCCGGAGAACCCCAAGTTCTGAACATGAAAAGTTTAGAATTCTTTTAGTCTCCCCAATGCCATGAGATAATGCACACAGTGATGTCACTGTACAGGATAATACAGTGATGTCACAGTACAGGATAATGCACACAGTGATGTCACAGTACAGGATAATGCACACAGTGATGTCACTGTACAGGATAATACAGTGATGTCACAGTACAGGATAATGCACACAGTGATGTCACAGTACAGGATAATACACACAGTGATGTCACTGTACAGGATAATAAACACAGTGATGTCACAGTACAGGATAATGCACACAGTGATGTCACAGTACAGAGATAATACACATAGTGATGTCACAGTACAGGGATAATAAACACAGTGATGTCACAGTACAGGGATAATAAACACGGTGATGTCACAGTACAGGGATAATATACACAGTGATGTCACAGTACAGGGATAATAAACACAGTGATGTCACAGTACAGAGATAATAAACACAGTGATGTCACAGTACAGAGATAATACACACAGTGATGTCACAGTACAGGGATAATAAACACAGTGATGTCACAGTACAGGGATAATACACACAGTGATGTCACAGTACAGGGATAATGTACACAGTAATGTCACAGTGTAAGGAGAATGTACACAGTAATGTCACAGTGTAAGGAGAATGTAGACAGTAATGTCACAGTATAAGGAGAATATACACAGTGATGTCACAGTGTAGGAAGAATACAAACGGGGATGTCACGGTATAGGGATAAAGTACACAGTAATGTCACAGTGTAGGGAGAATGTACACAGTGATGTCACAGTGTAGGGAGAATGCAAACGGTGATGTCACGTTATAGGTATAAAGTACACACTAATGTCACAGTGTAGGGAGAATGTACACAGTGATGTCACAGTGTAGGGAGAATGTACACAGTGATGTCACAGTGTAGGGAGAATGTACACAGTGATGTCACAGTGTAGGGAGAATGCAAACGGTGATGTCATGGTATAGGTATAAAGTACACAGTGATGTCGCAGTGTAGGGAGAATGCACACGGTGATGTCGCAGTGTAGAGTGAATTTACACAGTAATGTCCCTGTGTAGGGATAATGTACACAGTGACGTCGCAGTGTAGGGAAAATGCACACGGTGATGTCGCAGTATAGGAAGAATGCACACAGTGATGTCTTAGTGTAGGGAGAATGCACACAGTGATGTCGCAGTGTAGGGAGAATGCACACAGTGATGTCTTAGTGTAGGGAGAATGCACACAGTGATGTTGCAGTGTAGGGAGAATGCACACTGTGATGTCACAGTGTAGGGAGAATGCACACTGTGATGTCACAGTGTAGGGAGAATGCACACTGTGATGTCGCAGTGTAGGGAGAATGCACACCTTGATGTCGCAGTATAGGAAGAATGCACACGATGATATCACAATGTAGGGAGAATGCACATGGTGATCTCACAGTGTAGGGAGAATGCACACCATGATGTCGCAGTATAGGAAGAATGCACACGGTGATGTCACAGTGTAGGGAGAATGCACATGAGGAGTCTTATAGGCAATACATGCTCCTTTGGAATTCTGGGAAGAAAGGCATGTAAATGAGCTCTAAAGAAGCTCCGCCTCTGATGACATCAGATGTAAGGCAGCTATCCTATAAGTCAATGTTCGACCCTTTAAATAGGCCAAATCCTGACAGATTTGCAATATGTCTGGTTCAAAAGTTATCAACACATAAAGTTCAAAGTTCAGTTGTGTGTTCAGCACCACGACAACACATCGAACACGCCAGATAGCTGTGCATCACAGGGAACGTTCCCACAAGAGATATAGTAAATCCGATTGGTAATCAATTTCTGGTCTTCTTTGATATACTACATGACCACCTTCTCATTGGAAAGATTTGCTCTTGATCCAATATGGCGGCTTTCAAGATGACGGCCATGTTCCCCACGCAGCCTGAGAGATAGGCCCCCTCACCCATTACTTGCTGGAGTATTCAGGTATTTCATTTTCCCTTTCGTCTTGAGACATTTGACTCGCCCTGTATATTGGAATATGGCCAGTACTTCATTTTAATCAGACAGAGAAAAGGAGATCCGGGTGTTTAGGAGTGTGGAATAGATGCCCCCTTTTCTCAGTATTGTGGGGGTCCTGGATTCAGAGCCCGCATAAAGACCTTTCATGGGACGAGCGCCTAAACCCAGGATCCATCACAGCAGTGTCTGTTTTGTCGCTTCTCTGGGTTGTCAGTGTTATTGTGACTTTGTGCAGTCTCGGGTCCGATTCCGACATCGGGGGCTTTTACTTGTCTGTTCTGTCCCTGATGCAGGAGAGACGCCTCCTCCCAATCTGTAACTACACGTCAGTGAGAGTAGCGTCTGTGTCCTGGGGTAAGGGGTGCACAGATGTGGGGTCTCCGTGGGTGGCAGTCAGGCTCTAATAGTTCAGAATGAAATATCCAGTGAGGGTTGTGGGAGCACAGATGAAGTAATGCTGACATATAGAGAACCGTTACCACATGGCAGTAGATGGATGAACAGATGTAGGACCGCAGCTAGAGGTTCAATAATTGTATATTTATTTCATGCTGTATGTGCTCCCTGCACACACTCCTCCAGGAGCCTTATAGTTGAGTATGCAACAGGAGATGAGCAATGCCATCCTTCCCCAAATAATACCGCCACCTCACTGTGCCCTCTTCAGGTAATACTGTCTCCTAACTGTGACTCTATTTTTCACCCTAAAAATCCCACTCCTTCTTTGTGACATCACCAGCTTTTCTCTAGTAATACCGCCACCTCACTATGACATCACCAGCCTTCTCCTGATAATACCGCCTCCTCGCTGTGATATCACCAGCCCTCTTCAGATAATACTGCCACCTCACTATGACATCACCAGCTTTCTCCTGATATTACCGCCTCCTCGCTGTGATATCAACCTCCCTCTTCAGATAATACTGCAACCTTACTGTGACATCACCAGCCCCCCCTGATAATACTGCCACCTCACTATGACATCACCAGCCATCCTCAGATTATACTGCCACCTCACTATGACATCACCAGCCATCCTCAGATAATACTGCCACCTCATTTTGACATCATCAGCCGTCCTCTGATAATACTGCCACCTCACTATGACATCACCAGCCTTCCCCTGATAATACCGCCTCCTCTCTGTGCCATCACCAGCCCTCTTCAGATAATACTGCCACCTCACTATGACATCACCAGCCTTCTCCTGATAATACTGCCTCCTCGCTGTGCTATCACCAGCCCTCTTCAGATAATACTGTCACCTCACTATGACATCACCAGCCTTCTCCTGATAATACCGCCTCCTCGCTGTGATATCAGCTGCCCTCTTCAGATAATCCTGCCACCTTACTGTGACATCACCAGCCTTCCCCTGATAATACTGCCACCTCGCTATGACATCACCAGCCATCCCCAGATAATACTGCCACCTCACTATGACATCACCAGCCGTCCTCTGATAATACTGCCACCTCACTGTGACATCACCAGCCGTCCTCTGATAATACTGCCACCTCACTGTGATATCACCAGCCATCCTCTGATAATACTGCCACCTCACTATGACATCACCAGCCGTCCTCTGATAATACTGCCACCTCACTGTGACATCACCAGCCGTCCTCTGATAATACTACCACCTCACTATGACATCACCAGCCGTCCTCTGATAATACTGCCACCTGACTATGGCATCACCAGCTGTCCTTTGATAATACTGCCACCTCACTGTGACATCACCAGCCGTCCTCTGATAATACTGCCACCTCACTGTGATATCACCAGCCGTCCTCTGATAATACTGCCACCTCACTGTGACATCACCAGCCGTCCTCTGATAATACTGCCACCTCACTGTGACATCACCAGCCGTCCTTTGATAATACTGCCACCTCACTGTGACATCACCAGCCGTCCTCTGATAATACTGCCACCTCACTGTGACATCACCAGCCGTCCTCTGATAATACCGTCACCTCACTGTGACATCACCAGCCGTCCTCTGATAATACTGCCACCTCACTGTGACATCACCAGCCGTCCTCTGATAATACCGTCACCTCACTGTGACACCATTCTTTACCCACCCCTTCTTTGTGACATCACCGGCTTTTTGTTGATAATACCGCCACCTCACTGTGACATCACCAGCTTTTTGTTGATAATACCGCCACCTCACTGTGACATCACCAGCTTTTTGTTGATAATACCGCCACCTCACTGTGACATCACCAGCTTTTTGTTGATAATACCGCCACCTCACTGTGACATCACCAGCTTTTTGTTGATAATACCGCCACCTCACTGTGACATCACCAGCTTTTTGTTGATAATACCGCCACCTCACTGTGACATCACCAGCTCAGGCTCACTTTGGCAGTTTTGGGATGTAGAGAGAATAAATCCTGTAAGTTATAGGCTGATTTCTACACTTCGTGGAGAGATGTCTGGAGCTTGGAATCAGCCCTGATCTGTAGATCGCCGGGGCCCCGGGCTCCTTGTGGCTCGCCCTTTGCTTTGTGGATGAGATCTATAAATACTGACGTCACTCTTGCCGTATACAGCCGCCATTATCATCTATAGTGGGATCATCCGCCTGCCGGAGCCACAGCTGCCACCGCGCATCCATCAGCGCCTGTACCACTCACAGAACGGGATCATCTGCTGGCTGAATGTTCATCCTCCAGAGCAGACAGCGCATTTTATCATCATCCCCGCACATCAATGCTAAATATGACGATGTGCGCCGAAAATAAATGATGATTAACAGTCAGAGGAGCCAAACCATCCCCAGCCCCCCGAAAAACACATGTTAGCTTGTCTAAATACAAAGAGAGAGCTGCAAATTCCAGCAGATGGCAGATTTGTGGTCTCATCCCTCATCCTGTCTGATGTAATCTCCTGGGTTTACCATGAAGGGACGGCCACAGACATCGATTTTGCTCCTTCGCAATCATAAAAGAATCCAAATGGAAGCGAAGATTTACTCCAAAGCTGCAGATCGAGCAGATTAAGGCGCCATTACATGCAGGGATTAGTAGGACAATCAGGTGCGGCCGGCACATCTGCCTCCGGTACAGGTGGCGCCGACCTATTACGCCCAACGGTCGGACCTCCCAATGGCTAATACAGAATGTCCCCGGATGGGCGAGAGGCTCGATGTAATCTAGAGTCGCCTGCCATTACCGGGCCCATAGGGCCTCATCATCCGGCTTCCCACAGATCCTTTACTATATCAGCCTTTGTGATCGGAACCTATCTGCGTCCCCCTGACCCTGTCCGACATGGACGTGTGGCTATACCATTAGTGTCTTACTGTCGAGGGTGACAACCTGACAACCCTCATGAATGCTGTAGTATCACAGAAGAAATTGTAGATATCAAGGGTAAGGAGAGGTAACATTTGGGAAATCTTAACTACCCGCAGGTCAGTAGTTGGGAACAATTCCTCCTCTCATTGGGGGTCATTTATTAAGAACATCATTTTTTGCTGGTCTTTTTAGTTTCTTTTATGCCAACATTGCTGCTGGAAGATGCACCTACTAATAAGTTAGGCACATTTTTCGTAGTCCATACGCCAGCCACATAATCTATGCAAGCCGCGCGCAGCTTTTACGCCTTTTTTCTGGTGTAAAGTTCCTGAATTTGCCGGGACCGGAGTCCTGGCCGCCGCAGTATGTGGTGTAAAAATGCTCGTACGACAAATAGTCCTCCTTGGACATTTAAAAAGTTGCAAAGTAGTGTGACAATTTTATGTCAAAAAGAGGACTGTTAGTAAATGACCCCCACTGTGTCTGGATATAAGATGGGGGATCAGCGCATGTAGAAATGTCGGCTCTTAATCACTGATCCTCCAGGTACGCGCTGCACATTTCGCCGCTTCGCTTCACATCGTCCATCAGGGACCATCAGTCAGGTCCGGTAGATAATTACTGAGCCCTGTCTGATCTCTAGGGAGGGGGGGGGGGGGTATTATACCGTTTATTGTTTTATCCTCAGAAGAGGCGAGTACCTAGTGGTGGGAGAAATATACAGATTCTGTAGGCCAAAACTGAGAGCGGAAGGAGCTGAGATTGTAGCAGCACAGAGGGTTTCAGGAGAGAAATGTGGGTGGCGGTGGTCCTAGACATAGTAAAGTAGTGGAATTGAGCAGCACAGAGTATTTCAGAAGGAGGGTGCACTCCGTTTGTGGGCGGTCATAAACTGAGAGTAAGTGAACCTGATGAGAGTAAGTGATCCTGATGAGAGTAAGTGTACCTGATTGGAGTAAGTGATCCTGATGGGAGTAAGTGTACCTAATGAGAGTAAGTGTACCTGATGGGAGTAAGTGTACCTGATGGGAGTAAGTGTACCTGATGGGAGTAAGTGAACCTGATTGGAGTAAGTGAACCTGATGGGAGTAAGTGAACCTGATGGGAGTAAGTGAACCTGATGGGAGTAAGTGAACCTGATGTGAGTAAGTGTACCTGATGGGAGTAAGTGTACCTGATGGGAGTAAGTGTACCGGATGGGAGTAAGTGTACCTGATGGGAGTAAGTGTACCTGATGGGAGTAAGTGTACCGGATGGGAGTAAGTGAACCTGATGTGAGTAAGTGTACCTGATGGGAGTAAGTGTACCTGATGGGAGTAAGTGTACCTGATGGGAGTAAGTGTACCGGATGGGAGTAAGTGTACCTGATGGGAGTAAGTGTACCTGATGGGAGTAAGTGAACCTGATGGGAGTACGTGTACCTGATGGGAGTAAGTATACCTGTTGGGAGTAAGTGTACCTGATGGGAGTAAGTGAACCTGATGGGAGTAAGTGAACCTGATGGCACCCCATTAATGCATGGACTGACTGAGGTTCTGTTCACATGCAGCAGATTTGCCGCAGACTCTTCTTTGTCTCATCTGTATGCGGCTGCAGAGCCCTATTCACATTCCCCCTGCACCAGATCTATCGTAATAAGGACTGGACCTGTTCAGCTCAGATGATAAGAAGTGGCAGATAATGCGGATGATGGGAGTGTGATCGCTTGTGGAATGAATGTGGCTTCCTAATGGAGACCTGCGGCTGCACAGCCCTCCCATAGAGAGCCATTATTTCTGCCTGTCTTTCCAATCCTGCATTTTTTCCTTTTCCACTTTAGGCTGTAAGAGAATCTCCCGTGGGATCGGCAGGCGCAGCTATTTATGGAGAGCCATAGGCAGCTCCCGGATAACGCCCTGACATTTTGCATCTGACCTTTCCGTGGTGGGAGCCGCTGTTTTTGGAGGGCAGACTTAAAAAGGACACAGCATTAAACAGCAGCTGCCTTCCCGGTGTGGTCCTCTGAGGTGTCATGGCTGCTTCCCTCTCCTGCGGTCAGAGGTGCAGACAACGCTCCTTCCCCTCCAGCCGTCCTCTACCTGACAGTATAGGGCAGCATTTAGAATGACCGGCTGGTGGGTGTGGTACTGTAACTCCCATTATGTAGCATCCCCCCCAAGGTGCTAGCGTCCTTCTGTTAATGCAGTCCAGTCACTTGTATTGGTGACAAATTCAATGCAAATTCTGGTGCAGAATCTGCACTGCAATCCTCATCAAATCCGGAATGTGTGAATGTGGCCTTATGTGTCACAGGCCTCTGTCTATTCTGTGGCTGCTCCTCGGAGGGAGGCTAAATATGGCGAGCCGCAGAGTATCCCTGCTCTACCTGTGGGGCGGTGAAGATCTCCTGCAGTCGCAGAGTTTAGCCGCACACTACTAGCAGCTTCCGTCAGGTTTGCCTCTCTGCTCTCTCCGCTATTTACTCTTAAGGGTCTAAGCCCAGTGGGGGTCTCGTTAGAATGGGCTTTGCTGGGCACATCATGAAACAGTCTCAGCCCATGCTCTGTGCGTGATCTGCTGTAGTAACAAGGGGGCCTCCATGACAGGTAGGGGATCACAGCACAGCGCCCAGTATAGTAACCAGGAGGCCTCCATGACAGGTAGGGGATCACAGCACAGCGCCCAGTATAGTAACGAGGAGGCCTCCATGACAGGTAGGGGATCACAGCACAGCGCCCAGTATAGTAACGAGGAGGCCTCCATGACAGGTAGGGGATCACAGCACAGCGCCCAGTATAGTAACCAGGAGGCCTCCATGACAGGTAGGGGATCACAGCACAGCGCCCAGTATAGTAACGAGGAGGCCTCCATGACAGGTAGGGGATCACAGCACAGCGCCCAGTATAGTAACCAGGAGGCCTCCATGACAGGTAGGGGATCACAGCACAGCGCCCAGTATAGTAACGAGGAGGCCTCCATGACAGGGGATCACAGCACAGCGCCCAGTATAGTAACGAGGAGGCCTCCATGACAGGTAGGGGATCACAGCACAGCGCCCAGTATAGTAACGAGGGGGCCTCCATGACAGGTAGGGGATCACAGCACAGCACCCAGTATAGTAACGAGGAGGCCTCCATGACAGGTAGGGGATCACAGCACAGCGCCCAGTATAGTAACGAGGGGGCCTCCATGACAGGTAGGGGATCACAGCACAGCGCCCAGTATAGTAACGAGGAGGCCTCCATGACAGGTAGGGGATCACAGCACAGCGCCCAGTATAGTAACGAGGAGGCCTCCATGACAGGTAGGGGATCACAGCACAGCGCCCAGTATAGTAACGAGGAGGCCTCCATGACAGGTAGGGGATCACAGCACAGCGCCCAGTATAGTAACGAGGAGGCCTCCATGACAGGTAGGGGATCACAGCACAGCGCCCAGTATAGTAACGAGGAGGCCTCCATGACAGGTAGGGGATCACAGCACAGCGCCCAGTATAGTAACGAGGAGGCCTCCATGACAGGTAGGGGATCACAGCACAGCGCCCAGTATAGTAACGAGGAGGCCTCCATGACAGGTAGGGGATCACAGCACAGCGCCCAGTATAGTAACGAGGAGGCCTCCATGACAGGTAGGGGATCACAGCACAGCGCCCAGTATAGTAACGAGGAGGCCTCCATGACAGGTAGGGGATCACAGCACAGCGCCCAGTATAGTAACGAGGAGGCCTCCATGACAGGTAGGGGATCACAGCACAGCGCCCAGTATAGTAACGAGGAGGCCTCCATGACAGGTAGGGGATCACAGCACAGCGCCCAGTATAGTAACGAGGAGGCCTCCATGACAGGTAGGGGATCACAGCACAGCGCCCAGTATAGTAACGAGGAGGCCTCCATGACAGGTAGGGGATCACAGCACAGCGCCCAGTATAGTAACGAGGAGGCCTCCATGACAGGTAGGGGATCACAGCACAGCGCCCAGTATAGTAACGAGGAGGCCTCCATGACAGGTAGGGGATCACAGCACAGCGCCCAGTATAGTAACGAGGAGGCCTCCATGACAGGTAGGGGATCACAGCACAGCGCCCAGTATAGTAACGAGGAGGCCTCCATGACAGGTAGGGGATCACAGCACAGCGCCCAGTATAGTAACGAGGAGGCCTCCATGACAGGTAGGGGATCACAGCACAGCGCCCAGTATAGTAACGAGGAGGCCTCCATGACAGGTAGGGGATCACAGCACAGCGCCCAGTATAGTAACGAGGAG
Source organism: Bufotes viridis (assembly GCA_033119425.1). Lineage (NCBI taxonomy): Eukaryota > Metazoa > Chordata > Amphibia > Anura > Bufonidae > Bufotes > Bufotes viridis. The sequence goes on along the minus strand of CM065597.1, from coordinate 153,909,807 downwards.
GCCTCCATGACAGGTAGGGGATCACAGCACAGCGCCCAGTATAGTAACGAGGAGGCCTCCATGACAGGTAGGGGATCACAGCACAGCGCCCAGTATAGTAACGAGGAGGCCTCCATGACAGGTAGGGGATCACAGCACAGCGCCCAGTATAGTAACGAGGAGGCCTCCATGACAGGTAGGGGATCACAGCACAGCGCCCAGTATAGTAACGAGGAGGCCTCCATGACAGGTAGGGGATCACAGCACAGCGCCCAGTATAGTAACGAGGAGGCCTCCATGACAGGTAGGGGATCACAGCACAGCGCCCAGTATAGTAACGAGGAGGCCTCCATGACAGGTAGGGGATCACAGCACAGCGCCCAGTATAGTAACGAGGAGGCCTCCATGACAGGTAGGGGATCACAGCACAGCGCCCAGTATAGTAACGAGGAGGCCTCCATGACAGGTAGGGGATCACAGCACAGCGCCCAGTATAGTAACGAGGAGGCCTCCATGACAGGTAGGGATCACAGCACAGCGCCCAGTATAGTAACGAGGAGGCCTCCATGACAGGTAGGGGATCACAGCACAGCGCCCAGTATAGTAACGAGGAGGCCTCCATGACAGGTAGGGGATCACAGCACAGCGCCCAGTATAGTAACGAGGAGGCCTCCATGACAGGTAGGGGATCACAGCACAGCGCCCAGTATAGTAACGAGGAGGCCTCCATGACAGGTAGGGGATCACAGCACAGCGCCCAGTATAGTAACGAGGAGGCCTCCATGACAGGTAGGGGATCACAGCACAGCGCCCAGTATAGTAACGAGGAGGCCTCCATGACAGGTAGGGGATCACAGCACAGCGCCCAGTATAGTAACGAGGAGGCCTCCATGACAGGTAGGGGATCACAGCACAGCGCCCAGTATAGTAACGAGGAGGCCTCCATGACAGGTAGGGGATCACAGCACAGCGCCCAGTATAGTAACGAGGAGGCCTCCATGACAGGTAGGGGATCACAGCACAGCGCCCAGTATAGTAACGAGGAGGCCTCCATGACAGGTAGGGGATCACAGCACAGCGCCCAGTATAGTAACGAGGAGGCCTCCATGACAGGTAGGGGATCACAGCACAGCGCCCAGTATAGTAACGAGGAGGCCTCCATGACAGGTAGGGGATCACAGCACAGCGCCCAGTATAGTAACGAGGAGGCCTCCATGACAGGTAGGGGATCACAGCACAGCGCCCAGTATAGTAACGAGGAGGCCTCCATGACAGGTAGGGGATCACAGCACAGCGCCCAGTATAGTAACGAGGAGGCCTCCATGACAGGTAGGGGATCACAGCACAGCGCCCAGTATAGTAACGAGGAGGCCTCCATGACAGGTAGGGGATCACAGCACAGCGCCCAGTATAGTAACGAGGAGGCCTCCATGACAGGTAGGGGATCACAGCACAGCGCCCAGTATAGTAACGAGGAGGCCTCCATGACAGGTAGGGGATCACAGCACAGCGCCCAGTATAGTAACGAGGAGGCCTCCATGACAGGTAGGGGATCACAGCACAGCGCCCAGTATAGTAACGAGGAGGCCTCCATGACAGGTAGGGGATCACAGCACAGCGCCCAGTATAGTAACGAGGAGGCCTCCATGACAGGTAGGGGATCACAGCACAGCGCCCAGTATAGTAACGAGGAGGCCTCCATGACAGGTAGGGGATCACAGCACAGCGCCCAGTATAGTAACGAGGAGGCCTCCATGACAGGTAGGGGATCACAGCACAGCGCCCAGTATAGTAACGAGGAGGCCTCCATGACAGGTAGGGGATCACAGCACAGCGCCCAGTATAGTAACGAGGAGGCCTCCATGACAGGTAGGGGATCACAGCACAGCGCCCAGTATAGTAACGAGGAGGCCTCCATGACAGGTAGGGGATCACAGCACAGCGCCCAGTATAGTAACGAGGAGGCCTCCATGACAGGTAGGAGATCACAGCACAGCGCCAAGTATAGTAACGAGGAGGCCTCCATGACAGGTAGGGGATCACAGCACAGCGCCCAGTATAGTAACGAGGAGGCCTCCATGACAGGTAGGGGATCACAGCACAGCGCCCAGTATAGTAACGAGGAGGCCTCCATGACAGGTAGGGGATCACAGCACAGCGCCCAGTATAGTAACGAGGAGGCCTCCATGACAGGTAGGGGATCACAGCACAGCGCCCAGTATAGTAACGAGGAGGCCTCCATGACAGGTAGGGGATCACAGCACAGCGCCCAGTATAGTAACGAGGAGGCCTCCATGACAGGTAGGGGATCACAGCACAGCGCCCAGTATAGTAACGAGGAGGCCTCCATGACAGGTAGGGGATCACAGCACAGCGCCCAGTATAGTAACGAGGAGGCCTCCATGACAGGTAGGGGATCACAGCACAGCGCCCAGTATAGTAACGAGGAGGCCTCCATGACAGGTAGGGATCACAGCACAGCGCCCAGTATAGTAACGAGGAGGCCTCCATGACAGGTAGGGGATCACAGCACAGCGCCCAGTATAGTAACGAGGAGGCCTCCATGACAGGTAGGGGATCACAGCACAGCGCCCAGTATAGTAACGAGGAGGCCTCCATGACAGGTAGGGGATCACAGCACAGCGCCCAGTATAGTAACGAGGAGGCCTCCATGACAGGTAGGGGATCACAGCACAGCGCCCAGTATAGTAACGAGGAGGCCTCCATGACAGGTAGGGGATCACAGCACAGCGCCCAGTATAGTAACGAGGAGGCCTCCATGACAGGTAGGGGATCACAGCACAGCGCCCAGTATAGTAACGAGGAGGCCTCCATGACAGGTAGGGGATCACAGCACAGCGCCCAGTATAGTAACGAGGAGGCCTCCATGACAGGTAGGGGATCACAGCACAGCGCCCAGTATAGTAACGAGGAGGCCTCCATGACAGGTAGGGGATCACAGCACAGCGCCCAGTATAGTAACGAGGAGGCCTCCATGACAGGTAGGGGATCACAGCACAGCGCCCAGTATAGTAACGAGGAGGCCTCCATGACAGGTAGGGGATCACAGCACAGCGCCCAGTATAGTAACGAGGAGGCCTCCATGACAGGTAGGGGATCACAGCACAGCGCCCAGTATAGTAACGAGGAGGCCTCCATGACAGGTAGGGGATCACAGCACAGCGCCCAGTATAGTAACGAGGAGGCCTCCATGACAGGTAGGGGATCACAGCACAGCGCCCAGTATAGTAACGAGGAGGCCTCCATGACAGGTAGGGGATCACAGCACAGCGCCCAGTATAGTAACGAGGAGGCCTCCATGACAGGTAGGGGATCACAGCACAGCGCCCAGTATAGTAACGAGGAGGCCTCCATGACAGGTAGGGGATCACAGCACAGCGCCCAGTATAGTAACGAGGAGGCCTCCATGACAGGTAGGGGATCACAGCACAGCGCCCAGTATAGTAACGAGGAGGCCTCCATGACAGGTAGGGGATCACAGCACAGCGCCCAGTATAGTAACGAGGAGGCCTCCATGACAGGTAGGGGATCACAGCACAGCGCCCAGTATAGTAACGAGGAGGCCTCCATGACAGGTAGGGGATCACAGCACAGCGCCCAGTATAGTAACGAGGAGGCCTCCATGACAGGTAGGGGATCACAGCACAGCGCCCAGTATAGTAACGAGGAGGCCTCCATGACAGGTAGGGGATCACAGCACAGCGCCCAGTATAGTAACGAGGAGGCCTCCATGACAGGTAGGGGATCACAGCACAGCGCCCAGTATAGTAACGAGGAGGCCTCCATGACAGGTAGGGGATCACAGCACAGCGCCCAGTATAGTAACGAGGAGGCCTCCATGACAGGTAGGGGATCACAGCACAGCGCCCAGTATAGTAACGAGGAGGCCTCCATGACAGGTAGGGGATCACAGCACAGCGCCCAGTATAGTAACGAGGAGGCCTCCATGACAGGTAGGGGATCACAGCACAGCGCCCAGTATAGTAACGAGGAGGCCTCCATGACAGGTAGGGGATCACAGCACAGCGCCCAGTATAGTAACGAGGAGGCCTCCATGACAGGTAGGGGATCACAGCACAGCGCCCAGTATAGTAACGAGGAGGCCTCCATGACAGGTAGGGGATCACAGCACAGCGCCCAGTATAGTAACGAGGAGGCCTCCATGACAGGTAGGGGATCACAGCACAGCGCCCAGTATAGTAACGAGGAGGCCTCCATGACAGGTAGGGGATCACAGCACAGCGCCCAGTATAGTAACGAGGAGGCCTCCATGACAGGTAGGGGATCACAGCACAGCGCCCAGTATAGTAACGAGGAGGCCTCCATGACAGGTAGGGGATCACAGCACAGCGCCCAGTATAGTAACGAGGAGGCCTCCATGACAGGTAGGGGATCACAGCACAGCGCCCAGTATAGTAACGAGGAGGCCTCCATGACAGGTAGGGGATCACAGCACAGCGCCCAGTATAGTAACGAGGAGGCCTCCATGACAGGTAGGGGATCACAGCACAGCGCCCAGTATAGTAACGAGGAGGCCTCCATGACAGGTAGGGGATCACAGCACAGCGCCCAGTATAGTAACGAGGAGGCCTCCATGACAGGTAGGGGATCACAGCACAGCGCCCAGTATAGTAACGAGGAGGCCTCCATGACAGGTAGGGGATCACAGCACAGCGCCCAGTATAGTAACGAGGAGGCCTCCATGACAGGTAGGGGATCACAGCACAGCGCCCAGTATAGTAACGAGGAGGCCTCCATGACAGGTAGGGGATCACAGCACAGCGCCCAGTATAGTAACGAGGAGGCCTCCATGACAGGTAGGGGATCACAGCACAGCGCCCAGTATAGTAACGAGGAGGCCTCCATGACAGGTAGGGGATCACAGCACAGCGCCCAGTATAGTAACGAGGAGGCCTCCATGACAGGTAGGGGATCACAGCACAGCGCCCAGTATAGTAACGAGGAGGCCTCCATGACAGGTAGGGGATCACAGCACAGCGCCCAGTATAGTAACGAGGAGGCCTCCATGACAGGTAGGGGATCACAGCACAGCGCCCAGTATAGTAACGAGGAGGCCTCCATGACAGGTAGGGGATCACAGCACAGCGCCCAGTATAGTAACGAGGAGGCCTCCATGACAGGTAGGGGATCACAGCACAGCGCCCAGTATAGTAACGAGGAGGCCTCCATGACAGGTAGGGGATCACAGCACAGCGCCCAGTATAGTAACGAGGAGGCCTCCATGACAGGTAGGGGATCACAGCACAGCGCCCAGTATAGTAACGAGGAGGCCTCCATGACAGGTAGGGGATCACAGCACAGCGCCCAGTATAGTAACGAGGAGGCCTCCATGACAGGTAGGGGATCACAGCACAGCGCCCAGTATAGTAACGAGGAGGCCTCCATGACAGGTAGGGGATCACAGCACAGCGCCCAGTATAGTAACGAGGAGGCCTCCATGACAGGTAGGGGATCACAGCACAGCGCCCAGTATAGTAACGAGGAGGCCTCCATGACAGGTAGGGGATCACAGCACAGCGCCCAGTATAGTAACGAGGAGGCCTCCATGACAGGTAGGGGATCACAGCACAGCGCCCAGTATAGTAACGAGGAGGCCTCCATGACAGGTAGGGGATCACAGCACAGCGCCCAGTATAGTAACGAGGAGGCCTCCATGACAGGTAGGGGATCACAGCACAGCGCCCAGTATAGTAACGAGGAGGCCTCCATGACAGGTAGGGGATCACAGCACAGCGCCCAGTATAGTAACGAGGAGGCCTCCATGACAGGTAGGGGATCACAGCACAGCGCCCAGTATAGTAACGAGGAGGCCTCCATGACAGGTAGGGGATCACAGCACAGCGCCCAGTATAGTAACGAGGAGGCCTCCATGACAGGTAGGGGATCACAGCACAGCGCCCAGTATAGTAACGAGGAGGCCTCCATGACAGGTAGGGGATCACAGCACAGCGCCCAGTATAGTAACGAGGAGGCCTCCATGACAGGTAGGGGATCACAGCACAGCGCCCAGTATAGTAACGAGGAGGCCTCCATGACAGGTAGGGGATCACAGCACAGCGCCCAGTATAGTAACGAGGAGGCCTCCATGACAGGTAGGGGATCACAGCACAGCGCCCAGTATAGTAACGAGGAGGCCTCCATGACAGGTAGGGGATCACAGCACAGCGCCCAGTATAGTAACGAGGAGGCCTCCATGACAGGTAGGGGATCACAGCACAGCGCCCAGTATAGTAACGAGGAGGCCTCCATGACAGGTAGGGGATCACAGCACAGCGCCCAGTATAGTAACGAGGAGGCCTCCATGACAGGTAGGGGATCACAGCACAGCGCCCAGTATAGTAACGAGGAGGCCTCCATGACAGGTAGGGGATCACAGCACAGCGCCCAGTATAGTAACGAGGAGGCCTCCATGACAGGTAGGGGATCACAGCACAGCGCCCAGTATAGTAACGAGGAGGCCTCCATGACAGGTAGGGGATCACAGCACAGCGCCCAGTATAGTAACGAGGAGGCCTCCATGACAGGTAGGGGATCACAGCACAGCGCCCAGTATAGTAACGAGGAGGCCTCCATGACAGGTAGGGGATCACAGCACAGCGCCCAGTATAGTAACGAGGAGGCCTCCATGACAGGTAGGGGATCACAGCACAGCGCCCAGTATAGTAACGAGGAGGCCTCCATGACAGGTAGGGGATCACAGCACAGCGCCCAGTATAGTAACGAGGAGGCCTCCATGACAGGTAGGGGATCACAGCACAGCGCCCAGTATAGTAACGAGGAGGCCTCCATGACAGGTAGGGGATCACAGCACAGCGCCCAGTATAGTAACGAGGAGGCCTCCATGACAGGTAGGGGATCACAGCACAGCGCCCAGTATAGTAACGAGGAGGCCTCCATGACAGGTAGGGGATCACAGCACAGCGCCCAGTATAGTAACGAGGAGGCCTCCATGACAGGTAGGGGATCACAGCACAGCGCCCAGTATAGTAACGAGGAGGCCTCCATGACAGGTAGGGGATCACAGCACAGCGCCCAGTATAGTAACGAGGAGGCCTCCATGACAGGTAGGGGATCACAGCACAGCGCCCAGTATAGTAACGAGGAGGCCTCCATGACAGGTAGGGGATCACAGCACAGCGCCCAGTATAGTAACGAGGAGGCCTCCATGACAGGTAGGGGATCACAGCACAGCGCCCAGTATAGTAACGAGGAGGCCTCCATGACAGGGGATCACAGCACAGCGCCCAGTATAGTAACGAGGAGGCCTCCATGACAGGGGATCACAGCACAGCGCCCAGTATAGTAACGAGGAGGCCTCCATGACAGGTAGGGGATCACAGCACAGCGCCCAGTATAGTAACGAGGAGGCCTCCATGACAGGTAGGGATCACAGCACAGCGCCCAGTATAGTAACGAGGAGGCCTCCATGACAGGTAGGGATCACAGCACAGCGCCCAGTATAGTAACGAGGAGGCCTCCATGACAGGTAGGGGATCACAGCACAGCGCCCAGTATAGTAACGAGGAGGCCTCCATGACAGGTAGGGCGATCACAGCACAGCGCCCAGTATAGTAACGAGGAGGCCTCCATGACAGGTAGGGATCACAGCACAGCGCCCAGTATAGTAACGAGGAGGCCTCCATGACAGGTAGGGGATCACAGCACAGCGCCCAGTATAGTAACGAGGAGGCCTCCATGACAGGTAGGGGATCACAGCACAGCGCCCAGTATAGTAACGAGGAGGCCTCCATGACAGGTAGGGGATCACAGCACAGCGCCCAGTATAGTAACGAGGAGGCCTCCATGACAGGTAGGGGATCACAGCACAGCGCCCAGTATAGTAACGAGGAGGCCTCCATGACAGGTAGGGGATCACAGCACAGCGCCCAGTATAGTAACGAGGAGGCCTCCATGACAGGTAGGGGATCACAGCACAGCGCCCAGTATAGTAACGAGGAGGCCTCCATGACAGGTAGGGATCACAGCACAGCGCCCAGTATAGTAGCGAGGAGGCCTCCATGACAGGTAGGGGATCACAGCACAGCGCCCAGTATAGTAACGAGGAGGCCTCCATGACAGGTAGGAGATCACAGCACAGCGCCCAGTATAGTAATGAGGAGGCCTCCATGACAGGTAGGGGATCACAGCACAGCGCCCAGTATAGTAACGAGGAGGCCTCCATGACAGGTAGGAGATCACAGCACAGCGCCCAGTATAGTAATGAGGAGGCCTCCATGACAGGTAGGGGATCACAGCACAGCGCCCAGTATAGTAACGAGGAGGCCTCCATGACAGGTAGGAGATCACAGCACAGCGCCCAGTATAGTAACGAGGAGGCCTCCATGACAGGTAGGGGATCACAGCACAGCGCCCAGTATAGTAACGAGGAGGCCTCCATGACAGGTAGGGGATCACAGCACAGCGCCCAGTATAGTAACGAGGAGGCCTCCATGACAGGTAGGGGATCACAGCACAGCGCCCAGTATAGTAACGAGGAGGCCTCCATGACAGGTAGGGGATCACAGCACAGCGCCCAGTATAGTAACCAGGAGGCCTCCATGACAGGTAGGGGATCACAGCACAGCGCCCAGTTTGGTGCAGAGATGTTCAGAGGAGACGCTATAGGGGCGTCTTATGTGTCACTGGTGTGGACGTAAATAAACCACAAGACGTGATTTGTATGACAGGTCTGTGTGCGATGTCTGACCAGGATGGGCATCTAAATAGTTAAAATGTCTGACCCCGAGATGGCGGCACATGACCCGGCAGACATCGTGCAGTCTATAAAAACGTATGAGCGTGGATAGAGGATAGCCGGAGGGGGCAGAAATCATGATCCATAGGGCGGATTCACACCAGGCTAGTGGTGTAGGTGAAGAGGATTTATACCGCTGATGGAAGCCGCTGTACAGTCATACAGATGTGCCCCACACCACGCGGTATACATTACTGGGCGCCTCTGTATAAAATAGCGTAGAATATGTAACAGAGGCCAACGGGTGACGGGGCCCCATACATCGAGCATGCACTGCACACACAAAGTGATCATAGAGCTCCTGTCCCATGTAATACTCTATATCACCGCACTCACCTGACCAGTCCACTTGTCACAGATGTGGGTTTGCTACCATTGCATCCAGTCCACATAATCTCCAGATTGATACATTGTAGCAAACTATTAGGACAGGAGAGAGACACCACGATTAGAGGATTGCCAGGAGGACCTGTAGAGGTATAATTGCACTACACCAGCGCCCTCCTCGCCGCCATGGTACAGCACGTGATATAACGAGCCGCGTGTTCTAATATCTCTTTTTATTGTTCATTACATCGTTGTGGATCGTACAAATCGCTTTGTCCTGTATCGTGTGCATCGGTGGAATGATAATACAATAATTATAAAACAACCCCTGCGTGTACCGGAGGTGGAGGAAGGGTCTAGACCCCCTCCGCAGACATCCCCCGAATCCACATCGCCTCCCCAAGAATGAGTGCGATGTGAGGCGGCCGCCCTCCCCCGGCGCCAGAGCGGGACGACCGCCTCCACTCACACACTCATTGTATATATTATATGTCATAAATAGTTTTTCTTCATTTTTTTTTATAGTTTTTACAGAAACGAAATTCATTGCTCTTAATAAATCCAAACTACTTCAAACTGAACGACATTCATCGCGTGAACAGACACATACAGCGGAATACTTCAGAGAACGAGACAGAATACATGAGAATTGTTCTGATACGTAAGATTAAACAATATGGACAATCTACCGCCGCAGTACACACCGCCATCCACTGCGCCTAGGAGAGAGCTTCTCTACTACGAATACTTGTGGAGCCGCAGCCCCGGCATATATATATATATATCTATAGCTCCTCTATGGATGGATTCAGCTTTCTTTTACTCTAGGAATATAACGTAACGATAAATCCTGCGTTCCTCTCAGTCGCCGCACCGTCCCCTCCCGGCATTGTCCACCGCAGCAAACAGTCACTGCCGTGTATAGAAAGTGTCTCTTAGTTTCTCCTTGGATCAGGAGTGCAGCAGTTTATCATCTCCTTTGTATCACGTGGTATTAAAATGGGAACTTCCTGAAGGTTTCTGGGTGTTTTTTTTTTTTTTACGTTTCGAGGGAATAATTTAATCCAGTCGGTGTCGTTTTGGCAGCCATTTTTATTCTACATCTTGTTTTCTTTTAGTTTTTTCACTTCTTTTGGTCAGTTTGTTCACAGGCGACAGATTTGGCTACAACTCGTCGGACCTGATGACGTGGAACAGGGTGACGTTGTAGAGGACCTGGTGTCCGTTATTCCAGGCGTACAGAGCACGATCCTTGGGGTTGTAGTCCAACATGGAGATGTGGGAGTACCTGTTTTGGAAGGGGATGTCGATGTACTCGTAGTTGGAGGTGTTGGTCTGGTAAGCGTAGTGCACTTTGGTTCCTCCAGAATATCCATTGGTGACGTAGAGAGTCCCGCAGATCATGAAGGCCTCGCCGGCGCTTCTCTTTGGGTAACCCGTATTCCAGGTCTTCAGGATCTGGAGGGTGTTGGGGTCCAGTTTGCTGATCACAATGTTCCCAGCGTTTTGATTGGTGGCATAAACCACCCATAATCCATTTTCATCCACCATTATGTCTATGTCCGACTGGCCCCCCCAGGCGTAGTGGTAGACGTTGGTGTAACCAGCTGAGTCCAAGCTGCGCGTCTTCAGGATTGTCTCTGACTTCAAGTCAAATCTGATGATGATGTGACTTTGGAATTTATTGAAATATATGGATCCGTTATATACAACCTGGCCGGTCCCAGACCAAGGGTGGGGCAGGCGGTGAGAGGTAAAGTTGTCGCTGTTCATGAAGTCCTCCATCGACCTGTACTCCCTTACAAACCTGTTATTGTGGTATCCGTCCATGTACCAGACCTGCAGGAGCAAGAGACACATTAACAACTGTTCACAGCAGCACAGAGGATTTCAGGAGAGGAGCCAGATAGTAAGAGGGGAGTTATCCTGCGATGAAACAAGTGCTGACAGGGGATGGCATGGAGGTAAATGGTGGAATGGGCAGCACAGAGTATTTCAGGAGAGGAGTGTGTCAGTCTAGTAGGGAAGGTCATAGGCTGGGAATGCAGGAGCAGCCCCCAGCAGCACAGAGTATTTCAGGAGAGGAGTGTCCTGGTCTAGTAAGGAAGGTCACAGGTTGGGAATGCAGGAGCAGCCCCCAGCAGAACAGAGTATTTTAGGAGAGGAGTGTGCTGGTCTAGTAAGGAAGGTCACAAGCTGGGAATGCAGGAGCAGCCCCCAGCAGCACAGAGTGTTTTAGGAGAGGAGCGTGCTGGTCTAGTGGGGGAGGTTACAAGCTGGGAAGGAAGGAGCAGCCCCCAGCAGCACAGAGTATTTCAGGAGAGGAGTGTGCTGGTCTAGTGGAGGAGGTCACAGGCTGAGAATGCAGGAGCAACCCCCAGCAGCACAGAGTATTTCGGGAGAGGAGTGTGCTGCTCTAGTGGGGGAGGTTAAGAGCTGGGAAGGAAGGAGCAGCCCCCAGCAGCACAGAGTATTTCAGGAGAGGAGTGTGCTGGTTTATTAGGGGAGGTCACAGGCTGAGAATGCAGGAGCAGCCCCCAGCAGCACAGAGTATTTCAGGAGGGGAGCGTGCTGGTTTATTAGGGGAAGTCACAGGCTGAGAATGCAGGAGCAGCCCCCAGCAGCACAGAGTGTTTCAGGAGTCACTAAGGTAGTGATCTGATAATACATTTTCTAGTTGTTCTTATCCTTATAGATTAATCTTCCTGACTGAATTCTTAGCTCCATAAAGCCTGAGGGGCTTCAGACGTCCCTGGGTTCCCTCCAAATCTTTCCGTTTGGTGCCGGCATGAATGCTCCCCTACAGCGACGTCCTGCGAAGATCGCGGCCACAGCATTTACATATGACATTTCCACTGTGAATGCCACAAAAGGATTTCCCTGCAGCACCTTCCCCGCGAGGCGGTGAGACTGCAGAGCGGGGGCCACAAATGCCCTTCTAATGGGGCGGATGCGCCCGTCTGTTATCACTACATCATCCTCCGACTATAGGGGGTGCAGCCCCAACAGTGACCCCTAAGGGTGCGCTACAGGCCCCTGACACATAGGAGGAAACCATTGGGGCCTGGTTACACAGCACACTGCTCTTAGGGGATACTCTCACCTGCAGGACACGTGCTCGGGGACCTCCACTGAAGGGAATGGAGAGACACCTGCGCAGCCTTCAGGACCTCCACTGAAGGTGACACCTGCATCTCTCAGACATTCATGGCATGTACTGTGGGTCTAGGGTCAGTATGTCTCCTAAAACAGGAATATCTGTGTCCGGGAAAGCTGGGTGACTACCAACATGGCTACTGTTATCAGTCTCACCAACCTTGGCAAGGTATGGGAATTGCAGATCTGCCCCGTTACGTTGTATTACCCGCCCTGCAATACATAACCAGGCGGATCAGGGTCCTAGGTAAGACTAGTGACGCCCCCTTGGGGACGGTGTAACGGTGGCCATGTTGGTTGTGACCCAGTTCCCCAGAAATGAGAAGCGTTGGATGGATGGACGAGTCCTGCTTCTCCATCAGCAGCCGCAGTGGGTGATAATTCAGGTAAATGCCACTTACCCTGTTATCTCCTTCTGGAGCCAGAGGATCCGTCATCCACGAGCCGAACCTGGATCCAGACGCCTTGATTGTGACCGGCTCACTGATGCCCGTCAGCTTCCCACAGGCTGCAAAACACCGGGAAATATCACAAGTTTATATCCTCCCGTTCCATCCTAGACGGCTGACATATGGTTATATGGAGGAGTAATACTCTGCAGATCTCTGAGTGAGGGTTTTACTACCAGATCTAAATGTCACATCCTCCATCTTCCATCTCATGTCAGCGGATGGGAGAGGGTTAATTGGGTTTGGTGCAGAGATCAGCGTCGCCCCGTGTACTGACCCGATAATATTACCTTACGGATGAGCCGGGGACGAGACGCCTCCGCTTATTAACCTTTACATTGTGCCCACCGGGTCGGTATGTATACAGGGGTTACTTACAGCTGCCGTACTGCAGGGGTTAAGGGGTTAGATTTCTGCTCTGAGGCCCCTTCTTCCCAGATTTCGGATTTTAATAACTATTGTTAACCAGTTCACTGCTGCATGGGTCGTAGAATAGGTTCAGTACTGCAGATATTGCGTCCTTTAGCTCTGCTCCTTTAGGCCCAGCTCTGTGCAATCTCTATTGGAGACAGTGGTTGGACAAAATTATCAAACTCCAAAATCTTGGGGTGCACTGATCCCCCTCAGTCAGCAGCATAAGGCTAGGTCTACACGACGACATTTGTCGCGCGACAATTTTTATAATGATAGTCTATGATGTCGCATTCAGACATGCGGCATTCTGCGATGCAACAGTTGCAGAAAAATCCATCTCGCGACCATACACTATCATTATAAAAATTGTCGCACAACATTAATGCAACAAAATGTGGCGTGACAAATGTCGTTGTGTAGACCTAGCCTTAAGGTGAAAGACCTCCTAGGCACAAGCCCTCGTGGTTCCCCCTCCTGATGCTGAATAATCCCAGTGTGTGACCAGTGGCTCCAGTTTAGCTGCGTTATCTACAGGACGCAGCCGTAGTCTGAACCTCCGGATCTGCACCCGGACTGATAACATTGCTCCTCTCCATCTTTTACTTTTTCAAAAATTCTAAAAATGTGAAAGCAGCTGGACAATGAGTGACTGCGGGTGATCACCCCCCCCAGATCTTAGACTGAATGATCACATGTGGGCTCGTTCACACGACCGTATGGTTTTGAGGTCCGTTTTTCACAGATCCGTTGTGTCTTTTTTTCCGTTCCATTTTTCCACAAAAACAGGAACTTTGTAATCATTGCAAACACATGCAAAATGGGCTGGGCAAAGCATTTCTACAGCGTGGATCCGCAAAAATCTGGTGACATACGGACATGTGTTCCGTATGCATTCCGTTTTTTATACTGACCCGTTGACTTGAATAAAGCCACTGAACGTGATTTGCAGACGATAATTGGACTTGACTCAAAATGTTGCGGAATGGAAATATGGTAACAGAATGCATACGGAGTACATTCCGTTTTTTGTGTGTGGATACATTGAAATGAATGGTTCCGTATACGGAACGCAAAAGACGGCCCGTATAAAGAAAGCAAAAAAAAAACCTTTGTGTGAACTAGCCCTTAATGTGACCATTAACTGTGTAACTGTGACCATTGGCGGTGCCCGCACTACGGAGGAGATAGCTATTATCAAAGCCTCTTCCACCGCTGAAGTCGCCGTGACCCTGAGCAAGAAGCGTCACACGTGAGATAGGACGTCTTCTCTACCGCTCATTATTCCTCAGTCTCTCTCATCTGTCATTGAAATGTCACCGGAGACGTCTAATTAATTGCAGTCTGTCTGGCGGCATTTAATCTGCAGCAGTCAGGCCGCCCTATAAGGTCCCGTAACGTCCCCACAGTGACCCGTCCCAGGATTTGGACCAATGTGTCATCGGGAGAACAAACCTTCTGCCGCCCGGTCGTCTTCGTGACATCGGTCATTTGGGATTAAAAATAACTCACTTGGCCGGGTCATTGCCACAGGCCCGAAGCGCGGCGGTTAATTACCGGCCATTCCCAGCTGGAGCGGGGACCTGCAGAGGACGTCAGTCAGGGATCTGGGGCCCCCCCCCCCCCATCCCCTTCCTCCGCTGTTTTACTGGGTTGACATTTAAGCGGTAGGAACGGCTGGCAGCCAAATGTAGCGGGAATATGTCCAGAACGGATTGGGAGCCTCTTATCTGCATACTGAGCCCCTATCAATGGGGACCCAGCCAGGAGCCATGATGTGTGGGGGACACATCATAGGAGGGGGGCTCCTGGCATGGGGGGAAAACAGGTCAGAGCTGGCGATGTTTTCTGACGCTTTTCAATAAAGGGCAGCACTTCCATAGAATATCAGAAAAGTACTGTAGATTTTACCGATCCCCCTTCCATACATACAGCGAATACACGTCATTAACCATATGGACGGATGCAGTGTGCACACAGCCCAATGAGGAGCAATGCTTTAAGGGAAAACCTCCGTTATTATTGATGGCCCGCGAAGCTCAGGCCCTGTACCCGGAGTCCTGGCGGCCCCCTATCACCTTCCTAGCAGCAGCTGCCGGGCGGCTCATTGCTTTACCTGTAGGATGTTATATTTAGTCGGATGAGGACGGAGCAATCATTTTTCTCTCTCTCTGATGAGAGCTCTGCCCGGGGATGGAGAAATCTTCTCGTTTGCTCAGCCTAAATCCGATAATGTGCACGGAAATTGCTGAAATCCTTCAGTGTGGGGGAAGGGGGGATAAATTCTGCATCTGAATGAAGGACTACCCCTAACCATTTCCAGAAACGTGGCCACGTGGCCCAGTGATTACAGCGTGGGGTGAGCATCATCTTATGGTCTGTGCTGAATATAATCTGGAGAGGATGGTGGATTTATAAAGCTTTTGTATTAGGGCTCATTCACGTGACCGTGTTCGGCGAATCGTGGATTCGCCGAACACGGATATTGACATATGGATGCGAACAGCACACGGTGTTCTCTCCACAATTTTTGCAGCCCATTGAAATGAGAGACAAAATGCTGACAAAAAATACGGTCTTGTGCATGGGGCCGTACTTGCCTACTGATCTTGAGCGGCATTATGTTTCATCCTCCAGTCACATGTAGAGCTGCATCCAAAATTCTGCTGTCGATAGGAATCCGTCAACGCCCTGCCGACAGACACAGGCACAAGCAACCCCTGCACGGCGGCCAGGATTCAACTTGAATGGGTCTGCATTCGTCCGTTCCGCAAAAAGATAGGACATTTTCTATCTTTTTGCGGTACGGAAGAACGGAACCCCAAAGAAGCGCTCCGTAGTGTTCCGTTCTGTGATTCTGTTCCGCATCTCCGGATTTGCGAACCCATTGAAGTGAATGGGTCTGCATCCGTGATGCGGAATGCACACGGAACGGTGCCTGTGTATTGTGGATCTGCAAATGCGGTCCGCAATACGGCAACGGGCAGCACACATTCGTGTGCATGAGCCCTTAGACTTCGGGTCAAGGCGCTCACATCTCCGGACCAGCAGGCAGCAACAGTGCCATGTGTGCGGATGTGACAGCACCATGAGAAACCAGCAGAACTGTGAATGCAGCTCTGGGTGGATTAGAGTTTTAGACATGATAAGGCTTTGTGATCAGTCTAACCTCTATAACGCTGGGTTCAGACCTGAGCGTTTCTGAGACGTGCGTTTTCCGAGCGTTTTTGTCGCACGTTTTATGCTCGTTTTTGGCAATAGTAAACGTGCGTTTTACGCGCGTTTGTGTGATTGACTGCAGTGTTGTCCAATGACCAAATATCCCTGTCTATATGAAGTTTGGCCTTTCCAGCATGTTGCAAATTCATAAACGCGCGTTCGAACGCGCGTTTTCAGTGTCAAAAACGTGCAAAATACAAGCGTTGCGCGTTCCCATTGCAGTCTATGGGCCAAAACGCGCGACAAACGCCCCAAAAAAAGCTCAAGTACTTGTTTATGCGTCGGGCGTTTTTCAGCGTGTTCGAACACTCTGTAAAACGCGAAAATGTGAACCAGTCCCATAGGGAAGCATTGGTTTGCATCGGTTATGCGTTTTACAGCGCGTTCAAACGCGCTGTAAAACGCGCAAGTATGAACTGAGGGTAACAGTATTTGTAAAGTTGCTCTGCATGAAGCATTTGGAGGTTATGGGGGTCAGTTACAAAGACTAGCTGTTTTACGCTGGTCTTTGTTTCCCCCCTGCACTGCCGGAGGGTCGTACAATTTATGATGTCATTTGCGACATCTGCGGCGGTCCGTGCGCCTACTCCCTGACTGGGGTAGGTTTCACTCCTCTTTTATACCTGACACCAGCCCCCACCATGCCCAAGTGGCGAGGACGGTGTAAAAACACTTGTGTCACAAAATATTGTGCAATGGGGGTTTAAAAAGTCGCAAAAACTGATAAAAATGTTTGTGAATGACCCCCAATTTCTAGATATTGTGTATATTGTGTCCCCTCGTCTCATTATAACGCTGTTTTTCCGCCTCTGCCCATCTAGATGCCATATGGTGTCTCTGCTGTGAACGTTACTCACAACCATACAACAGATTGTGCGTTCCTGTTCTCCACGCACAGTAGACTCTGCTACATAGCTCTGCGTCTATGTCTCTTAATGATGAGCGCTGCTGTGAATGACTGTCCCATCCCTCACACAATAGATAATGCTGGAAGAAGATCATTCCAACACCTCAGATCCACATGTAAAGCAGCACAGCTACGCTGGCGATACCTCGATTAGCCTGGAATCACTGTCGGACATAGATCCAGCAGGAGGGAGAAGTGCACGCCGCGTGTGAGGGTCGCATAGGATGCGGGAGCGTGGCGGGAAAATTGTGCGAGTGCGCACACAAATTCAGTCAGTTTTGATTGCGTTATTCAGTTTTTTCCGCGAGAGTGCAATACATTTTGCACGCGTGTGAGAAAAAACTGAATGTGGTACCCAGCCCCGAACGCGGACTCCTTCACTGAAGTTCTGGTTTGGGATCGGTGTTCTGTAGATTTAATTATTTTCCATTATAACAAGTAAAAGATCCAATGTGGGGTTAAAAAATAATAATAATGTAACTCACCTCATCCACTTGATCGCGCAGCCGGGCTCATCTTCTTCTTCTTGCAGGACCTGGCTGGAGAAGGACCTTTGGTGACGTCACCATGTGGTGAGCGCGATGACTTCAGCGCAGTTCCGTCTCCTTAGCAACCATTCGTGCAAATCGCACCGCATCCGCATTTGCTTGCGATTTTCATGCATCGCCATTCATTTCTATGGGGCCTGCGTTGCGTGAAAAATGCAGAATTTAGAACCTGCTGCGATTTTCACACAACTCACAAGTGATGCGGGAAAATCACCGCTCATCTGCACGGCCTCATTGAAGTGAATGGGTCCGGATTCAGTGCGAGTGCAATGCGTTCACCTCGCACATTGCAGCCGCGCAGAATTCTCTCCCGTGTGAAAGGGGCCTTACTCTCCTGCGTTGATGCATAAACTGCACAAGATTCTCCTCCGCCGTCAGTGGGATGCAAACCGCGCCAATGTTCCCTGACTGGGGGTGGGGCATTGTCAGTTTATTACAAGTGCACCCAGGGTCTCCATCCATAAATATCATCGATAGGGCCGTAGTTTTGGCCCCCATCCGATCCGCATTTTTGGGGGATTGGATGCAGACCCATTCATTTCAATGTGTCCGCAAAAAAAAATAGACCATGTCTTATTCTTGACCTTTTTGAGGACAAGAATAGACATTTTTAACATAGTGCTGGACCTGCCGAAGGGAAAATGCGGGATGCACACGGCCAATATCCTTGTTTTACGGATCTGTGATTTGCAGACACAAAAACAGATATAATGGCGTGCAGGAGGCGATACTCTGCATACAGCAGTGGTGAATCTGCATCCCTAGAGCCTTAGGACATCATCCCTGCATAGCCCCCGCTCCTTACCGGAGTGATCCGGGCTGCAGATGTTTACGTGGGAATGGCTGATAATGCATGACACACGTGCATCACACACATTATAGTTTATGGTTCCGTGAAAACCACGGATGCAATACTGATGCCATCCATGTTTCACAGATCATTAGGGCTCATTCAGTCAGCCGTGGTTGGGCCGTTCCCTGCATTGGGGACTGCAATTTGCGATCCCCAATGCACGGGCAACCTCCGTACGGCCGCCGGGATGAATCCAGTCCCAACTTGAATGGGTCTGCATTTGTCCATTCCGCAAAAAGATAGAGAAAGTTTTATCTTTGTACGGATGCACTCCATAGTGTTCCAGTCCGTATCTCCGGATTCTCTATACGCGCCGCAAAAAAAACGCAATGGACACAGAAAGAAAATCTGTGGCTGGTTCCTGGGATATTACTAGACCCACATGTACATTGCACAGTGGCAGTGAGATCTCACAGGATGGCCGTGAATTACTGATCATTACCTGTGCCCCATAATGAATGTTACTGAGGACAGCTATAGAGTGTAATATACCGCCATGCTATATAATGATATACACCGCCATGCTATATAATGGTATACACCGCCATGCTATATAATGAAATACACCGCCATGCTATATAATGAAATACACCGCCATGGTATATAATGGTATACACCGCCATGGTATATACTGCCATGCTATATAATGGTATACACCGCCATGCTATATAATGGTATACACCGCCATGCTATATAATGATATACACCGCCATGGTATATAATGGTATATACTGCCATGCTATATAATGGTATACACCGCCATGCTATATCATAGTATACACCTCTATGCTATATAATGGTATACACCGCCATGGTATATAATGATATAACTGCCATGGTATATAATGGTATATACTGCCATGATATATAATGGTATACACTGCCATGCTATATAATGGTATACACCACCATGTTATATAATGGTATACACCACCATGCTATATAATGGTATATACCACCATGCTATATAATGGTATACACCTCCATGCTATATAATGGTATACACCGCCATGTTATATAATGTATACACCACCATACTATATAATGGTATATACTACCATGCTATATAATGGTATACACCATGCCATGCTAATAAATATCATGTATGTATACACGCATTCCATGCTATATAATGGTATACACCATGCTATATAGATACCTTATGGTATATAATGATATAACTGCCATGGTATATAATGGTATACACCACCATGTTATATAATGGTATACACCGCCATGTTATATAATGGTATACACCACCATGCTATATAATGGTATATACCGCCATGCTATATAATGGTATACACCTCCATGCTATATAATGGTATATACTGCCATGCTATATAATGGTATACACCACCATGTTATATAATGGTATACACCACCATGTTATATAATGGTATACACCGCCATGCTATATAATGGTATACACCACCATGCTATATAATGGTATACACCGCCATGCTATATAATGGTATACACCTCTATGCTATATAATGGTATACACCGCCATGCTATATAATGGTATACACCACCATGCTATATAATGGTATACACTGCCATGCTATATAATGGTATACACCGCCATGCTATATAATGGTATATACCGCCATGCTATATAATGGTATACACCTCTATGCTATATAATGGTATACACCGCCATGCTATATAATGGTATTCACCTCCATGGTATATAATGATATACACCGCCATGGTATATAATGGTATATACTGCCATGATATATAATGGTATACACTGCCATGCTATATAATGGTATACACCACCATGTTATATAATGGTATACACCGCCATGCTATATAATGGTATACACCACCATGCTATATAATGGTATACACTGCCATGCTATATAATGGTATACACCGCCATGCTATATAATGGTATACACCGCCATGCTATATAATAGTATACACCGCCATGCTATATAATGGTATACACCGCCATGCTATATAATGGTATACACCACCATGTTATATAATGGTATACACCACCATGCTATATAATGGTATACACCTCTATGCTATATAATGGTATACACCTCCATGCTATATAATGGTATACACCGCCATGCTATATAATGGTATACACCGCCATGCTATATAATGGTATATACCGCCATGCTATATAATGGTATACACCGCCATGCTATATAATAGTATACACCGCCATGCTATATAATGGTATATACCGCATAATGTGATATACCGCCATGCTATATAGGGTAATGTACTGCCATGCTATATAGTGTAATATACCGCCAGACTCCGGTATTATCAGTAGCACATGGTAGATGGGGCCCTGGTACAGAGTCTGCATTGGGGCCCAGGCAGCAGGTATTTATATTAGGACTGGGACACCCGCCATTGTGTCTGGAGACTTACTGCCGGCTCCAAGGTTCAGTGTTTTATAAAGGGGCAGACGGCTCTTCCTCACCTGCCAGCAGCCTGTCGCCCCTTCTCCCGGTCCCCCCCCTATAGCCGCTCCGTCCATGTCTCCTGTCCCTCCGGATTCCTCCTCATCTCCCGTTTCAGACTGGAGCATTGTAAGGGCGTGTTCACAAAGGCATTTTTTTTGCAGTTTTTGCAGCCAGTGCCATAATGTGTTACATAGGAAGAATTCTGCTTCTGTCTTTTTCTGGATGCACCCCTAGCTTTGGCTTCAAAAACTGGATCAAAATGACAGATGTGAAAGGGCCCCAGTGTGAGCGGATTGTAAGAGCGTGCAGCACCCTGATGCCGCTGGGCACGCCCGCAGGTCTGCCACCTTATCTGCTGATCTGCTCTTTTCTCTCCAGCAATCACTGCAGTAATTGGAGGTGACCTGTGTGAATGGCTGCAGCAAGAGCCGTCCTTCATTCATCATGAAGACACACTGCAAGCCCCGAGCAGAGCCCTTCATACCGCCCGCTGACAACCGCCAGGTACAAGGCATCCAGTGCCACGCTATACCGGGCACAGCACACATTTTCTAAGCCATATCTAGATTTACCCCATTCAATAAAATTAATTTGGATATAGCAGAGCTGAGTTGTCACAGGTTTATGCCTGCGTATTAAATCTTCACCATGCAAGCTTCATTGACAGACTCAGCTCTGCTACATCTATACATTGACATAGAATGAAATTAGCATCCCACTGCCCGTGTGGAGCCCCGAATTCTTTGTGTTTTGCTAACTAACCTTCCCATGTATTATAGTAAGTCATCAGAAAGCAAATTCGCCTCTGCTGTTCTGTGACTGCGCCCGGGGAGCACCGCTAGCTACGGTTATGGGTGTTTGGAGATGGAGGTAGCAGGCTGTCGCCACCATGACAGGTCTGAGCCTACCTAATTTTTGCATGCATGCACGAAGCCTCTCTTCAAGATTTGACACTCTGCTCTGAAGTTCCTCGTAGTCATAGGCGCCAATCTCCTCCTGAAGCTCGTTTAGAACTGACGTCAGATTCTGGACCTCCTCCTTAAACTGCAATACCAATTTGGCATCGGCTTTGTACTCTTCCAACACTGGTATCAGAGGCCTAAGTTCCTCCATTTTCGCTTTTATTGCCTGCAAGGTTAAAATAAGCTGGTTCAGTGCTCTGCATGCAAAACTTGGCAACACCCTGTCCTGCCCCTGCGCCTGCCCTGCCTGCCCGGCCCTACATGGGTGCAGTGGTGCGTGAGCCCTAACCGTGCCAGGAGAGCTGTCAAAAAATCCTCCGCACAACTTATTTGGGAAAGGCCTTTATTAGTCATTTTTTTTTTCAAATGCAACATCTTATGGTTACATGCTTCTTGGTTTTCTTAAAACACATACACAAAGGTTTTCTGTTTTTAAAAAAACAAAAAAGGCAGAAGGCATTGACAGAGGGTTAAAAATTCTTCATGAAATGCCGCTACATTCACATGCAAAGGAAGATTGGAATTCAACGTGTTGAACGTTCCTTAGTGAAATAGCTCTAATTGGGAGAATAAAGATTACAAAAATAAATTAAAAAGAGGAAAAAAGGAGGAAATTCTGATTGGTGCCCAAACTGTGTCTCTTTCATGGGAACATGGGAGTTAACTCTTCAGTCACTTATTTAGCCCTGCAATCAAGAAAATGAAATAGCGGTGAAGAGTCTGAGCACTGATCTGCATTCATCAACAAGCTTCCTTCCAGTGCTGGCACTACACATCCTGCAGGCAGGGGGCGCTAGGTGACCTCTCCTCCCTTCCATACTGCTTGGATCCCAGATCTGGTCTCCCTCTGCCCGTGGCGCTGTCTGTGGACCTTGTGACACCTCCTTTTCCCCTGATTTTGCTCTAACATTGTCTGGTTGGATCTTTAGCGCTTAGCTACATCTCTAATCAAAGTAGAATGAGAATTCATGATGTTTTATACGCCAAGCCCTACCAAAGCCGAAGTCACTATTTTTACAGTTACCTCCATGTTGACAGACGCATGTTAAACAGAGATGTAAAGAATACACAATACTCACATTATATATACCTGCAGAATGGTGAATGCAGCTCTGGATGTGACTGGCGTATAGGGCCACAACGTGAAAAAAGAAAAACATCAAAATAGCCCATTTCTAACATATAAACTGGAGGGCAATGTCACATATAGATGTCTTATCGTCATCTAGATGTGTATGGCTCCTCATGTAGATGTGTATGGCTCCTCGTGTAGATGTGTGTGGCTCCTCGTGTAGATGTGTGTGGCTCCTCATGTAGATGTGTGTGGCTCCTCGTGTAGATGTGTATGGCTCCTCATCTAGATGTGTATGGCTCCTCATCTAGATGTGTATGGCTCCTCATCTAGATGTGTATGGCTCCTCATCTAGATGTGTATGGCTCCTCATCTAGATGTGTATGGCTCCTCATCTAGATGTGTATGGCTCCTCATGTAGATGTCTATGGCTCCTCATGTAGATGTGTATGGCTCCTCATGTAGATTTGTATGGCTCCTCATCTAGATGTGTATGGCTCCTCATGTACATGTGTATGGCTCCTCATGTACATGTGTATGGCTCCTCATCTAGATGTGTATGGCTCCTCATGTAGATGTGTATGGCTCATTATCTAGATGTGTATGGCTCCTCATCTAGATGTGTATGGCTCCTCATCTAGATGTGTATGGCTCCTCATCTAGATGTGTATGGCTTCTCATGTAGATTTGTATGTCTCCTCATGTAGATGTGTATGGCTCCTCATGTAGATGTGTGTGGCTCCTCATGTAGATGTGTGTGGCTCCTCATGTAGATGTGTGTGGCTCCTCATGTAGATGTGTATGGCTCCTCATCTAGATGTGTATGGCTCCTCATGTAGATGTGTGTGGCTCCTCATGTAGATGTGTGTGGCTCCTCATGTAGATGTGTGTGGCTCCTCATGTACATGTGTGTGGCTCCTCATGTAGATGTGTATGGCTCCTCGTGTAGATGTGTATGGCTCCTCGTGTAGATGTGTGTGGCTCCTCATATAGATGTGTGTGGCTCCTCATGTATATGTGTATGGCTTCTCGTGTAGATGTCTACTGCTCCTCGTGTAGATGTCTATTGCTCCTCGTGTAGATGTGTATGGCTCCTCATGTTGATGTGTATGGCTCCTCATGTAGATGTGTATGGCTCCTCATGTAGATGTGTATGGCTCCTCATGTAGATGTGTATGGCTCCTCGTGTAGATGTGTATGGCTCCTTGTGTAGATGTGTATGGCTCCTCGTGTAGATGTTTATTGCTCCTCGTGTAGATGTCTATTGCTCCTTGTGTAGATGTGTATGGCTCCTCGTGTAGTTGTCTATTGCTCCTTGTGTAGATGTGTATGGCTCCTCATGTAGATGTGTATGGCTCCTCGTGTAGATGTGTATGGATCCTCATTTAGATTTCTATGGCTCCTCGTGTAGATGTGTATGGCTCCTCGTGTAGTTGTCTATTGCTCCTCGTGTAGATGTGTATGGCTCCTCATGTAGATTTCTATGGCTCCTCATGTAGATGTCTATGGCTCCTCATGTAGATGTCTATGGCTCATTGTGTAGGCTCCTCATGTAGATGTCTATGGCTCCTCATGTAGATGTCTATGGCTCCTCATGTAGATGTGTATGGCTCCTTGTGTAGATGTCTATTGCTCCTCGTGTAGATGTGTATGGCTCCTCATGTAGATGTGTATGGCTCCTCGTGTAGATGTGTATGGCTCCTCATGTAGATGTGTATGGCTCCTCGTGTAGATGTCTATTGCTCCTCGTGTTTGTATGGCCCCTCGTGTAGATGTCTATTGCTCCCCATGTAGATGCCTGTGGCTCCTTATGTATATGTCTATGGCTCATTGTGTAGATGTTTATGGCTCCTCATGTAGATGTGTATGGCTCCGCATGTAGATGTCTATGGCTCATCGTGTAGATGTCTATGGCTCCTCGTGTAGATATCTATGGCTCATTGTGTAGGCTCCTCGTGTAGATTTCTATGGCTCCTCGTCTAGATGTTTATGGCTCCTCGTGTAGATGTCTATGGCTCCTCGTGTAGATGTTTATGGCTCCTCGTGTAGGTGTCAATGGCTCCTCGTGTAGATATCTATGGCTCATTGTGTAGGCTCCTCATGTAGATGTTTATGGCTCCTCGTGTAGATGTCTATGGCTCCTCGTGTAGATGTTTATGGCTCCTCGTGTAGGTGTCAATGGCTCCTCGTGTAGATTTCTATGGCTCATTGTGTAGGCTCCTCGTGTAGATTTCTATGGCTTCTCGTGTAGATTTCTATGGCTCCTCGTGTAGATTTCTATGGCTCCTCATGTAGATGTTTATGGCTCATTGTGTAGGCTCCTCGTGTAGATGTCTATGGCTCCTCGTGTAGATGTCTATGGCTCCTCGTGTAGACTCCTCGTGTAGGTGTGTATGGCTCCTCATCTAGATGTCTATGGCTCCTCATGTAGATGTTTATGGCTCCTCGTGTAGATGTCTATGGCTCATTGTGTAGGCTCCTCGTGTAGATGTTTATGGCTCCTCGTGTAGATGTCTATGGCTCCTCGTGTAGATGTTTATGGCTCCTCGTGTAGGTGTCAATGGCTTTTCATGTAGATATCTATGGCTCATTGTGTAGGCTCCTCGTGTAGATGTCTATGGCTCATTGTGTAGGCTCCTCGTGTAGATGTTTATGGCTCCTCGTGTAGATGTCTATGGCTCCTCGTGTAGATGTTTATGGCTCCTCGTGTAGGTGTCAATGGCTTTTCATGTAGATATCTATGGCTCATTGTGTAGGCTCCTCGTGTAGATGTCTATGGCTCATTGTGTAGGCTCCTCGTGTAGATGTTTATGGCTCCTCGTGTAGATGTCTATGGCTCCTCGTGTAGATGTTTATGGCTCCTCGTGTAGGTGTCAATGGCTTTTCATGTAGATATCTATGGCTCATTGTGTAGGCTCCTCGTGTAGATATCTATGGCACATTGTGTAGGCTCCTCGTGTAGATGTCTATGGCTCCTCGTGTAGATGTCTATGGCTCATTGTGTAGGCTCCTCGTGTAGATGTTTATGGCTCCTCGTGTAGATGTCTATGGCTCCTCGTGTAGATGTTTATGGCTCCTCGTGTAGGTGTCAATGGCTCCTCGTGTAGGTGTCAATGGCTCCTCGTGTAGATATCTATGGCTCATTGTGTAGGCTCCTCGTGTAGATGTCTATGGCTCCTCATGTAGATGTCTATGGCTCCTCGTGTAGACTCCTCGTGTAGGTGTGTATGGCACCTCATCTAGATGTCTATGGCTCCTCATGTAGATGTTTATGGCTCCTCGTGTAGATGTCTATGGCTCATTGTGTAGGCTCCTCGTGTAGATGTGTATGGCTCCTCATCTAGATGTCTATGGCTCCTCGTGTAGATGTCTATGGCTCCTCGTGTAGATGTCTATGGCTCCTCGTGTAGATGTCTATGGCTCCTCGTGTAGATTTCTATGGCTCCTCATGTAGATGTTTATGGCTCCTCGTGTAGATGTTTATGGCTCATTGTGTAGGCTCCTCGTGTAGTTGTCTATGGCGTCTCACTGTATGGTATTAGGGATAATATGGCATCTTTGCTGTACTGTAAGAGCTGTACACCTGCCTATGAGGAGCTGCACGGTGTCATGAAGCTGATATATGACAAGCGGTTCTGCCTTTCCCCAGAATTATTCTCCAGGCTCCGCTGCTTTCCCAATGGGAGCAATTACATATGAGGAAGTGACAGCAGCGGTGCCAGCGCCGTCCGCCCTGAATCTGCCTGGTGTGGCCCTGGTTGGTTGAACTATATCATTACTGCAGCTGCAGATGGTATAATTGGTATCAGCCCTGGACGCTCCACCAGCTGAGAGGAGATGGTCCTCTAAGTACTAAGAAGGGAATCCTCTATGGAGCAACTTTTCAGACATTGAAGCCAATCGCTTATAAAGTAACTCCATTATGAAAAACTATTACCCAAAACTGTTCCCATGCCCCTTCTGCAGGGCCTAGAATATAGTCCTATAGATTAATTTACAGCAGCGTGTGGCATGGGCGCCAAGTGTCGTCTATATGGTCTGGTAATGGACTGTGGTGGACTCAGCTCATCTCCATATTAGACTGTGGAGTTACCATTTTTGAGATTTCCTAATAAAAGATGCTTCAGAGATGGAGGTGTGCCTGCAGTATCTGACTCTATAGGGCAGGGGTCCGCAACCTCCGGCAAGCCAGCTGTTGTGAAACTACAACTCTCAGCATGTACACTTGCATAGTTGTTCTTGTAACTCCCATAGAAGTGCACAGAACATGCTGGGAGTTGTAGTTACACAACAGCTGGAGTGCTGGAGGTTGCTGATCTCTGCTATAGGGACATATAAGAAGCCTGTGCCTGGATTAGACATCTCTTGCTGTAGCTCCATTGAGCCGGTCAGTGATGTCCATGTTCCTGGATCAATAATCCTCCGAAATGCACAGATTCCAGCCACATACTGACATCACACCGGCATCACTGATGTGTCTAGAGTCCTTCAAGATGTCGAGCTGCCTGTGCAGACTGGGAGAAGCATCAGCCGGGACCAGTCTGTGCCATCCCCTGTCTATGACTACAGCGCTAATCAAATGATTCTAAAAATCTATTCAGGTGGAGTTCCCCTTTAAGCTTCAGTCATTTTACTTGTGATGAGACCACAGAACAGGCAAAGCTCCTATACCCAACAGCGTCCCTTACAGTGAATGCAGGCGCCTGCGCGGGTATCTGGGTACAGATGCTGTTTAAAGGGGGGGCGAGCTGCACTGAAGAGGAGAGGATGTGAAGGGGCTTTACTTTGGACAGCAATGAATGTAATGAATCTGGATCCCAATAGCTGCCGTCCCTGAGGGCCCCTAATGTTAAGACCATAGGTTCGGTGTGATGTCTGCTGTATGCATGGTGAATGGGTGCAATATGCATGTACATATCCTCTTTAGGTGTAGTAGTGGCATCATCCTTCATACATTGAGCTCCAGCAGGTTTCTATCTGACCCATTAGCAGAGTGATGGCCATAAGAGAGCGTGTTTATTTAGTCACGCCAGCCGTGCTTACATCAATTCCCTCTAATTAACAAGTGTCACGCCTCGTCACGCCTCATTTCTGCTAAAGAATTGGTCTCTGCAATCTCGTTATCTGTGGATGAGGCCACCTCACTATCTGAAATCCTCCGTCATCTGCATGGAGTCAGTGCAGACGGGTCAATGTATAGCTAACCGTTTTCTCTCAACCTAATTGGTGAGGGGGAGCAGTCCTCATGTGGCCCTCTGGAGTCGGCTCCTGCATGACCTCATGAATTTTACATGCTCTTCAGCCTTGTCTCAATATCATCATTTCACTTCAATAGATACTAAAAGGTTGAACTCCCCTCCTCCCCAGTCTCTGCGCTAGATATAACTGTATGCAGAGAACGTGTAATGGGAAATACACCACCTGCAACCACTAAGCACTAATTTTGCAGAGTATACTATAGGTAGAAGCTGCTTAAAAAGATAAGTGACTAACTTGTAATAATTCTCAGCTACATCCTGTATTATACCCCAGAGCTGCACTCACTATTCTGCTGGTGCAGTCACTGTGTACATACATTACATTACTTATCCTGTACTGATCCTGAGTTACATCCTGTATTATACTCCAGAGCTGCACTCGCTATTCTGTTGGTGCAGTCACTGTGTACATACATTACTTATCCTGTACTGATCCTACATCCTGTATTATACTCCAGAGCTGCACTCGCTATTCTGTTGGTGCAGTCACTGTGTACATACATTACTTATCCTGTACTGATCCTGAGTTACATCCTGTATTATACTCCAGAGCTGCACTCACTATTCTGCTGGTGCAGTCACTGTGTACATACATTACTTGTCCTGTACTGATCCTGAGTTACATCCTGTATTATACTCCAGAGCTGCACTCACTATTCTGCTGGTGCAGTCACTGTGTACATACATTACTTATCCTGTACTGATCCTGAGTTATATCCTGTATTATACTCCAGAGCTGCACTCACTATTCTGCTGGTGCAGTCACTGTGTACATACATTACTTATCCTGTACTGATCCTGAGTTACATCCTGTATTATACTCCAGAGCTGCACTCACTATTCTGCTGGTGCAGTCACTGTGTACATACATTACTTATCCTGTACTGATCCTGAGTTACATCCTGTATTATACTGCAGAGCTGCACTCACTATTCTGCTGGTGCAGTCACTGTGTACATACATTACATTACTTATCCTGTACTGACCCTGAGTTACATCCTGTATTATACTCCAGAGCTGCACTCACTATTCTGCTGGTGCAGTCACTGTGTACATACATTACTTATCCTGTACTGATCCTGAGTTACATCCTGTATTATACTCCAGAGCTGCACTCACTATTCTGCTGGTGCAGTCACTGTGTACATACATTACTTATCCTGTACTGATCCCGAGTTAGATCCTGTAATATACTCCAGAGCTGCACTCACTATTCTGCTGGTGGAGTCACTTATTCTGTACTCATCCTGAATTACATCCTGTATTATACTCCAGAGCTGCACTCACTATTCTGCTGGTGTAGTCACTGTGTACATACATTACTTATCCTGTACTGATCCTGAGTTACATCCTGTATTATACTCCAGAGCTGCACTCACTATTCTGCTGGTGCAGTCACTGTGTACATACATTACTTATCCTGTACTGATCCTGAGTTACATCCTGTATTATACTGCAGAGCTGCACTCACTATTCTGCTGGTGCAGTCACTGTGTACATACATTACATTACTTATCCTGTACTGACCCTGAGTTACATCCTGTATTATACTCCAGAGCTGCACTCACTATTCTGCTGGTGCAGTCACTGTGTACGTACATTACTTATCCTGTACTGATCCTGAGTTACATCCCGTATTATACTCCAGAGCTGCACTCACTATTCTGCTGGTGCAGTCACTGTGTACATACATTACTTATCCTGTATTATACTCCAGAGCTGCACTCACTATTTTGCTGGTGCAGTCACTGTGTACATACATTACTTATCCTGTACTGATCCTGAGTTACATCCTGTATTATACTCCAGAGCTGCACTCACTATTCTGCTGGTGCAGTCATTGTGTACATACATTACTTATCCCGTACTGATCCTGAGTTACATGCAGTATTATACTCTAGAGCTGCACTCACTATTCTGCTGGTGCAGTCACTGTGTACGTACATTACTTATCCTGTACTGATCCTGAGTTACATCCTGTATTATACTCCAGAGCTGCACTCACTATTCTGCTGGTGCAGTCACTGTGTACATACATTACTTATCCTGTACTGATCCTGAGTTGCATCCTGTATTATACTCCAGAGCTGCACTCACTATTCTGCTGGTGCAGTCACTGTGTACATACATTACTTATCCTGTACTGATCCTGAGTTACATCCTGTATTATACTCCAGAGCTGCACTCACTATTCTGCTGGTGCAGTCACTGTGTACATACATTACTTATCCTGTACTGATCCTGAGTTACATCCTGTATTATACTCCAGAGCTGCACTCACTATTCTGCTGGTGCAGTCACTGTGTACATACATTACATTACTTATCCTGTACTGATCCTGAGTTACATCCTGTATTATACCCCAGAGCTGCACTCACTATTCTGCTAGTGCAGTCACTGTGTACATACATTACTTATCCTGTACTGATCCTGAGTTACATCCTGTATTATACTCCAGAGCTGCACTCACTATTCTGCTGGGGCAGTCACTGTGTACATACATTACTTATCCTGTATTATGCTCCAGAGCTGCACTCACTATTCTGCTGGTGCAGTCACTGTGTACATACATTACTTATCCTGTATTATACTCCAGAGCTGCACTCACTATTCTGCTGGTGCAGTCACTGTGTACATACATTACTTATCCTGTACTGATCCTGAGTTACATCCTGTATTATACTCCAGAGCTGCACTCACTATTCTGCTGGTGCAGTCACTGTGTACATACATTACTTATCCTCTACTGATCCTGAGTTACATCCTGTATTATACTCCAGAGCTGCACTCACTATTCTGCTGGTGCAGTCACTGTGTACATTACATTACTTATCCTGTACTGATCCTGAGTTACACCCTGTATTATACTCCAGAGCTGCACTCACTATTCTGCTGTTGGGGTCACTGTGTACTTGTAAATAGACAGGCCATAAAACATCAGCTGAACTCCTATTATACAGAGATTACACTTCGTAGAATTTGCTTCACTAAAACAAGCATTGTTCAGACAGTACAGAAGCAGAGGATGCTGGAAGATTTGAGCTCTGAAGCTGCAGAATTTAGAAAGTGCCTCATCTGTATATGTAGAATGATTCTATATGTAACCTGAACATACATTTTAGGGTAGCAATCCCTTCCTAAGAGTGCACACATGCGACTGTATCTGCTTTGGCGGT